>JAPDVR010000001.1:25364185-26036685 GCA_026230005.1 Gila orcuttii
TCCGCTTCAGCACTGATGATGTTGTAGGAATAGTGCGCTCTGGTTGGTCTGGATTATTCGGGATTTTTTATTTTATACAGAAATAAGTTATTTATAATTTAGATGAGAATAAAGTTAGTGTTGATTAAAATGAAGGAAAACAAATATATTGATCTGAAATATAGCACATAAATTTTAAATTAATTTAGGTTAAATTACCAAACATACAATCTTAATTTAATTTAAAGCAAACAATACATTTAAATACATTTAAATTATGACTAGTCAGAATGGCGTTGAAGATATCTCAAACTGGAGTCAGGGATAGTCATAATTTAATTGTAGATATCTATTATCAAGTTATAGATATCTTGAAATTCATTTTGATTAGAGATATCTGAAATTCGATATCTGTAACTTTCATTTTATTGGGTTAGCTATGCGCACTGTGATTGGCTCATCGCGTTTGGGGGCGTGGCTTAGCCATAGGTCAATTACGTTACAGATATCTTAAATGATAATACAAACTATCCAAAATATAATTACGACTTATCAGAAAGACGTTGTTGATATCTACAATGTTAATTCCGGATAGTCAAACTTAGCTTTTAAATGTTAAAAGGGCTTGCCATACAGAGACGTAGGCTCAGAGAGAGGCTCACCATATTCAAACCAAAATATCTGACTTCCTGTTGGTCGTAGCTAATTACGGTAAATTAGAAAGTTGTCCGGCTCGAAGAGTACAATATACATATCGAGTTTTGTTACTGTAGATAAAACTAACCCCCCCACTTTTGTCAAAAGCATTTAGAAAGTGACACACTTCCTGCTGCCAGTTGGTGGCGCTATAACTTTGACTCACAATAGTTACATCCATCTGATCGGCCTCTTACCACGAACACACTGCTGAAGTTTCATCAAGATCAGTTAATGTATGCAGAAGTTATAACACTTCGTGTTTCTCTTTTCTCGCCATAAATTTGTTTCCTCGCCACGGCCAAACCGTTCGAGATATCAAAAATCCGTCCACAATTTAGCATCTTCAATGTGTTGACCTCAAGCTGACCGAGTTTGTTGGTAAACGGATGCAATCTCTAGGAGAAGTACTTCAAATTCCAGAGCAAGCATTCTCCAAACAACCCATAATAGCTTACTTCCTGTTGGGCTGACGAAAAACTTGACAGAGGGAAAGTTGTTCGGCCTAATGAGATCTATATGTGTACTGAATTTCATATTAATTCATGCAAGCGTGTTTGATCTATGGACCAAGTTTTGGGGACCCCGTTCAAGGGGGCGCTGTTGAGCCCCCCTGCCACGCCCGGGTACCAGCTTCAGCCCGGGCCTGATGGCTGTGGGCACTGACCTGTGTGCAAAGTTTCAAGAGTTTTCAAGCATGTTAAGGGCCTCAAAAGCCCCTGAAACCTTGAACACCATTAAAATAATAGTCAAATTCCCCAAACCCCCCACACGCAGAGACAGAGGGAGAGGGAGGGAGAAAATTCTCCTGAAAATCACATTCAAACCAAAATATCTGACTTCTTGTTGTTCTGAGCTAATGACTGTCAATTAGAAAGTTGTCCGGCTCGAGGAGAAAAATATACATACCGATTTTTGTTACTGTAGGTAAAACTAATACCCCATTTTTGACTAAAGGTGGCGCTACGGAGCCCCTCACCACACCCGTTTCTGAAACTTTGCACATGTCTACTAGCTAATAAATGAGATGTGTCTGTCGAGTTTCATGCAATTTGAAGAATGTTAAGAGTCTCAAAAGCATCCAAAAAGAATATTAAAGTTTGATGCGTTGCCATGGCAACAGTATTTAAAGATATTAAATAATCCTTTCACAGGTCTACATCTGGCGTGTGTTTACATAATACACATAAAGTTTGAAGCAAATCGGGTAAAAATAAGAGGGTGATTTAAAAGCATTTTGAAAGTGACACACTTCCTGCTGCCAGTTGGTGGCGCTACAACTTTGACTCACAATAGTCACATCCATGTGATCGGCCTCTTACAACGAACACACTGCTGAAGTTTCATCAAGATCAGTTAATGTATAAAGAAGTTATAACACACTTCCTGTTTCCATTATTCGCCATAAATTCGTTTCCTCGCCACGGCCGAACCGTTCGAGATATCAAAAATCCCCAGGCAATTTTTTATCCTCAATGTCTTAACTTCATGCACACCGAGTTTCGTGGCGATTGGTTGAATTCCCTAGGAGAAGTGTTTTAAATTCCTGAGCATGCGTTTCCAAACAACCCTAAATAGCCGACTTCCTGTTGGGCTGGTGTAAAACTTAGAGCACGAAAGTTGTTTGGCCCGATGACATCTATATGTGTACCGAGTTTCAGATTATTACATGCAAGCGTGTTTGATATATGGACAAATGTTCAAACCTCGTTCCAGGGGGCGCTGTTGAGCCCCCCTGCCACGCCCGGGTACCAGCTTCAGGCCGGCCCTGATGGCCGCAGGTTCTGACCCGTGTGCAAAGTTTCAAGAGTTTTCGAGCACGTTAAGGGCCCCAAAAGTGCCCAAAAGGTAGTAAAAAAAAATAAAAAAAATAATAATAATAAATAATCCTTAGGAAAACAATAGGGCCTTCGCCTTTTCAAGGCTTGGGCCCTAATAATAAAAAGAAGAAGAAGAAGAAGAAGAAGAAGAAGAAGAAGAAGAAGAAGAAGAAGAAGAAGAATCCTTAGGAAAACAATAGGGCCTTCGCCTTTTCAAGGCTTGGGCCCTAATAAATAATAAATAATCCTTAGGAAAACAATAGGGCCTTCGCCTTTTCAAGGCTTGGGCCCTAATAATAAAGAAGAATAATAAAGAATAATCCTTAGGAAAACAATAGGGCCTTCGCCTTTTCAAGGCTTGGGCCCTAATAATAATAATAATAATCCTTAGGAAAACAATAGGGCCTTCGCCTTTTCAAGGCGAAGGCCCTAATAATAAAGATTAATCCTTAGGAAAACAATAGGGCCTTCGCCTTTTCAAGGCTTGGGCCCTAATCATAATAATCCTAAAGAAAACAATAGGGCTCTGCGCCCTTTCAGGGCTTGGGCCCTAATAATCCTTAGGAAAACAATAGGGCCTTCGCCTTTTCAAGGCTTGGGCCCTAAAAACATTAGAACCTAATGCATACCAGACAGGGTTTAAATATCATACGTTAAAGCTGCTGTAGGTAACTTTTGTAAAAAAATATTATTTTTTTTACATATTTGTTAAAACTGTCATTATGTCTTGACAGTAGAATATGAGACAGATAATCTGTGAAAAAAATCAAGGTCCTCTGGCTCCTCCCAGTGGTCCTATTGCCATTTGCAGAAATACACCGCTCCCGGTCAGAAATCTTTTTTTTAGTCAGATTGCCGGTGTGCTGCAGCTGTGCTAATGGCGGAGAAACAACCTAAACTACCAATTTCTCGAGAGGCACCTGCTCATAAAACAAAGAGGTAAAAGGAAAAAGACAGATGACGATAAACAAGCGAAAAAGAAAGAATTAGACAGAGCCCATTGACTCGGTGTCAAAACTCTAGCCGCATACACTGGCTTGTCATGTTGCTGAAATAATGTACTAGCAAACCTTATCTAGCATTACATATCGCTAGAATAATTACTTACATACTGTAACGTTAGTTACCGTTATATTAACGTTATCTTACTAGCTATTTATAACTTATAGAAAGAGTGCAACGTTATAAAGTTACATGTATTGCAAAATACATAATGATTTGAGGACCAAGTTTGTAGTCAAAGTATGGGCAGGCCATAGTCAATGTAAAGCATATTGTTGATGTTTCGTCCCTATTAGTGAATGTGCCAAAACTGTTTATAATCCGCCGTCATCGGTGGTCCTGCTTACTAGCCTGCACGTTCATGGCAGGCTCCGCTGTGGGGGAGGAGCTGTGGAGGGAGGGCTGTAGCGCAGCAGAGAGCAAGGGGGTGGGACCTGTAAATTGTGCTTGTTCAAATTTTCAGGCTAAGTCGTTTTCTCAAAACTCCCTACTGCAGCTTTAAAGGACCATATGTTTAATAGGACTGCCAGGACTTTAAGGCTTGATTGAATTAGTGTTTTGTTACAAGTACATATTGCTTTAAGTGTCCGTCTATAAAAATAATACATATGTACTTGCCTTAAGAAATGCATTAATGTCTGTGAGAGACTGTAAAGGGAAGTCTAAGTGCACAGACTATGCTAAACTACTTTATATAGTTTAAAGTACAGTGTTATTAGCTTGTTTATGGAATTCACGCTTCATTTTTATTTATTTTCATGCCTGCCACTATTTCTTCTGAACCTTGAACTGGTAAGGGATTATTACCAGAAGTGCAGGCTTTTTCTCTGTGTATCTGAAAAGGCTTATGTTGTCATCTTTTGTGACCCTCAGCGCTAATTACGGTCCACACCACCTCCTGATTTAAAAGGGGCAGGCGAGACACACTCGATTAGTTTTTTCCCTCCCAGAAACAAGTTTTTATTCAGCCACTGAAATACTTTGACGTCTCAGGTCATCATCAGTTAAAGTATATATTTTTCCATAAGTTTGTTGCATTGTGTGCTGCAACTGTACCAAACAGCGTTTTAATGTGCAAACTTTTTTTCTATAATTTCTCCAATTACAACCTGTGTCCTTCAGTTTTATCAAACAAATTGTATGATTGGCAGTTCAGAACTCATCTTCTGTATCTATCTACAGTTAAAGAGTCAAGTCTCAGCACTAAATGTGCATGGTATACCTGCTGAAACTGATTTCAAACAGACTTCTGAGGCAGCATAACAAAATAGAGAGCTTTGGTGATGTAAGTGAATATTGAATTGCTACAATAGTAATTTCGCCCTAGAAATTATATCAAAAGTGGAAAACGTTGGTCAAAAACATACATTTACACACAAACTGACTACCAACCACAACTTTCAGATGCCATTTTTATTTTTTAGATCAAATGTCACAGAATGGAACAGGATTGTGGGATATCAAAGGCAAAGAGGGATACATCTGCCTTCAAAAATCGATCAGATAAAGGTATCTCAGGACAGGAAGTTAAGCTAGCATTGGACTGAACGTACCTTGATGCCTTCCTACCTTAGAATGAATCCTCCAGAGGCAGCGTATTTAAGCTTTCGGATGCAGCCATATACTGCATGTATCGTGACTGAATTGTCCATATCTAAAGATTTAGGCTTGAATGAAAGCATCACTTCTGGTAAAACTAGAGTGGTAACCATGGGAAACAATGTGACATCAATTTCCCAAGTCATGGAACATGCTGAGTCACATTCACAAAGGATTCTGTTTCATCATTCAACCGAAGAAATACGCTTCTGGTGTTAATCACAATGTCGAGGACAGCGCAAAAACCCAAACCAATATCACAGGCTTAAAATGGTATCTGATTACTTCCAATGAGCATGAGACCTGAACTTCTCAGAGACAATTATTAACTGGTAGTGCGCTGCTGACTGAATCTGGAGTATCATTGCAGATAAAGGTTAGAGGGATTAACTCTGTTAATAAGCAGTTCTCTCTGGGCAGCAGAGATGTAGCAGAGTACATTCTGAAAATTTCATGACAATAGAAGCTGCTATCATGAAAAATAGGTAATTCTTACATATGAATGGGAAAAAATTGCAACACTAAATATACTTTCTCTACAGTGTAATGGAATAAAGATTAGACACCTGTCAGGTACAAAAATGTGAATGTTCATGTTGGTCTGAAAAGATGCATTAACAGCTTCAAATTAAAATATTTTTCTCATTGAACATTCAACTTGCTGTGAACAGACCTAGCATGGGATCAGTGGCTGCTGGTGAAAAATATTTGAGGTGGGGCTGTGTCATATTCTGTCGGTTTCAATAGTCTGGTAACATGGGAATCTTTTAGTGTAGTGGCTTCGAGGTTGTGGAATGCTCTTCCTCAAGACATAGGTCCAACATCCACCCTTCTCTCCTTCAAAAACACATATTTTATCTGATTCTGTATATTACTCTTCAGCTCACAGTCTGTAAATTAAACATTGTTATTGATATGCTATTTGTTCGAATCCCTCTTTGTTTGTATCTTTAACCTAACTTTGTAAGTGACCTCTGTATATTAGGCCTATTCCTTAACCCAGTCCCAGTGGTTCTCAATCTTTTTAGAGTTGTACCCCATGAGGCTTTTAACATCTTACTTCGTACCCCCACTCTTCAGTCACACCTTTTTCAGTAAGGGACAATATTTGCCCCCTTAAATCGATTTTTTAAAAAATATATTCAATAGAGAAATGCGCAATGATGGTAAAAACAAAGTGATGCTTTTAAATGTTAAATTAAAACTGCCAATAGGTGGTGAGTCATAGAGTCATTCATTCAGTAACGAAGCTAGTGGATGTATTTATGAATTAATAATTGAATCATTGACTCTAATGATTCGTTCAAAGCCGCAGATTTGTTCACAAACAATGCTGTGTGCTGCAGTTCTGCTGTGGCTTTCGTTGGAGCTATTATTTTGTTGTAAAAATACTGACAACTGTGTTGTAGCCTAAATGAACATCCCTTAACCCCTTAACTGTCACCCCCCCTTTTGATAATTTACATTAAAATGCACTATACAAACTTAAATGGTTGTAATTCAAGAATGCTTTGGAATACAGACCTAAGTTTGGTCTTGTTTTAAAGAAAACAATTAGCAGATTATTACTGAAGTGAAAGCACTTCAATAAATTAAAGTATGAAAAAGTTATGAAAGTTATAATTTACAGTAAATCAAATATAATTTTTTAATATATTTTTTTTTATATAATATAAATATACCAAAAATAGCCACCGGGTGCCATTGCATTCCATTGAATTTAATTGTATGCAATCTGCTGTAACAAATTCATAAATTTCTATCCAAATATCACTTCTGTCACTAAATATGGAACCTTGAGACTCAGACCTTTCTGACAAAATGTGTTTTGTCAATATTAGAAAAGGTTTTGATAATAAATTATGAAAGATGATGCCCAAAAGGGGAGGGGCCTAATAAAAAAATACTGTTTCTATGGTAACGCAACATCCAATTTCAAAACGGTTTTCACAGGATGAATTCTGAGTTCGAAAGCTTTCAAATGATACCTAATTTATGATAACTACTAAAATATGTGATATAATAATAATAAAAAAAATATTTATATATATATATAATATATATTATACTTTTTAGAGGACTTCTTACTTTACTTTTTAAAATATAATTTTATCTTTTTTTATTGAAAAATACTAGATTATGTTTTATTATGAACTTTTAGCATTAAAAACCAAAGTTTCAATTATAAAAAGTGTGTGCGTCGACTTTTTGTGACAAAGGTCCGAAACTCCTGTAATGACGTCGATTTTTTGAGGCGCACTCTTGTCATAAATTCATATATTACTGTTCAAACATAATTTGTAAGAAAAAAACAGCACTAAAATATCTATTTAGGAGTCTTAGACCTTTCCAACGATATATAGTTTGTCATAATTAGATGAGGATTTTATAGTAATATAGCGAAGTAAAGTTAGATATCCCGTGTACGGGATCGTGACAGTTTGTTGAACTGTTGTATAAAATCAATGTCACATTTGCAATCGTGTGGACCTTCATATAATGTGTGATCAACATTAAACACAGGAACTCACACAGGGAATGTGTCTGTATCGAAGAGAGTTTGAATCTTACATTGGTCTCCATGCACAGCCTGTCTATATTTGTTCTGCATGCTAGTAAGTGCTAAATGTCTTATTTTACAAAGGTACATTATCTAGAACTGTAGTATAGTCCGATTTGCCAAGGCAGCAATCTGCACGAGGATGTCATGTATTTAACCTGATAGAAAAACATGCTCAGTTTAAATCTTATTTTAAGGTGAGGTCGAGTTAAATGAACGCACTCGTAAATGTCCCGTAACGTTACCCCCTTCTGTCACCTCACGTATGTAACGTTACGTACAACAGTTTGAGAATCACTGCCTTTACATATCTTTGTAAAGGGACCTTGGGTGTTGGAAAGACACTATAAATACAAATAATAATAATAATTATTATTATTAATAACCACCCAAACACATTTTAACACAAACTGCATGATACCAGTGCTTTGTGATAAAGTCAGAGTAATTATTTAATGCCATATTACAAGGCTGAGGCATTCTTACACAAAAACAAACAAATTGCACAAACTTTCCATTTGCATTTGAAATTTTACTCAAACTGTTTACTTTCTCAGACAGGTGTTGCTTCCCTCACACCGGGTAACTGTCCATGCTGGATCTGTCACTGTTGTTTTAAAAAGTAATCACCAAATCAAGGCATTAGCATGACCGCATCCAGCTAGCCAGGCCTTTCTAGTGTACAGCTCCGAAAGTGTTGCTGTCTGTCTGATAGAGATGCGCCGCCTTGGGGCGCTAAAAGAATCGCCCATAGCGGACGTGATTGGAGTTCGCTGATTGGCTACAAATTATGTCAAACATTTATATCTTAAATCAGCAATTGGCTAAACTGCTCCAGAGACCCGCCTTTTTGGGGCGATTTCTCCAACGCCCCAGAGCTGATCACGTGCACAGAGCTGGATCGGGACGTGAAGAAAAAACAGACATTTTGAATTTCTATCATATTTTTCACATATACTGGGTGCATTTAATATCTCAAACACACAAATATTGACAATTTGTATATATTATTTATTTATGTATTTACATGTATTTATTTTTGTATGTGGCTCATAAACTGTTGTCCGGCTCATGGGGGGGGGGGGGGGGGGGGGGGGGGGGGGGGGGCGCCCTAGCGCCCTAGCGCCCTCTATTGGCCAGCCGCCCCTGCATGGGATGCTGGTTGCTGGTTTGCTGGAACCTAGCATGGGATGATGGTTGCTGGTTTGCTAGATCCCACCATAGGATGCTGGTGTGCTTGTGGACCAGTATGAGGTATGTTTTGCATACTGGGACCAGCTTGGGATGCTTGTGTGCTGGTGAACTAGCATATGTTGTCTTTTTGGTGCTGGTATGATCCCAGCAAGACCACAACATAACGTCTCAGGTTACGAATGTAACCATAGTTCCCTGAGAAGGGAACTCGCACTGCGTCTATGACCCTTTGGGAACGCCTCTGCATGATTGTGTGTGACAACTAGTCATGTGTCAACTAGTCCAATGGCGTAATGTCACGGTAGGGTGACGTCACAACCAGGAAAGTATAAAACCACATCAGAAATGACCGGCGTTAGCTTCAATTAGGCGAAGCAAGTCGATCACAGGGATGACGGAAGTATGGCAGGGCAACACAGCGTTACCTGGTTCTGATTTCTGAAAGGAGGAGGGCAGAAGGCTTGCAAAACTATAGGCCGCGGTACGTTGATCGGCACCTTAGGGACATTGCCCGGGTTAGGGTATAGAAATACCTTAACCATCCCCGGTGAGAAGTCAAGGCATGTGGGGGATATCGACAGGGCCTGAAGATTTCCTACTCGCTTAAGAGAAGAAATGGCTAGAAGGAATACTGTTTTTAAGGTCAGAAACTTTTCTAGAACCGTATCAAGGGGCTCGAAGGGAGCCTCAGATAAGCCTTCTAGAACAATAGCCAGATCTCAAGCAGGAACCCTGGTTTGAATTGCAGGCCTCAACCTAAAAGTGCCACAAAGGTTCCCCCTACAGATACACCACCCAAAGATATGTGCCAAGAAAGATGACTCCTACACAGACACTGAGCTGAGCAGCCTTCCATTACTGCTCCCCAGCCTGTGAGAGAAGCATTTGTCGTGAGAGTGACTCGATGACAATGAGCTCCCAACACCGGACCCTGGAACAAGATCCAAGGCTTCCTCCATATAACCAAGGCGCGGAGAAACCTCTGCAAGACCTTAACCCTCTGAGGTCGGCTATCGCGCCGGCGCGATAGTCTCGCTTTTTTTCTTTTCAGTGCAAAAGAGACTCAAAATACTCTGTTGATTTTGATTTTACATATTTGTGTTATACATCATTCGATCCTGTTAAGTGTCCTTTTTTTGTGTATACTCACAATATAAACAAAGTATTGTGCTTTTTGTCAAATAAAGAAAAATAAACATGATGCTAGTTTTGCCTTTTCTCTGTCAGTGAAGTCCATTCTGAAACGCGTCCGAAGATTAACTGTAATTCCGCGATTACTTGTCATACAGGCACGAGTGTTTTTCCATAATGAAGCTTCAACTCTCTGCTTTTAAATGAATTAATTTATATAAAAAAACAAATATTCTCAGTTTATGTAATCTGTATGAAAAGAGAGAGATGTCAGTATTTTTCTTTCCAGCTCATTATACCTCATTACGCGTTAATGTGCCACGCCCACGGAGAGCGCGCGGTATTCAAATGCAAATGATCTAAGGCAAGCCATGCAAACATGCCAACGCCCACCAGCTGGATTATAAAATCATGTTTAGTAAGTTTCTTACTACCGCTGTGAACACAGCGAATCCCCACGCTGTGAGGAATAATACTATCTAATAACCCTGGAAAATGTACCAGAAGTGCTGGTAGTTTCATTTTGAGGAGCAACGGATCCAGCTGATGTAGTAAGTCATTTATTCTTAAGTGCTTTGTTCTAATCGCGATATTGAATAGTGTCTATAAACCGCAAAAAGACTGTTTAAATATGAATTGCATGTCTGTGTGTAGGCTAAATGATGAATGAACGGCACAGGCGCGCGCGCTTTGTTTAACGTTACTACAGTTATACAGCGCGTGTCTGTGCCGTTCATTCACTCTCGCATATATTAGTAAACATGTTATTAAATTTACATGAACACATCCAAACTATATTGCTATAGCTTACTAAGATGAGTAAAAATAGACTGAAATATGTTGAAATAAAATGTCTGTATAAGCAACAAACTGCAAATTAACATGTATATGCTAATATATCATACACCATATGTTACAGACTAAATATGAATGTTTAGACAAGATTTTGTGAATAGTTTTGGATAGATTATAAAGTTTTGACTGTAAAAAAAGACTACTGTCACATTAAATAGGTAAGCTTTTGTTCACCAATTTCTGCTCATGTTAAATATACTATAGTATGATGTTTTGTCAAAAATAAAGTAGGTATATTGAATTATCAACTAAAATGTTATTATAGTGTTTGTTCCAATATTCAAACTAATGAATCCTTACCTTTTTTAATACGTATGATAAAATGTATACTTTTTACAAAGAAAGGATACACTTGAAATATTGTTAAAATTGTAATTGTTGTTGTAATTGTAACCTATTTGTAATTGGTTACAATTTCTAATTGTAAAATATGTATATATAGATAATTTCTTTTGTCCTTGCATTCTTTGGGACCCTGTGACACATCTTTTTGAAGCTAATTAATATGCAGCTCATTATGTATGTGGCACATTTTCCGGCCTTTGTCTTCTCAGGTGTGAACACACCTCCACGTATATTGCCTTTCCAAACAAAAGGTGTCTTATAAAATTTAAATCAATGTATTGTTTTGTGTAAATGATTAGGCAGGATGATTTTCAGATCATTTTGAAGCAAAAATTCTAGGCAACAATGCCCATTAGTCAGAAGTCTTGTGGACACATATTTAGTATGTGTTTTGTGGCCTTATTTCAGACACTTTAAGTTTTATTTTTTTCAATAACCATGCATAAACAATATGCTCTCAAAAATACAAACATGTACATACATGTTGCTCACATATTACGGTAGCCTCGTTTGTGCTATATAGAGTGAATTTACACCTTTGCATAAACATTATAAACATTAACATGTCTATAAATAACTGAAAAAAGCACAAATGTCAGAGCATGTCAGAACACCTCCAGGACCCAGAAAATCCCTCAGACCCCAGAGGGTTAATCATACAATGTGTGTTCCCCCTTGGGGAAAACCCCTTGGTCTTGAGCCACCACTGCAAGGGTCTCATGTACGGCAGGCGAAAAGGTGAGTTACAGTGAGTTACTGGCCTAACTTTATCTCTTTTACGACTGTGAGGATAGCAACAACACGACCAGGCAATAGGACACCTCGCATCTTCACTGAATCCCACACAACACTAAGAAAGGTGGTTCCCTGTACTGTAGAAAGCACACTCTTCTTGGCATTCAGTCTCAACCCCAACTTTTGCATTTGGGTGAGAATGACATCTCTATGCCGAACCGCCATCTGCTCCAACTGTTCTAGGATTAGCGAGTCATCTATATAGTTCAGAATGCAAATTCCTTTTAGCCTGGGCAAACCAGAGGTTACCCAGGGAGCAAGGGAGGTGCCAGCAGTGCAGGGAGCCAGGGAGGCATCTTGACACGGCTCGAGTTCCCTCGAAAGGGAATGTCTCAGGTTACGTATGTAACCCTGGTTCCCTGAAGAGGGAACGAGACGCTGCGTCGCCCCCTGCCATACTCCCTGCATGCCTGTAAACGACTTGCTTCAGCCTATCAGAAGCTAGCATGGTCTGCTCACAGGCGGGTCTGAAACAGCTTCCTCTGGAGGGGGCTCTGGAATTTCAGTCTCTGGAACGGACTAAGGAATTTCAGTAACTTTCATTTAATTTAATTATTTATTTATAAAGCACATTAAAAAACAACGCAGGGTTGACCAAAGTGCTGTGCAGATCATTATACTCAAATAGAAACAAAACAGATTATAATATATAAAATAATGAACACAAAACTAAATAATTAATTGAAAACCTACATTAAGAAAATATGTTTTAAGCTTTGATTTAAAAATGGAGAGTGATGGCACCGATCGGATCGATACCGGTAGGCTATTCCAGAGTTTAGGGTCTGCTATTGCAAAAGCTCAGTCTCCTCAATGTTTTAGCCTAGATCTGCGACAGAGAGCAATCCAAGTTTGCCAGTCCTAAGTGACCTAAATGGCTTATCAGAACGTAGTATGTCAGATAGATAGGCTGGTGCTAAGTCGTCTAATGATTTAACACTAGAACTACCAAGGCGGTCATTTTGACCGTTTTTGAATTGTACAGTGTAATAACTTTGTTAAAATAAAATCCATGTGGCTGTATGACTCTGACTTTTCCTAAATATGTGTGTATTTTATTCTGACACTGTTATTTTATTAAAATCAGAAAACACAAAACAGTTCTGAGTATTTCTACCTAGAATGGCCATGGCGGTCATTTTGACCGCACGCATTAGATATCATAAAACGTCCGCTACATTTCCCGCCCCTGTAATGAGTGTCCCCGTTGCATAGCAACGATTTGTCTTTTTTTGTTCACGCTATTCCGACGCTAATAAATATTATACATTTGAGCTAACAAAATGTCATCAAAAAGAACAATGACAGCCACAGAGGTTTTAGCCATGCTTAGAATGCTTGACAATGAGGAGTCTGATGGAAGAGCAGATACGGATAGGGACAGCGATGTCTCTTGGTCCCTGGACAGTTCATCCAGCGCTGAGAGTGATTCAGATAATGAATTCATTCCCCGTCAGAAAAAAAGAGCCGGCTGGACATCTCTGATCCTGGAACTGACCTTGTTCCATCGGATAATTTTCCAGGTATATTTCTCTTCGCTATCTTTTTATACTTTGCGAGGCAGACTAGCTCAATAATCGTTGTAACGTAACTTCAAAGTAAAGTTATCCATCTCTAACTACCTAATGTAGGCTATAACTTTACCGATCGGATCGGTTATCATATTAATTTTCCCCTCACACACCCACCACTGTTACCAACGCAAACACGCAACTTTTCTGATGACCGATCCAGTCATTCACATTTTTACGTCAGGCACACACCTCCACCGGCACACACACCTTTTCATTATTATTATTCTATTGCTATTATTATTTGTCAGGCTATTAGAAATCATATGGGCTAATTAGTCCTATCAAGATTATGATTTCATGAACTAAAAAATAATTAGTCTGTTCTTTTTTTTTTTTTTTTTGGCAATAGTGCAAAATAGTGATGGGCGATACCACTTATTTTGTTTTCGATACGATACCGATACTTTCAAGGCCAGTATCGTCGATACCGATACCAATACGATACCCCTAAACTGAACTTTTAAATTTAAAAAAATTCTTAAATTATTGAATTACTAATATTAAAATGGGTAATGATACCCACTAAACATTATATTTGAAAGGCATTTTAACATTCAATATGCCTTAACTTAATCAGCTTTTTTTATTTACACATGGTTAAAATGTTTACTTGTAGTGGTAACCATGGAAATCTACAAAATATTATAGGCCTATTTGAACTATGGTCACTGTAATGTTCATTTTCATAAGGGACTGCCAATAAAATGTAACCTTTTTTTCTGACAGTATATGATTTATATTAAAATTAGTTACAGAATAGAACACCAGTATGAACTTTTAACATTCAATTTAAAACAATTTAATTGCACAATGCTACAATTTGTTTGTTGTGAAATAGCTCAAACATTTTTCTGTTAAGCATTGTTTGAATCACTGATCCATCTAATGACAATATATAGATTAGTGGTTTGAATGCATTGTTGGCAGTGTGTGAACGCTCTCTGTGATTGATTGGTTCTGACTTGCAGCATTTGCGTGTTCAGTTCAGATAAGCAGGGAAGTGGTTCTACTACACAATTATTCACTAACATAGGTTATTCATCCAATTCAATGCATATTGTACGCATTAGATTTCTTGTCAAATAAACAAAATCACTGTTAAAAAAAAAACTGTAGTATCGATATTTTTATTTGAGTATCGATACTTTCAATTCTCGACATCAGTATCGATATATCGATACTTCGTATCGATCCGCCCATCACTAGTGCAAAATCCTGATCCATCAAATGTGCCTTCTGTGCCAAGACAACGCAGTCCGCCACGAGATGACGAGCCTGGCCCAATAAACCCACTTTCAGCCGAAAGGCTTGAAACGGCGAAAGACGGCACAGTGTGGACCTATGTAAAGTTGGGTGAAGACAGAGGAAGGCGACAATGCCAAAATGTAATAACAGAAGCGGCAGGCCCCACAGCGCACGCCAAGCGCAATATTGAAGATGCCCTTACAGCCTTTTTGTGTTTGGTGGATGATGGCATGCTGAAACACATCAGGGACTGCACTGTGGCTGAGGCCCATCGAGTCAAGGAGGACAACCTATGGGACATGATTAGTTGAAGAGCTAAAAGCCTTCATTAGTTTAATTTACATTCGTGTTGCGCAAGGTGGAAAAGGGATGGATTTGGCGACCTTTTGGTCAGCCGAGTGGGGCTGCGCTTTTTTCAAGGAGACCATGTCCCAAAACAGGTTTCAGGAAATAATGCGATTTCCTTCGTTTCGACAGAAGGGAAACCCGACGCACACGCCTGCGAGACAACAAGTTTGCCCTTATGAGTGATGTTTGGGATAAATTTGTCCAAAACTGCATCGACTGCTACAAACATTGTGCTGACATCACTGTGGATGAGCAACTATTCCCTACAAAATCAAGGTGCAGTTTCATACAGTATATTGCAAACAAACAGGACAAATTCAGAATCAAATTCTGGCTTGCTGCGGATGTTGACACCAAATATATGGTAAACGGTGCGCCTTATCTGGGCAAAGACGAGACGAGGAGGCCAGGTCAACGACTTGCAGACAGTGTGGTGCTGAAAATGGTCGAGCCATACCTGGGGAAGGGAAGAAACGTCACCACCGACAATTTTTTTACTTCTTTTGAATTGGTGAAGGCACTTCAGGCCAAGAAAACCAGCTTGGTTGGCACGGTAAATAAGAGCAGACGAGAGCTCCCGCCGTGCATAAAGGCGCAAATGCCGCTGTTCAGCACAGAGGTGCTGAAAAGTGGCGATGCAACACTGACCGTGTATCAGGGCAAAAAAAAAAAGAATGTCTGCATCCTCAGCACTGTCCACACAGCTGTTGGCATCACAAGTGGCCAGAAAAGAAAGCCAGAGACGGTAACATACTACAACAAGACCAAGGTAGGAGTAGACGTTCTAGATCAAATGGCTATAAAATATTCAGTAAAAGCACCCTCCCGTAGATGGCCAGTAGCTGTTTTCTATAACATCCTCGACCTGGCTGCAATCAACGCACACATATTGATCAAGAAATGCACAAATGAGCAAGTTTCACGGAGGGACTTCATCATGCGACTGGCGAGCGAACTTCGCTCCGACCACATGGGATCAAAAACCTCACAACTGGTGGTGCGAGAGCCAGGACCCGGGCAGGAAAAGCAGCAGATGGAGAAAAGGCGGCAGTGCCAAGTAAGGAGGAACTGCAAACAAAATAAAACCAAAGAGACATGTGCCAAATGTCGTAAAGTGGTGTGTGGGAGCTGCACACGAAAGGCGGTGTTTACCTGTGTGGACTGTGCATAAGCGTCAGTGAATGATGCGGGGTGTTTGCGCCGTTCAAATGAGCTTTGGGGAAAACTTTTCAACCTGATTTTGTTCGTTAAGTTTTTTTTTTTTTTTTTTTTTTACTGAAACGTCTACGGTTACGTATGTAACCCTCGTTCCCTGAGTAGGGAACGGAGACGTTACGTCGGATGACGACGAATGGGGTTTCGCTTAGAAAGCCTATCAACTTCGAGTATTACAAAACGAGCCAATGGCAAAGAAATGCCATGGGTCTGCGGAATTTGCATGACGTAACTCCGCCCCACCTCGTGGGTATAAAAGGAGGAAGTCCGCAACAGCAGTTTATGTTTCTTCGCTGAGGAGCCAAGACTGAGCTCAGGCGATCCCCGCGGTACAGCGGAAAGTGGCAGGCAGACGTAACGTCTCCGTTCCCTACTCAGGGAACGAGGGTTACATACGTAACCGTAGACGTTCCCTTTCGTTGTCACTCCGAGTTACGTCGGATGACGACGAATGGGGTTACCAGTCTAATCACGCCACCTTCTCAGCTGTCTTCCAGTGCCCTGCGTAAATCAAGATCCCTGTCATAGACTGGACGAAGGACTCCATTTAACACAGGAATACCAAGGTACACTGGGAAGCATATCCCAAGCTAGGGGAAGTATGCAATTAATGCCAACCCGGAGGGGGGGGGACTTAGAGAATACACATATGACCCGAAGGAAACATATGGAGAACACTGGGGTGTCCAGCCGCAGGTGGAATATTTCAACCCCAGGGGTGGCAAGGTGGCTTGCCAAGGGAAAGACACATGCTCAGAGAGGCTTACAGTGGAAATACACATGTGGGGGTCGCTCAGGGGAGGGACCATGCACACGGGAGGCACCTAGCCGACGCGCAGGCAATAGACACTGGCGCCGACGTCAGGAGTGCTGGAGGAACTCAGGGCTTTCGGGGAAGCTCACCTGAGGAGAATATCGCACGTATCCAGTCCGTGGAGTGGAATGGCGAGCAAGCGAAGACACCTGAGCGGGTCCGGTACTAGCTAGTTGAAGCGAGTACATGAGAGGACACTGGCTCCACTCGGAGATTATAGAATCTAGCGAATGTGTTAGGTGTCGCCCAGCCTGCAGCTCTGCAGATGTCTGTTAGCGAGGCGCCATGCGCTAGAGCCCAAGAGGATGCCACACTCCGGGTGGAGTGAGCCGTCACACCAAGGGGGCACGGTCGACCTTGCTGCTGGTAAGCCAAGGCAATGGCGTCCACTATCCAGTGAGACAACCTTTGCTTGGAGAGAGCCTTTCCCTTCAGCTTCCCACCATAACAGACAAAGAGCTGGTCTGAGGTCCTGAAACACTGCGTCCTGTCTACATAGGCGCGAAGAGCGCGTACTGGACAGAGCAGTGCCAAGGCTGGGTCTGCCTCCTCCGGGGGCAGCGCTTGCAGGTTCACCACCTGGTCCCGAAAGGGAGTGGTAGGAACCTTGGGCACATATCCGGGCCGGGGTCTCAGGATCACGTGAGAGGAAGCCGGACCGAATTCCAGGCACGCTTCGTCGACGGAGAATGCGTGCAGGTCCCCTACCCTCTTGATGGAGGCCAGTGCAACCAGGAGCGCTGTCTTCATTGACAGGAACTTAAGCTCAACTGATTGCAGGGGCTCAAAGGGAGCACTCTTCAGGGCAGTTAGAACCACTGAGAGGTCCCAAGAGGGAACGAGAGGAGGACGAGGAGGATTTAGTCTCCTCGCTCCTCTCAGGAACCTGATGACCAGGTCGTGCTTCCCTACCGACTTACCTTCGACTAGGTCATGGTGTGCGGCAATGGCGGCAACATAGACCTTAAGGGTGGAGGGAGACAGCCTTCGCTCCAACCCTTGCTGAAGGAAGGAAAGCACAACGCTGATCGAGCATCTCCGGGGGTCTTCTCGGTGAGAAGAGCACCAGTCGACGAAGAGGTTCCACTTCAACGCGTAGACGTGTCTCGTGGACGACGCTCTAGCGGAAGTGATGGTAGCCGCCACCGCTGGTGGAAGGGTACTCAAACCTACCTCGAGCCGTCCAGGAGCCACACGTGGAGGCTCCAGAGATCGGGGCGAGGGTGCCACAGGGTGCCCCGTCCCTGAGAAAGAAGGTCCTTCCTCAGAGGAATGGGCCAGGGAGGTGCTGTCGCGAGGAGTGCAAGTTCGGGGAACCAGGTCCGGCCGGGCCAATACGGCGCGACCAAAATGACCTGCTCCTCGTCCTCCCTGACCTTGCGCAAGGTCTGCGCAAGAAGGCTCACTGGGGGAAACGCATATTTGCGGCCCGGCGGCCAGCTGTGCGCCAGTGCATCCGTGCCGAGCGTGCCCTCGGTCAGGGAAAAATACAGGGCGCAATGGGTCGAGTCGTGAGAGGCAAACAGATCTATCTGTGCGTCCCCGAACTGGTCCCAAATCAGCTGAACCGACTGGGGATGGAGTCGCCATTCTCCAGGGAGGGGCTGAAGCCGTGAGAGCTCGTCGGCTGCACAGTTCAGGGCTCCGGGAATGAAGATGGCTCGAAGCGACCTCAGATGCTTCTGACTCCATAAAAGGAGGTGGCGGGCGAGTTGTGACATACGGCGGGAGCGTAGACCACCTTGATGGTTGATGTACGCTACAGTAGCGGTATTGTCTGAGCGGACTAGTACGTGTTGACCCCTGAGCAACGCCCGGAAGCGGTGCAGGGCAAGGCGTACTGCCAACAACTCGAGGCAATTGACATGCCATAGCCGCTGGGGTCCTGTCCAGGAGCCCGCAGCAGCATGTCCATTGCACATGGCGCCCCAGCCCGTGGTGGAGGCATCCGTGGAGACCACAACATGCCGGGAAACTCGTTCCAGGGGGACACCCGCCCTGAGAAAACTGAGGTTCGACCACGGGGTGAGGAACTGACGGCAGGTCGGAGTAACTGGTACCCGGAGCGTGCCTTGATGCCATGCCCACCTCGGGACTCGGTCGCGAAGCCAAAGCTGAAGCGGTCTCATATGAAGCAATCCGAGCGGCGTGACCGCGGCTGCAGATGCCATATGCCCCAGGAGCCTCTGAAAATGTTTCAGTGGAACCGCACTCTTGCTCCTGAGATGTCTCAGGCAAGTCAGCAGTGACTGCGCGCGCTCGCTCGTAAGCTGCGCGGACATGGCGACCGAGTCGATGTCCATACCGAGAAAAGAGATCCTCTGCACGGGGCAAAGTTTGCTCTTCTCCCAGTTGACCCGAAGGCCCAGACGAGCTAGGTGCCGGAGCACTAGGTCCCTGTGTTCGCAAACCTGGTCTCGAGAGTGAGCTAGGACCAGCCAGTCGTCGATATAACTCAGGATGCGAACCCCGTGTTCCCGAAGGGGAACAAGGGCAGCCTCGACAACCTTCGTGAAGGTGCGAGGAGACAGGGCTAGCCCGAAGGGGGAACCGCGTACTGGTATGCCTGCCCCTCGAAAGCAAACCGTAGGAACGGTCTGTGTCGAGGAAGAATGGAGACATGAAAGTAGGCGTCCTTCAGGTCGATCGCTGCAAACCAATCCTGGGGCCGCACGCATTCGAGAACGCGTTTGGCGGAGAGCATCTTGAACGGCAGCCTGTGAAGGGAGCGGTTCAGCACGCGCAAGTCCAGGATTGGCCGTAACCCACCGGTTTTCTTGGGGACAATGAAGTAGGGGTTGTAGAACCCGGACCTCATCTCGGCTGGAGGGACAGTCTCGATTGCACCCTTCGCCAGCAGGGTGGCAATCTCTGCTCTCATGATGGGGGCATTGCCACCGACCAAAGTGGAGCGGACTCCCCTGAAGCGGGGAGGAGACCGTGCGAACTGAATCGCAAGCCGAGCCTGAAGGAGCGCGCGATCCAGCGGGACAGACGGGGAAGCTCTAGCCAGGCTCCCAGGAACTGAACCGGCGGGATCACGCGACGACAGGCGTCCCCCCGGAGGGGCAGCGAAGCGGAGTAACTGGCCCAGACGTGGACGGCATAGCGGCCCGGTGTGGGGGCACAGTTAGCAACCGCGCCCTGGCAGAGGGGGCCAGGGGAGGACCAGGCTGGTCGTCCCGCGGGGGCCTGCTCTGCCAGGGGTCTGGCGACAGAGGGGGACAGGGGCGAAGCGGTCCGTGGACGGCACGCCGTGTCAACGACCTCGAGGAGAGCACGGCTAGAGGGCGGCGCTCTGTGTCGTCCGAGAACTCTGTGTGCTCAGAGACGGGAGAGTCAGTTCTTTGCGAATAAGAATTCTTCCCCGGCCCTCCACCGGGGAAAGGAGTGGTCCTGCTCCCAACTCCTGGAAAGAACTGAGTCCCATCTCTGAGGAGCCCCTCTCAAGAGCGCCACCTAACCCGGCGCGTAGCGGGGGGCGGGGCTGGAGAGGGCTGTGGCGTCCGGCCGCGGCCTCCAGAGCCGGCCCGGGTGAACGGGCGGGGTGGGAGCCGAGGGGGGGCGCCCTCGGCGGTGGGCAGACCGAGGGACCTGAGCGGACGGCGGGGCCGTCGGGACAGAGTCGACCTCAACCTGCTCCATCCCCGAGGAGCCCGTCTCAGGAGCGCCGCTTAACCCGGCGTGTAGCGGGGGGCGGGGCTAGAGAGGGCTGTGGCGTCCGCCCGCGGCCCCCAGAGCCGGCCCGGGTGAACGGGCAGGGTGGGAGCCGCGGGAGGGCGCCCCTGGCGGTGGGCAGACCGAGGGATCTGAGCGGACGGCGGGGCTGTCGGGACAGAATCAACGTCAGTCTGCTCATGGACGGCTGAGAGCTGTTGGGCCAGCCCTCAACCGCACCGCCGAAGAGGCCGACCTGGGATGTGGGAATGTCGGACAGACGGGTCCGCGCGACATCCAGCACATCAAACAGGTACGGCCACCGAATGGTGAGCATCACCCGACCCAGGGAGCGTACGACCACTTTCGTCGCTCAGAGAGCAAGGTTAGTGGCGGCGCGCAGCTCAGTGAAGAGCCCTGGGTCAGTCCCGCCCTCGTGCAGGTCCATGAGCATCTGGGTCAGGTAGACCAGCAGAATGACCATGGCACGCAGTGAGGCGGCCGCCAGTCCCGTGGCGCTATAGGATCTCGCCACAAGCGTAGACGAAAAACTACAGGCCACGGACGGGTGCTTAGGATTGCGCCGAGAAGAAGCACTCTGAGGACACATAGCATCGCAACAGAGCGTTCAGCCGGGGGAACCCCAGTGTACCCACGGGCAGCGGCCCCATCGAGGGGAGGAAAGGCGGATGAGATCAGCGAATGGCCCCTGATCTCATCATGCACGTCCGGGAAGAACGGTATTGGGGTTTGCCGTGGACGAGGGTCGGCGGCCTCACCCAAAAACCAATCGTCCCGGGAAAGCATGGCCGTCATCTCCGGATCAGACTCGACGAGTCGTCACTTCCAGGAAAATCAAACCCACCTAGTGAAGCTGCTACAAACATAATATCATCCTCTGTAGCTTCAAATGAAACACACGGGCCACCAGAGGGTAGACCCGTGGGAATCACCTGTTCACTAGCGGGCACCGTCATTAAAGAGGGGGGCTGGGGTCGCGGACACATAGTCGGCGCCTTGTTCTAGACCGAAACCCTCAGGTCACCCTGGCCACCAGCCGAAGATCGGGGGGTGGATGAGGGGACTCTCACTCATGTGAGTTCACCGAGTCTCGACCTTAATGACGCGATGATCATGTTTCCATGGAGAAAACATGAGTCATCCACGAGCGCTGCTCTAGCATGATCAAGCCCAAACATACTAGACAACGCTCGTGCCCATCAGAGTCCGATACCAAGTTGCCGCACCATTCATTTTTTTTTTTTTTTTTTTTGAAATGCACGGGCGAGCCGTCTTTAAAAAGACGTGCCGCGTGCAAGCTCTTTTAGTGAGAGAAAACTCAAGTGTTGAAGCACCCGGGGAGACACGCACCGACTGGCAGACCACTGCAACAGATCAGCAGGAAGCACGCGCTCGCCGTAGATCGCCGTCACACCAACACTCGAGGTACTCGTTTGTAAAGCTGACAATTCAGAGATGGCTTGTGGAGAGAAGAATACACTTGGCTCCGAAGCGAAAACATAAACTGCTGTTGCGGACTTCCTCCTTTTATACCCACGAGGTGGGGCGGAGTTACGTCATGCAAATTCCGCAGACCCATGGCATTTCTTTGCCATTGGCTCGTTTTGTAATACTCGAAGTTGATAGGCTTTCTAAGCGAAACCCCATTCGTCGTCATCCGACGTAACTCGGAGTGACAACGAAAGGGAACTAATAGTTCTAAAGCAGTTTTCTTTTTTAGCTAATGTTCGTTTTTTCTTAACCTGTTTTTGTGTACTGTATTGTGCTGCATACTGTCCATGAAAGTTTTTTTACAGTGTATTCAAATGTAGGTAGTGTTTTTGTTATTGTATATATGTTATAAGTTATTGTATCATAAGACTTGTTTTTATTATACAAAGAAAATAAGAAAATATTTATCAATTAGGCTGGAAAATAAATGTTCACATTCATTTGAATTTAAATGTTGTGTCCTGATCTTTATTATTACCTATCGTAACATTGTAAATCCATTTATTTTTAGATTTTGTATTGATTATTGAACTTATTTACAAACAGAGCTGTACTAAACAGCTTTGACGTTTCCTAACTTTTTGCATGTCTATTCATGTGGTAAGTGCGGTGAAAAAAACATTTTTTGACGCAAAACTTTCCTCACATAGAGAGGCAGCACGTGTCGGGACAATCTTTCTTTCGTGTTTGTTTTAAGCGGTTTTAATGGCGATGACGTCATAACATGACGACAGGAATTAAATGTTTAATCGGAAAACTTAAAGAGAAGGTTCAAATGTAGTTGTGGCATGACGAAAATGACGACCGCAATGGTCGTTCTAGTAGTTATGGAATTCCGGTAGTTCTAGTGTTAAAAACAAAAACTTTAAATTCAGAATTTTGAGTTCAATTTGTTGGAGCCATTATATTATATATATTTGTTTTATTTTAAAATTAAAGTCTTTAAATGTCTGGCGGTTCCCGCCTCCTTCTTCCCTGAACTATGATCTTTGTTACTCCGTTCTATAGCCTCCTTTTGCAGGAGCGTTTTGTTTCATTACCAGAGCCTGCTTGGGGCCCACCACTGTGGGCAGAACCCCTACGAATCGAGGTGGCCGAGACCCGAACTGTATAGCGTAACCGTTTTCGATCGTTTGCAGGACCCACTGAGATATTTTTGAAAGGCTTTTCCACTCTGCCAGAAAATCTACTAAGGGTACCAGTCTCTCGAGACTGGCCTCTGGAATAATTCGAGCAGCAGACACAGCGCCCTGTAATGGCGCACCGGCAGTGAACAACTGGTCTGGCTGCTTTAAACCCCTCCTCAGAGGGAGCGAGCGTCCCTCGGGAAAACGTTCGCTGGGACCGCCTACGTCCTGGCATAAAGGCAGGGTTGGCAGAGCTGGCCCCTGAGGGCACACAAGAGAGAATGGGCACCGTGTAATGCGGTGAACTCCTTTCTCTCACGGTGGGGACTACCCTCAGCATCAGGACTTCTTCTTAGACGAAGCCTTCTTAGCGATAAGAACTGTCCTCAGTTCAGTTTTACCCTTCGAAGGCTTCGTCTGAGAGTGCCGAGCCGCGTCCCATTATTTCTGAGGGGGAGCGTGAGACGCGACACTCTGTTTCTTGATGACGGCCGGGACTGCTCCCGCCCAGCAGTCCCTGGGACATGAACACGGAGTGGGACGAACTTCTGGAACGCCGCCACCTGCTTTTTCTCTTCTTTAAACCTATCGATGACGGAATTAACTGAGTCACCGAATAGGCCAGCAGGGGAAAGCGGGGCGTCCAGACGAAAGTTATCTTTTTCCTTCATACCAGAAAGGTTCAGCCACAGATGCCTCTCCGTAGCCACCAGGGCTGCCATAGAACGGCCCACTGACTTGGCCATCTCCTTGGTGGCACGGAGAGACAGATCTGCTGCCTGACGCAATTTGCGAATCGCGTCAGAGCTGACCTCCTCACTCTCGCTAATGTCTTTTAATAGATCAGCCTGGTCAGATAAATCCCATCACATAGAGCCTCTTTCACCTAGATATCATCATATAGAGACTGTGTCTGTTCCCCGAATTTGGAAATCCAAAAAACGTCCAAACCGATCTAAGGTTAAAAATGTAATTGATATTCAACAAATAAAAAATAGATATAATACAGATGAGCAAACGATAAAGCTTGGGTTGCTGAATATTCGATCCCTTACTTCAAAAGCGCTCATAGTTAATGATATGATTTCAGATTATAACCTAGATGTGCTGTGTATGACAGAAACCTGGCTAAAACCAAACGATTACATTACTTTAAATGAGTCCACCCCCTATGATTACTGTTATAAACATGAACCTCACCTGAAAGGCAAAGGGGGAGGTGTTGCTGTAATTAAAGTAATATTTTCAAAACCACTAAAAAATCTAGTTTTAAATATACTTCTTTTGAAGTGTTGGTGCTTTATGTAAAAATATATAATGTAAACGATAAATCAAGTTTGAGAATTCGCTGGCAACTGTATACAGGCCACCAGGGCACCATAAAGACTTTATCAAAGAATTTGCTGACTTTCTATCAGAATTAGTATTGGCTGCAGATAAAGTTCTAATTGTTGGTGATTTTAATATACATGTAGATAATGAAAAAGATGCATTGGGATTGGCATTTAAAGACATTCTTAACTCTATTGGAGTTAGACAACACGTGTCAGGACCTACTCATTGTCGTAATCATACTCTAGATCTTTTTTTTTTGTTAACAACTGTTTATTAAGTTTTCTTATTTAAAGTCAAGAAACAAGAATACAAAGCAAAAAGCAACTATACAAGTTGAGAACCCACCCCACCCCACCCCACCCCTGGTAGACTTCAAGAAAATAACAATAAAATACAAACATAGAATGCAGACCCCAAAACATATATAAAAATAATAATAATAATAAAATAAATAAGTAAATCGATAAATTACATGGATGTTAAATGGTTTGACACACTATCAAAAGCAGCTTGCCATAAATTCACAGTCTTAACACTGGATCCATGCATACGAGAAGTTGAGAGTTCCATCGATATAATGTCCAGCAAAGACACTGCCCATGTTCGTCTGTCCATTGTGTGAGGAGGATTCCAACGGTTAACTAACATTTTTTTTGCCGCTGTGAGAGCGGCTAACAGTAAATGTCTTTGTTGAATGGATAAGGTTAGGTCCCTTAAATCGTTAAAAAAAAATTGTGTGGGGTCAAACAAATATCAGTGTCCAACAGATATGATAAGTCCTGTGAGAGCTGGGTCCAAAAAGGTGAAAGAGAGGGACAGTCCCAAAAGAAGTGCAAGTACGTGCCTAGAGATCCTTGAGAACAAAGATTACACTTGGAAGAGGGGGATAGATTCATATAGAAACGTTTCATAGGGGTCAAGTAAACCCTATGCAGTAATTTCCAGTGAATAATTTGATGATTGGGGTTCTTTGACGACAGCTTAAACATCCTCCATACCTGATCCAAAAATAAAACATGCACATCTTCATTAAGATCCTTGGCCCAAACAGTTGTAATAGATAAGGGTTTGTATGAATGCTCAAGAAGATACTGATAAATGACAGACACAGAAGAGGGAGGTCTCTCAGAAGGAAGGATTAATTTGCGCAGTGGGTGAATAGGTAATTGGGAGTCCCAAGGCACCCCATATGCCCGAAGGGCCGATCTTATTCGCAAATACATATAAAAAGATGTACCTTGTAAATTATATTGAGCTTTAATGTTCTGAAATGATTTTAGACCCATATCATCATAAATTTCTCCCAAAGTGTTTACTTTTTTCTTCCATTGCGGATATTGAAAAGGGGCCTTGTCAGACAAAAGATTATTATTATGGAAAATAGGCGAATGTCTATGCCAGATTGTAACTTGGTGTGTTTGCTTTTCGACTTCCCTCCAAGTAGAGAGAAGATGAGTTACAATAGGACCAAACTGAGATTTACACTGCCTCAGTGGAACCCCGGAAAAAACAAGATGCTTCAGTTCATAGGGATAAACCATAGATTCCTCAACGGTTCTCCATGACACAGAAGCATCAGGATCAAACCAGACTGATAAAGGGCGGAGGGTAAAGGCTTGAGCGTAAAGTCTAAAATTAGGAAAAGACAGACCTCCATGTAATCTGCCACGCTGTAAGGTAGTCAGCTTGATTCGAGGACGTTTCCCATCCCATATATAACGAGAAACGCATGCATCGAGTTTATTCCAGAAGCCAGCAGGTGGAGGAAGGGGAATCATAGATGAAAAGAAATTAATACGTGCAAGAACATTCATTTTAATTACAGAAATACGAGCATGAAGAGAAGTAGGGAGACGAGACCAATTTTCCAAGTCTGAGGATATTTTTGCTAAAATACTATTCAGGTTTTTCGAGATAATTTCCTGAAGGGATGGAAAGATATCTATACCCAGGTACTTAAAGGACTGAACCACCGGAATGGATATAGATAGGGGTGTGAGGTCAATTTTAGAATTGAGGGGGAGCAGACATGACTTGCTCCAATTAATTTTAAACCCAGAGAGAGATCCAAAATGGTCAAATAAATTTAACACCTGGGGGATAGAGTGTGACGGTTTCTCCAAGAACAATAAGATGTCATCAGCAAACAATGAAATATGATGGTGTGTGTTTCTTATAATTATTGGGGAGATAATTTCAGATTTTCGGACCGCTTGAGCTAAGGGTTCCAAGGATAAAGCAAACAACAAAGGAGAAAGCGGGCAACCCTGACGAGTACCTCGCTGTATAGAAAATGGATTTGAACAAATTGAACCTGTAAGAACAGCAGCTGCTGGGTTGGTATACAAAATTTTAATCATGTTTATAAAACTTGGCCCTAAACCCAGATGTTGTAGAACCACAAATAGTTCCATTCTAGCTGGTCGAAAGCTTTCATCGCATCCAGAGATAATACTGCGCAAGGGGACGTCAACATACTCGCTGAATTAACAATATGACATAGCCTGCGCAAGTTATCCGAGGCGGAACGAGATTTAATGAACCCTGTCTGGTCATAATGAACTAATCTATTCATAAATCTCTCTAAACGTCGGGCCAGCACTTTAGCATACAATTTAACATCCGTTCCTATCAAAGAAAGTGGCCGATAGCTAGAGCAGGAAGTCGGATCTTTGTCTTTTTTTAAAAGAAGAGAAATAATAGCTATATTAATCGATGAGTGAAATGAACCTTGCGAAACTGAAAAATGTATCATATCCAACATTAGAGGACCTAATTCAGACCAAAAAGTTGTATATAATTCGATTGGAATACCATCTATGCCAGGGGATTTCCCCTTGTTCATAGATTTAGCTGCTAACTCCAGCTCCTGAAGAGTAATCGGTTCAGCCAGATATTCAGAATCTGAATCCGACAGCCGAGGTAAATCAAGATTGGATAGAAAGGATGTAGAAGAGTCAGGGTCACCACTAGAAGAAGTATAAAGGTTAGAATAAAAAGTGCGAAAAGTGGTATTAATATCTTTAGGATCTGTCATAATGTCCCCAGATTGGGATTTCACCACAGGAATGTTAGCAAACTTTTCACTATTACGTAATCTCAGAGCTAAAAGGTGACTTGGTCTACTCCCCTGAAAATAGTAATTCTGCCTGGATCTTTGAATCAAAAATTCTGCCCTGGATCTCAGTAATGAGTTGAGTTCAATCCTAACCGCCATGATTTTGCTGAGTGTATTGTCCGAAAAGATTCGTTGATTATCTCTTGTCAAGTTCTGAAGCTGCGATTCCAGCTCAACTATCTTTTTGTGTCGCTTTTTCTGGAGGAAAGAGGCATATGAAATTGAGTTATTCCTTATAAAGCCTTTAATCGCATTCCAAAGTGTTCGTGGATCATCCACCGAGCCTAGGTTAATTTCAATAAACTCAGAAAACCTTTTTCTGAACTGACTGCAAAAGTTTCCATCCTGCAACAGCCTAGGATTGAATCGCCATCTAGGGGCCCGAGATGGCCGAGGGACCAAAGATAAACAGCACAAATTACCATCATGATCAGACAGAGATAGGGAGAAAATATCCGCATCTTGCGCAGCTGGAGCTAAAGAAGAAGAAATAAAAATATAATCGATTCGTGAATAGGTTTTATGAGGGGCGGAGAAGAAAGTGAATGACCTAGCAGAAGGGTTTAGTAATCGCCAAAGATCCACCAGTGAAGATGAAGTTGCGCATTGTCGTAATTTATCAGAACAAAGAGCTTGAGAGTGTGATTCCTTAGTCCCAGATCTATCTAAAGTATGGGACATTACAGAATTCATATCTGCACCCATTACAATTTCAAAGCCAGAGAATTTCAAGAGATAAACTGAAAGTACAGAGAAGAAAGCAGGATCAGGAGTACATGGAGCGTAGATTGAGAGAAATACAATATTCCTATTCTCCACAATTGTTTTTATGTGCGTTACTCTACCCTCCGAGTCACAGCCCTTATCCAAAATACTGATATTTAAAGACCTCCGCACCAAAATTAGGACACCTTTAGTTTTAGTATCAGCAGATGAATGAGATGCCACTTCATAAAACTTATTATTGCACCTGCGTACATCCTCCTCTTTCAAATGGGATTCCTGCACTAACGCTATATCAATCTTTCTTCTTCGTAAAAAATCCAAAAAACTTGTGCGTTTGTGAGGGCCATTTAGGCCATTTATATTGCAACTTAGAATATTAAGTTCAGTCATAAGTATCTAACTGAAATGCTGCTTGATAAACCAAAGTACAACTTAGAAAATGAAACCATTTGAGTCTACCATCAAACCACCCCCCACCCTTCCCATCACCATTTGAAGAAACATAACCATATTCCCATAAACTATGGCGGATCAAACCAAGAACAAACCTTGATCCGCCAACCCCCCTTAATTCGATCCGTGGCGTCAACAGAAACCTGCACATTATTGAAACACCAACATTGGCCCAATACTAACATAATGGCTAGCAAGTACATCAAAGGAAAAAATACATAAAATAAAAAAATAAATAAATAAAAAGTCAAAAATATATAAAATAAAAATAATACATAGACTTTTAGATAGGCTACCCGTAAAAAAAAAAAAAAAAATCTCACGTCACACACCCGATAAGAAACACAATATAGTGAGAGCTCAGCGTTTCAATAATTATGACGTCCAAAATAAAGTGAGGTGAACTCTATGGAATAACAGTCACCTAACCAGTTAGAACTTAGAGCATCTCAGCAAAATGCCATCTGAAGTTCAGCGGGGGTTAGTGGCTAACTGGCAACCGAGAAAGTGTCTTGCTGCTTCTGGGGAGTACAGCATTTTTGGCTCGCCTTGATTGAGAATGACCTTCAGCGTTGCAGGATAAAGGAGGAAATTCTGGATGCCAGCTTCCCGCATTTCCCTCCGAATTGGTGCAAACGCACTTCTTCTTTTTGCAGTCATAGGAGAAAAGTCTGGAAAGAAGGACAGCGCTGCTCCATCGCTTGTTTTCACCGGGGCATGCAGTCTAGCAGCCCGCAGAATGAGCTCCCTGTCCGTGTATCGCAGAAGTTTAAAGAGAAAGACCCGTGGTTTAGCGCGATCTGAGGTAGCCTTTGTATACACGCGATGTGCTCGTTCCACTTCAATCTCTCTTCCCTCCAGAGAAGGGAGCCACGTCGACAGTGATCTTTTCAAAAAGCCCATGGGGTCGTCTTTCTCGGATCCTTCAGGCAATCCAACCAGACGCAGATTGCTGCGCCTGTTGCGGTCTTGTAAATCTACCACCTGTTGTTCAAGCACGGCTAATCGTACATCGTGATCTGCGACTACTTTCTTTTGTTCACGCATCTCACCTGTGAGAAGATCGAGTTTAGAGCATAGTGACTGGACAACTGACATGTGAGAAGCTAAATCACCCCGCATCGCCGTCAACTCGGTTTTTAGAATGTCCTCAAAGCGTGCAACAGTGTTAGCCATTTTGTCAACCGTATCACTTGTGGTCGTCACCGTCGGCGCCTTGGATCTCTTCTTAATCGGAGAAGATGACGGCGACAAATCTTGCTGTTTTCGACTGTGTGACATCTGGCAAACTACAATTATTGAATAAAACTTAAAATAAAACAAAAAATCGGCAAAAAAAGCAGCCAAATGTACGGAGCTCTACTCAAGTACGACAGGGTTCATGAGCACGTCACGTGACTCCCCATCATACTCTAGATCTAATATTATCACATTGAATAGATGTTGATGCTGTTGAAATTCTGCAGCAGAGCGACGACATCTCAGATCATTATCTAGTCTCATGTAAATTACATTTAGCCAAGGCTGCAAAGCCGACTCCGTGTTACAAGTATGTTAGACCTATCACTTCTGCCACTAAAGATTGCTTTATCAATAATCTTCCTAATCAGTTTCATCATCTCAGCATCCCAGATAGCTTAGCAGAACTAGATATTGCAATAGAAACTTTTAACTCTCTCCTTTCCAGCACTTTAGACACAGTTGCTCCGTTGCGCTTAAAGAAGATTAAAGAAAATAGTCCAACGCCGTGGTACAACGAGCACACCCGGGCCCTTAAGAGAGCAGCCAGAAAAATGGAGCGCAACTGGAAGAAAACAAAACTAGAGGTATTTCGGATTGCATGGAAGGAGAGCTCGATTGCTTACAGAGAGGCTTTAAAAGCTGCTAGATCTGCTTATTTTTCAACCCTATTAGAAGAAAATAAACATAATCCTAGGTATTTATTTGAAAAAGTGGCTACACTAACGAAAAAGAAAGCTTCAAGCCCAGAAGTTTCCAAGAAACACAGCAGTAATGACTTTATGAACTACTTCACTTATAAGTTTGATAATATTAGGGACAAAATTATAACTATGCAACCGTCTACTACAGTATCGCATCAGACAGTGCAGTCTCCCTGAGGAAAAATTTGATTCATTTGTTGCTATAGGAGAGGAAGAATTTTGCAAACTTATTAAATCATCTAAATCGACAACATGTATGTTAGACCCTATACCGACTAAACTATTGAAAGAGATGCTTCCAGAAGTCATAGATCCTCTTCTTAACATCATTAATTCGTCTTTGTCTCTAGGATACGTACCAAAAACCTTTAAGCTGGCTATGATTAAACCGCTTGTTAAAAAAACGCAACTTGATCCTACAGAATTAGTCAGTTACAGGCCGATCTCAAATCTACCTTTTCTATCAAAGATATTAGAAAAAGCAGTATCCTCACAGCTGTGTTCCTTTCTTGAAAGAAATGATATCTGCGAGGATTTCCAGTCAGGATTTAGACCGCACCATAGCACTGAGACTGCTCTCATTAGAGTCACAAATGATTTGCTCTTATCATCCGATTGTGGTTGTATCTCACTATTAGTGTTACTTGATCTTAGTGCTGCATTTGACACCATTGACCACAACATTCTCTTAGATAGACTAGAAAACTATGTTGGCATTAGTGGAATTGCATTAGCATGGTTTAAATCATATGTATCTGACCGCTATCAGTTTGTAGCAGTAAATGAAGAGATGTCTTATCAATCACAAGTTCAGTATGGCGTACCACAAGGCTCAGTTCTCGGACCGCTGCTTTTTACTCTGTATATGCTACCTTTAGGAGATATCATTAGGAAACATGGAATTAGCTTTCACTGTTATGCTGATGATACTCAGCTCTATATTTCTTCCAAACCTAATGAACCTCACCAATTCACAAAATTATCGGAATGCATAGTTGATATGAAAAATTGGATGACTAGTAATTTCCTACTACTAAATTCAGAAAAAACAGAGATTCTAATTATTGGACAAAAAGCTTCCACACGTAATAACCTAGAATACCGTCTAACACTTGATGGCTGCTCTGTTAAGTCCTCGTCGTCGGTTAGGAACCTGGGTGTGCTCTTGGATACCAATCTTTCATTTGAAAGTCACGTGTCTAGTGTCTGTAAAACCGCATTTTTCCATCTTAAAAATATATCTAAATTACGCCATATGCTCTCATTGACAAATGCGGAACAATTAGTTCATGCGTTCATGACATCAAGGCTAGTTTATCGTAATGCTCTGCTAGGTGGTTGCCCTGCACGCTTAATAAACAAACTACAGCTAGTTCAAAACGCAGCCGCTAGACTTCTTACCAGAACCAGGAAGTACGACCATATTAGCCCCGTTCTGTCAACACTGCATTGGCTCCCTATTAAACATCGTATAAATTTTAAAATATTGCTGATTACTTACAAAGCACTAAATGGTTTAGCTCCGCCGTACTTGAGCGAGCTCTTAACGCATTATACTCCTTCACGTCTATTGCGATCTCAAAATTCTGGCCAGTTGATAATACCTAGAATATCTAAATCGACTGCTGGCGGTAGATCCTTTTCCTATTTAGCACCAAAACTTTGGAACAATCTTCCTAACATTGTCCGGGAAGCAGACACAGTCTGTCAGTTCAAATTATATGTTTATCTCTGTAAAGCTGCTTTGAAACAATCTGCGTTGTTAAAGGCGCTATATAAATGAGGATGACTTGACTTGACTTGACTTGGTACGCCTGCAAGATGGACATGGTATGCAGACATCCCGCGGCCTAACCTGCCGCCGAACCCACCAAAGCCGAAGTATTTTTAAGTGGCTTTTTATTTGAATGCTGGTGCTTTAAACGACGATGACGCCTCGGAGGAGGCGCGCAAGCGTCTCTTCAGCCTTGGACCATAACCGTGAAATTTAGCCCCCGAGATGTTGGAAAACATAGATGTCTGGGGACTAAAAATACGGTAGGAAACCGGCTTCTTCCAGGACTTCGACACCTCAGTGTGGAGGTCTGGGAAGAACGGTAAGCACCGGCATGGAGGTAGCAGATGGGAAGGCAGAAAACGTTCATCTTGTTTGCTTTTTAATCTAGACTCCTGCCTATCTGCTGGCAACTTGGCAGATCCAAGTTGCCAGCATACTCCTGCCTATCTCCTTTAACTTGGCAACTTGGCAGATGCTTTCCAACAGGTGTTTTACCATTCGTTGTAAAACTGTGGACCTATTTTTCCAAACGTCTCACAACTGGACATTCTTCCGTTGAGAGCTTGAATAATAGACACTCCAGCCCAGTTGGTGGCGATAATGCACCTTTGCCAATGTTTGGATAGCGTAGCCTACGATACCGCGACTGCATAAGACTACAGAAGGAATACAAACAACCCCATTTCCGTTTCCGGCGTCGGAGTAATACCGTACCTCACAGAACATCCAATACAAGTCAATGGAGTTGGACAAAAACTAAGATAAAACCTGTTGGAAAGCATCTTTTGCAGCGATTTTTGTGTGAGCATATCAGTGAACACCCCAGACCACTCGGTGAGTTTCACGTCTTTGTAAACTAAAGTTTAATGCGTTTTATGAATGATTCTTCCAGTGCCCCTATGAAACCATTGTGGAGGTAGGGGGGTGCTAACACAAAACCGAAAATTCTCGGGACAGCAGCATTTGTCCAAATTTCAATCTTAACCGTTCTATTTCATCAGAAACGATCTTAAAACAGGGCTTTAAGTGTAAAATACCGAACTTGTCCTTTAACTTGGCAACAGCTCGAGTGAGCACCTCCTTAAGCTCCTCAGTTTCAGGAGACTGAAGCGGCGAGTCTTCAGTATCCTGCCTATCTCCTTTAACTTGGCAACTTGGCAGATGCTTTCCAACAGGTGTTTTACCATTCGTTGTAAAACTGTGGACCTATTTTTCCAAACGTCTCACAACTGGACATTCTTCCGTTGAGAGCTTGAATAATAGACACTCCAGCCCAGTTGGTGGCGATAATGCACCTTTGCCAATGTTTGGATAGCGTAGCCTACGATACCGCGACTGCATAAGACTACAGAAGGAATACAAACAACCCCATTTCCGTTTCCGGCGTCGGAGTAATACCGTACCTCACAGAACATCCAATACAAGTCAATGGAGTTGGACAAAAACTAAGATAAAACCTGTTGGAAAGCATCTTTTGCAGCGATTTTTGTGTGAGCATATCAGTGAACACCCCAGACCACTCGGTGAGTTTCACGTCTTTGTAAACTAAAGTTTAATGCGTTTTATGAATGATTCTTCCAGTGCCCCTATGAAACCATTGTGGAGGTAGGGGGGTGCTAACACAAAACCGAAAATTCTCGGGACAGCAGCATTTGTCCAAATTTCAATCTTAACCGTTCTATTTCATCAGAAACGATCTTAAAACAGGGCTTTAAGTGTAAAATACCGAACTTGTCCTTTAACTTGGCAACAGCTCGAGTGAGCACCTCCTTAAGCTCCTCAGTTTCAGGAGACTGAAGCGGCGAGTCTTCAGTATCTCCTGTCCCAATACTGACAACATCCAGCTCCTCAGAACTGGATAATTGTAGTACTGGGGCCTCAGCCTGGGGGGAAGAAACCACAGAGCGTGCTTCCTGACCCTGAACTGAGGCACTGGATCTGACAGATGAAGTCTGAGATAAGGCTGGTCCCGTCTCAAACACCGCTGTCAGATCCATTTGCGAACCCCATGACTGAAGCCGCCGCTCTGCCTCGACAGAAGCGAGACCAGAGCCGCCGGGAGCGCGAACCGAAGAGTGATCGGCGGGAGTGGAGCGTCCTTAGTGGAAAACGCTCGCAATGCTCACAATCAGCCCCCTCGAGAGCTGACTGGGCATGCTGCACTCCCAAACAAACAATGCATAGTTGGTGTGTATCCCCACTCGTGAGATAACGAGAGCAGGGAGGAACACACTTCCTATAGAGTTGTTCGCTCGCCATTTATACAGTTTTTATACAGTATATATATATATATATATATATATATATATATATATATATATGACAAAACTCCTGCCTAGTATCAACTAAGGACAGACAAAAACACTTTCAGACATATGATTCACACAGAGTGCTTGCTGAAGGCACAGAAGCTGTCGCAGTTGTGTTTTCGGGTTGCTTTATAGTTTCCTGGTCGATGACGTCACCCGCATATGACGTTCCGTCTCTCCATTGGACTGATTCCATACGTGCTTCATGACGCAATCACGCAGGGCGTTCCCACAGCGTTTGACGCAGCTCGAGTTCCCTTGAAAGGGAACTTCATATTTGTTAAGAATGATTGAAACCAATTCAAAACAGTGCCCTGAATGCCTACATATTTTCCAAACGAGAGACAAGAATTTTATGATCGACCATATCAAATGCTTAGCTGAGATCTAAAAGGACCAAAGCAACAGCACTCCCATTATCCGTAGCCACCATAATGTCATTGGTGACTTTCAGTAAAGCAGATTCAGTACTGTGTAGTTTTCTAAATCCTGACTGGAAAGTATCATATAAAGAATTTAAACTCAAAAAAGATTGTAATTGAATGAGTACCACCTTTTCCAAATTTTTTAAAATAAATGGAAGATTGGAAATTGGTCTAAAGTTAGCTGAATCAGAAACATCGAGATTTGGTTTCTTCAAAATTGGATTAAGTCAGACATCATACCAGAACTCAAACACATGTTGATGAAACGTCTCAGGTTATGTATGTAACCTTGGTTCCCTGAAGAGGGAACGAGACGCTGCGTCGAGACGCTGTGGGAACGCCCCTGCGTGATTTCGTCATGAGGCATGTGTTGAATCAGTCCAATGGTGTGAGGAGACGTCATAGGCGGGTGACGTCACAGACCAGGAAACTATAAAGCATACCCAGAAACAGACCGTGCTAGCTTCTGATAGGCTGAAGCAAATCGTTCACAGGCATTCAAGGAGTATGGCAGGGCAACACAGCGTCTCGTTCCCTCTTCAGGGAACCAGGGTTACATACGTAACCTGAGACGTTCCCTTTCTAGGGAACTCAAGCTGTGTCAAGATGCTGTGGGAACACTATACCCACGACGCCATAATAAACAATGCCTGTCTGTGTGAAATCATTGGGCACACTAAGAAACAAGCACCCTAGTCCCTGGAGTGAGCCAGAGTCAGGCCTACAAGTACAACAGCCAAATCCCAAGCCTGTGCTCTAGTGCACGGTGCAGGCCTCAGCCTCAGAGTGCCATGAAAAAAACGAGGAAGGAGAGGATATCTCCCCAATGATGCACCACCCAAAGGCAGGTAAGCAGATATAGCCGCCACATACACCTTTAAGGTGGAAGGAGATAATCCAGCAGAGAATGTTTTTTGCAAATAATCAAGCACTGAACCAACAGGGCAGTTGACAGGATCCAATTGACGTTCTCTACACCAAGAAGAGAATAGTCTCCACTTCAGTGCATACAGTCTTCTCATGGAGGGAGCTCTGGACTGGAGTATGGTCTCCACAGCCTCGCTCATGGGCCAAGCCCACAGTTTCCACAACTCCGGGCAAGAGTGATAAATCGTGCCCCCTGCTTGGGACAATAGGTTCCTCCTGATCGGAATCTCCATCGGAGAGCCAACCACACTCAGGCCGGCCAGTATGGGGCTACTAATAACAGATGGGCCCCTTCCTGGCGTACACTCCCCAGAACTCCCGGGAGCAAAGATATCGGAGGAAAGGCGTACAGGTATAGCCTCGGCCACACCTGAACCATCGCATCCAGCCCCAGGGGAGCCATCTGTTTTTGCTGCACTCTGTGCTGCGAGGAGCTCGTAGACAGCCGAGACTGCTCCAGCCCAGCAGTCTCGGGGACCATAGATCAGCGAGAAACTTTTAAAATGCCATAGCACAGACAGCCTGATTTAGCCGTCTCCTTGGTGACATGAAGAGACAGATCTGTAGTTCTCGAATTGCAGCCGCGCTTACTTACTCACTTTCATCTAGGTCCCTTAGCAGGTCGGCCTGATATGCTTGCAATATAGACATAGTATGCAAGCATGCTGCAGCCTGACCTGCTGCCGAATAAGCTTTACCCACCAGCGACAATGTAGCTTTAAGAGGCTTGGTGGGTAATGTCGGGCACTTTAGTGACGATGCAGACTCAGGAGAGAGATAGTCACATAACCATGTTGTTTCAACCCTGATATATTACTATAGTATGCAGTGTGAAAAAACCATATGAGACCGGTTTCTTCCACGATCTTGACACCTTGGTGTGGAGATCGGGAAAAAACAGCAGTCCCCGATGAGGAGGCTGTGATCTGGATGGCAAACAATTTTCATCCAGCAGGCTTTTCTTTTGAACCTCCTGTTTCTCGGCTGGCCAATCGATGTCTAATTTAGCTACAGCACAAGTCACAACTTCCAATAGCTCCTCATAAGCAGGGCTATGAGGTGGAGAATCCTCAAAATCCCCTGTATCAATGCTTACAACATCAGATCCGTCTCAATGCAGCTCGAGTTCCCTTGAAAGGGAACCCAGGAGGTCAGGCCCTATGATATCATGGTCTTGACCTTGTTGACTTCTCAAATAATTTTCACATAAAGAATCAGACACATCAGGGAAAACATTAAGAGCAGGTTTTAAAACAGAGACTATGGTAGAAAATATAACTCTTAGTCTATGATGATTTTTTGTTTTTTACAAAAATCCTTAGACAGCGGCTTACCAGGACAGGCAATGTGAATGTTAAAATCACCAAGGAGTAAAATTCTATCATACATTGTTACAGCATTCCACATAAAATGTGCAAATTCACTCAAAAAAACACTACTCAGCTGTGGGGGTTGGTAAACAACTGCATATAGTAATGGATATTCCACGTCCATTAATGACATTTGACTCTCGTAAACATCAGTCAGGATAAATCGGCTGTGAAAACAGTTTTTAAAAACAGCGGCTACACCCCCACATCCAGAGGGTCGCGGAGAGTTAAGAAATTAGCAGTTTGGAGGAACGAGTTCGGAAAAAGGACTTAAATCTCCCACTTTAGTCAAAGTTTTCGTCATAAACATAATATTCAGTTTCCGTGAGGTAAAAAAATCATGTAAAATGAAAGTCTTGTTTACCAGAGACCGCACGTTGAGCAATGCCATCTTAAGCGGCGGTGGATCACTCTCTGTTTGAATTCCCCTGTTAAGTGGGAGCAAAAACTGAATATACACTCCACCCCGGTGAATCCTGGGAAGTGGCCACACCATAGGCACATCGAGGGAGCCAGGGATAATATGTCGAATCCAATGGTGGTAAGGTACATCCCACGCACGCCATGCAGAGCAACAATCAGAAATAGTCACTTCAGCTTTTAGCCTGAGAGCAGCACCTCGTCGTTTACCATGTCTTCTGGTGCGTTTTTTGCATGGAATAGCATTAGGTGCCGGCACAGGTACTCCGGAATATTCGTCCGGAACGATGAGGAGTATGAATGAAAACCACTCCGTATATCGTTGTCCACGTTGGTAAGGGAAGTCCTAATATCTAGCAACAATTACCGATCATAGACGAAGGTTGTTTGCCACGTCTTGATCACAGAGAAACAGAAAACACTGAACGAAGTCCATAGTAAGCAGGGTGTCTGACGGCTAGCCAAACACAGCAGTGCCATCTTGTCCCATCTTATCTAGAACAGACTCAGGAATTTCTGTCTTTTGAACAGACTCTGGAAATTTGCTCAATAACGAAATCTGAACCATTTAGCCAGAGGACAACTAATATGTTTAACCAAAGTAGAGCTGCATTTACCGGGAGATAGGAATTGATACAGTTCCTCATCAAGTAGTCCATCGCAAAAAACGGGTTGGAGTCGATGGTCCATCATCCAAAAAAGAAGAGGACCTGGGACCCGACCCGAGACCCGTAAGGGTTTGGATCTGTATTTTAAATGGTCAACTGGGACCGGGTCAGGTCCCAAACTATTACTTCAGGTCCCGCGTTTGTTTAACATTGTGTGTAATACCCGAGTCGATCGTAGAACACCCGGCCGTGATCAGAGTCAGTCAGCACTGTGAGTGTGTTTTGTAACTTGCAACTTGTAAAATTAGAATGAGAAAAGTGTGAGCCAGGAAAAAGGTGAAAAAAGCACCAGCTGTCATGCCTGTTTCACACATACTCCGTTTGCAGTGCGTATGCTGTGCGTGTTACAGTACATTTGCGGTGCAGGAGCGGCATGCACTATTGTGCTTTCACATATCGTCGCTGTCCGATGAAAACCGCGTATGTCCATTTTGCCGATTTTGAGATTTTTCGACGGATAGAATGTCCAGGTTCATTTCCGTATACAGTATGCTTCACATGTCTAAATGACCAATGAAAAGTTGTGAAATCATGTCATCTGATTTTCAAGTATATCCATTTGGTGTCAAAGCTGTCAATCACGCCGCGCATCTCCCGCCCTGAGGCATGCATCTCGCAGGTCTAAGCGTCTAACTCTGTGAGGTAAAGTATCAGCAAATGTTTGTTTTTGACAACTGTTCAAGTTTATTATATATTCGCAATATATTCACAACTGTTATTTACGGTAAATGGTCTAGACGAAGTAATTGTCACTGTTTATTGTGGAGATGTTAACGCACGGGTCTGTTAATTTAATAGTCTACTTTTAAGGTAACGTTAGTCTAATATTTTTCTGACTAATAAATTACTGACACAGTAAAGGGTAGATTTAAATATAGAATAAACAATTTTAAATAAAGAAAAAACGAAAATTAAATAAAGAAAAAAAAAACCGAAATTTAAATAAAGAAAAACGAGATTAATTTAGATTGATAACTTTGCGGGTAACAGTTAAAAAGTCTAATACATGTTGGGTCGGTTTTTCTTTCATTTCGGAATGAAAGATGAAATGTAAAAAAAAGGGTGCAGCTTGTTTTTTTGTTTAAAAGAAAAAAACAGAAATGGCTGTATTTTTTTGTAGGCTACATAGCACGCGCCTGCCCTGGGTTCAGCAATGAGTGTATTGATTCATTGTCCCTTCATAGTTTGCAAGAGACATTTAATAAACTGAGCGTATTTAATAAACTGAGACGTAGGCTATTTAATAAACTGAGCGTAGCCTATTCATCTGTCAATATGAAACGCGACTTGGCCATTCTAATTAATGATCGGAAGAACGCGTATCGACCACCATTACTGTAAAATATGCACGTATGTCCATTTAAACTCGATTTTGGTCAAATGTGGATTATATCATTACACTGGCAAGACTATGGTTACATTTAAAGATGCCATACAAAGTATGACACCGCTACGTTCAACTGCTTTTGAATTACGGTGTTTTTTTCACTTCCTGAAAAGTAACCGTTTTGGACATACGTGAGTTTCATCGGGCAGCGACGATATGCTGCATTTGCAGTGCGCAACTGTTCCACGGCTGTACTACAAACACAACATATTCACTATTTTTATTTGAAATCCAAAAGTTGTTATCAGCAACTTATATAAAAAAAAGTTTTATCAGCATTGCGATTCTTTTTGTACACAGTACAGTTAGAGCCTACACTCTTTCATAGACGTATTCACGTTAAAACACAATACAATTAAACAATGTATTATTTAATGCATTACTTCTTTATAGATTTATATATTATGTTGCTCAAGCAAGTGGCAAAACATTCACTTAAATTTAAAATCGCAAACATTTTAAATTAAAACTTACTAAGAGTGAGAAATAAAACTGAGAGTGAGTGTTTGACAATCGCACCATAGAAATGAAAGCTTTAGCATAAGTTCTGCCAGGAAGACTTAATTACTGCGTCACTTGTTACCTTCAATTTTATCCAATCACGCCCTTACTCTTATCGTATAAAAGATCGGTACTTACACATGTTTGAGTTCGCAGATGCCGATGCGACAACACCCTCCACCCTCCCCACCACCACCAGGATGGTCCTGTCTATTCTTCTCTGGGGGGTCGGCTGCGCCCCTGCCTTAGTCTTCAGGCAGGAGATGCTGATCCGCTACCCTCGGATTACGATCTATGGATGGGGCCTAGGCCAAAGAACTTTACAAATAATTGCTTGCTGGGCTACCAATAAATGAATGCTTCGTTACATAATTTTATCTCCCGAGTCTTTCTGGTAGAACTGTTTTGATTTTGGAGAGGTTGATTTTCTGCCCCCTTTGCTACTGCCTGAATCAGCCTGTTATGTCCCTAACTCACTGGCCCCACCCAGCCTCCCTCTTCCACCACCTCAGAATGCTGTTGAGACTTTCATCCTTGTGCGTTTATTATACCACAAGTGGCGACATCAGCAACACAATCTGAGATGAACTTTCACATGAATGTTTTATATGATCCTCAAATTGCGTCAAAAAGCTTATATTTCAGGTTGCTCCAGCTAAACCGCATGTGCAGTCTTCAGCATGCACACTTTATTTCTCCCATTTTTATAATAATATTATGAATGAACCATCTTGTGATATCTAAAAATTTTGGTCAGACTTGGCTCAGAGAGCACAGAGATGATCTCAAATATGTAATGCTAACATCAGTGGCCATGGCACTGAATGAGAATTCCTTATTATAGATCAAAAGGGCACACAGTAAAAGTTATCTTATTATATGAGTAAACTTGAGATAAAAAAAAATTTGCAAAACTGCAAAGTCGCATTTGTCATTTGTCACCCGTCAACCGTCACCATGACAGCTAGTGGACTTTTGAAGCTGGAATAATGAGTGGATTAAGCATGCTTTTTCAATTGGAGAGAGAGGAATAATATGATTGGAACTTTCTTGGCAAGGATTGTATGCATCACAGTCAGGATCAAGGGAGAAGAAGGCTACTAACTAGGTTTCATTTTCGCAACTTGTTTATTGACTTGTTAATAGCAATTTGCTGAGGAATGTACCTTTCGGGTCCAGTCAGGTCTGTGTCTTCCAGGTTAAATTTCAAATAATAGATGGCCCGGGTCGGTTCCGTGTAGCACATTTACGGGTCTCTTCGGGTTCAGGTACAACTTTTGGACCCATGAAGACCTCTACTCCAGAGGCTGTCTGATGGAGAGAGAAAAGGAGATGAGAGAAAAGGAGATGATCCTCCGCCTATTCTCTCTTACAGATCCATCTTTGAGTCCTGTTAGGTCCTGTATTCTGTCACGGGTGGTGACAGTATGTAAAGCGTACAATGAGGAAGTATCCAAAGAAAGAACTTTATTATAAAAGAAATCAAACACGATGGAGATCACAGAAGAAATAACTCAGAAACAAACCACTCTTCCACAAATGATAAACAATACAGGACAAAGAACTGACCGAAACTGAGGACTTAAAGTCCCCCTGTAGTCAATAATTTTATCCCTTAAAACTCATCTTTGATCACCAAAATGGCATATTTAAACGTTTTTTTCCTGTGAATTGTTTTTATTCATCCCTTAAAATAGCTTGAATGTAACTCTACATCCTTGCTTCATTTAGTAAACAAGGATCCATGAATATGCAAGTGAGCCCTGCCACCACTCACTCATACAGGCTTGTCTACAAGTCGATGTATCAGAATGGTAATGCGTTTTATGTATCGCTCTCTACAACGTTGGACACATAACAGTAATTAATATTATTAGCCTTTTGCTTGACTACGTTATCAAACAGCTAATGATGTGTTGCTAATGTTACATAAACCATGTTGTCGTTCACCCTTTCAGAGTCAGACAGCTGACTTTCAATATCAAAGTCCTGCAGGGCCATTTTCACTATGATCTCAAGATGGTGGCCATTATTTATTCTAACCTGTGTTGGTACGAAAAAAGACAGGAGCAGTGCTACTTTTCCATGGATAGCAGTAAAGTATCCATTGCTTTGAATGACCAGTTATAATTAAGTTTTCCAGAAAGCAGTGTAATAAAATAAGACAAATACAAAGTTCTGGCATGAAACTCTAGATAGTGCAGGCTAATAGGTTCTTTTACTCACCTGTTCATTATCACATCGTTATCTATAGAGCACGGCTGATTGGTCCTGCCGTATCAGTAGCCAATGAGCTCGCTGCTCAACCTTCAAATACTTGGGTAGCATTTGCCTTAGCAGTGCAGCACTCATCAGAAACCCTCCACCTTCCCCAGCTCCACCTGTATAGATCTGCAATTCATGTACACTATATTGTACAGCAGCAGCATGTCTTACTTGCTCACAGCAGCGTGTCGTTTATGTATTGGCAGTAGCAAGTCCTGTACTTACTCTGCAGCAGCTGCGTAACAGATCTATTCCACCAAGACCAAACATATAACCCATTACCATGCCAATCACTCTGAGAGTTGTCATGGCAAAAATGTGTTTAAATAGACATTTTAGCATTGAAATTAAGTTATTGCACATTCTGTTTTATTTCAGTAACTGTTTACCACACTAGTCAGACAGCAGCCTTTCAACATTGCAAAGGGGTTTTTATGCATATTTTTTGTTATGTTATGATGAAAGCAGAAGTTGTGCTCTATATATAGACAATTATAGAATTTACAATTAGTAAAAGTTTATTTTGCACATAATCTCTTCATCCACAAATACTACAGTACATATAATAATATAATAAAGCATAGAAAACAATGTCTAGGTAAATCATAGTTTTCATAAAGCTATACCCACCTAGCATCAAATCCTTTAAAATGTTTGTCCAGTATCTAGCCTGATAGATACCCTGGCCAAAAGAACAAGATGAGATTCAATGGAACAATTTGCATTGTATTGGTCAATTGTATTAAGACCCTGCCCACTCACCCTCCCACAGATGCAGACCCGTTGGCCCCTCGGGAAAGATCATCATGTAATGTTTTTGTAATGATTGCAATGCCGCTGTATCACAAAGCTAAGATTTGAGCGTAATTAGTTGGAGACTTAAAATCATTCCTCAAAACCCATTTCTTAATGCTGATGTGAAGCATTTTATAAATGAAGATGAGTCATACTCTGATTTAAAGGCTCAGGGGACCATCATAGTCCAAAGGTTAATAATTTATCTCTCTCTTACTCTGTTTCCCCCTTCACTGTCTCATTAAAAGCAGGGTTGCAAAAAATAATAAAATATTATTAACACCATACCTGATTAAATTATATCATAGAGAAAAGTTTCCAATTTCACTGCGTTGTTTGTATGTTTAACCAGTGGGTATGACATGTCAGCTTTGAATGCAAATTCCAGCATCTACAGAGCTCAAGTTGTTTTTCCTTATATACATCAATATGAGATCCTTGATCATGCACCACTCAGGTCTGTGTGTGTGTGTGTCTGTGTGTGTGTGTGTGTGTGTGTGTGTGAGTGAGAGTGTGTGTGTGTGTGTGTGTGTGTGTGTGTGTGTGTGTGTGTGTGTGTGTGTGTGTGTGTGTGTGTGTGTGTGTGTGTGTGTGTGTGTGTGTGTGTGTGTGTTGACTTTTCAAAATATATTTTATAACAATAAAATTAACCATTAAACATTGTCACTATAAGTTAATAACAATTATTTACAAACTTAGTGCAAAACACAACTCTCCTTCCACAACTGAACATAAAGCTTCTCTATGACACCATATAGATTCAAACTTTTTTTTTTATTTTTTTTTTTATTTATTACAGGGACAGTGCATATTCATAAACATTACTGTCAATATGCCAGAATTAGCCTAAAGGCTATTTTTCATCTGCAGTCCCTAGACAGATGGTAAAAGTCACCCTAAAAGAGATTACATATTACATAGCACTAAAAAAATGTTTTAAATACATTTAGTAAAATTATCTATTACATTAGAATGTATAATCTAAACACATCAAGACATCAATCGGACAAACATCACGTAAAAACATGACACACACATAAGGAGAAAAGCCAACAGTGTGCAGCAAGAACAGGTTTAGTAATAGGTTAATGTTGACAGCTCTGATGATCAATAAGCCATTTCCTCAACTGAATCTTAAAGGAACTATACGTGTTTATATTTCTGATGGTTATTGGGGTGAGGTTCCACTCAGCAGCAGCTTGAACAGAAAAAGCAGTATGACCAAATACACTTTTTCTAAGGGGAATGATACAATCTCCCCTAGCTGCACCTCTGGTCCTGCAGTAATCAACTGTTCGGGTATTGACAAACTGATGAAGAGGAGGGGAAGATATACCATGAATAATTTTATAAATGAGACATAAATTTGAATATTTAACCATATTATCCCAACTGAGTAATCTATATTTTTGTAGTATTGGACAATGATGAGAAATACATGGTTTATTGTCCAGAATTTTAACAGTTCGTTTGTAAAGTGATTGCAGAGGTTTCAAAGATGTAATACTAGCTCGTGCCCAAATGGGTAAACAGTATGTGATGTGTGAGAAAATCATAGAGTGCATGTACATTTTTGCTGCCTGTGTGGACATTTGATGGCGAATGTGTCTAAAATTACAGAGACGATATTTAATTCGATTGCAGACCATTTTTACATGTGCCGAAAATGATAACTTTGAATCAATTAAAACTCCCAGATATTTGTATTCTGACACGATCTGCAGTTTTTCCCCTGAAACAAAGATTTCTGGCTCAACACTGAATTTTTTGTGAGACTTGGTAAAAAACATTGCTACTGTTTTTGATGTATTCAGCTGCAGGCAGGAGTGTTTCAACCAAGCTGTGACATTAACCATGGAGTTAGTGAGCTTCGCAACCACCTGAGAGATATTCCTACCGTGTGCATAGACTACGGTGTCATCAGCATACATCTGCACAGAAACATCAGGACAAGCGAATGGGAGGTCATTTATATAAATGGAGAATAACAAAGCCCCTAAATTAGATCCCTGAGGAAGACCGGTGGAAAGACTCAAGGCTGCCGATTTAGATGATTGAACTCTGACATGTTGGGAACGGTCAGTAAGATAAGACTCAATCCATTTAAGTGCATCTGAGGAGAAATTAAAACTACATAATTTTGTCAGTAAAATTTTATAATTAACAGTGTCAAAAGCCTTCCTGAGATCCAGGAATACCGCTCCAACAACCCCACCTTGGTCTAACAAAGCTCTTATATTTTCAGTAAGGAAGCAAGTCGCAGTCTCGGTGGAATATTTTGCTCTAAAGCCAAACTGCATAGGGTGGAGAGCATAAGGAGGGGTGTTTAGATGGTTAATAATTTGCTTTGCTATCAGTTTCTCGGCAATCTTAGACACTATAGGCAATATACTTATGGGCCTGTAGTTTGACATGGAATAAGGATCTCCACTTTTAAAAACTGGAACAACAACAGCTGGTTTCCACATGCTTGGGAACAAATTTTGAGAAATGGACAGATTAATAATTTTGGTGATGGGGGGTGTGACTGATGTACTTAACGCCTTGAGCATCACCGTATCCATATCAAAAATATCTTTGCATCTCGATGGTCTGAGTGATTTAATGGTCTGAGATACGTCTAATTCTGTGATGTTAGATAAGTTGAAAACTGATTGCCTTATGTCAATTGACGGAGTAAATACGTTCTGTGCTATGTTAGCCACAGAATCAATAAAATAATGATTAAAAGCCTCTGCTACAACCAGATTATTATTTGCCAGCCGGTCATTTACTTTAATTTCTACAGTTTTTTGTTCGTTGCGTTGATCACCTGTCATTTTTCTTAGGTGGTTCCATATTACTTTAGGGTTTCCATTAGATTTTTCAATTATAGTGATAAAGAAATCAGCCTTTGCTTTTCTTAATGACCTTATGACTTTATTTCTCAACATGGTGAAACGTCCTCTGTCATGAGTTGATTTAGTTTTATTTGCTAATTTTAGGGCTAGGTCACGTTCTTTCATGATTTTTATAATGTCTAGATTTATCCAAGGTACAGTGTTTTTGTTATGTTTGTACTTGATTTTTTTTGTGAATTCTTTAATAATTCTCTTAAGTGTTATTAGAAATATTTGGCTATCTTTGTCAGAGTCAACTAAGGGCAAAATGTCATCCCATTGAATTTGGTTAGCTGCGTCTAAAAAGTTTTGATATTTACTTTTAGGAATTGTAGTGGTGTCTTTTTTATTACTAGTACAAAAATGAAAACGTTTTTTTAGTAAGGTTTCTGGTGACAAGAGTTAAATTATGATCCGATAAACCTGTCAACATATTAAATGATTTTACAATTCTTTCTGGTCTATTGGTAAATATGAGATCGATTTGTGTCTTAGTAGAGTTTGTTATTCTCGTTGGCCCACGGACAACTTGTGTTAAATCAAACCTGTCTGTCATTTGTTTAAGCTTTTTTCTAGATAGTTTATCCTGCCAGTTAATGTTAAAATCCCCCATAATAATAATTTCTTTATCAAGATTGTTTTCTTTTAGCAGCTTCTCAAAGTTTTCATAAAAGCTGTTATCTGCAGAGGGAGGCCTGTACATTACAACAAGGACAAAGGACATTTGTGGGGAAAGCCTGACATTGAGCCCTAAACATTCTAGATTACAATTCGACCATTGGATTTTGTGACACTGTAATGTGCTTCTTATATAAACCATCACTCCTCCCCCCTTTTTTGATTCCTGTCTGTCTGTCCTGTATATATTATAACCAGTAATATTCAGAGCTGCTAATGGGGCATGTTGATTAAGCCAGGTTTCGGATAAACATAAAAAGTCCAGGTTTGAACCCAGTAAAAGATGCTGTATTTGCTCACTTTTAGACAGTAAACTTCTAATATTTAAATGACCACCTAGAAGTCCCTTTGGTTTAGCCCTAGGGTCCCATACTGTTCGCGAATGATTGACAGTCTGAAACACCTCCCACTTCCTGTTCTTTGCAATCCCTGGATTTAGCCGTTTTCTGTTTACATTCTGCGTTACTATGGGGACATGTAAAGCGCACGTTTTTGAAATTGTCTCAGAGCTTTGAAGTCTAGCCAACCCAGTAGAAACATAGGATCCACCCGATGTCCCCGCGAGGTCATCGCTCTGAAGGCTCGCCCCCCTTGATCCTCCGAGGACACACCGTACTCCAGCCATGCCAACGCCGGCACGAGAAACCTGCGTACGCCGATCTACCACCTTCTTCAACCCAGCTCCAGCACGTCTCCCCGGCGCCCCATCCGCGACAGCAACAAACGAGGACGACGGACAGGGAAGGTTAGAAAGTACAGGACCACACTGTAGTACCTCATACAACGGGCATACCTGTGGGACTGTAGTAGTACGCTCCTCCGCAAGCCTCTTCTCCAGTGTAACGCGGTGCGGTCCTGGACATGGATGTGTGTCTCCAGATAATATTAAACAGATTGTAATGATCAGTGCGTTGGTCCATTGTAGGCGTGAATTGGCCTTAGTTTTTTTTTTCTTTTGCATTTGTTTGTATAGCTGAGGATAAATGAAAGTCATAGCCACAAGGTATTTCCCATAGCCAATGCTTGGCTTGGTGATATTGATTGTTTGTTTAAGAAGTAATGCTAGATCCATACTGCTGAAATATATTTTCCCATTGGAAAAAAGTTGTTGCTTGTTTTCAGCATGTTTGCGGTCTAAACCAACTTTAGATGGTATGAAACCCAAAATCAAAGTGTATAGTAGAAGAGCCGTTACCATGCCTGCCATACCAGCGGCCATCTTTCCTGTATCCTAACTGTAACTCTAACTTCATTAGAGTATTCATTACTTTATAAAATCGGAAACCAATAACAATTCTGGATTTCACCATTACTTCAAACACCCATACCACACTATCATTCCTTTGTTCTATATTTCTCCTACTGATGTACACAGCCATTTTCGCTTTACCAAGTACAAAATTCAACAACTGACATTCACCACGTCTACTTTTCACATATTTAAAACCAAAAGTTTAAATCTGTACAGAAAAAACTTAATTAAAACAATTGAAAAGATTTTTTTTTAACATTTCAAACAAAGGCCTTAGCCTTGAACAATATATAAAACAGTGAAAAACTGTCTCTCTTTCAGAAGAAAAAGGGCAATCTTGACTTGAATCAGGATTTAAAATAGAAACAAAAGCATTGACTGCGGTTATTCCATGTAAAACCCTCCAAAGAATGTCAGTTGTTTTTTTGGTCAATGGTGGCTTATATAACGCTCTCCACTCTGGTCTCACATTTTCCTTCAATCCCAAAACATCACGCCAAGGTGTGTCAACTCTCTGATGCAAGCTTTTTTTTGTTAAAAAACCTTTACACATTCCTTATACAACTGTTGTCTATTAACATCATTGAAATTCAAACATATACTTTTAAAATCTAGGAAAATTCCAGAATGATCATTTAAATTGGGGGATACAATAATTTTAGTAAAAGGATCCATATCATTAAAACAAATAAGTCATTCACAATAATCTTTGAGCATAATAGATTCCTAGATGTAAGAGCAGATTGCATCTTCTGTAATATTTCAGTCATTGTTCGAACAGATTTAATCTTTAAACAAGCAGTCACTTCTTTGCATTTACAAATCCAATTACAAATCCCCCACCAAAATTACAAGTTTTTTTTTAAAAAAGTGATTCCAGCTTGAATAAAAAGTTCAGTAAATGTGCTACTTGTACTTATTACATCCAGGGCCCTATTTTAACGATCTGAAACGCAAGTGTCAAAGCGCAAAGCGCAAGTAATTTTGTGGGCGGATCCCGGCGCTGTTGCTATTTTATCGGCGGGATAAATGCCTCTTGAGCCTGGCGCAAATCTAAAAGGGGTTGGTCTGAAGTAGCTTCATTATTCATAGGTGTGGTTTGGGCGTAACGTGAAATAAACCAATCAGAGCGTCATCCAACATACCCTTTAAGACAGGGGTGTCCAAACTCGGTCCTGGAGGGCCACTGTCCTGCAGAGTTTAGTTCCAACTTGCCTCAACACACCTGCTTGTAAGTTTTTAGCATGCCTAATGACCTTCAACAGCTAATCAAGACCTTGATTAGCTGTTTCAGGTGTGATTAATTGGGGTTGGAGCTAAACTCTGCAGGACAGTGGCCCTCCAGGACCGAGTTTGGACACCCCTAATTTAAGAGCAGGTGCGCATGTTGCATGGCGGATTATTATTATGGCGCATTTACCAGGCGCGCGCCAGGAGCGGTTCACAACCGAGGAGACCGATGTTCTCGTCAGGGCCGTAAAAGAAAGAGAATTGACATTGGGGATGGGACAACCCCACCCAAATCAATAGAAAAAAATTATGAGAAAGCTCAACTTAACTGGTAAGTTAAAGAGTAAGGTTTTTAATGTACTTACATTATGGTAAAGGTGATTTCACAGTCTTCAGATTTTTTTTTTCCTGGTTCTTGACGGACAAACTAATTTGTCAGATGTCCTTATATTACAAATGTGTCTTGCCACTATTGGCTAAACAGGTCTGAACCGTCATTACTACAATTTGCCTGAAAAAATTGGGTAAATGTGTAAGCTAGATTTATGCCTATTTTTTCACATCTTCATGGACATCACAATGATTTCCCTCGTGTGGTAATATATTTCCTTGTTATAATGTATGATTTGCAAAAATAAAAACTGCTGCATCTGTGTTGATGAGAGAATCAAAGTGTATGCGTGTTGTGCACCCGCTACATTATGGCCAAGCATGCACGCTTAAAATAGCATTATGAACAACGCGCAACGCGCCACTGACTTTAGACCAGGTTTTTTTGGGCAGTGGCGGAATTGTTTTCTGGAAGTGCAAAATAGCACTTGTGTTATGTGGAAGAACGGAGAACCCAGGCGCAGACAGCAGATGATGTTCAAAGGATTTATTTAGGACAAAAACAGAAAACAAAACCCACGAGGGGGCAAAACAAGACAGGGTAGGACACACCAGACTAAGACTAGAAACTAAGACAGGAACAAAATTAAGACACGAACAGACACTTCTTGAATAACAGGTTACTCAATGAATTACTCACTGTTAGAATCACACTACATCAAACAGAGTCAAACAATGAACCGACACAGGACAGCAAACACAAGGGGATTATAAAGGGAACACTAATGACAAGGACAGGTGAAATTGACTAGACAATAATGACGAGACGAGGATAACAAGGGGGCGGGGTAACGAAACGAGACAACACAAGCACATGGCCCAAGCAAAAGGCCATGTGCTTGTACACAAAACATGGGTCTGCCATGATCCTGCCACAAGACTAGAGAAATCAAAGACATGATGGCAGAATCATGACAGAACCCCCACCTTAAGGAGCACCTCCAGACGCTCCTCAAAGGGACACTAAGCACAAGACAAGACAGAACGAGACATTGACAAAAACCAACAAAACATAGTGAACATCAACAACGGTATACAAGAATAAACTATAACAGGGTTCGGGTGAAACATCAAAAACAACATACAAGGCAGAGGGGGTGGAGGAAACACAAAGTCCATAGGGGGTGGTCCAGGAAAGATGGGTGTGCTGGGGGTCTTAGGTCCACGGGATGAGGGCTGAGGACGAGGACTCTGGGCAGGTTTAGACGGAGACACACGAGGAGAGGACTTGGGGGAAACAGTCCGGGGCTTAGTGGAGACAGGGAAAACAGTCCGAGAACTAGTGGTGACAGGGACAACCGGGGAAACAGTCCGGGGACTAGTGGAAACAGGGACAAACGGGGAAACAGTCCGGGATCTGGTGGAGACAGGGACGAACGGGGAAACAGTCCGGGGGCTGGTGGAGACAGGGACGAACGGGGAAACAGACTGGGATACTGCTTCAGTGGTAGCAGCAACAGATTCAGACATGGAGGACACAGAGGATGAGGAAACGGGACCCCTGACGGGGGACATGGCAGGCGAAGGGGCAGGACTGGGTGCAGCGCTCTCCGTGGCGGGCTTGGGTGCAACGCTCACAGGGACAGGATCGGGTGCGGCGCTCTCGGCGGCAGGCTCGGGTGCAACGCTCACGGGGACAGGATCGGGTGCAGCGCTCACAGTGGTAGGCTTGGGTGCAGCGCTCACAGTGGTAGGCTTGGGTGCAGCGCTCACAGTGGTAGGCTTGGGTGCAGCGCTCACAGACACAGTGGGCTCGGGACAAGACATGACGGGCACATCGAGGATCTTGACAAGCTTGGCAAGGTAGTTTGCTAGAGTCTCGGCAGCAACAATGATAGGCATCTGCTTACGAGCAGACACCGCTTGCAGGACTGCTTCTGCAGCTTGATCGGCCGCAGCTCTCACAGAGGCAGATTCAGTAGCCGAGCAACCAGCTGCTGATTCTGGAACAGCGCTTGCAGTAGCGGGCTCTGGAACAGCGCTTGCAGTAGCGGGCTCTGGAACAGCGCTTGCAGTAGCGGGCTCTGGAACAGCGCTTGCAGTAGCGGGCTCTGGAACAGCGCTTGCAGTAGCGGGCTCTGGAACAGCGCTTGCAGTAGCGGGCTCTGGAACAGCGCTTGCAGTAGCGGGCTCTGGAACAGCGCTTGCAGTAGCGGGCTCTGGAACAGCGCTTGACGAAGGATGGGAGGCTCCCCTCTTCCTCCTCTTTCTCCTAGGTCGGGAAGCAATGGCCACAGCAGGACTCGTGATCGGCTGGACGGGCTCAGTGGAAGACAAAACAGGAACTGGGAAGACCACTTCTGGTAGAGTGAGCTCAGATGACGATGACTCCGAGGGGGAATCCCAAGAAACCCGTCTCCCTCGTTTACCACGGAGGTCAGTGGGTGTGGAAGACGCCTCTGGAGTCGTGGGGGAACCAGCCTGGTCCCCAAGCGTAGCAACGGCTAGCAGACGACCCTCAGGGATCACAGGAAGTGTAGCGGGAGATGAAGACTTTGTTGTATCCTGCAGTTCTCTCCGAGACAGACTGTCCACCATACTGTGGAACGGGCGGCTGACCAGTCTCTCTCGTTCAGCTAGAGAAGGAGGGACGTTGAGACCCGCGATGAGGTAGCGATTTACTAGGATCTCCGGCAAGAAGAACCTTCTCTCCTCCACGACCTGGGCGTATTTCCTCAGGGTCAACTTACCCTGAGGAGGGAAAGGAAGCTTGCCTTCCAGGCTGTCAGCGATGGCCGACTGCCACCATCGTTCGGGGTCAGACGGCTGCAGAGTAGGGAAAATAGTTGCGCTGTCTGCTGGGTTCTTTCTTGGTCGGTTCATTCTGTTATGTGGAAGGACGGAGAACCCAGGCGCAGACAGCAGATGATGTTCAAAGGATTTATTTAGGACAAAAACAGAAAACAAAACCCACGAGGGGGCAAAACAAGACAGGGTAGGACACACCAGACTAAGACTAGAAACTAAGACAGGAACAAAATTAAGACACGAACAGACACTTCTTGAATAACAGGTTACTCAATGAATTACTCACTGTTAGAATCACACTACATCAAACAGAGTCAAACAATGAACCGACACAGGACAGCAAACACAAGGGGATTATAAAGGGAACACTAATGACAAGGACAGGTGAAATTGACTAGACAATAATGACGAGACGAGGATAACAAGGGGGCGGGGTAACGAAACGAGACAACACAAGCACATGGCCCAAGCAAAAGGCCATGTGCTTGTACACAAAACATGGGTCTGCCATGATCCTGCCACAAGACTAGAGAAATCAAAGACATGATGGCAGAATCATGACAACTTGGGAATGTTTGCGCCGAAACACGCCTCCTTTTTGCGCCGACCCGCCCAGGGAGCACAAGTTCATTTCCTAGTTTACGACGTGCGTCTGTGGAGGGAAAAGCCCGCTTTGCGCGGGTGCAAAATAGGAATGATACATGCGTCAGTGTACAAAGTCATTTGCGCCGGGTGCAAGATAGGGCCCCCAGTCTTGCATCATTTATCAGTGGCTCTTCCAACAACCAAAATAAAGAGTCTGTGGTTTCAGACCTCTTCACGTTAAAACAACTCCAAATTCCAAAATTTTTTTAAAGAAAGCAGATAGACATGAAGTGTCAATGTAACGGGAGGGGAAAACTGACTGTTTGACAACCTGTGAGGGTGGGTTAATGTCTATCAGGTGTGCATGTGTATCTGCAAGTCCTCTCTGTTCACAGGTGCGTCCAATAGTACTAATGAGCCAGCGGTATAACGCGATTGGCAGTTCCACTGAATAAAAGCCAGCAGGCAGCCCTCTCCGGGGTGCTCCTTTACCGCGGCACACGCCCAAAACGTGACAAAGCCCTACTGTCTCCGTGCCTGTTAACCTTTGTATGTACGACTCCACGCAGTGGCAACCATCTCGATTGATTCCTGGCAGCTAGAGGTCTACGATATCAATCAACTATTCGTCCTGATTGAGGAAAGTGGGAATTCTGACTACTTACGAATGAGTGGGCACTGATGTGTATCTGTTTAGAATTGATTTCCCTTCCCGTTTCGCAGCTCGGATCAACGGTTCCGGTTCCCCCGCTGGTCATTTGGAGTGTACTGGCTAGACAATCGACAGGAGAGCACATGGCACAAGAAAACATACATGACAAGCCATGTGCTCACACCAAACATGACTAAAACACAAGCACATGGCCAGTAAAACAAATCACAAGCCATGTGCTAACACAAAACGATACATGAACACACAGCCAATAAGAACACTCATAAGCCACATGTTCACACAAAACATGACAACATGATAGCACACATCTAGTGTTAAATACAGTACAAGACAAAACAGGAGTGTCGGGGCTCTGTCACAAAACCAAGAAATACACTAGACAGAAGTGACACGTTTCCTTTTACGTTCAACTTTGGACTTTTTTGGCAACGAGGATTTCTTCTCCTGTGGCTCGGCATATGTATGGTCCACCATTAAAAATAACAGTGCAATGCAGCCTTTTAAACTTGCCGGGGCAGTAACAAGCGCCTCTCACTGCTCTGGTCTGCTCCTCCGTTTCTGCTGCTTTCAGTTACGTGACGCTGGCTCTGAAGGAAAACGCGTTGTGGAAACGCGTTGGCCTAGTACTTTTTGACCCTCTCTGCTATTATAGTTTTTCAAGATGGCGGAACTACATGGAAGCCTCCGTGGACCTACTCGTCACATGTATATAAAGATAATAAATTCTTTGTTTACAGGGATAAGTCAGATAATTGGTAGAGGTATTTGTATACCATTGAGGACATATTTATGAATAAAAATTTTGATTTTAGATAATAAAATACCTAAAAAACTATACATTGTCCCTTTAACTGAACAGCTTCGGAGTTATTGGAATGGTTATATGACTCTTTTCGGGTTGAATGGTGGCCGTTCCCCCCCCCCACCCCTGGTGCCTGTGAGTGGAAAAACCGCACTTGCAACTTTGGGCCTGGCGGGCCGCCGTCAGGAAGTATCGCGTGATATCAGCTCTCGCGATGTAACGAATTGCTTTACGGCACTGCACACATACACGCATACACGCCCCCATCCAGGATCCGGCTAGCTATAAGAACAACTATCGTCATGGCTAAGCCGGGATATAAGAAGCAGAAAGCTAGGAAAGCATTGTCGGAGGAACAGAGAAAGAGGAAAAGGCAGACTGACTGAGCGAGGAGTCAGATATGAGTAAACATCGGACCTGCGTTTTCAGAATGGTGAAAAAAAAGAAGAAAGCGCAGTCGGAAGAGTCTAGAAAAAGGTAACGAGTATCTGACAGTGCGAGGAACCGGACAAGAGTCCCACTCGGTCAGGCTTTCACTGTTAAAGTTGATTCCTGCGATTATTATGAGAACAGTTGTCAATATCTAACATAATTATCAGGACATAAATAAGCCTACACGTTGTAAATAGTGTAAATGAGCGCATTTTGCAAACTATTATGATAAATTGCAATAATCATGTCTAACAACATCATAACGGACATTGCTACGAAATAATGCGACGTACATGATGTAACTTTATTGATGTCATCTGGCATTTAGGCTCAGGTAAGCCTAACTTGGTAGGCTACTTTATTATTATAAAGTGCAGAGGCCGTGAGTGCAGATACGCTCTCCGTGAGTGGTATTTACGACAGTAACGTTAAATACAAGTACTCTACAGCGACTCTAGAGGTCGCTGTTTGACAAAAACGGAAATCCTGCATAGTGCCGCTTTAATTCCAGGAACTCTACCACATTCCATGTTTTGAAGATTCTTAAACAACTCTTCTAATGTCATGGGTTTATCAAGCTCTTCTTTAGATTTTTCAGAAATCTGAGGTCTCTAAAACTTAAAAACTTAAAAAATAAAATAAAAAAACATTGTTCTATAAATTGATTTTCTTTAGACTCATTTTTGTAAAAATGTTCATAAAAATGAACCACTCCCTGACGTATTTCAATTGAATCTGAAGGTAAAACCCCATTTTCAGATTGTAAAACATTAATAAAACTTTGTTGCCCATTTTTCATATCTAATCCAAAGAATAATTTGGATGGAGCATCTATCTCATTGGAGTTTTGAAAACATGATCTTATTAATGCTCCTTGTGCTTTCAAACCCAACAGATCAGATAATGCAGACTTTTTTTTATTTAAAATCATCAATAAAGTCTCGATTTCCAGTTTGTGTTAAATGTTGAAGTCTCATTACTTCATCTTCTAAAATTTGAACAGACCTAGACAATTCTTTAGTGACATTCAAGGTGTATTGTTGACACAGTTGCTTTATTTCAATTTTTCAAAAATCCCACCAACTCTTTAAGAACTGAAAATTATTATTTTCCCTTTTCAAAATTAATCCAGAAACAATCCAAAATTTCTTTGAATTGAGTATCGTTTAAAGGGGCTATGTGTAGTTTTTAACGGCCTCTAGCGGTGATGTTTCAGATTGCAACCAATTTTTACAAGAGCGCTCGTGCGCATGCTCGAACTCAAGAGCGAGGACTCATGGTACCGGCCACACTGAGACTTTCAACACACCGGAGAAAGCATCACAATAGGGATGAAAGCCAACTCCGGGTCTGTTTTTATACCTAAATATATACCTATACCCAAAACAAAGGGGAGGTCTCTCCATAATTCAAACGCTCTGCCGATGTTGATCCGTGTTTTCGTCCGAAGTTGATCCGATTCAAGTTTGGCCTGACAAGCTTCAGCAGATAAAACTTTTTTTTGTTTTTTATATTTATGTGGAGTTTGTGTTGGAGTCTGTGTTCTGCTGGAGGCAGGTCGTTTTTTGGTGTTATCAGACTCCATGTAGTTAGCTGCAGTGCCGTCGCATAGACTGTATATAAAAAGGAGAGAGGCTCGGGAGCGCGCATGCACATCACATCCGATGGATTTCGCGGTAAATCCGACCCGGAGCCTTCACATAGAAATAGGAATACTGGCCTTCAGAGGTAATAGCAAAACCCGACAAGTGGATCATTGTAATGTGTGATTACAACCCCTTCACACACAGGCAATAAAAAAGGATTCATTTTAGAAGAAAAGCTACATATAGCACCTTTAAGAGGTTTGTGTTAAATTGCCAATAGGCACTATTTGGTTTAACAGAATTCATATAAATTACATATCCTATTAAACTATGATCGGAAAAAACGGTTTTATGATCGGTTTAAAGACATAAAGCTTGTCCAACCTTGCTAATGATAAAAAATTATCACGAGCATGTTCCCATGTATATTGCCTAATATCTTTGTTAAAATTTCTCCACACACATCAAGCAAATCATCTGTTTCAATCAATTGAATAAGCCTTCTGCGTGATGGCATATGTGGCTCAATAAGATTTCTGTCCAGACTACTTACTGCACAATTAAAATCACCTTCCAAAAACAAGTATCTAAATACCTCATAATAAGTATCTTCTAAAGTTTCACAAAGAGCATCTAAAAAACAAATTCGTTGTATTGGTTGAGGTGGGGCATAAAAACAATTACATACTTTTCAAAGTTTGCAATCACTTTTAAAATGCTTCCTTTTATAATCTCTTCCATTTTTACTGAAATGGGAACAAACATTTTATCAAATAAGGAAATCTATCATTTCCTTCCACTAAGGGAAATATTATGGCTTACAAAAGATAAACCATTCCATTATTTGAGCCATTGGACAGCATTCTTACCATCACTGTGAGTTTCTTGAATAAATAAAACGCCTCGGTTACGACTGTAACCTCGGTTCCCTGAAGAGGAAACGAGACGTTGCGTCGATTGACGCTAAGGGAACGTTTTGTGTGTTGATGTATTGAAGCACATGTAAAATCAGTCCAATGGCATGACGGGACGTCAGAAGCGGGTGACATCATGAAACAGGAAGTTTATAAGCCGGTCGCTTACAGGCACGCATGAGATATGGCAGGTGAAGCAACGTCTCGTTCCCTCTTCAGGGAACCGAGGTTACAGTCGTAACCGAGGCGTTCCCTTTCAAGGGAACTCGCGTTGCGTCGATTGACGCTAAGGGAACGTCTATACCAACGCCACCATAGCGAGAAGTGCCTGTCCAGTGTGAAATCAGAGCGAGCAGCACTAGGACGAGAGCACTCGGGACCCTGGTGTAGAGTCCAAGTCCAGAGCATAAAATCTAACGAATGTGTGAGGTGAGGACCAGCCTGCCGCATCACAAACGTCTTGAAGAGGAACTCCTGACAATAAGGCCTAAGAGGCCACCATACTCCTAGTTGAGTGAGACCGAACGGCCATAGGTGAAGGCTGTCTGGTCGACTCATAAGCAAGTGAGATGGCCTCGACCACCCACTTGCTCATCCTTTGCTTAGATGTAGGGGACCCCTTGTTAGGGGGTACAAAACAGACAAATAACTGTTTGGTTTTACGCCACAGGGCAGCTCTGTGGACCTAAGCATCTAATGCCCTAACCGGGCATAGCAAATTGTGCCTTTCCTGGTCCGCATCCTGGAATGGAGGAGGACAGAAGGCCAGCAGCACTAAAGATCGGGCCACATTAGTGGGGACCTTAGGAACATAACCTGGTCTAGGATGAAGGAACGCTTTAACCATTCCAGGTGCAAATTCCAAGCACGAGGGTGCAACCGACAGAGCCTGAAGATCTCCTATTCTTTTAAGAGAAGAAATAGCGAGGAGGAACAGAGTTTTTAACGTAAGAAAACTAACTGGAACCTCCTCCAGGGGCTCGAAGGGAGCCTGGGAAAGGCCTTGGAGGACAATTGCCAGGTCCCAAGTCGGTACCCTAGTGCGTACAGCAGGCCTCAGCCTCAACGTGCCACGTAGATAACAAGATACCAAAGGGTCTTTACCCACAGACATTCCACCCAAAGGAATGTGGTAAGCATCTATGGCCGCCACATAGACCTTCAGAGTGGACGGGGATAGACCTGCAGTGAACCGATCCTGCAGAAACTCCAGCACTGTACCAACCGGGTAGTTAACTGGGTTCAGCTGATGGTCACTGCACCATGAAGTGAAAACCTTCCACTTCAAGGCATAAAGTTCCCTCTTGGAGGGAGCTCTGGAATGTAGAATGGTCTCCACAACCTCGGTTGAGAGACCTGACCCTATGAGCTGGGCCCCCTCAGAGGCCAAGCCCACAGGTTCCACAATTCGGGACGAAGGTGAAATATTGAGCCCTCTGCTTGAGACAGCAGGTCCCTCCTGATGGGAATCTCCATAGGAGGCCCGTTGAGGAGAGACACTAGATCTGCAAACCACACTCTGCTTGGCCACCGCGGGGCTATAAGAAGCAGGTGCAGATGGTCCCTGCGAACTCTCTCCAGAACTCCCGGGAGTAGATCAATCGGGGGAAAAGCATACAAACGCAGCCTCGGCCACATCTGTACCATCGCATCCAGTCCGAGAGGAGCTGGATGCGTGAGGGAGAACCAGAGTGGACAGTGAGACGTCTCTCGAGATGCAAACAGATCCACTTGAGCTTGGTCGAACTCCCTCCATATCTGTTCCACCACCTCGGGGTGGAACATCTAATCCCCGGGCCTCAGTCCCTGTCTCGACAGGATGTCTGCTCCTAGATGAGTTATATAGGTGACCACCGATGTGTTGTCTGTGTGGACCCACACATGGTGGCCCCTGAGGTCTGGTGGGCCCTAAGTCGAGCGTCCTTCCAGGATCGCTACCCAGCCCGTGAGGTAGGCATCTGTTGTTAGCATCCTGCGACGACAAGAAGCTCTCAACATAGGGACCTGGGACAGGAACCAAGATTTCTTCCACATAACCTGGGCACGTAAGCATCGCTGCGTAACCATGATCATGCGAAAGGGGTTGCCCCTCAGGGAAAACCCTTACCCTGAACTGAGCGTCCTTCCAGGATCGCTCCCCCAGCCCGTGAAGGAGGCATCTGTCGTTAGCATCCTGCGACGACAAGAAGCTCTCAACACGGGGACCTGGGACAGGAACCAAGGTTTCTTCCATATAACCAGGGCACGTAGGCATCGCCGCGTAACCCTGATCATGCAAAAAGGGGTTGCCCCTCGGGGAAAACCCTTTGGTCCTGAGCCACCACTGCGAGGGTCTCATGTACAGCAGGCCAAACGGTATCACGCTGGACACTGCTGCCATCAAACCCAACAGTCTCTGAAACTGTTTCACAGTGAGTAACAGGCCTAGCATTAGTCTTTCCACAGCTGACAGGATGGACTCTATGTGTGCCGGAGACAGGCGCGCCCGTATCAACATAGAATTCCACACTTTTTAAAAGTTTTTAAAAGTTTTTAAAAGTTTTTAAAAGTTTTTAAAAGTTTGGGGCTGCTCCCGCTCAGCAACCCCGGAGACATGAGTCTGGCGAGGGAGAAGTTTTTGGAAGGCAGCCGTTTCTTGTATGGCTGACTCCTGAACCCTCTCGACGACCGTGTTCACTGCATCGCCCGTGTTCACTGCGTCGCCGAAGAGGCCAGATAAAGAGATAGGAAAATCCATAGAAATTTTTTTCTCATTTTCTTTAATATTGCTCAAATTGAGCCAGAAATGTCTCTCAGTGGCCACCAGGGCTGCCATAGACCGGCGAAAGAAATAGCCATCTCCTTGGCGACCCTGAGAGACAAATCTGTGGCTCGACGCAGTTCACAAACTGCATTCGGGCCAATAGCCCCACCCTCATTAATGTCTCCTAACATTTCAGCCTGGTAAGCCTGTAGCAGCGACATTGTGTGAAGACCTGGTGCAGCCTGACCAGCCGCTGAATAAGCCTTACCCACCAAAGCTGAAGTTACTCTAACTGGCTTGGTGGGTAATAATGTGGCTTTAAGGGAAGATGCAGATTCAGGGGAGAGATAGCTCGCGAGCGTTTCTCCCACCTTCGGCATTTCCCCATATCCGTGCTCTTTATATTGTGAAATAGAAGAGTAGTGTAATGATTGTGCACTGTACATTCTATATGACACAGGTTTCTTCCACGATCTCGACACCTCAGTGAAAAAAAACGGAAGGCTCAGGCGTTGAGATTGTGAACGAGAGGACAGGAAGCGTTCGTCTAGTTTGCTTTTTAAACGAACGTCCTGCTTATCTGCCGGCCAATCGATATGTAATCTTTCGACCGCTCTCGTTACAACCTCAACGAGCTCCTCAAAAGCATGAGACTGAGGTGGCTTATCCTCAGTATCACGAGCATAAACACTAACAACATCCAGTCCCTCGGAACTGGATAGCTGTAGTGTTTGTGCCTGTATCGGGGTGGAAGAAACCGCAGCGCGTGCTTGCGAACCCTGATACGAGGCATTAGATCTGTCAGGTGAAGTCAGAGAACCCCTCTGACAGATCCATTCGCGAACCACAAGTCTGAAGTCTTCGCTGTGCCTCGGCAGCAGCGGGACCTGAGCCTTGGGGAACGCGAGCCTGGGCGTCCTCGTTAAAAAACGCCAGGCAGGATCGGAGTGCCCTCGAGCGCTGAGCGTGCATGCTCCTCTCCCAAACAAAGAACACATAAAATGTGTGTGTGTCCACCCGTTAAATAACGCGGGCAGGGGTGCACACACACTCTAAACTGCTGCTTGCTTGCCATAGTCTTATATATATATATATATATATATATATATATATATATATATATATATATATATACTGTATATAACAGACAACACCAAATAACAAGGACAATTTCACATAGAGCGCTTGTGAAGACACAGAAGCTGTCGCGGCTGAGTTTGAACCAGCTTATATACTTCCTGGTTCATGACGTCACCCGCTTCTGACATCCCGTCACGCCATTGGACTGATTTTACATGCGCTTCAATACATCAACACGCAAAGCATTCCCTTAGCGTCAATCCACGCAATGCGAGTGCCCTTGAAAGGGAACAAATTTTTTTCGGTCTCACTAACTCATATATTTCTAATCCTTTTCTCACATCTCTGGCTCCATTCACATTTAAATAAGTAATGCAAATATCACCCATGGTAAGATATAAGATTAACCATTGAAAACTGAGTAAGAGACAGGTGGCACAAGACATTGAATTAAGCTCCATTATCGCTATTACTCAGTTGGTTTTGAACTTTAGTGACATTTTTTTTAAGACGATCTCTTTTTTAAGACACCTCTTTGTCTGAGAAGCGTCCTTCACTCATTGAACTCTTAGTAACTTCAACAAATCTTTTAAGATTTGGAAAATAATCGACAACTTGTACACCTCTTAGATTTTTTGTCACTTTCAAAAATGTCTTAATTTTTTCAGTGCTACTATTATGACATGGCCACTCACTCGGAGAACAAAGTGAAGCACTTGAATCAGAAGAACCACTTGAATCAGAAGAATCACTTTCACTTTCAGTACCTGGATCATTTTCATTGGCCTGTTCTCTTGTTTTTCTTGCTTGTTTAGTTGCAATGCATTATTTTTTTTCTTCCTTTTCAGAGGTGTTTTAAAAATACTTTGATCTACTTCCATCAGTAAATCACCATCCTCCTTATTTGTATTTTCAGTAGGAGAGTCAACATCAAGCTCACAGAGACTGGCTCCAACTCGCTATTCTCATTCACATTAGACTCATGTTTAGCAGATTCTAACTGCTCAATTTCATGTTCTTCAACAAAAGTTTCTTCATTTCTTGTTTCAACTACAGACTCTTCATTTACACTTGCATCAGTTGGATTTGATTCATTAGCATCATTAGAATGAACAGCTTCGTGCTGAACACCCAAAGGTCCGGGTTTACTGACGTTCGCACTGCTGACCGGACAAGCACATCCAAAACATCTCATAGAGTCAGTCGACACAAAAACTGTATAATCAAAATCTATTTTGAATTTCAAATTCAAATCAAGTTCGTTCCCGTTATTTAAAATCATGTACATGAGCCTCCTAAAGGAAACGACATGTTTCAATAACTCAGATTTACTGCCGATTGCGATCTTTTTAACGGGTGAAACAAGTTTACCAAAGCGTGAAAGCTCTCTTGCAAACACTTCATCTTTGATAAAAGGTGGAACATTTGACAATGTAACCTTTTTAGAAAGGGGAAGCAAATGACAAATTAACCCCACAATTCAATGCCTTTTTCTACCACCTCGTTTGCCTTCTCTACTGTGCCAAAAAATAGTACAATTGCATTATTCTTTTTTGAGGCAGCTAAAACACATTTATGTCCAATGACATTACCAACAGCTAAGCTACATTCCTCTACACTGCCCGCAGCCGACACTACTTTAACTCCATGCCGACGCATGAGGGAATTTAAATTACCTCCTGTATGGGCCGCCATGGTGTTTGAAAACACCTGCGTATAACGCCCTCAACTTTAAAAATCCTTGTATCACCCAGCCACAACACACAAAATCTTGACAACAATCAATAATCACATACAACAAAAAGAAAAGAATCCACAGCGGGCACAGAAAACGTCTCGGTTACTAATGTAACCTCAGTTCCCTGAGAGAAGGGAACGAGTATTGCATAAGTAGCTTACGCTATGGGAAAAACTCCTTTTCTCGAATTGAAGCCAAATTTTTAAAACGCAGTGCAGCTGCACAGCAGACACTAAGCTGAGCATCTAGAGCGGTCATTGGCTGTGCTGCGGCAACTGCACGAATCTATGGCGAGGCGGCTCATGCGTGTGAACCAATCAGGCTGCTTTGCGCCATGGCGCGTTATAGCCCGCCAGAATGGGTGTGGCTTATAGCTATATTAGCCACCATTTCTGCCATACAATCAGGTTTAAATCGACTGAAGCGATCCCCCGATCTAAGCACAGAAGCATGGCGGGTTACGCAATACTCCCTTCTCTCGGGGAACTGAGGTTACGTTAGTAACCGAGACGTTCCCTTTAGAGAGGTCTCTCGTATTGCGTAAGTAGCTTACGCTATGGGAACCTCTTTCAAAACGCTGTGCGTGCTTAAAACTTCGCTCCTCACTATGGCCCAGGGTAGAAGTCCCGAGGCCCATATAAGAGTAAAGTTTTGAGTCCTAATAGAGGCCAAACCCGTGCTAAGCCTTGGAATGGACCTAGAGAGGGCCAGTCCTTATATAATATGTATGAACTAGGACCAGATATATGCATTGGTCTTATAGTTATGTGCAGGGGTGCACATAACTGGTACGCAGGTACGCATGCGCCACAAAAATCAGGAATGCGTAATGCCACTTGTGTTACTACGCGCCTTTGCGTACTTAAAGGGTAAATGTCGCCAAAATGCAACCTAGGGTCTTTTTGTTAATCTACTCGAGGCAAACTTTCATTTAAAAGCATAATTAGAATGGAAACACCACTTTAAAGTTTGACCGTATTTTTGTTTTCTGTCAAATTGCCTTATGAATGGGAGAGCTAGGGGCACGTATATGATAGCATCAAAAATCGCTATTTTTAAAACACTAAGAAGGCTCGACACAACGTGAAACTTTGCTCAAAGTATCACCAGGGGCTCTACACATGAACTCGATCATTGAGAACATTGTTTGTGGACACAGAGTTTACTAAAAAGAAAGATTTTGATCAACTCACTGTAGCTGTGTCCGCTGGCATTTTGTCAGTCAAAAATAGTCGATCTCCGAATGCGAATGAACTGACTCTGAATTTTAGTATTGTTTCTTATACGAGGATGCTTTTTCAAATACAAGGTCTATATTGTTTTTCACTTACGACAAAACAACAAATTATCCGTGAATGTACATGGAACTAAGCTTTAGGAGCTTTCCATCTTTACATCTTTACATCTTGAGCTCTAACGCCCAAGGGGCAATGTAGGCCCTTAGACTCATAAGCCAGCGCGATAGCATCCACTATCCAGCACGATAATCTCAGAACACTCCAGATAAACTCTGAGAGCCCTGACAGGGCAGAGTAGATTTGCATCTCTTTCATCCTCTGGCGAGGGAAGAGCTGCTAGCGAAGTAACCTGTGCTCTGAATGGAGTAGAGAGCACTTTAGGAACATAACCATGCCTTGGCTTAAGGACGACTCTGGAGTCGCTAGGCCCAAACTCAAGGCAGGAAGCACTTACTGCTAGTGCTTGCAAATCGCCCACTCGCTTGACTGAAAAAAGAACGATTTTGAGCGAAAGAGGCTTCAGGTCCTCAGACCGAAATGGCTCGGATGGGGCACCCTTCATGGCTTCCAGGACCGTGGGGAGGTCCCAGATAGACACCGAGTGGGGTCGAGGAGGGTTTAACCTTCTGGCCCCTTTAAGGAAGCGCACAACGAGGTTGTTTCTTCCTAGTGATTGCCCGGCCACAAGAGCGTGAGATGCTGTTATGGCCGCCACATACACTTTGAGCATGGAGGGGGTACGACCCGCGTCCAAGAGCTCTTGCTAGAAGGCGAGTAAAATTTGATTGTCTACTTGTGATTGACAGTCCGCACAAGTAGGGGTCCAGGCTCTGTGCTGCACACCAGCCGGAGAATACTACCCACTTTTGAGTGTAGAGACGCCTAGTTGAGGGCACTCTCACTTCAGAGATGGTTTTTTACACCCTTTCCGGGAGACACCTGGATACCCGTTGAGGGGCCATATGTGAAGGGCCAACAAGTCAGGACGGGGATGCCAGATTTTCACGTTCGCCTGCGTAAGGAGATCTCTCCTCAGCGGTATTGGCCATGGGGCTGTTTCCAGCAGCTGCGCCAGCTCGGAGAACCATAACTGGGTCTTCCAGAGAGGGGCTATTAATAGCACTGCACACTTGCTCTCCCTGATCCGTTCGATGACCTGTGGTAGCATCGTGGCTCGGCCAGTCGTGGGCTAGCGCTTTTTGTGAAAAATGTTCAGCAACGAGCGTTGTCTTCTGAGGTGAAGAGGCCGACCTATGCCTCGCCGAAGATGCTCCATATCAGCTGAACCGTCTGTGGGTGAAGAGACCATTCCCCTGGGGGAACTTTGTCTCTGGATAGCATATCCGCACACGGGTTCAGAATGCCTGGCACGTGTGCTGCCCTCAGTGAGCCCAGGTTGTGCTGAGCCCATAGAATGAGACTCTTGGCCATGGTGTGCAGGTTGTTCGACCTGAGACCACCCTGGCGATTTATGTAGGACACCACTGCCATGTTGTCTGTCCGGACCAGGACATGGTGGCCTTTTAGATATGGGAGAAAAGCTTTCAGTGATAGAGCGACCGCTCTCATCTCTAGACAGTTTATATGTAGGCGCCTCTCCGGACTTGACCATAGGCCGGAGATGGGCATGCTCTCGTATAGGGCCCCCCAACCTAGGCTGGAGGCGTCTGCCGAGATCACTTTTCTCTTTGAAACACTCCCATACTCACGCCAGACTGATACCAGTCGGCTGCTTTCCAGGGGGCCAGGGCTTTGATACAGCCGTGGCTCGCTCTGATTTGTAAGTGGCCAGATCGCCACGCGTGAGTCGGTACACAGGGTTTTAGCCGCTAGCAATGACATAAGGCGCGCTCTCATTTGTATAGAGTCTATCACTGTTCCCAGGAAAGAAATACTCTGGCTGGTAGACAGTGTGCATTTGGAAGCATTGATCCTGAGACCTAGGCATTCTAGATGGCTGAGGAGCCAGGATCTGTGAGTAATTAATTGCGCCTCCGATTGGGCTATAACCAGCCAATCGTCGAGGTAGTTTATAGGGGTGTAAATCAGACAGATCTATCATGATGCAATACGATATCGATTCTCTCAGCCAACGATACGATATTTGCGATACCTCAAAAAATTCTGCGATACGATTCGATTCGATTCAGAGCAATATCGATTGATTTATCGATATTTAGATTTTATGTGCCAAGTTTACACAACCAGTTACATATTTATTAAATGCAACCAAAATATAAAACATTAACTTTTTATCAAACTATTTGAAAATTGCACACCCTCTCCCAATTAGGACATTTACAACAGAAGAGTCAATTTGCAAAAACAGATTACTCTGTTCTTGTTCAGTTTCGTGAATCATGTTTTTTTTTTTGTGCATTTGTTGTGCAAGTAATTTCAATCAAACAGCAGCTGGTTTGTTTTAAATAATTAATAATAACTTTAAAAAATCTTTATGATTTCTTATGTATTAAAGCTGCAGTAGGGAGTTTTGAGAAAACGTTGACTTAGCCTGAAAATTTGAACAAGCACAACTTGTGTGTAAATCCGTGATGTGATGTGATGGGGCTGGTGTGTATGGCAAGCCGTCTGTCTCGTCTGCTTAGTTTGTTGTTTGCTATCGCCTTATTTATTTGTACATACTGTCAAGATGTTTCCGCTTTGCTCGTTTTTGATCGCCACACACTTTTTAAAATTCGAAGATCTGCTGGTATATTGTCTGAAAGACATGATTTGGGAGACCGCTGGACCTTGAGGCTTCCGCCTTTGCTGTCAGATATACCTGAGTACTTGCGCCGTTCACCTGTTGTTCTTCCCCGTAAGAAACGCTACAGGTGAATGGGTGTGCTACAGGAAAACGCGGAGGTGTGCTGGCCAGATTCAAGGCTTACCTGGCGTACACATGTGTGACGTGTCCTGTTGGGCGCTGCGTTCCTGCTGCCGGGCGTTTGCTGGGGATGAGAGACCGCTGGCTCCGTCCTGTCTTCCCTGGCTTGTGTATTGTTTCCGGGGCCCACCTGCTGACGGCGACATCTTCTCTTGTGCGAGCTCGGATCCACCGAGGTGGTGTGGATTTTTCGAATCTGCGCCTGCTGGATCGCGCGGCACCTCTAGCCAGTGAGGATCAAATTATTCGCCTGGCTTTGTTTAATGCTAGATCGCTAGCCAACAAGACTTTTCTCCTCAATGACTTCTTCACTTCTCGTGAGTTGGATTTTATGTTTTTAACAGAAACCTGGCTTCGTGATGGCGAGCTTGCATCTTTCTCAGAACTTCTTCCTCCCCGATGTTGAGCTGCAGCTGTTTGAGGCAAATCTTCCTGTGATTGTATTATGTGCATTGGTGTATCGACCTCCAAAGTTTAACAAGGATTTTATTCAGGATTTTGCTGACTTTGTGGCTGGGATTGCGTTAAAATCCGATCGCTTTTTAATCGTTGGTGATTTTAATATACATGTGTGCTGTGAATCCAGACCTATGTCTAAGGATTTTCTTAATCTTATTGACTCTTTTAATCTTATGCAGTCTGTTACTGGCCCAACACACGAAAAAGGACATACTTTGGATCTCGTACTGTCATACGGCTTAAATGTTGCCATTAGTGAAATATGTGACACTTGTATGTCGGATCATCTGCCTGTTGTTTTTACTATAGTTGTCCCCTGCTCGAACACTTTGACTGTTGCTCCCGTACGTAGCGTGCGTGCAATTAACCCTTTAACCGCTTCACAGTTTTCTGCTGCCTTTAAAGGCTCAGTGTTGTACAATCTTGAAGATTGTAATCTTAATGTGGAGGAACTCACCAACCTCTTTGACTCTACTTGTACTAAGATTCTAGATTCTGTTGCTCCACTAAGGGAGAAACACGCTAAAGGGCTAACAGAACCTTGGCTAAATGACCATACACGCTCTCTCAGACGTGCCTGCAGAACAGCTGAGAGAAACTGGAAAAGGGACAAACTTCAAGTGTCATTTCAGATTTTAAAAGACACACTACATACATACCAGGGAGCAGTTAAGTCTGCTAAAACTTATTTTTTATCTCACCTGGTTGCTAATAACACCCAGAGGCCTCAGGTTCTTTTTAAAGTGTTTAACTCTCTTGTTAACCCTTGTGAAACTGACTGTGCTGTGCCATCCACATTGTTGTGTGAAAACTTCCAGAAACACTTCATAGATAAAATTGCTGGCCTGAGTTCCCTTTCGAGGGAACTCGCGATGCGTCGATTTGGGAACGCCTTCGCGTGATTACCTCTGAAGCACGTATGTCAACTAGTCCAATGGAATGAATAAATGAACGCCACGGGCGGGTGACGTCATGACCAGGAAAGGATATAAGCACATCCGGTGCGTTACTCGCATTAGCTTTTGTGCCTCAGCAAAGCGCTCTGTGTCAAAACTGTCTGTGAATATTTATTGTTGTCTGTCTGATATATATATATACACACTATGGAAACAATTGCACAAACTATGTGTTCTTTCTGCTCGCGTTATTTAACGAGTAGGGACACACACGAGCTTTGTGTGATGTGTTGGGAGTGGAGCATGCGGTATCAGCCTTGGCTGATTGCCAACATTGTGAGAAGCTTTCGCTTCGCTCCCGCCTGTCACTTTTCGATACGGGGTTGGAGACGGGTCCGCGGATCTTATCTCCTCTCTTTCCACGAGGGATCCATGCTCTCTCTCCGGTCTCGGAAGCCCGCGCTGCGGTCTCTTCCGCCCGGGGAGAGAGTTCAATGCTTCAGTGCTCTACCCCCGAGGAGGTAGATGTGCTGGGCATTGAAAGTAAACAAAGCACAATCATGGGGGAAGTGGATTTGCCATCTCTTTCCCCAGCGTATGAGAAATATATATATATATATATATATATATATATATATATATATATAATAGTTTATATATATATAAAATGAATGTATATATAAAATAAAGCTGGTGGAGGTGTTAACCAAGGCTGTAGATAAATTAAATATTTAATGGCCAGCAGAAATAAGGGGGAGCTCGTCCTAAAAATAAAGAACGAGTTTCCTTCCCTCTATTTTTTCACCTCCATCACGGGGCCTTCCATTTTTTCCTGATCTGCACAGCGATCTGTCTAGATCATGGAAAAAGCCTTACTCTTCTTGTCTTTTACCCCCCAAGTCCATGTATATTTAGATATTAGGGGGTTAAGAGAGTATGGCTATTGGGCAATACCCCAGGTAGAACAGACGCTTGCTAGCTATCTGTCTCCCGGTTTAGTATCGTCCCTGAAGGCATCGGCTTCTCTCACTAAACCATTAAAAAAATATATATATATTTTTTTTTAATCTAGTGGGAAAAGCATTTACGGCAGTGGGTCTAGCAGGAGGCTGCTTGCACACTATAGTAGTGCTACAAGCATATCAGGCTGACCTTCTGGGGTATTTGGACAGAAGTTAGGGAGTTTGGCCCGATGGGGTTTGAGAACTTCGTCGGGCCACAGATTTATCTCTCAGGGATAATAAGGAGACCGCCTGAACTTTTGGGCGGTCTATGGCAGCCCTTGTGGTCACTGTGAGACACCTCTGGCTCAATTTGATGGAAATCATGGAGAAAGATACAAGAGAATCTCTCTCTCGCTATGTACAACCCTCCTGGGGCTGCTGGGGATGAGCAGCTCCAGCCGTCTTGTTTCTCATACGCAACACAGCAGCCAAAGCCTTCAAAGCAGAAGCCGGATCCGAGGACCGTTCTTCACGCTGAGAAGGCTTCGGCTCAAAAGAAAAGGTCTTGGCGCCACTGGCGTCAGACCGGTGAGGGCAGCCCCAACCGGGGTGGAACGGTGTACACCTCATTATACGGTGCCCTTTCCATCTCGGTGCCCTCAGGGGACCGTACTGCCAACCCCGCCACCCTTGGTGCTTTAGGGCGCAGCAGTCTCCAGCGAGCTTCCGGCGCAGTGTCAACATGACATTGCGTCGGACTCGCGCCCTCTGAGGGGGGTTCGAAAACAGTCAGTTCGGGTGGTTCCTGCCAGTATGCTTCAGGCCCCCTAATCTGACTGTCTCAATTACACCAGAGGCCAGCCTCGAGGGGCTGGTTCCCTTGGTAGATTTTCTGGCAGCGCGGAAGCTACTGCCGAATATATCTCTATGGGCCCTGCAGTTAGTAGAAAGAGGCAGATTTGGTTCTCGTCCTCCAGGTTACAACGGGGTGTTGCTCACGTTAGTGCATCCCGAGCAGGTTCTGGTAATGGAGCAAGAGGTAAAGGCCCTGTTAGCAAACAAAGCTATAGAGTAGGTGTACTCACCCGACATTGCGTCGGTCTTTACAGTCGTTATCTCATTGTTCCAAAAAAGGATGGAGAACTGCATCACATACTAGATCTTCGTCTGTTGAAGTGTTTGGTGCTGGAACTCAAGTCCAAGATGCTGACACTCAAACAGATCGTGACTCAAATCAGATCCGAGGACTGGTTTGTCACGATAGATCTGAAAGACGCATACTTCCATATCTCCTTCCTCCCTCAGCACAGGAGGTTCCTGAGGGTTTCTTTCAGGGGCAAAGAACACCAGTATCAGGCACTTCCTTTCGCTCTAGCTCTATCACCCCGCACATTCACGAAGCGCGTAGATGCAGCTCTGGCCCCGCCAGGCTGCAGTGCATACGGATTCTGAATTGCATAGACGATTGGCTGATTCTAGCTGAATCAGAACAGTTAGCGGTTCGGCATCGAGATGTCGTCCTCGCTTATATGCGAAGGTTGGGGTTGAAGCTCAATGCCAAGAAGAGTGTGCTTCTCCAGTACAGAGGACCACCTTACTTGGAGTGGTCTGCCACAAAAGAGCTAAAGCTAGGCCAGGCACACACTGTGAAACAGTTCGAGAGACTGTTAGGCCTCAGGGCAGCAGCGTCCATTGTGATACCCTTTGGCCTGCTGTACGTGAGACCTTTGCAGTGGTGGCTCAGGACCAGAGGGTTCTCCCCGAGGGGAAACCCATTCTGTATAATCAAGATCACGCGGCAGTATCCCCGCGCCTTGTTTATATGGACGAAACACTGGTTCTTGTCCCAGGTTCCGGTGTTGGGAGCTCTTTGCCATCGAGTTGCTATCTTGACAGATGCTTCCCTCACCAGCTGGGGAGCAGTATTGGAAGGCCGCTCAGCTCAGGGCTTGTGGAGGAGTCATCATCTCTCTTGGCACATGATTTGCCTAGAGATGATGGTCGTCGTCAATGTGTTGAGACATCTCCTCTCAGACCTGAGGGGCCATCATGTGTTGCTCTGGAACAGTGACTGTTAGGCCTCAGGGCAGCAGTGTCCAATGTGATTCCCTTTGACCTGCTGTACGTGAGAACTTTACAGTGGTGGCTCAGGACCAGAGGGTTCTCCCCGAGGGGAAACCCACTCCATACGATCAAGATCACGCGGCAGTATCCCCGCGCCTTGGTTATATGGAGGAAACTCTGGTTCTTATCTCACAGACAACACGTTGGTGGCCTCTTATTTTGGTCCCTCAAGAAAATACGCTATCTGAGGGCAGTGTATATTCCAGGGGGCCAGAATATTGGAGCAGACACCCTGTCGAGGCAGGGGCTGAGGCCAGGGGACTCCACCCTGAGGCGGTGGAGCAAATATGGGAGGTTTACGGCCAGGCAGAAGTGGACCTGTTCACGTCTCAGCATACGACGCACTGTCCACTCTGGTTCTCTCTCACTCAACCAGCCCCCTCGGGGCTGGACGCTATGGTGCAGACGTGGCCAAGGCTACGTCTGTATGCATTTCCCCCTGTTGCTCTGCTCCCAGGAGTTCTGGAGTGAATCCGCCAGGATGGTATAAGCCTAATGCTAGTAGCACCACCCTGGCCAAGCGAATTTGGTTTGCGGACCTAATTCTTCTCCTCGACGGCCCTCCCTTGGAGATTCCGATCAGGAGACACCTTCCGTCTCAGGCAGGGGATGCAATATTGCACCCCCGGCAGGGGATTTGGAAACTGTGGGTTTGGCCTCTGAGGGGGCCCAACTCATAGAGAGTGGTCTCTCAACCGAGGTTGTTGAGACCGTTCTAAGCTCCAGAGCTCCCGCTACGAGGAAACTATATTCACTATTTCGAGAGTTTTTCACTTCTTGGTGTTACCAGTGTCAGTGGAATCCGGTTAACTGTTCAGTAAACACAGTATTTGAGTTTCTGCAAGAACGCTTTGTATCAGGTCTATGTCCTTCCACACTTAAGGTATACGTGGCGGCCATTGCGGCTTTCCACGCCCTGGTGGGTGGTACATTTTTGGGTCGAGACCCCCTGATCACTCGTTTCCTTCGTGGCACTTTGAGGCTGAGGCCTGCAACTTGCACTAGGGTGCCGGCTTGGGATCTTGCAATAGTTCTAGAAGGCCTATCTGGGGCTCCTTTTGAGCCCTTAGATTTGGTCTCAGAGAAGTTATTTCCTTTAAGACTATTTTCTGCTAGCTATTTCGTCCCTTTAAGAGTCGAGACCTTCAGGCCCTTTCGGTCCCCACCTGCCTTGAGTGCACCGGGGATGGCCAAGGCAATCTTACCCCAAACATGGATATGTTCCTAAGGTGCCTACCATTATTCAGAGGCCTATTGTGCTGCAGGTTTCTGTCCTCCCCCGTTTATCGGACCAGGAAAAGCCGAACCTTTTGTGCCCAGTGCGAGCACTGGACACTTATGTTCATCGGACTTCTCTGTCGAGAAAATCCAACCTATTGGGCAAATAGATAGTCGAGACTATTCTTCTTGCTTGTGAGTCCTCTGGCCAACCATTTGGTGGTCAGGGCTCATTCCACTAGGAGTATGGCTTCTGAGCTTTATTATCTGGAGTTCTCTCCAAGACGTTTGTGATGCGGCGGGCTGGTCCTCACCGCTCACATTTGTGAGGTTTTACAGCTTGGACCTGGATGCTGCCCCAGGTGCTTTTTACTTAGTTTGCCGACAGTTTTATCATCTGGCATTTTGTAAGTACGGCGTATTGGGTATTCTCGTTCCCAAAGCGTCATCGACGCATCGCGAGTTCCCTCGAAAGGGAACGTCTCAGGTTACGACTGTAACCCAAGTTCCCTGAGAAGGGAACGAGACGATGCGTCGCCCTGCCATACTTCCTGCATCCCTGCGATCGACTTTGTTTCGGCACTAGAAGCTAACGCGAGTAACGCACCGGATGTGCTTATATCCTTTCCTGGTCATGACGTCACCCGCCAGTGGCGTTCATTCATTCATTCCATTGGACTAGTTGACATACGTGCTTCAGAGGTAATCACGCGAAGGCGTTCCCAAAGCGTCATCGACGCATCGTCTCGTTTCTTTCTCAGGGAACTAGGGTTACAGTCGTAACCTGAGACGCTTTACATCCCTTGCTTTTACCAGTGACCCCTCTGTTCCTTCTTTATGCCCAGCTGTCTTTCAGCAGTTTGAGCCAGTTAATTTACATATTCTCTCTGACGTAGTTAAGCAGCTTCGTCCTGCAAACTGTCTGTTGGACAGTATTCCTGCCCATTTACTCAAAGACGTTTTTACCACTGTTGGGTCCATTATTTTATCTGTTGTTAATGCATCTCTCAGCTCAGGGTTTGTTCCAGCTGCTTTTAAATATGCTGTTATTAAATATTAAATATAAAGGGTACTTGGTAGGGTGCCCCTGGTTCTGTCTAATTTTAGACCCATTTCTAAACTTACATTTTTATCTAAAGTCTTGGAGAAGGTAGTTTTTAATCAACTTCAATAATTTCTAGATGACTTTAGTATTTATGAAAAGTTCCAGTCTGGTTTTAAACCACGTCACAGTACTGAAACTGCCCTTCTAAGAGTTTATAATGACCTTCTCTTAACGGTTGACTCAGGAAAATCTGCTGTCTTAGTGCTCTTAGATTTGACTGCTGCCTTTGATACTGTAAACCATTCTATTCTCTTATCCCAACTTAAACAAAGTGTTGGCATTACGGGCATAGCCCTTAAATGGTTTGAATCTTATTTGGCAGATAGGAGTTTTGCTGTCCACCTTGGGAATTGCTCTTCATCTGTTGCCCCTCTTTCTTGTGGGGTCCCCCAGGGTTCCATTTTGGGACCCATGCTCTTTTCTCTGTACATGCTGCCCTTAGGGTCCATTTTTAAAAAACATAATATTTCTTTTCACTGTTTTGCAGACGATGTACAAATCTATTTGCCTGTAAAAATCAATGAGAAGGACACTGTCCAGCCTTTGTTGAACTGCTTGAGTGATCTAAAAATTTGGTTGGATCAGAATTTTCTCTGTCTTAATGATAATAAGACTGAAATTGTTGTGTTTGGTCGTGAGGTACATTTTAATGCCTGTGTAGATGCTCTTGGTACTTTAGATTGCAATATTCAACCTTTTACTAAGAATTTGGGTGTGATCTTTGACAATGCTTTTAAATTTGACAAACAGATTAGTTCAGTTGTTAAAACCAGTTGCTTCCAGCTGAGACTTTTGGCTAAGGTTAAGCAATACCTGGTATGCAACGACTTTGAAAGAGTCATACATGCTTTTATTACGTCCCATTTAGACTATTGTAACTCTTTGTATGTTGGATTGGATCAGTCATCCCTTCGTCGGTTATAGTTATTCCAGAATGCAGCAGGTCGACTTTTAACCGGGACCAAAAAGCACGACCACATTGCACCAGTTTTTGCCATGCTTCACTGGCTTCCTGTTTGCTTCAGGATTAAATTTAAAATTGTATTAATTGTTTTTAAAATTCTAAATGGGTTGTCGCCGCCTTATTTATCTGAGCTGTTGCATGTCCACACACCTGTCAGGGCACTTAGGTCCTCCGATCAGATGCTCCTCGATGTACCCAGATCCAGGTTAAAAAATAAAGGTGACCGAGCCTTTGCAGTTGCTGCTCCAAACCTTTGGAATAGTCTACCTATTCATGTAAGAAAAGCTCAGACCATTGAAACATTCAAGTCCTTGCTTAAGACCCATTATTATGCGTTGGCTTTCAATTCAAGTTGAGCTTTGATATCTTCACCTATTGTTTGTGTATATTATCTCTGTGACTTTGAACCTTGTGAAGCACTTTGGTCAATTATGATTGTTTTTAAACGTGCTATATAAATAAAATTGAACTGAACTGAACTGAACTTACAGGTCCCACCCCCTTGCTCTCTGCTGCACTACAGCCCTCCCTCCACAGCTCCTCCCCCACAGCGGAGCCTGCCGTGAACGCACAGGCTAGTAAGCAGGGCCACCGATGACGGCGGATAAACAGTTATGGCACATTCACTAATATAGGGACGAAACATCAACAATATGCTTTACATTGACTATGGCCTGCCCATACTTTGACTACAAACTTGGTCCTCAAATCATTATATATTTTGCAATACATGTAACTTTATAACGTTGCACTCTTTCTATAAGTTATAAATAGCTAGTAAGATAACGTTAATATAACGGTAACTAACGTTACAGTATGCAAGTAATTATTCTAGCGATATGTAATGCTAGATAAGGTTTGCTAGTACATTATTTCAGCAACATGAGAAGCCAGTGAATTAGCAGGTTTCAATTGTTGCTTAGCACAGTGCGTGACATTTTATCTACATGTTACCTGTAGTGGAAGAGCCTCTTCTCAATATTATTAACTCGTCTTTATCTTTAGGTCATGTTCCAAAAATATTTAAGCTGGCAGTACTGCCCTACAAAGGCAAAAGACCTTAACTCGCTAGAGTGTGGAACTGAGAAAAATGACTTTAAAGATTTTTAGTTGTCCCGCCAAATTAATTATAGGTAGGACACTGAAAATCGGGCAATTAGATGTTTAAGTAATGAAAATTATCTACATAAAAAAATCTTGAACTCAAACTTGACTTTTGACCACTATTTTAAAGTTACTGTACTCTGCCTTTGTATTGTCAGCAAAAAGTGAGAAGTCATGCCAAGGCAAAAGGCAGTAACTTCCACATTATCAATATTTGGTTGCTGATCACCATTAACAAAATCATTATAGCAACACCTGTATAAAATCTAGTGATCATGTCATTTATTTTGTATGATTTACAATTATAGCCATCTACTTTTTGCTATCCTATGCTTTGGTTGCATTCTGGTGGCCCTATATTAATAGCCTACATTAAACATGACAAAATACCTCCATGGGATAAAGAGTGTTTTTAAGTGGTACCGCGTGGCATAAGACTTGCTAAACATGCGTTCAAAATGATAACAATAAAACAGATCCTCGCGCGCATTCGACCCGGAGACTGGTTTATAGCGGTGGATCTGAAAGACGCATACTTTCACAGGCGCTTACCGAGATTCGTGTTCAAGGTGTCACGCTCCTCGTCCGTTCACGAAAAGTAGCCTACGCAGTGCTTTCCCCCTTGAGACTAGGGAGCGCGTTCTGGACTACCTTGACGACTAATGCATTTATAGCACAACCTTCTGTGTTCCGCGTCTTTTCAGTATGCGGTGGTTTCAGCTGTCTGCCCTATTATTGTGCTTGTGTTTTGTTGTATTTACCTGATATGGCATGTGTAACATTTTTCTGTCATCTCTGCATGCTTCGCTATCGTTATCGCACGTTTGTCGATGGAGCGGTTTCAGACCATACTAAATGTTCTGACCGCATTAGTGCAGGACAAAGCTCTGAGGACATCAGAAGACAGGGATTGATGGCAGCTGTATACAGCTCTACACAGGCTACATCGTAATTTAAATTTTAATGGAGAGTAAAACAAAGGGAGACCACCGTATAATCTGGTAAGTAGCATTATTTGATAGAACACCGGCACCGTAACTTCATATTGACGCGCGGCTAAACAAAGGCAGAGTACCGTAACTCAAGCGTGAGCGTTCCAAAACAAAGCCAAAGAGCCGTAACTTGTGTTACGGTGTTCTGCCTTGGTTTCTCATGGGCTTTTGGATGTTACGGTTAAGACAACCCATTATTTTCTCGAAAAAACAACGGATTTGACTCAAGTTACTTATCCACATGATAAAGGAGGTCTTGAATGTGCCAAAAATATAAATAACTCATTTTCGACCAAAAACGATGTTACGGTCTTTTGCCTTTGCACGGCAGAGTAATAAAACCTATTATTAAGAAACCACAATTAGATCAAAATAACTTAGCAAATTACAGACCCATTTCAAATCTTCCATTTATATCTAAAATACTAGAAAAAATTGTGTCCGCTCAATTGTGCTCTTTCTTGCAAGAAAATGATATCTATGAAAAATTTCAGTCAGGATTCAGACCGCATCATAGCACAGAAACTGCGCTAGTTAAAATTACAAATGATTTACTTTTAGCTTCTGACCAAGGCTGTATCTCAATACTAGTTCTACTCGATCTTAGCGCTGCGTTCGACACTATAGATCATAAAATACTCTTGGATCGACTACAAAACTACACTGGTGTTCAGGGACAGGCATTAAGCTGGTTTAGATCGTACTTATCAGACCGTTACCATTTTGTCTGTTTAAATGGGGAAAAATCGAAGATAACGTCAGTAGACTATGGAGTGCCGCAAGGATCGGTGTTAGGCCCTCTGCTATTCTCAATATATATGCTGCCACTGGGTAATATTATAAGAAAACATGGATTTAATTTCCACTGTTATGCTGATGACACTCAATTATATATTTCATCAAGACCAGATGAAAACACTAACTTATCTAAATTGACAGAGTGTCTTAAAGATATAAAATGCTGGATGACGTGTAATTTCCTGCTATTAAATTCAGATAAAACGGAGGTATTACTTATTGGTCCAAAAAACTACCCACAAAACCTCGTACAATACAACTTTAATTTAGAAGGATGTCCAGTTACTTTATCCACTACAGTAAAAGACCTGGGTGTTATACTAGACCGCAACTTGTCTTTCGAAAATCATATTTCATATGTTACAAGAACAGCCTTTTTCCACCTTAGAAATATTGCTAAGCTACGTAACATGCTATCTGTTTCTGATGCAGAAAAGTTAGTTCATGCATTCATGACCTCAAGACTAGATTACTGTAACGCTTTATTAGCTGGTTGTCCTACATCCTCAATAAACAAGCTACAGTTAGTGCAAAATGCAGCTGCTAGAGTTCTTACTAGGTCAAGAAAATATGATCATATAACACCAATTTTATCATCTCTGCACTGGTTACCTATTAAGTTCCGTATCAATTACAAAGTACTATTACTGACGTATAAAGCCCTAAATGGTCTAGCTCCTGTATATTTAATGGACCTTCTATCGCCCTACAATCCATCGCGTTCTTTAAGATCCCTAAATTCGAGGCTTCTGGTCATTCCTAGGATATCCAGATCCACTAAAGGAGGGAGGGCGTTCTCGCATTTAGCTCCTAAACTCTGGAATAGCCTTCCTGATACTGTTCGTTGCTCAGACTCGCTCTCCCAGTTCAAAACTAGATTAAAGACACATCTCTTCAGCCAAGCATTCACATAATGCTTGCCTCTTATACTACTGTTGAATCAGATCGAATGCATTAATATTATGAACAGCAGCTACGCTAATTATTTCCCATCTGCTTTTCTGCTGTTATCTCGGGACGCTAGTCCCGAGGTAAATAGCGTTCTTCAGCTACAGTCTGTATCCAGCCTCTCACGGAGACTTCAGAGTCCCCAACACCTGCGATGAGACGACTCGACGCCTGTGAAGAGACGACTCAACGCCGGCGATATGTTATGCCCTAAATTAATACATGATGATTAACTAACTGTATTTTTTACATACATTTCTGAAATGCACTTTCTGTAAAGCTGCTTTGAAACAATATGTATTGTGAAAAGCGCTGTACAAATAAATTTGAATTGAATTGAATTGAATTATGCTGCTAATGGCAATAGGACCACTGGGAGGAGCCAGAGGAGCTTGATTTTTTCACAGATTATCTGTCTCATATTCTACTGTCAGGACATAATGACAGTTCTCTTACGAGAGTATCTCTCGTATTGCGTAATATCTTACGCTACGGGGAAAACCTCTTTTCCACGAGATATTGAAGCCAAAAATTATCCTTAATTTTGATTTAATGTAAAACGCTGTGCGGCAGCATGCAGACATAGGCAAGACGGCTCGCGCGCCTATTGGCTGCCCTGCGGCAACAGCAGCAGCCTATCGAGAGAGGCCCTGCGGGACGTGATACTCAATGGGGGCGCTTCGCGCCCATTTCGTCACGTCCCGCCAGAATACGCGTGGCCTTGGCCTATAAATACACTCGACAGGCTGATACAAACTGATTTTCATCTCTTCAGCAAAGCACTACTGCATCGCTGGATCCAGAGTGAGAAGCCGCGCCGTCTTTTTAAAGATGCTTCGTTCCCGTGGCTCTTGCCGAAACGCACTCAGCGACGAGGACCGCCATTTCATCTGCGTTTCCCGCCTGGGTAAGGATCATGCAGTTCTTCTCCAGCCCGTGACAGCTCGCCGGTTCGCCCGCCAGCTTCACCAGCTTCAATCGAGTCGCTCACTGACGGACAACGGCCGCCACGCGCCGCTGCCTCCGCCATTATGATGACGAGATAGCTGCATCTGTAGAGAAAGCCAGCTGCTCTATTCTGGCGTCGGACAGTATGGATTGGGCGAGCTCTGTGGACCTCCCCCTTCTGCCCGTGAGTCGTCAGGGAAACGGGCCAACATCAAAACCGCGGCTAGCTTTATTTACGTTATAAGAAAGCTGCCCCGCCCCCCGTGGGCGTGCGTCACCGGCGAAATGAGGATAGAGAGTGTTTTTAGTCCCGCCGAGGCCGGACCAATCTCCATTTCTCAAAAATTTCTCAGCTCCTCTTAGTTTGAGTGGCTGAAAATGTCAATATTGCAGCAATAAGCCTGTTGTATAACACGCACGCCTGCAAACAAACGCCGACACACACAAAACTGTGATGACGCTCTTTATCCGCTCGGGCTATTTTAAGCTTTTGTTGTTTCCCCCTGTGGCTCAGTGGCGAAATCCAAAGCCTTCGCTCAGGACACCCGTGTTCGATCCCAGCTCTCGCAGCAGATAAAATTTAGTCTCGCCGAGGCCAGACTTACACCGAAACTTTTCGCTCGTTCAGTTCCAAGAAAATGCGACTGTTCCAGTGTATTTAGCAGTAAACAAGCCGGTACCATGGCCCGCTTGCCTGCACACAAATGCCGTTTCCACGGCGACCCAGAAAAATCATATAAGCAGTGTATTTTCTGGTATTCCGGCCACAGCCGATGGTGTTATGAGTGTCATAAAAATGCCCACAGCCCAGTGTTCATTTCTACACACAAACTCAGCCCGCCACAGTGCAGGGCTCGCACAAATGAGATCGACTCATGTCAATTGTGCGTTAAATGTAGTGAATGTGCCCACAACCCAGTGCCCACAAACACTACACACTGCATGTGCCACGTTTCTGTAAAACGAAACCAACACACATACAGTCAGCTAAGGCCCACGGTGTTTAAGTCTCGCCGCAGCCAGACTCCACCGAAACTTCTCGCTCGTTCAGTTCCAAACAATGTGACTGTTCCAGTGTATTTTGCAGTAAACAAGCCGGTACCACAGCCCGCTTGCCTGCACGGCGACCCAGATAAATCCCAAAAGAGTGTATTTTCTGGTATTCCGGCCACGGTCGATGGTGTTATGAGTGTTCTAAGAATGCCCACGTCTCAGTGCCCATTCCCACACACAGACACAGCCCGCCACAGTTCAGGGCTAGCAGAAATGAAATCGACTCATGTCGATTGTGAAAAAAAAAAAAAAAATTGTAGTGAATGTGCCCACGACACAGTGCCCACAAACACTACTCGATGCATGTCCCACGGTTTCTGAACAAACGAAACCAACACACATTCAGTCAGCGCAAGCCGACAGGTGTTCTCAGTGCAGTGAGTGTACCCGCTGTCCCGCGCCCACATTCCCTCACAGACACGCTCAACCCCACGGGGTTTTGTCCCGCTCGCTCTCTCTCCACAATCTGTAATAGAGAAATTGAGCGCGACCAGGCTGCCCGCCGTGATCGGCGCGCCCCCGCCTCGCACACTGTAAACACATTGTTTATGTCTCAGCACACTGAAGCTCTGCGGCCGCCGCTATGCCGCGGCCAGAGCCCGGTTTTTATTCTGCCTCTAGCTATCACGCAGATGCGTGGGCAAAGCTTCCCGGGGTATCAGAATGTGTGTTGAACACTATAAAAAGAGGCTATTCGCTACAGTTCGCTCGACGTCCCCGCCGTTACACGGTGCGAGTCGAAAATACGGTAAACAACGAAGTATCTCATCTACTTCGAGCCGAAATAGCGAAACTACTGAGCAAAGGGGCCATAGAACCTTTATCTCAGGCTCAGAGCGAACGGGGGCTATACAGCAGATATTTCCCGGTACCGAAAAAAGACGGGGGTCTCAGACCCATTCTAGATCTATAGCAGCTGAACAGAGCGCTTGTGAAGCGCCAGTTCAGAATGCTGACAACCAGGAAAATCCTCACGCAAGTTCGCCAGGGAGACTGGTTAATGTCAATAGATCTGAAAGACGCCTATTTCCAAATACAAATAGCGTCACGTCACAGGCAATTCTTGAGATTCGCCTTCGAGAGCCAGGCATATCAATGCACAGTCCTGCCGTTTGGCCTGTCCCTAGCACCCCGTACATTTACGAAGTGCATGGACGCGGCTCTCGCACCCCTGAGACTTCAGGGCATGCGAGTCTTGAACTACTTGGACGATTGGCTGATTCTAGCTCGATCACACTCAGACCTCATAGAACACAGAACCACATTACTCGAGCATCTCGAGGATCTGGGTCTCACAGTCAATTGGGCGAAGAGTTCTCTGTTTCCCAGCCAGAAAATTTATTTTCTGGGAACAGTGCTGGACTCGCTGTCTATGACAACACGTCCGTCGCCGGAGCACGGATTGGACATTCAGCGCGCCGCGAAATCCTTCCGCCGCGGCTCTATAGTCCCGCTCAAAAGGTTTCAGAAAATGCTGGGTCTCATGGCCTCAGCATCTTCGGTACTTCAGCTGGGCCTGCTTCGCATGCACCCACTGCAGTTATGGCTGAAAGCGCACGTTCCGCCCCGGGCGTGGACCCCTGGTCTGTTTCGCCTCAGGGTCGACATGAAATGCGTTTCGGCTCTGGAACCGTGGAAAATAGCCGACTGGTATCAGTCAGGCGTGAGTCTGGGGACTCCCTCGAGTGTGACGGTGGTGTCTACGGACGCCTCCACCTCGGGATGGGGAGCGTTGCTCGAGGGCAGACCGTTCTTTGGCCAGTGGTCGGAACGGGAAAAGCTTCTACACATAAACTGTCTGGAAATGCTGGCAGTCGACAACGCGCTACGGCGTTTTTGTCCCCAGATAAAAGGCCACCACGTCCTAGTCCGGTCGGACAACATGTCAGTGGTGGCATACATAAATCGCCAGGGCGGCATCAGGTCCCGAAACCTTTACAGGCTGACGGAACGCCTCCTGGTCTGGGCTCAGCACAACCTGTTTTCACTGAAAGCAGCGCATGTGCCTGGTCACCTGAATTTGGGACCAGACAGACTGTCCAGAGACAATGTCCCAGCAAGGGGAATGGTCGCTGCACCCGCAGACGATCCAACTGCTGTGGGAGACATTCGGCAGAGCGCAGGTGGACCTGTTCGTGTCCCAGGAAAACGCTCACTGTCTGAACTTTTTCTCCAAGAGCAGGGATGTGCTGGCCCACGTATGGCCCCGCTGCCCACTCTATGGTTTCCCCCCCGTCTCGCTCCTGCCTCAAGTGCTGGAACGAATCAAGGAAAACGGATGCCCAGTGCTGCTCGTGGCTCCGCTCTGGACGAACCAGATTTGGTTCCCAGTCCTAATGCGGCTGACCAGCACTGCCCCGTGGCCTATACCGGTGAGGAGAGACCTCCTCTCTCAGGCAAAGGGCTCGATTTGGCATCCTCGCCCGGATTTATGGTCCCTACACGCATGGGCTATCAACGGGTACCCACTAACCTCCCACTAACCTCCTAAACACGATCACACAGGCTAGGGCCCCATCTACTAGACGGCTCTACTCCTCAAAATGGTCAGTGTTCTCTACCTGGTGTCAAGCTCAGGGCTTTTCACCCGTAGACTGCGGGGTTACGGAAGTGCTCTCCTTCCTTCAGGAGCTGCTGGATAAGGGTAGAACCCCATCCACGCTCAAAGTATACGTGGCGCCCATAGCAGCGTTTGCAAAACCAACGTCTGGCCGGTCACTGGGGAAAAACGACCTGGTAGTACAATTCCTCAGGGGAGCTCGGAGGCTGAATCCTCCCAGACCCCCCTCAGTCCCTGTGTGCGACCTTTCTATGGTTCTGGAAGCCATGAAAAGTGCCCCATTCGAGCCAATCCATTTGTCAGACATGAAACACCTGTCTTTCAAAACGGTATTTCTTGTGGCTCTTGCTTCAATGAAGCGCGTAGGGGACTTACAAGCGCTTTCAGTAAGCGCGTCATGTTTGGAGTTTGGGCCTAATGACTCAAAAGTTATACTCAAACCAAGGCACGGGTACGTGCCCAAATCCCTCAACACACCGTTCAGGGCCCAGGTTATTTCCCTGTGCGCCCTCCCGGTGAATAATGAGGAAGCGGATGTTTATCTCCTTTGCCCCGTCAGGGCGCTGAGAGCTTATGTGTCCCGCTCGTCTGTCTTCAGACAGACCGAGCAGCTCTTTGTTTTGTTTGACGGGGTGGCCTCATCGTGGGCGTGGTCTAGCGGGATTTCCTTGCAAGATATCTGTATGGCGGCAGGCTGGGCCTCGCCGTCTACATTTATAAGGTTTTATAACCTAGAGGTTTCCGCCTTACAGGCCAAGCTGCTGTCGGTCTAGAATTCAGTACTATCTGCCCCGCTGCGCCGGCGCAGAATGCTGAGTTTTGCTTGGGCATCGCTCACTGATCGATAGAACAGTTCCATGGGTGTTGAATAACCCGTACTTATACCCAGTTCAGGCTGAACACGTTCACCCTGTCTGCGTGAAACACTGTTAACATAACTAGCTCCTGTGGGATGCTATTTCATGGGGAATGATGCTTGTAGCCTCTCTTCTCCGACTCTCTGTGAGTCTACGGTGATTATGCACTATATGAGCCCCGGGCTACTGCCCTTGGGACTTTGGTGTCGGATCCCAGTACGCACGGCGTGTTGCATTGTGTTCCCCATAGCGTAAGATATTACGCAGTACGAGAGATACTCTCGTAAGAGAACGTACTCAGTTACTAACGTAACCTCGGTTCTCTCCAGAGAGGGAACGAGTACTGCATATCTTGCCGTGCATACAACAGCGCTGGTTCGCTTCAGCGATGAAAACCAGTTTGTATCAGCCTGTCGAGTGTATTTATAGGCCAAGGCCACGCCTATTCTGGCGGGACGTGACGAAATGGGCGCGAAGCGCCCCCATTGGGTATCACGTCCCACAGGGCCTCTCTCGATAGGCTGCTGCTGTTGCCGCAGGGCAGCCAATAGGCGCGCGAGCCGTCTTGCCTATGTCTGCATGCTGCCGCACAGCGTTTTACATTAAATCAAAATTAAGGATCATTTTTGGCCTCAATATCTCGTGGAAAACAGGTTTTCCCCGTAGCGTAAGATATTACGCAGTACTCGTTCCCTCTCTAGAGAGAACCGAGGTTACGTTAGTAACCGAGTACGTTTTAACAAATAAGTAAAAAATATTTTTTTTACAAAAGTTACCTACAGCAGCTTTAACAGTTTGTTTTTTAGCAAAAGCAGATAACTCCACCAGTAATGTTTTGGCAAAAGCAGATAACTCCACATTTCATGTTTCATAGTTAAACAAAACCAAGTAATTGCTATGATATATAATAAAACACTCGGTTAATCTTTGTAACTTGAATCTCCTCAGCTGACATAGATGCCTGAAAAACTTTGTTGTTGTGATTAACGTACACGCAATACAGGGAGCTTTTCCCTCACCACTAACGTGCTGCTTTAGCAAGGTTGCTTGAAAAAGTTTCACCTTTTAGATATCACGGGTTAATCAAGTCCGTTGAAATTATCCATCCTCGAACACTTTTGGTCAGCTTTGACGAAACTCCTCTCAGCTAGCGCGTCTTTTCGAAGTGACTAACAGCCTTGTCACCTGATCTGAATATTGAGCTCTGGTTCGCTAAAATGGACTTATATAGATGTGTTCACAAACACCAAGGGGGCTTGTCGGTTTCTGCTGTAAAACATGAACTGCGATGCCTTGACCGTGAACAATTCCGGCTTTTGTGAAAAAACGTGTTTAGGGTTCAGTCAATCTTGTCAGGCGTTTATTTTAGATGATGAGATTAACGTTACAAAGACACACCGGCAAACAGTATGGTGAGTAAACAAAAATGCGCACTTTGGCAGAAATGCGTAGACGGACGTTACGTGAGGATGTGGAGAGTGTCAAAATAAAGGTACCTTGTATCGATATTTTACGTGCAATCGATGCATCGTATCGTTAGACGTTTGATCGATGCATCGATCCATATCAATGTATTGTTACACCCCTAGTCAAGTCATCCTCATTTATATAGCGCTTTTAACAATGTAGATTGTTTCAAAGCAGCTTTACAGAGATAAACATATAATTTAAGGCAGTGGTTCCCAACCTTTTTTTGTCTGAGACCCCCTTTTTCCCAAGAAAATATTTTAGGGCCCCCTTCACATTTAATGATATTATCGCTCTTGTAAGCTTGCAGCAAGGATGACAAAATATGTTGTTTTCAAACAAACGGTATGTTTACTATAACCAGATATGTTTATGCACAAATAATAGCCTATAATATTGAAAATACAATAACAAAAACATCAGTAGGCCCACTGTAATTTAAAAACGTAAGCCTAGGAGAAGCCTATATTGGCCCTTTTTGAAATGCAAAAACAAAAATATTCACACTGGTGTGTAGGTAAAAAAAAGAAAGAATATAGGCTATTACTAAATGACTGCTGTCTGGGGCCTCAATACTTGCAAGTTATTTGTGAGGCTTTATTTTTAATGTTTTTGGCGCTTTAGCGAGCGATAATAAACTTGCGTTTATTAACAGAATAATGCGTCTTTTCGGAAGAACATTGTAGCCGGAACTACTTCTCTCTGTGTACGTCTATGACAAGTCACGCAGGTACTGGGCTACTCCGCAGCGGCAGCGATCCGAACCAGTGTAAAATAGTCCCAATGTAAACACTTATTATAGGTGTACCATAGTGGTTCAGGATAAGACAAAAACACGGATTGATGGATTCATGATGAACTCGCTCATATACATTTTGAACAGAAAAAAGTTAAGGACTTTTATTTAATGCTCATTGCTCAAAACTTTTCAAAATATGACGCGACCCCCCACAAAGCTCGCTGAGGCCCCCCTGTTGGGAACCGATGATTTAAGGTAACAGAGATTGGTTTGGTTTTATAGTGGTTCTTGAATAATGTTTTTTCCAGCTAAAGTTAGTTTTGATTGATTCACTTCCGTCTAAATGATCATTTGTTATTAAATTAGGGGCCGCTAAGACGTCACCGTTCTCTCTAAACCAGGGGTGTCAAACTCAGTTCCTGGAGGGCCATAGCCCTGCAGAGTTTAGCTTCAACTCTAATTAAACACACCTTATCCAGCTAATCAAGTTCTTCAGGCTTATTTAAAAACTACTTGGTTACTCACGTAACCTCAGTTCCCTGAGTTAGGGAACCAAGTATTGCGTAGCCGGCCGCACTGTTTTAACTGGATAGTTGACGCTTCAGTCGTATAAACCTGCTATAATGGCGAATTCAGGGACTAATATAGGCTGAGGCCTCGCCCCTATGACGTAGAGTGGTCTCATTGGTCGCACGTCAGAGGCGCCCACGCTATTGGATGTGCAGTTTCTGCAGCACAGCCTATGAGCGAGCTAGATGCTCAATGGGCGAGCTGTGCAGCTGCAAATGCGTTTTACATATAGGTTTCAGTAAATCGAGGAAAAGGAGTTTTCCCACTGCGTATAGCTACGCAATACTTTGTTCCCTAACTCAGGGAACTGAGGTTATGTGAGTAACCAAGTAGTTCACAACACCTAATTTAGATAAAATACAGAACAAACAATATTTAATCATTTTGAAGAAAGGCATTAACATAGTACTGAGTCATACAAGGAATTTATTTTTTTAAATATTTTAAACATATTACAGGAAGATGTTAGACGAAGATATGTTTGAGCGTTATTGGCTTTGTCTGTAAAGTACCTAAGAGACTTACTTTGTTTGTGAACAACATAAACTAGTTAAAAAAAAACGTTTCTCAAGACAAACTTTAGGTTGGCTTGAGAAAGCCTAGCCTGAAAGTTTGAAATAGTTTTAAAAGCTTGAAGTAGTTTTCAAGCTGAAAGTTTTGAACTTTTGAGATAGATGGATAGATAGACAGATAGATGGATAGATTGCACAGACAGCGCAGTGACAACACTGTAAAACTCCCTTGATTTGTAGACCCAGGTCTCAAACACCTTTTTAAGAGTAAAGAAAATTTCTTGAATAAATTGCAGGGTACTCAATACATTAATATGCTCTCTAAATGATAAAAAAAAAAAAACGAAGGAAAATCACAATTAGTTTTATTTTAGCAAAATACAATGTTCAACTCCATTACTTTTTAATTTATTTTACCACAAATTTATTTAACATAACTTACAGTACATACACTACTTTCAGGAATGTAACTTTTATAGTATAATCTGATACTGAGGAACAACATTTCTCTTGCAATGCACCCAAAAATCAACTACATGACTTCATTAATGTAAGTCTTTCTGCTCCATTTGAAGACATCTTTCAAGCCTTAATCTGTTTAAAGGCGAACTAAGACTTTTACATATCATTTTAAGACTCGAAACCCTGTCATTTTTAATGCAAACTTATATCATAAAACATGTCATAACTTTTTTTTAAATCTAAAACACTGATGCTCTATGGCATCTCTTACAATTAAAAGCCATTAACACAAAAGCACAATTGTTAAAACAGCATAAATAATGCTTATTGACTTACTGCCATCTAATCTATTGCCGGAAATGATTGAAACGAACTGCGCGTACGCACATGCATATTATATGACGATAGTCATACTTTGCGCATGCGTGGAAACGCATACGTCATGTACATCCGTGACGTGAATACCTGTACATGTTGTCACCACGCTACAGTCTGCAGCGAGGGGTGTCTAGTGAGACTTCAGAGTAAACGCCCACTGCTGTGATTGGCTGACATGTTTGCATATGAAATAGCTAGTATTACATGTGGAAATCTCTCGAATACTACGTTTTTACTATTACAGCTATCGAGATTAACGAATCGTGAGAAGTTTTTAAAGTATTTAGATTTATTCCATCACATGAAAGATTGCAGTGATGAGCATCAGCAGTTGACAGATAGTCTGTTGTTCGCTTGAATGAAGTGATCACATCATTACGCAATTTCTCCACTCTCACGAATGCTTTCACCAAATAACAATGCAAACACGATGTAAATACAGTAAGAGCTTCGTTGTGCGGTGCAACAGCATCATTGATAACATAATGAGTTTTGGCAAGATCGTTCTTTGATCGCTTTCTCTATATATTTTAATCACAGTTTAAATACGATTATTTTCATCCTTGGCTTGATTTACTGATGCATAAACAGTAATGACCTGGCAGTCAGCACTAGTAGCTGGGTGCATTATGGGTAATTGTTTGTTGGAAGTTGATTTATGCGTCATTAAAGCAAGATGGTTGGGTTTTTGTGTTAGTAAAGTTATGTGTGTTTATGTTCAAGTTAGTTTGGGTGTTCATTTACTGCCTTGTTATGTAAAAATGTGGCTCTCATCGTCACAGAGAGAGATGTGTAAGGGAGGGATGGGGCCTTGCCTGATTTGAGGAACTTGCCTGTTGTTCCTCCATTTGCCTGAGTTGATCTTATTCTATGTTCGGAATAAAAAAGGAGAAAGCAGACAGTTCTGCCTCCTGCTAGTTTGCTTTGCCGATTCTCCACTCACAAAGACCCTCATAGTCTTGCTGGCAAATCCATATCGTAAAAGTCTGTTTGCAAAGCCTGCGTCGAAACTACGACTGTGAAAATGTACAGTGAAATGTACCGAATAATGCACTGCTGAGACATTCGAAATTTGAAAACATTTAAAAAAAAAACAACAAAAAAAAACACTTTCCTTGCATGAAGGATCTTCTGGAAGGTAATGGGATTGATCCTGTGTCGATCTTCTCTCTCGCTCTCATGTCACTATTCCCTACGCTCCAGTGGGTGGTGCCAAAGAAAGTTTTTGAAATAACAATTAAGTTTTGAGTTTTGAAACTTACAGGGTATTTTTATAGTACAACGAAGTCTTAACTGTCAAAAGATCAAGGAAAATTTTAATCCTTAGTTCATGACCCCTTATAGCGGCAGCCAGTCTCCGCTAAGAGGCTGAGTAGAGGGAGTAAAAGTTGACGCGTTTCAACTGCAAATCCAGGTGGTTTATTGTAATAATGAAGAGGACATCAGTACGTTGAATGATGACGGTACAATAAGAAAATATGCAATGTAATGAAACAAAACTAAATAAAACGGAAACGGTCAACAGAAAGTGATCTCAACTACTTACCCCCTTCCTCCATGCTATCCAAACACAAACTAACAGGTAATATGCACCTATACCAAGTGATATAACAAACTGGAAGTACAAATTTAAAAATAAAAGACATCAGCATACCTGGCACCTACACTCTAGCCCCTGATTATTACACCCAAAAAAACTGTAATAATAATACAACACAATCACACAAAGTTATATACATCACTGAATATTTACCTGTATACAGAGAAAAGTACCTTTCCCTTTCGTTGTCACTCCGAGTTACGTCGGATGACGACGAATGGGGTTTCGCTTAGAAAGCCTATCAACTTCGAGTATTACAAAACGAGCCAATGGCAAAGAAATGCCATGGGTCTGCGGAATTTGCATGACGTAACTCCACCCCACCTCGTGGGTATAAAAGGAGGAAGTCCGCAACAGCAGTTTATGTTTTCGCTTCGGAGCCAAGTGTATTCTTCTCTCCACAAGCCAACTCTGAATTGTCAGCTTCACGAACGAGTGCCTCGAGTGTTGGTGTGACGGCGATCTCCGGCGAGTGCGTGCTTCCTGCTTATCTCTGCAGTGGTTCATCAGAGAGCGCGTGCTTCCCCGGGCGCTTCAACACGTGAGTTCTCTCTCTAAAAGAGCGCACGCGGCACGTCTTTTTAAAGACGGCTCGCCCGTGCATTTAAAAAAAAAAAAAAACGAATGGTTGCGGCAGCTTGGTATCGGACTCTGATGGGCACGAGCGTTGTCTGGTATGTTTGGGCTTGATCATACTAGAGCAGCGCTCGTGGATGACTCATGTTCTCTCTGTGGGAACATGATCATCGCGTCATATAGGTCGAGACTCTGTGAACTCGCAAGAGTGAGAGTCCCCTCATCCACCCCCCGATCTTCGGCTGGTGGCCAGGGTGACCTGAGGGTGTTGGTCTGGAACAAGGCGCCGACTCCGTGTCCGTGACCCCAGCCTCCCCTCAACGGCGGTGCCCGCTAGTGAATAGGTGATTCCCACGAGTCTACCCTCTGGTGGCCCGTGTGTTTCATTTAAAGCTACAGAGGATGATACTATGTTTGTAGCAGCTTCACAAGGTGGGTTTGATTCTCTGCGAAGTGACGACTCGTCACAGCTGCCACCCTCTGGTGTGCATACGGCTGTGCCTGAGTCTGATCCAGAGATGACGGCCATGCTTTCCTGGGACGATTGGTTTTTGGGTAAGGCCGCCGACCCTCGTCCACGGCAAACCCCAATACCTTCCCTCCCGGACGTGCATGATGAGATCTCGAAGTCCCAGAAGACCCCCTGGTTTTCTCGGGACCGCTCGCTGATCTCATCCGCCTTTCCCCCCTCGATGGGGCCGCTGTCACGGGTACACTGGGGTTCCCCCGGCTGAACGCTCTGTTGCGATGCTATGTGTCCTCAGAGTGCTTCTTCTCGGCGCAATCCTAAGCACCCGCCCGTGGTCTATGGTTTTCGTCTACATTTGTGGCGAGATCCTATAGCACCACGGGACTGGCAGCCGCCTCTCTGCAGGCCATGGCCATTCTGCTGTTCCTCGACCCAGATGCTCATGGACTTGCACGAGGGCGGGACTGACCCAGGGCTCTTCACTGAGTCGCGCGCCGCCACTGACCTTGCTCTCCGAGCGACGAAAGTGGCCGTACGCTCCCTGGGTCAGGTGATGCCTACCATTCTGTGGCTGAACCTGTCTGATGTGCTGAATGTCGCGCGGCCCCGTCTGTCCGACGTTCCCATATCCCAGGTCGGCCTCTTCGGCGGTGCGGTTGAGAACTTCGCCCAACAGCTCTCAACCGCCCATGTGCAGACTGACGTGATTCTGTCCCGATGGCCCGCCGTCCGCTCAGATCCCTCGGTCTGCCCACTGCCGAAGGCGCCCCCCCCGCGGCTCCCACCCCGCCCGTTTAAAGAGACGGGCCGGCTCTGGAAGCCGCGGGCGGACGCCACAGCCCTCTCCAGCCCCGCCCCCCGCTACGTGCCGGGTTAAGCGGCGCTCCTGAGACGGGCTCCACAGAGATGGGACTCAGTTCTTCCAGGAGTTGGTAGCAGGACCACTCCTTTCCCCGGTGGAGGGCCGGGGAAAAATCCTTATTCTCCTAAGAACTGACTCTCCCGTCTCTGGGAAGACAGAGTTCTCGGACGACACAGAGCGCCGCCCACAAGCCGTGCTCTCCTCGTCCCCCTCTGTCCCAGAGGTGCTTGACACGGCGTGCCGTCCACGGACCGCTTCGCCCCTGTCCCCCTCTGTCGCCAGACCCCTGCCAGAGCAGGCCCCCGCGGGACGACCAGCATGGTCCTCCCCTGGCCCCCTCTGTCAGGGCGCGGTTGCTAACTGTGCCCCCACACCGGGCCGCTATGCCGTCCACGTCTGGGCCAGTTACTCCGCTTCGCTGCCCCTCCGGGGGGACGCCTGTCGTCCGCTTGATCCCGCTGGTTCAGTTCCTGGGAGCCTGGTTAGAGCTTCCCCGTCTGTCCCGCTGGATCGCGCGCACCATCAGGCTCGGCTTGCGATTCAGTTCGCACGGTCTCCTCCCCGCTTCAGGGGAGTCCGCTCCACTTTGGTCGGTGGCAATGCCCCTATCATGAGAGCAGAGATTGCCACCCTGCTGGCGAAGGGTGCAATCGAGACTGTCCCTCCAGCCGAGATGAGGTCCGGGTTCTACAGCCCCTACTTCATTGTCCCCAAGAAAACCGGTGGGTTACGGCCAATCCTGGACTTGCGCGTGCTGAACCGCTCCCTTCACAGGCTGCCGTTCAAGATGCTCTGCGCCAAACGCGTTCTCGAATGCGTGCGGCCCCAGGATTGGTTTGCAGCGATCGACCTGAAGGACGCCTACTTTCATGTCTCCATTCTTCCTCGACACAGACCGTTCCTACGGTTTGCTTTCGAGGGGCAGGCATACCAGTACGCGGTTCTCCCTTTCGGGCTAGCCCTGTCTCCTCGCACCTTCACGAAGGTCGTCGAGGCTGCCCTTGTTTCCCTTCGGGAACACGGGGTTCGCATCCTGAGTTATATCGACGACTGGCTGATCCTAGCTCACTCTCGAGATCAGGTTTGCGAACACAGGGACCTAGTGCTCCGGCACCTAGCTCGTCTGGGCCTTCGGGTCAACTGGGAGAAGAGCAAACTTTGCCCCGTGCAGAGGATCTCTTTTCTCGGTATGGACATCGACTCGTCGCCATGTCCGCGCAGCTTACGAGCGAGCGCGCGCAGTCACTGCTGACTTGCCTGAGACATCTCAGGAGCAAGAATGCGGTTCCACTGAAACATTTTCAGAGGCTCCTGGGGCATATGGCATCTGCACCCGCGGTCACGCCGCTCAGATTGCTTCATATGAGACCGCTTCAGCTTTGGCTTTGCGACCGAGTCCCGAGGTGGGCATGGCATCAAGGCACGCTCCGGGTACCAGTTACTCCGACCTGCCGTCAGTTCCTCACCCCGTGGTCGAACCTCAGTTTTCTCAGGGCGGGTGTCCCCCTGGAACGAGCTTCCCGGCATGTTGTGGTCTCCACGGATGCCTCCACCATGGGCTGGGGCGCCATGTGCAATGGACATGCTGCTGCGGGCTCCTGGACAGGACCCCAGCGGCTATGGCATGTCAATTGCCTCGAGTTGTTGGCAGTACAACTTGCCCTGCACCGCTTCCGGGCGTTGCTCAGGGGTCAACACGTACTAGTCCGCTCAGACAATACCGCTACTGTAGCGTACATCAACCATCAAGGTGGTCTACGCTCCCGCCGTATGTCACAACTCGCCCGCCACCTCCTTCTATGGAGTCAGAAGCATCTGAGGTCGCTTCGAGCCACTTTCATTCCCGGAGCCCTGAACTGTGCAGCCGACGAGCTCTCACGGCTTCAGCCCCTCCCTGGAGAATGGCGACTCCATCCCCAGTCGGTTCAGCTGATTTGGGACCAGTTCGGGGACGCACAGATAGATCTGTTTGCCTCTCACGACTCGACCCATTGCGCCCTGTATTTTTCCCTGACCGAGGGCACGCTCGGCACGGATGCACTGGCGCACAGCTGGCCGCCGGGCCGCAAATATGCGTTTCCCCCAGTGAGCCTTCTTGCGCAGACCTTGCGCAAGGTCAGGGAGGACGAGGAGCAGGTCATTTTGGTCGCGCCGTATTGGCCCGGCCGGACCTGGTTCCCCGAACTTGCACTCCTCGCGACAGCACCTCCCTGGCCCATTCCTCTGAGGAAGGACCTTCTTTCTCAGGGACGGGGCACCGTGTGGCACCCTCGCCCCGATCTCTGGAGCCTCCACGTGTGGCTCCTGGACGGCTCGAGGTAGGTTTGAGTATCCTTCCACCAGCGGTGGCGGCTACCATCACTTCCGCTAGAGCGTCGTCCACGAGACACGTCTACGCGTTGAAGTGGAACCTCTTCGTCGACTGGTGCTCTTCTCACCGAGAAGACCCCCGGAGATGCTCGATCAGCGTTGTGCTTTCCTTCCTTCAGCAAGGGTTGGAGCGAAGGCTGTCTCCCTCCACCCTTAAGGTCTATGTTGCCGCCATTGCCGCACACCATGACCTAGTCGAAGGTAAGTCGGTAGGGAAGCACGACCTGGTCATCAGGTTCCTGAGAGGAGCAAGGAGACTAAATCCTCCTCGTCCTCCTCTCGTTCCCTCTTGGGACCTCTCAGTGGTTCTAACTGCCCTGAAGAGTGCTCCCTTTGAGCCCCTGCAATCAGTTGAGCTTGAGTTCCTGTCAATGAAGACAGCGCTCCTGGTTGCACTGGCCTCCATCAAGAGGGTAGGGGACCTGCACGCATTCTCCGTCGACGAAGCGTGCCTGGAATTCGGACCGGCTTTCTCTCACGTGATCCTGAGACCCCGGCCCGGATATGTGCCCAAGGTTCCTACCACTCCCTTTCGGGACCAGGTGGTGAACCTGCAAGCGCTGCCCCCGGAGGAGGCAGACCCAGCCTTGGCACTGCTCTGTCCAGTACGCGCTCTTCGCGCCTATGTAGACAGGACGCGGTGTTTCAGGACCTCAGACCAGCTCTTTGTCTGTTATGGTGGGAAGCTGAAGGGAAAGGCTCTCTCCAAGCAAAGGTTGTCTCACTGGATAGTGGACGCCATTGCCTTGGCTTACCAGCAGCAAGGTCGACCGTGCCCCCTTGGTGTGACGGCCCACTCCACCCGGAGTGTGGCATCCTCTTGGGCTCTAGCGCATGGCGCCTCGCTAACAGACATCTGCAGAGCTGCAGGCTGGGCGACACCTAACACATTCGCCAGATTCTATAATCTCCGAGTGGAGCCAGTGTCCTCTCATGTACTCGCTTCAACTAGCTAGTACCGGACCCACTCAGGTGTCTTCGCTTGCTCGCCATTCCACTCCACGGACTGGATACGTGCGATATTCTCCTCAGGTGAGCTTCCCCGAAAGCCCTGAGTTCCTCCAGCACTCCTGACGTCGGCGCCAGTGTCTATTGCCTGCGCGTCGGCTAGGTGCCTCCCGTGTGCATGGTCCCTCCCCTGAGCGACCCCCACATGTGTATTTCCACTGTAAGCCTCTCTGAGCATGTGTCTTTCCCTTGGCAAGCCACCTTGCCACCCTGGGGTTGAAATATTCCACCTGCGGCTGGACACCCCAGTGTTCTCCATATGTTTCCTTCGGGTCATATGTGTATTTCTAAGCCCCCCCCCCCCCCCCCCCCCCTCTGGGTTGGCATTAATTGCATACTTCCCCTAGCTTGGGATATGCTTCCCAGTGTACCTTGGTATTCCTGTGTTAAATTGAGTCCTTCGTCCTTCTATGTCAGGGACCTCGATTTAAGCAGGGCACTGGAAGACAGCCGAGAAGGTGGCGTGATTAGACTGGTAACCCCATTCGTCGTCAGCCGACGTAACTCGGAGTGACAACGAAAGGGAACGTCTCGGTTACGTATGTAACCCTCGTTCCCTGAGTAGGGAACGGAGACGTTACGTCTGCCTGCCACTTTCCGCTGTACCGCGGGGATCGCCTGAGCTCAGTCTTGGCTCCTCAGCGAAGAAACATAAACTGCTGTTGCGGACTTCCTCCTTTTATACCCACGAGGTGGGGTGGAGTTACGTCATGCAAATTCCGCAGACCCATGGCATTTCTTTGCCATTGGCTCGTTTTGTAATACTCGAAATTGATAGGCTTTCTAAGCGAAACCCCATTCGTCGTCATCCGACGTAACGTCTCCGTTCCCTACTCAGGGAACGAGGGTTACATACGTAACCGAGACGTTTTTCTTCACAAATAAACAATGTGTGCACAAATATGTGAGTAAGTGTGTAAATGTCCAATTCTTCAATGTGTAAACAGGGTCCGTAATCAACATGTCAATCAAACAGTCTTTAGTCACTGTCTTCAGTAAGTCATTTGAGAGCTCTCATAAGTCAGTCAGTCAGTCAGTCAGTCATAAAGCAGTTAAAACTCCTGTGTTTCAAGGCGGCAAACAGGGGTCTGGTCAAGCAGGTGCCCTTGGTCTTGATTCTTACTTGACATGTCAATCCCTTTTTATCCTGTATGCTCTAATCCATGAGCTTCTTGGGGCAGTATCATCTACAAGCACAATATCTCCCAACTTGAAAATTGCGTTTCTTCACCAGCCACTTCTGGCATTCTTGTAGTTGAAGTAGTACTCCCCGATCCATCTTTTCCAAAATAGATTTGCCATATATTGGACCTGTCGCCACATTCATCGTGAATACAGATCATCCTTTTTAAACAGTCCAGGTGGTACAGACGGCTGTGTTTTCAGCAAAAGGAGATTGTTGGGAGTAAGGGCTTCCAAATTATTAACATCCATAGATGCTCTGGAAATAGGACGATTATTAAGGATCGATTCGACTTCACAAAGTAGTGTGTGGAGACCCTCCTTGTCCAAACTTTGTCCTCTTAGAATAGAATTTAGAATCGTCCTTACTGATCTTATAAGCCATTCCCAAATTCCCCCAAAGCGCGAACCAGCCGGGGGAATAAAGTTCCATTTAATTCCTTTTTGAAGCAGAAATGAATTGATCTGATTATGGTTCCAGTTTCTCATAGCCTCCTGCTGTTCACATTGGGCACCAACAAAGTTAGTACCATTGTCTGAACAGATCTCGACTACTTGTCCTCGACGTGCAATAAATCGTCTTAATGCATGGATGAAAGTGTCCGTATCAAGTGAAGCTGCTATTTCGAGGTGAACAGCTCTTATATCAGCTCTTAAATCATGTGAAGATTACTCCATAACGTTTTACAACGCTCGTTCCCCGTTTCACTTCAAAGGGACCAAAGCAGTTGACTCCAACGTGTGTGAATGACGGTTTGTCAGGCGTGACTCTATCTTGTGGCATATCTGCCATCTGCTGATGACCCGTAGTTCCATGAAGACGTCTGCAGACTACACATCTGGACAAAATTCTTCTTATAGCAGTGCTAGCACCAGGGATCCAATATCTCTGTCGCAGATTAGCCAGCATAAAATTCTGTCCACAATCTCTAATGTCATAATGAATTTGCCTCAGAATCAAATCTGAAATATGTAGATCCTTGGTAAGTATTAACAGATGTTTGGCTTCCTCAGGCATCATAGCCTTGTCCAGACGCCCACCAACTCTGATGATATCTGAATGAAGCACATGGTGAAATCTATAGAGTTCACTATTCTGTTTTACCAATCCATCTTTCCGTAGACTAGCCAGTTCCTCAGAATATCTCTTCCTTTGGCAAAGATGGAATATCTCCAATTCAGCCTTTTCCAGCTCCTCTGCGAAGACAACTAATTTGAAGGGACATTAGATCAAAATTTTTGCATCGCTTTGTTAATAACAGTCTCTTGTTGTAATTTATCCTCGTCAGAGTAAGCAGTCATCACCCTTTTCCTTTCCTTGCTGAGATCAATTAGAATGTTCCTGAATCGAAGGATCCAAGCTACACCTTTTTTCAATCGCATCCATGAAGAGTAGCGATTCAAATATGGCATAAAATCATACTCTTGATGAATTTGTACGGTATTCACCAGAACACTCCTTTTCACTTCTGGGTCACAAGTAGACATCACACCTACATCAGTAGGATCCATGGGCCACAACTCTTGTGGTTGAAAAAGAAATGGAGGACCATAAATCCATATCTGGGTTTTCAAGAATGAATCCACCTTTAAACCTCTGGAAACTAGGTCAGCTGGATTGTTGGAAGAATTCACATACCTCCATTGTGTGACTTCAGAAACATTTCGAATTTCAGCAACTCTATTGGCTCAAAGCATTTGAATCGGGAAGTCTCATTTTAGATGTACTTAAGGACAGAGGTGTTACCTGTCCAAAATACAGAATCCTGAAGTTTCATCTTCAGCTCTCCAACTTATCTATCGCTGAATGTACACTGTTGGAATAGTGCCTTCCCATCCAATTTTTTCTCTACACAGATCTTGAAGTATCATTTTGGCACGTAGAATCACCGGAGACAGAAAGCCAAGAGGGTCGTTGTTGGAAAGGCAGAGTCACGTGCGCATGCGGTACTTTCTGTCAGTCATCATCAGCAGAGAGTGACGGAAGGTGCAAGCGAGACTGTGTGTGCAAAGTGTGCGTCAATAAGTAAATGTAAGTTGACTGATTACCATGTTGTTAAGGATTTGTAAAGCCTTGTTTTACCATTTCTGACCACTGGGTGGCGGTGTTGCATATTAATAATAATTTTGTTGCTTGTATATTGATTTCTTTATTTATTCTAGAATTGAACTTGACAATTCTTTATTTGAGAGATTGGTAGCTTTTTGGAGATAATTTTTGTGTAATACTCAAGACATTTGTTAATATATATCTTTATTCATTTCCCTTTGTAGACCACACACACACACATCGAAATACACTGTTAAGCAATAAATCCTGTGTACTGCTGTGTTGTATACAGCTAAGGATGTCAACAATAAACTTCCTTTGCAACCTCCGAATCCAGTGTGTTCTGATCGACACCCCACTGAGGAAAGCTAGAAATAAACCATCACCTATTACAGTCCTACTATCAAACAGTCATAGATGGAGCTAATGATGGAAAGAATTCCTCTTCTGGTAAGAGGTCTATCCTTGATGGTCACCTTGAACTTGAGGACATCAGACTCTGCACACCACTGCACACCTAATGCTCTTTCCAAAGGTAGTGTGTCATGTTCCAAATCCAAGTTCTTTACTTTCTTGTCTCTGTCTTCGTCTTCCTCAGGGATGACATTTAACATTTGCAGCTGTTACTTATCCATTTTGTTAAACGGAACCTACCTTTGTCGCACATTTCTGTGAGCTTCTTGTACAATAGGACAGCTTCGGAATCTGTAGGCACGGATACAAGACAGTCGTCTACATAGAAGTTATTAAAGACAATGTCTACAGTCTTGGCATCATACAGATTCTTATGGTCCTCTGTACACTTCTCAATGCATAGCTAGAGCAACTTGGAGATGATGTTGCTCCAAACAAATGCACAACCATTCTGTATTCTTTCAGATTGCCATCAATGTTTCCTCCTGGCCACCAAAGAAACCTCAAGAGATCATAATCATTAGGATACATCTTGACTTGATGAAACATTGTTTATATGTCAGCCATCATGGCAATATATGAATTCTGAATCGCACAAGAACACTCACCAGCGGACTTGTTAAATCTGGACCTTGCAAAAGATGTTCATTTATAGATGTTCCTTGGTATGATGCTCTGCAATCAAGCACAACTCTGATCTTTCGGTTTTTAGGATGATATACACCATGGTGAGGTATGTACCATAAGTGTCCATCAAGTGTTTCCAGTTCAGCTGTGGGAACCTTTTCAGCATGGCCTTTAGCGATGACACTCTCCATAAAGGTAGTATAATCATCATGAAAAGCGTTTCTTTAAAGCCTTCTGGTAACACTTTATAATAACTGCACGCTATTAATCATTAGTTAAGCATGAGTAAACAGTTAATTAATCATTTATAAAGCATTAATAGACATTAATAAACAGTTTATTAATACAGCTATAAATGTTTTTTTCTTGATTTATAAGCATATCTATAATGTGTTTAATAATTGTATGTTCATACTTTGTTAATGATTAATTAATAATTTCTAAATTAAGTATAGCATTATTTACAAATCAGTTATTTAAGAGTTGTCAGTGGTTCATAAGATCACTTAAAAAAGTATAAGTAAATGCAGTAAATTCAGGTAGTTATAAAGCATTTAGTAGTGGTCAGTTAACTATTTTTGTGAGCTCATCTAAAGTGAGGACTATTCATGCCTTGTAAAGCATTTATAAAGGAGATTTAAAGACTCAGTAATCTTCTAAACAGAAAAATGAAACAAACACAACACAGTGATACAGAACATAGAAATATATAACTGAGTCTTTAAATCTCCTTTGTAAATGCTTTACAAGGCATAACTAGTCCTCACTTTAGATGAGCTCACAAAAATAGTTAACTGACCACTACTAAATGCTTTATAACTACCCGAATTAACCCTGAATTACAGTATAAATACATGTTAATAAAGCATTTATTAACACACTAACTATTACTATATGTCTGAATAATAAGATGTATGAATGTACATTTAAATAGTTTATTAATCTTTTACTTACACTTTCTAAGTAATCTTATGAACCACTGACAACTCTTAAATAACTGGTTTATAAATAATGCAATACTTCATTTAGAAATGATAAATTGATCATTAATAAAGTATGAAAATACAATTATTAAAACACATTATAGATATGCTTTTAAATAAAAAAAAAACATTTATAGCTGTATTTATAAACTGCTTATTAATGTCTATTAATGCTTTATAAACTATGAATTAACTGTTTACTAATGCTTAACTAATGATAGCGTGCAGTTATTATAAAGTGTTACCAAAATCTTTACTGTCACTTTTGATCAATTTAATGCATTTTTGCTATTAATGTCTTAAAAAGAAAAAAAAAATCTTACTGACCCCTAATGTTTGAATTGTAGTGTACACAAAAACATGAAGCTGTTTTCATGAAGCTGAACTGTTTTCAACATTGATAATAATCAGAAAAGTTTCTTGAGCATCATATCAGAATGATTTCTGAAGGATCGTGCTACACTGAAGACTGGAGCAATGATGCTGAAAATTCAGCTTTGATTACAGGAATAAATTGTATTTTACAATATATTCACATAGTAAACAGTTATTTTAAATTTTAATATTATTTCACAATATTATTGTTTTTACTGTATTTTTGATCAAATAAATGCAGTCTTGGTGAGCATTAGAGACTCCTTTCAAAGACAAAAAATTGTACCAACACCAAACTTTTGAACATTAGTGTATGTTTGAGGTTTTACTTACTAACTTAGTCACGTGGTTCATAGCGCCTTAAGAGATGTTGTCTGACAGGAGATCAGCTCCAACTCTACTATGATGCAGGGCATCAGCATGGAAGGATCAACATAAACAATTTGTTAAAGAGCCAACAATATTTAGCATAAAAAATGCCAGGTTTATTAAAAGGCAAGAAGCTACAGCAGAGGTGAAATGCAGAAAAGAGAAAGAAGAATATACAGAAAATAATTTCTTAGGATAATTTATGCTTTGGGTTTACTTATTCATTTAATATTGCTCATATGGCATCACTTACATTTGGATGTCAAAGCCTTCTTAAAATAAATTAATTGAATAAAAATGTAAATTTGAGATAATAAAAAGGAACAAAACAGATGTATGGTGATATAGGTAAAAAAAAACGTGGTCAACTGGTCTCCAGATAACTTTCCAGAAAATTGCGTTTCAAGTATTATCCTAGTGATATGCCATTTGGATATTATATGGGAAATGTACTTAATTCATCAAAGAGTTTTTTGTTAAGTTATCTGGTGACCAGTTGACCACGTCTTTACAACGTTTTCCATGGGATAAACTAGCGACGTCTTTTGAGGACGTGCCCACGATGTTTCTGGAACGTTAGCCAAGATTATAAGCAAATGGAACTTTACCACGACGTCCTCACAACGTTTTCCATGGGATAAACTAGCGACGTCTTTTGAGGACGTGCCCACGACGTTTCTGGAACGTTAGCCAAGATTATAAGAAAATGAAGCTTTACCACGACGTCCTCACAACGTTCTCCATGAGATAAACTAGCGACGTCTTTTGAGGACGTGCCCACAACGTTTCTGGAACGTTAGCCAAGATTATAAAAAATGGAACTTTACCAAAACGTCCTCACAACGTTGTCATAAAGTAATGTCACGCTGACCAAATGACGACTAACTGATGACGTCGTCACAACGTATTGTGTTAGCTGGGGTAGGCCTACATGTTTAAATGTTTTGCCACTTGATTGATCAACTTAATATATAAATCTATATAGAATTAATGCATTGAATAATATGTTTTTTTATGTGTATTGAGTTTAAACATAAATACATCTGTGAAAGAGAGTAGACCGTCCTGGTTGTGTATGCAACCCACCGTTCCCTGAAGGAGGGAACGGAGGACGTAGTCGACGTCGACTGAATTGGGATCACGCCAGGGAGCCTATCATCTTCGAGTACTATTGAACGAGCCAATGTAATTGGCGTGCGTGATTCGCATCACTCACTCCGCCCCCGCGGCGCGGGTATAAATACGGAAGTGGATGCACGCACTAGTTCCTTTTCGCTGAGGAGCCGTGCGTAACCCGGAGTCAGCGGTGGTCCAGCGGTAGTGGCAAGGGGACTACGTCCTCCGTTCCCTCCTTCAGGGAAAGGTGGGTTGCATACGCAACCAGGACGTTCCCTTTCAGTCGATAACGTCGGACGTAGTCGACGTCGACTGAATTGGGATCAACCTTTGAAAGCGCCACTAACGCTGCCACCTTCCAGTGCCTAAACAAAAGCCTCCTGATGCCCCCGCAAATTTAAGGCGGGGAAGGACACGGCTTAGGCCAGGGAAGTCACTGCTGTTCCTACAGGACCACTGGGAAAGCGTTCCCCGTACATTGGAAGGAAGGGACGCTGCAGAAGCCACATCCAACCCAGAGGGAGGTAACGTGGAGAATACACATATGAACTGGGCGAAAGCAGGGCAGTCTAACATATGGAATGTCACTGGGGTGGCTTCAGCCTAAGACGGGGGGAGACACACCGGACAGTGACGGCAGAGAGACTCTCCCGAGGGAAGACACGGGCTCGCCGCAGGGAGCCGTATCGTGGAAGAATACACATATGGGGTCGCCATAGGGACCGCAACATATGGACCCAGCCTAACACAGGTTCCACACTGCTTACGAGTGGTAGGCCTAACACCAGACGTTTCGCACGTCCGAAGTCGGAGGGGTGTGGAGGAACTCAACAGGGTTCAATTTTAAAGGAACTCAACTGGAGTAGAAAGGCGCACGTATCCAGTCCATAGGAGGGGAATGGCGCAGCAAGCCGACACTTGAACCGGGCTCACGGTGAAACTGACTTCATGAGAAGGGAGCCCACGGGAAGCAGCGGTTCAACTAGGTGTCGTCCAGCCCCCAACTCTAGAATCTGTTTAGCAAAGCTTCGTTAATGCCCAGGCGGAGCCCTTTACACTCATCAAAGAGGAGCTCAACACCTAAGTGGACATGTTGCATCTCGGATTTTTACCGAAATGAAGGCAAGCACTAAGTGCAACTTTGCATGAAAACAGCCTTCCCTCTCTGCTGAATTCCAACAGATACTTATAGAGCTGGTCTGAGGTCTATGGCTTGCGTTCTGTACGCGTCCAAATGAACGGACAGAGAAGCCAGGGCTGGATCTGCCTCCTCCGGGGCAGCGCTTGCAGGCTCACCACCTGCTCCTATTACGGGAGAGGTAGGAACCTTGGGCACAATCCGAGCCGGGGTCTCAGCTTGTGAGAGTTAGCCGGCCCAGACTCCAGGCACAGTACGTTGACCGAAAGCGAGCAAGTCCCTACCCTCTAGTAGAGACCACGCGAGCAGGAGAACTGATATAACAATTTTTAACTCACTGCCTGCAGTGGCTCAGGGGCGGTCTCTGCAGTGCAGTTGCACCAGGGACAAGGCCTAAGAGGATAAAGAGGGACGCAAAGGACTTAAGACCTTGCTCCTCAGGAACTTGACGATCAGGACGTGCTTCTGCACACTTCTGCCACACGATGAGCGTCGTTTAACACCGAGGCAACATCATTTTGAGGGTGAAGGAAAACAGTCTACTCCAACCCATCTTGCAGGAAAAGAGAGCACTGAAGTGATCGAAAGCTTTCAGGATCTCCTCTGGAGAGAAGACGCACTCAACGACTAGGTTCCACTTCTAAAGGCGTAAGCACGCTACCCACTTCTAGGGGGTGCTCGCAGAAGTGATGGTAACTATCACATGTCCTGTGATAGCCACCTGAACCTCCGCGTTCAGAGTCAGACCGCCCGGAATCTCCGGGGGAAGAACGCGGGTGCCATCGTGCCCCGTCCCTGAATAGAGTTTTCAGGGGAAGTCAGGAAGGCTGTCGATGGGAACCCGGTCTAGTTGGGCCAATAAGGGGCAACTATGAAGACCTGTCCTCTCCTAACTTGGCACGTAGGTGCAAGGGACGGGCGCAAAAAGACAGGAGCTTTGCTCAACACGACATGTGAAGATCACTGAGCTTCAGGAGCATTTTCTGCTCAGCACTTGAGTGTGATAAGTTCACTGAGTTTCAGGAGCATTTCTGCTCAACACCTGAGTGTTATAAACTCACTGAGCTACAGGAGCATCTCTGCTCAACACTTGAGTGCGAAGAACTTCACTGAGCAACAGGAACATTTCTGCTCAGCACTGCGTGTGATAAATTCCCTGAGCTACAGGAGCATTTCTGCTCAACACCTGAGTGTGACGAGCTCACTGAGCTACAGGAGCATTGTTGCTCAACACCTGAGTGCGATGAACTCCACTGAGTTTCCGGAGCATTTCTGCTCAACATGAAGTGTGACGAATTCACTGACTTGAGCAGGCTCAAGGCGATTCCTGAGTCGCAGTCGCTTCTCAAAGGCTCACTGGGGATTTAATGCATTTCTGCGGGCCCCTGGGCCAGCTGAGAGCCAGTGTTTGCCCAAGGGTAGTCCGCTCGGTTTACTCAAACACTGGCCGGAAGACGAAACCGGAAAGGCAACTAAGCGGCCCCGGAATGGTCATGACCCAGCTGGACCCAGGGGATGGAGTCTCCACTTGCCCTGGCTATAACTGTCGTGAGGCTCGATGGCGGCACGATTGAGTAGAGCAGGAAGAGTGGAACAAAGCGTCCTCAGAAGCTTCTGACTCCAAGGAGGAGGTGACGGGTGAGTTGCGACATGCAAGGGAAGCGCCTGGAGCGCCTGGAGCACCTGGAGCGGGCTCCCCTTGTACAAAGCAATGTCTAGCAACTCGAGGCACGAATGCCCGTGTAGTCGAGGGTCGCCCAGGCCCTCGTTAAAACACTCCCCTTGTACATGGCCCGTCTGTTGAAGAGGGTTTGGCAGCAGACCGGGATGAACTATAGTCACACAGGGTGAGCTGCTCTGCCACGGTCACCTCGGGACTCGATCATGAAGCTAGCGCTGAAGCGGTCACATATGGAGGAAGCCTATGGCTGCGACTACCATATACTCCAGGGAAGTTCTTTCAGTGGGACCCTTTCTCACTTCAAACACCAGCTGAACACCTTCTCATTGGAGAGACGTGTTAGACCGAATCCATCTCCAAAACTGAAAAAGAGATACTCAGCCCGTGGGCGAGATTACTCTTTTCCAGTTGACCTGAAGTCCCAACGGGCTCTGGAGCACTCGCAGGGAAGGACACTGTACTGATACATCACCCTTACACGCAACACACAGGATGGCCTGCGGTGCGGAAGGTATAGATCTGAAGCACATGTCTTTCAGGTCAGAGCTGCAGACCAATCTTGGGCCAAGATGGTCATGACCCACCACCTAGTAGCACGAAGAGCAAGTTTTACAACTGGTCTTCATACCGGCTGGAGGAGCGGCTATATCAAATCCCTCGCCAGCAGGATAAGATATGCCCGCACAAGTCAGGAGCACTGCTCAACACTCGGTGTGATGAATATCACTGGATTTTCAGGAGCACGTCTGCTCAACACCTAATGTGATGATTATCACTGACTTGAGCGGGGTAGCCGAGACTGAGGTGGGGCAGCAAAGTAGAGAGAGTGGTGTTAGTGTGCTGTGCAACACTTACCTGTCTCCACTAGCGGCAGGGGGCGCATGAGAAGGCGGATGACCGGGTCCTCGAACGCACCAAGCTGCCTGCTGGCGACCAAGGGGGAGCTGAGAGGTGTAAGGCTATACAGGGTCACACCCGCCAGACTGGCCTCTTGGGACCCAGGAACAGATGAAATTGCTCTCTCTTTGGAGTGTGGGTACCGCTTGCTCCGCTTTTTTTTTTTTTTTTTTTGGGGAGTCAGCGGCGGAACAGACACACACACAAACAAAGACTCCACCCGGCCCTCACCCGGGGGGAGGGAGTGATCGCCAGCTCCAAGAGCACCTCATCCATCCCTGGGCGGCCCGCTCCGGAAAGCTTTTGCCGTCGCTTGCCACCTGGTTTGGCAGCGCCTGGAGCGGGCTGGGCGTCTCTACTGCAGCCGGCTCCATGCTGAGGCCTGTGGTGGAGGCTACTGCGGAGGCCCAGCAGGAGCGGCGGCCGGGTGGAGGCAGCAGCTGGCCGCCAGGGCAGGATGTGCCGGATGACCTCCATCTGCGCTTGAGCGGCAGAGAACTGTAGGCTGCAGTTCCCCGCCGCGTCGCCGCCCAGCCCAACCTGGGAACTTGGGGAGACCAGGAACCGAACCTTGTCCGCATCCGCCATACCAACCAGGCTGAGCCAACGATAGCGCTCCGGGACCACTAAGGTGGGCATCGCCAGACCGACACACACTCTATGACGCTCGTGCCCCGGAGGGCGAGGTCGGATGCAGTGCGGTGCTCAACTATGAGCGCACAGTCTGGATTACCCTCGTGCATGGCATGCAAGAGGAAGCGGCTTGCCAACAGGCTTTGTAGGCTCCGCCCGTCGGAACAGACGAAAACTCACAGGCCTTATGGGGGAGACGAGGATCCCCCCAAAAGGCAGCGGCCGTCGGACACAGGTGCACCTGTGTCGACAGACCGCTCCAATGGAGGGACACCTCGCAACCCTTCACCGTTCCTCTATCAAGGGTAGTGAGGGGGAAAAGCTATTCAGGCGGTTTCTGGCAGAGAAAGATGCCGTTCACCACCTAAAAAGCTCTCCATGCATTTCGGGAAAGAAAGGCACTGGGGCGGCGAGCTGAGAACCAGCGCGGCCCGCCCCGAGATACCAAACTCCAGATTCCAACCGAGACTGAACGGGACACGGTGGAGGTTCCACTCGAGCCCGGCAGCCTCGGCGGCCCGTTTCAGCATAGCTTGACATTTTTGGATCTGGCTTGGCAACATTACACTCCCAGGGGGAGATAACACAGCCAAGTCATATTTCCAGAGGCCAGCTCACCCTCCGACGCTGCTATCGACATCTTATCCTCAGGGGGAACCCCCATTGAAACAGCTGATCAGTCCATTACAGAGAGATCAGTCTGCTCAACAGGAATTCCATCGGCTGCGGTGTGATGGAGGAGTGAGGAGCCCACAGGGAATGGTTACCGGGCGAGACATCCATCACTATCCTCCGATCACCCATCCCACACGGCACCGGGGGTGGGGCATGGTAATGGGGACTCGCACTTCGCGGACGAAGGCGAGTCTCGATCTCAACACCGCGACATTCATATTCCCGCAATGAGAACATGAACCGTCCACAAAAGCTGCCTCAGCATGCCGAACATATAAGCCCATATGCACACATATTTATATACATATAAACACATAGCCCAAACACCTGATGCAACAATTGTGACCGTCAGAGAGGAAAAGGGAATGATCGCATCCAGAAATGCACAGGTGGAATGACGTCTTGAAAAAGACGCAAACACACCCGTGTTGCTCTTTCAGAAAATAGGACCGTCACCAGTGCCGGAGCACACAGGGGAATGACCGCGGCAACACTGAACAGAAACTGAAACAGTGAAGCACTAACTTTTCCGCCCTCTAACCAGCCGTCAACACACACAAACACTTAGAAATTTGTTGCTGTTAAAACAGCAGTTGAGAGCTCAAAGCTCGCGATCACCGCTGCACTCGAGCTGTAGAACACCAGCACTGGGAGAGTCTTCCTGAAGAACACCGACACACTCGCTCGTTGTAAACAACAGCACTCTCAGAGACATCAAACGATCGGCTCCGAAGCGAAAGGCAACTAGTGCGTGCATCAGCTTCCGTATTTATACCCGCGCCGCGGGGGCGGAGTGAGTGATGCGAATCATGCACGCCAATTACATTGGCTCGTTCAATAGTACTCGAAGATGATAGGCTCCCTGGCGTGATCCCAATTCAGTCGACGTCGACTACGTCCCACGTTATCGACTGAAAGGGAACTATAACTACTGTGTATAAATAGAATCGCAAAGCTGAAACTTTTTTGTTTTATTTAAAAAAGTCGCTGATAATAAAAACATTGATTTGAAATAAAAAATAGAGAATAAATGTTGTGATTGTGGTACAGCCGTAGATCAGTTGCGCACTGCAAATGCAGCATATGTGAAAGCACAATAGTGCGTGCTGCTCCTGCATACACACCGCAACACGCACCGCATACGCACTACACACGGAGTATGTGTGAAACAGCCGTAACTCACGCAGCTGCATCTTCTAAATAATGCCGCAAATGGGGCTTGAGGAAGTGACGTCGCCTTTGTCTGCACAGTGCGATCTGATCCAATAGCATCTGATGCAGCCCCTGAAGTGAGACACAGGAAACAGAAATACTGCAAAATAATAATAATAATAACGCGACTAAACGATACGAAATAACGTTATAACATTTCGTCTTGTCTTGTTTTGGTCAACGAAAATAAAGAGACATTTTAGCATAGTTTTTATTTTGTAAACCACATTTAGTCTCGTTTTTATTCGTCAAAAATATTGCATTATACATTTAATTATAGTCATCGTCACATGACCAGCATTTATGTTGCGTCTCATCTTGTTTTTTTTATCACGTGTTAAAGGTTCGTTGACGACGATATTTAGTCATAATTTTCGTTGACGAAAGCAACACTAGTCATTAGGATACGTACCAAAAACATTTACGCTGGCTATGATTAAACCGCTTGTTAAAAAAACACAACTTGAAAAACTTGATCCTACAGAATTAGTCAATTACAGGCCGATCTCGAATCTACTTTTTCAGTCAAAGATACTAGAAAAGACAGTATCCTCACAACTATGCTCCTTTTTAGAAAAGAAATGGAATCTGCGAGGATTTCCTGTCAGGATTTAGACCGTACAATAGTACTGAGACAGCTCTCATTAGTCACAAATGATTTGCTCTTATCATCCGATCGTGGTTGTATCTCTCTTTTAGTGTTACTCGATCTTAGTGCTGTGATCATTTGATACTATTGACCACAACATTATTTTAAATACACTCGAAAATTGAGCGTCAGCGTCAGTTCTGGCAGGCCAAGTAGTCAAGATGCTGCTAACGCTATTGGCCAACAACACGGTCTCATCAGCGATCTGCTCAGCTGAGCTGCATCAGCGCATCAGCTGTTCATCTCCCCTCGCTACTAATGACTACGCTCAAATCAGGGCGCCCTATTTAAACAGATTCAGTTCGCTCCTAACTGCTTGCTGCTCGCTCTCTGCAAATTGAAACAGGACTCGATGTATTCACTCTCCGTTCATCTCTGAAAGTCTTCACGAAGCTAAGCTAAGTTCCTTTTTAATGCTCATTGTTAAAAGCTATTAGGATATGGGCACCATGCTGTTGCTAATGCTATCCGTTTGCTTGGGCTTATCTAGTCGTTTTCATTTAAATGCTCTTGCTAGGCTTATGCGATCACATTGGCAATGTGCGTCACTTATCTGTTGTCATTGGCAACTGCTCGCGTTGCACATGCAGTGCTTTAGCACTATGCAGCACAGATCAAGCAGCTTGCAGTGATAGATAGTTAGTAATAACAATTCATGGTGCAAACTGAATTATTTCTGCTGTGGCACATCTCTAATAAAACTAGTAACAGTCACTATTCAGTGAGTCAATTAAAAAAAGTCTCATCTGCTAAATCTTACATGTCTTTCTTCTGCTAGTTACATTGCCCCTGGATGCGCTTACTGGCTGCTTAATTCATCCTTCATATTTATCACAGGAGGTTGCTTTATGGTCTGTTTGGGGGAAATAGTTCAGCTCTCCTAGTCTAATTCATGTGAGCGTCCCCTAATGCTGCTGCTGTCCCCTGACTCTCTACTAAATTCATGGCGCTCATGAATGGTCAGGAGACTCATCTGAACTGAAACATATTGCCCACTAATCGTATTTATTCATAAAGTTTTCTAAGCATTTCAATTGTCTAATTCCATCTCTTGTCTTATCCACAAGAGGTTGCCAGGTATGGTTTGTTTGGGGGGAATAGTTCTGCTCTCCCAGTACTAAACTGTGAGCGTTCCCTAATGCTTCTGCTGTCCTCTGACTCTCTGCTATTTCATGGTGCTCATGAAAGGTCAGAGGACTCCCTGAACAGAGCCATACCGCCAAATTTTAATTATCAACTGAATTGCAATTTATTCATGTAGCGTTTCAGCGCTCAAATGGGGGGAATGTATAATCAATAATTAATAATTCACAATTAATAACTGATTATACGGGTTATGAGTTATCAGTGAATCAACTACAGTTTATAAAATTATCCCTGACGGGAATATTTCGCCAGCGTGCCTGTATGGACAATTCAATACAACAAATTATAATCAATTATCCATACATGTATGTTTAGCTTACGCTACGGGAGGCAGAATTAGATCAATTTTTATATCAATACTCAATCACAACGTGTTATAATTAAATACTGATATATCAATTGTCTAGAATAGATCGATTCTCAGGACAACCCCAAATGGAATTAATTTGTTATCGAATGGTTGGTTCGGCCAGCGAACTGACCATATGATCCTTATCAAATCACAAAGGAGCTATCCTTTTTATAGATTTTCAAGTGAGACGTTTCTTCTGGCCATGAAAAACAGCTCTCTCTCGTTCTGTAAAAGAAAATACTATTTAAGTATCAGCAAGTGCAAAGCGCGCAGCTTTGGTCGGACATTAATGGGACTTTATTATGAGCGCAAACAGAATCAATGAATGAGTATATATGGTTTTAATAAAGAAAATACTACGTATATCGGTGACTAAGATTACACGGAATAAAATGTATATACAATAAAATAAAACGATACTCGGTTACTAACGTAACCTCGGTTCTCTCTAGAGAGGGAACGAGTATTGCGTAAGTTTAGCTTACGCTACGGGAAAGATTCATCTTCTCGAGATACTGAAGCCAAAAATTATCCTTAATTTTGTATACCTTGTCAACGCAGTGCAGCAGCTAGCAGACCTAGAGCAGGCTATCTTGCGTGCTCATTGGCTGCCCTGCGGGCAACTGCTGCAGCCTACCAGAGAGCCCGGCGTGACATCACGCCCAATGAAGGGCGCCCGCGCCTTCATAGCGTCACAGCCCGCCAGAATGGGCTGGCTTAGCCTATAAAGGAAAGGGGCTGTAGGCTGCTTCCCTGGTTTTTGTCGACTGAAGCGTAGTCACTCGTGGCGCGAGCACGGCCGGTTACGCAATACTCGTTCCCTCTCTAGAGAGAACCGAGGTTACGTTAGTAACCGAGTATCGTTCTCTTACGAGAGGTTCTCTCGTATTGCGTAAGTTTAGCTTACGCAATACAGCCATAGAGTGTAAAGCAGACGCGGCCTGGCCGGAGGCAGCATAAGCGCGGTGACCAAGGCGGACGTGGCTCTACAGGCTTTAGACCGTGACCACCATCTCACGGAGGGCGGACAAAGGTGCGCTGCGACCGCCTCTCCCACCGGTGGAATAGCTGTGTACCCTTTCTCGGCGGCGCCGTCCACTCGGGAGAGCGGCGCGGAGGCCGGTGACTGTAGTCGAGAAGAGAACGGAGTACTCCACGACTTCGTCAGCTCCGCATGAAGTTCCGGCAGGAATGGAGCGGGCCTCGTTGCTGAAGCTGAGCGGCGGCGACTTTGAAGGAAGCATCCGTCGAGCCTGTTCGGCGCAGGTTCCTCTGGCGGCGACCACTCGAGCCCGAGGCGGTCAACGGCCTGAGTTAGCAGGCGCATTAGCTCAGCGTCAGCTCCAGCGCGGGTACGGGTGGATTCCTGGATTGACGAGGCGGCGGAATGAAGCGACCATTCCTCGCTGTCCGATGCCAGGATAGAGCAGCAGTCCCTCGTGGCGTGTTCCTCGGCCTCATCCTCCGAAGCGACGGCAGTGAGGCTCGTGAGCGGCAGCTGCGCGTCGGAGAGGAGAGGCGGGGAGGGCGAAAGCGAGGCTCGAGGGAGATTCTCCGGCGAGCGCGTCGCTGTGGCTACAGGTTCCGGCTGTCTCAGGGAACGGCGCTTCTTCCTGTGCAGTCCCACATTGGGCGGAGTGACTGCTGCGGAGTTGAGAGCTTCGAGTCGAGCCCGCAGGGTCGCCTACGGAAGCTCCTCACAGAGCTCGCAGCCCCCGGAAGCGAGGGCGAGCTCAGCGTGTTCCAGGCCCAGGCAGAGAGTGCAGATCAGGTGGCGGTCTCCGGCGCTGAGCGGGGCTCTACACGAGCCGCAGGAAGTGCGAGGCATCTTGAAAAAGATGCTCGCTGCTCTTTTAGAAAATATACAATCTAAATAGCAAGGCAAAAGGATACGTCGCCGGATAGCGTAGCTCGCACGGATGGCTGAAGGTGGCAAAGACGGCCGGCTTCCTCAGCGCTGTCCTAAGCTGGCTGTTCGCTGTTCGACGGCGGCGGTGGCTTCTCTCAGATCCAGCGATGCGAAGAGCTCGCTGAAGAGACAAAAATCAGGGAAGCAGCCTACAGCCCCTTTCCTTTATAGGCTAAGCCACGCCCATTCTGGCAGGCTGTGACGCTATGAAGGCGCGGGCGCCCTTCATTGGGCGTGACGTCACGCCGGGCTCACTGGTAGGCTGCAGCAGTTGCCCGCAGGGCAGCCAATGAGCACGCAAGATAGCCTGCTCTAGGTCTGCTAGCTGCTGCACTGCGTTGACAAGGTATACAAAATTAAGGATAATTTTTGGCTTCAGTATCTCGAGAAGATGAATCTTTGCGTAAGCTAAACTTACGCAATACGAGAGAACCTCTCGTAAGAGAACAATGAAAGTCAGAGAGTGATAGAAAGAGGGAGAAGAAGGGGTTACAGAATGGCAAATTACCTGGACAAAACCCTCTGAGAGACCACAAGAAATCAACATCACCCTAAACGGGGGTAAACAAATCTTAATGCTATGAAAGCTTAGTAAACGAATACTTGCACATATATAGCTCTTTTGCGTGGCTGATATGAAGAAGGCGTGTGTGTCTTGATCCTGGGAGCGTCACGTGTTCGCTCGTTCTTCCAGAGCGAGCGAAGCGCAGCGATTTTGAATGTCCATTTGAGGTGAAGTTGCCGGTTGATAATTCAGGCTAAGTTCATTTCACTCGTCGGTGGAAATGAACAAAGGAGAATCCGAAAATGGAAAATAAAACTTAAGGAAAGAAACAAACAAAAGAAACGAAGAGAAAGGCTTGAAGAGCCTTGGAGAGCTAGTTGAAGAGGACAACGAAGGGAAGAAGGTAAGAGAGAGAGCAACTTGGCGCGTCTCTTTAAGGAAACTCAGTCCACGCCTCCTTGGAGTGCCACTGACCAATAATCATTCAGCAAACTTTGAGCGGGAAAGTTCCTTTGTTTCTTCTAGCAACCTAATTTGCATGGTTTATGACCGCATCAGAATTTAGTCAGAATCCCTCTAAATATGGTACAGCATAGTAAAATACATTTTACGGTATGTTCATATACATATATGGCTTGGTCAGCCCCAGGGGATTCTGTAGGTATCAAAAACAACATGTACAGAGGATAATATTGCAAGGTTACATTAAAATGCATAATATAGGCACTTATAGTCCATTTAGAACTACGATAGAAATATATACAGGTCCTTCTCAAAAAGTTAGCATATTGTGATAAAGTTCATTATTTTCCATAATGTAATGATAAAAATTAAACTTTCATGTATTTTAGATTCATTGCACACCAACTGAAATATTTCAGGTCTTTTATTGTTTTAATACTGATGATTTGGGTATACAGCTCATGAAAACCCCAAATTCCTATCTCAAAAAAATATCATATTTCATCCGACCAATAAAATAAGTATTTTTAATACAAAAAAAGTCAACCTTCAAATAATTATGTTCAGTTATGCACTCAATACTTGGTCGGGAATCCTTTTAGAAATGACTGCTTCAATGCGGCGTGGCATGGAGGCAATCAGCCTGTGGCACTGCTGAGGTGTTATGGAAGCCCAGGATGCTTCGATAGCGGCCTTAAGCTCATCCAGAGTGTTGGGTCTTGCGTCTCTCAACTTTCTCTTCACAATATCCCACAGATTCTCTATGGGGTTCAGGTCAGGAGAGTTGGCAGGCCAATTGAGCACAGTAATATCATGGTCAGTAAACCATTTACCAGTGGTTTTGGCACTGTGAGCAGGAGCCAGGTCGTGCTGAAAAATGAAATCTTCATCTCCATAAAGCTTTTCAGCAGATGGAAGCATGAAGTGCTCCAAAATCTCCTGATAGCTAGCTGCATTGACCCTGCCCTTGATAAAACACAGTGGACCAACACCAGCAGCTGACATGGCACCCCAGACCATCACTGACTGTGGGTACTTGACACTGGACTTCAGGCATTTTGTCATTTCCTTCTCCCCAGTCTTCCTCCAGACTCTGGCACCTTGATTTCCGAATGACATGCAAAATTTGCTTTCATCCGAAAAAAGTACTTTGGACCACTGAGCAACAGTCCAGTGCTGCTTCTCTGTAGCCCAGGTCAGGCGCTTCTGCCGCTGTTTCTGGTTCAAAAGTGGCTTGACCTGGGGAATCCGGCACCTGTAGCCCATTTCCTGCACACGCCTGTGCACGGTGGCTCTGGATGTTTCTACTCCAGACTCAGTCCACTGCTTCCGCAGGTCCCCCAAGGTCTGGAATCGGTCCTTCTCCACAATCTTCCTCAGGGTCCGGTCACCTCTTCTCGTTGTGCAGCGTTTTTTGAGGTGCCTTGATACAGCACTCTGGGAACAGCCTATTTGTTCAGAAATTTCTTTCTGTGTCTTACCCTCTTGCTTGAGGTTGTCAATGATGGCCTTCTGGGCAGCAGTCAGGTCGGCAGTCTTACCCATGATTGCGGTTTTGAGTAATGAAACAGGCTGGGAGTTTTTAAAAGCCTCAGGAATCTTTTGCAGGTGTTTAGAGTTAATTAGTTGATTCAGATGATTAGGTTAATAGCTCGTTTAGAGACCCTTTTCATGATATGCTAATTTTTTGAGATAAGAATTTGGGGTTTTCATGAGCTGTATGCCAAAATCATCAGTATTAAAACAATAAAAGACCTGAAATATTTCAGTTGGTGTGCAATGAATCTAAAATATATGAAAGTTTAATTTTTATCATTACATTATGGAAAATTATGAACTTTATCACAATATGCTAATTTTTTGAGAAGGACCTGTATATTCCCATCTGACTTGGGCATGCCGACACACATAAAAACATATCAAATATATCATAGTAATGTCTTATATGAGGAAGTTAAATAAAAAGATTGTGTGTGATGTGTGTGGAAGGAGCTTTCTTGGGCCGGCTGGCATTCCTTTCTCCACAGAAAGGAGGTGTCAGGAGATACTGATCTCTTTGAAGCTCGTAGAGTCAGAGGAAGATCCGTTGTCGTGTTGTCTGTTAATTCTCGGGATGCCATAAAAGTTGTCACCAGAACTGTCTATTGCAGACTGACTGGAGCCTAATGCATAATTTGCCTCCATGAGTTCAGAGGCTAAACGCTTTGGGATTTGTGTGGACATCATCGGACGACAATCATCACAATGGGCGGATGGCAGGTGAATCATGACGGTCGTTTAGCAGGTGGTTCCTACTTGTCCTCTGCCTTTGGTTCCTCGAGCTGAAGGTCCATTTCGATGAGGTTTGACATGGTCTCTGTCTTGGCACTTTTTTTTCGCAAGTTCCGTTTGAAACCTGGAGAAAAAGCGTCTCTGTGCTTGGTCATGGACGCACGCATCTCATTGGCTCTTTTAAACAGGATGAAGGCCAGGCCCAGGGTCATTGTGTAGCCGACTGCTGTAGAGAGGCAGAGTGCCGTGTCAGCTGCGGTCCAGGCTTGGACAACGATAGGAGCAATGTCAATTAACTGGGGTCCCCCTTTTTCAATCCACAGTTCCAGTTCTGGATCTAGGGTGAAGTGGTGGTTCTTGAAGAAGGATGGGATTTCCAGTTCTGATTGATACTCTTCGCTTGGAAGATGGTACAATGCCAGGTCATCAAGGTGGACGATGGCACCTTTCGGTACTTGAATCCACATGCTCTGGTTGAGCAAGGTGACACGGGTGGCAGTGTCATGCTGGTCGTAAGTGAGTGTAGCTGTGCGCACAGGGGTGTTAATGAGCCACCTGTCGCCTACAATCTCTGCTCGTGTCTCGGTGACTTGCGTGCGAGGCTTGGCTTCGGCAGTGCAGCGTGTGTCGCTGACCATGGGTTGCAACCCCAGGTACAGCTGTGTGTCGCTGTCGTGGTAATAGACGCACATATCCTGCCCATGGGGGCGGGAGTGACGTTGCAAGCCAACACTAAGAACGGGTCCTTAGCGCTACTGGCCACTGGGGGCGAGTACATGGGAAGATACCGGCTCTACACGGAGGCTATAGAATCTAGTGAATGTGTTAGGTGTCGCACAGCCTGCAGCTCTACATATATCTGTCAGCGAGGCGCCTTGAGCCAGTGCCCAGGAGGAAGCAACACTTCTAGTTGAGTGTGCTCGCAACCCGAACGGGCAAGGCACGCCTTGGGCTTCATAAGCCAAGGCGATGGTATTAACTATCCAGTGGGCCATCCTCTGCTTGGAGACAGCCTTTCCCTTCTGCTGGCCTCCATAACAGAAGAAGAGCTGATCTGAGGGCCTAAAGCTTTGCGTTCTGTCCATGTAAAACCGCAAGGAGTGGACGGGACAGAGAAAAGCCAGGGCTGGGTCTGCCTCCTCCGAAGGCAGCGCTGGTAGGTTCACTACCTGGTCCCTGAAGGGAGTGGTAGGAACCTTAGGCACATATCCAAGCCGGGGTCTCAGGACAACGTGAGAGTTGGCCGGCCCGAAATCTAGGCACGATTTTTTGACCGAAAATGCTTGCAGGTCCCCTACCCTCTTGATAGAAGCCAGAGCAGTCAGGACGACTGTTTTTAGTGACAGGATCTTTAACTCAGCTGACTGTAATGGTTCAAAGGGAGGTCTCTGCAGTGCACTGAGCACCAGAGACAGGTCCCAAGAGGGTATAAAGGGGGTGAGGCAGATTTAGTCTCCTCGCTCCCTTCAGGAACCTGACGATCAGGTCATGCTTTCCTAATGACTTACCTTCAACTGCATCGTGATGTTCGGCAATAGCGGCAACATACATTTTGGGGGTGGAGGGAGACAGCCTTCGCTCCAACCCATCTTGCAGGAAAGAAAGCACGACTCTGATTGAACATCTCCAGGGGTCTTCCCGGTGGGAAGAACACCATTCAAGAACAGGTTCCACTTCAGAGCATAGAGGCACCTCGTTGAGGGGGCTCTAGCAGAAGTTATGGTGTCTACCACCGCCTGGGGTAGGTCACCTAGAACCTCCGCGTCCCTTCCAGGGACCAGACAAGGAGTTTCCAGAGGTCTAGACGCGGGTGCCATAGAGTACCCCGTTTCTGAAAGCAGGTCCTTCCTCAGAGGAATGGGCCAAGGAGGTGCTGTCGCGAGGAGCATGAGTTCTGGGAACCAGGTCCGGTTGGGCCGATACGACGCAACTAACAAGATCTGCTCCTCGTCCTCCCTGACTTTGCACAGTGTCTGTGCGAGAAGGCTCACTGGGGGAAATGCATACTTGCATAGGCCCCGGGGCCAGCTGTGCGCCAGTGCATCCGTGCTGAAGGTCCCCTCGGTCAAGGAATAAAACAACTGGCAATGGGTCGAGTCCATAGAGGCAAACAGATCTATCTGAGCGGCTCCGAAGAAGTCCCATATCAGCTGGACCACCTGGGGATGGAGACGCCACTCTCCCGCAGGCGTAGGCTGTCGTGAGAGCTCGTCGACTGCACGATTGAGCACGCCAGGGATGTGAATGGCACGAAGCGACCTCATATGCTTCTGACTCCATAGGAGGAGCTGGCGGGTGAGTTGCAACTTGCGGCGGGAGCGTAGACCACCTTGATGGTTGATGTACGCAACAGTCGCAGTGTTGTCCGTACGGACCAGTACGTGCTTGCCATGTAGCGGCCCTCTGAGGCGGCCCAGCGCAAGGCGTACTGTGAGCAACTCGAGGCAATTGATGTGCCAATGCAGTTGAGGCACGCTGCAATGCAGTTGAGACTGGCTCGGCGGGTTACCGCTCACTATGATCCTCAGGTCACCAAGGCTATTAACTGAAGTAGGCTGGGCAGAAGAAGTGCTACATCGGGGAATAAGCGAAGGGGCTTCACCTCTTTCGAGGTAACGGAGTCTCTACCGTAATGCCGCTATGGTCATGTTCCCGCAATGAGAACATGAGTCATCCATGAGCGCCATTTCAGCGTGCCTATAGCCCAAGCACGTGATACAGCGATCATGCCCATCAGCCGGACTCAAACATTGGCCACATCCAGAAACACACGATCTGAATGACATCTTGAAAAATAATAATAATAATAATAATAATAATAATACATTTTATTTGTTTGGTGCCTTTCTGGACACTCAAGGTCACCTTACAAAAGGGTACAAGACGCAGACAGATCGTGTTAGCTCTTTTAGAAGTGCTCTGAGGTGCTGAAACGCACAGGGAGATAGCCGCAGCTACACACCAGGAATGCAACCTAATGTGAGCACTCACTCTCAATCGTCACACCCATCGAACCGACAAAGCTGTGAAAACAGCTGTTTATACTCTGAAGAGAAGACGCAGAGAGATTGCGACCCTCGCTGTCAGTTCTGTCACACCAACACCACGAACCAGAGATTCTTCTTGGCAGACACTCGAAGACCCTCAGTAGATCTTTGCAGGAGACAGGAACAGCATACACCCGGGCTATTCAATTGGCCGGGTCCGGCCCCTGAGGGATTTTGTTCCTGCCCTTTAGGCGTAATTTGCGGGTGGGAAATTTTTTGCTATGGTCGATATTGCATCAACCACTTTTGAAACATCTTGCGGCACGAATCTACCAATACAAATAAATAAAAAATCTCCAGTTAACTAGCAGAACATTCATTTAATTCGTTTGTTAAATAAGAGGCGATCTAGCGCTGAAATGTGATGTTTTGGATCAAAGTGCTCGTTGCCGCTGCGATCAGTGGTGCGGATACTGTGTTCTCTTGTGGCTCACGCACAGTCTTCACTCGGACGCGCGCTGCAATCCGTTGTGGAGACTCTCTATATTCCAGGGCTCTCAAGTGTCACGCATTTCGGTCTTTTGTCACGCACTCCTGCCATTCATTGTATTTCTCACGCGGAAAAACTATTTATAATATATTTAATTTGCCGCAGCACCCAAAATTTCTCTGGCCGCGCCGCTTCACTATGGAACCGGCAGGAATCAAGCGCGTCTCCCCTGGAGTTCTCAGTCGAGTCTGCCACTTATCAGCAAATCAAAAAAAAAGAAATTGGCTACACAATAGCCAATGAGAAAATGGCACTATTGTATCTAGGTAAGATTTAACGCAACAACCAATGAAAAAAAAGCATATCCTGGAATTGTTCACGTGATTTTGCTACAACATCTTCCGAAAGTTTCATTCACCCAGAGAGGAAACCACTGGAGTTCTCCGGACCCTTATTTTGCCTCAGTTTCATGAACTGGCCCCAAATTAATTGAATAGCCCTGGCATACACCATCTGGCTCCGTAGCGAATGACAAGGATGCAAACGCACCTGCTGCTTATTACTGTATATGCTTGCGCCGTGATGCACAGCAGCTGGTGCATTATCGCATGCCAATAGCATTGGCTCATTTTATTTCACTAGAAGTAGATACTGTAGGCTCTCGCAAGCGATCCCCATTCGTCAGAATCACTTCTGACTCACGTTGTAGTGATCTGACGAAGGGGAACCTTGATTCCAACACGCTCTTGAGTTAGTGTTATTCCTTGAGTGTGTTACACACGCCGTCAGCGTTTTCACAGGTTTGGGTTTTTAAAGATTGCGCAGAGATAAAAAAAATAAATAAATAAATAAAATAAAATAAAATAACTAATATATATATATATATATATATATATATATATATATATATATAAATTGTCACGATTAGCCACGCACTCCCTGGGTTATCACGGACTACATTTCCCTGCATGCATCTCCCTGGACTGATTACACCATACACCTGCACTGCACTGATTACACACACACCTGCATCTCATTCACACACACACATATAAACCACTTCCATGCACCACACCAGTACGAAGTCTCGACTTTCCTGGCTGTCATTCTGAGCGTTTCTCCCTGTGGATTGTTTATGACCTTGACCTTGACCTTGACCTTGACCTTGACCTTGGACTGTGTACCCCATTTCTGATCGTTCTCTGCCTACCCTGACTTGGATTGTTACTGGACCTTGCTTCTCGCCGCCTGCCCTGACCATTAGTGATGGCAAAATAAGGCTTCCTGAACCACTGAGACCTCGCAGCCCATTGCTTCACCCAAAGGTTCATTACTCGAAGCTTCATTCAGCATTGCTCACTAGTGACACTTAGCTACTGTGCAAAGAAGTAGCAGACAAATTAATTAATTCTGGACTTATGATGTCCATATAAAATTGTGAGTTCACGGTCTGTATTTTATGGCTGGGACTCGGAGCAGGAGCATCGATAAGAGGAATCGTTAACGTCGAGGGCATACAATATCGATGGTTCGTAAAACTTATAACTTGATATTTTAGCGCGGATGTATACCTAGCCGAATTGCACTGTAGGGGGTAGGGATGGGAATTGAAAACCGGTTCCACTCGAGAACCGGTTTTCAATTCCCATCCCTACCCCCTACAGTGCAATTCGTCATCATAGCTTGCGTAGTATAGACCCAGCTCCCAACCCAACTTTGAGAATAGATAACGGCGATCAACCTAAGTGAATCAATCAAAACTAACTTTAGCTGGACAATAACTTTATACTAGAGCTGCTGTAAAGCCAAAACAATCTCTGTTACTGTAATTTCCTGTTATCACGGTAAAGCTGCTTTGAAACAATCTACAGTATATTATTAAAAGCGCTATAAAAATGAAGGTGACTTGACTTGACCAAAGTGACCTTTTGGTGGTGCATAGAGAAAAAGAACTATAAAAATGTTTCTCTTATGAGACTGCACTAGTTCATTGCACATCATTTCAATGCGTTCAGTTCTTCAACTTCAAACAATGTCAGTCTGCCCATAAGCCAAGTTACTTATTTGGCCTATCTCCTCAGAAACAAGCCAGACAGCTTGTGGAGATCCCCACCATTCCTTCCAAAAAGTGACAAAAAGCTCCTGTTCCTGCTGAGAGCATTCTTCTGTCTGCAAACTAACCATTACGTCAGGTTGATGATTTAACCCAAAGCAGCTCAACTTGCATCATCCACATTCCCTTCTTTAACTAAAAATAGCCACACATTGGATGAAAGCCATTCTATTACTTAAAAAAAACTGTGGAAAGTTAGAGCATGAATCAAAGTGTTTGCGTACCACTGAGCTTCCAGATCATTGCCCAAACACAGTCATGGAAAAAGGTGTCATCGATAGTGACTTTTGAGGCGATGCATATCAAGCATTCCTTAGTTAGTGATAGTTAGGAAGAGGAACAGTCGAGGACAGCATGGACCAATGCAAGCCCACGCCTCCCACTTTCGCTCAGCTCAACATCAATACTTCACACTAATGTTTACAGTGGCGTGCGTGTCAGGGTTCGAACCACATACCTCATCTTGTTCTCACGATGCTCAACATAACAGAATGTAGCGAGAGCACACACATTCTCTCTTTTTCTCTCACCTACACACTGTATTTCTCTTTCCCACACAGACAAATGCGTAAATAAATTCTCCCTGAGAATTTTTTTTAATAGATATATAGATATAGTAAGTGTTAGTCTTAATGGGTCAAGCTTTTTCTTGAAAATGGCTAAAGACTCAGCAGCTCAGGCTGAGCTAGGCAGGTTAATCCACCAGCATTCAAATGTCATATATCACCCTAGTTATAAAATATATTTTTTTTTCCGGGTGTGTGATGATACAGTATAGTATAATTTAAATGTTTCAGCTATTAAAATTGGGGTATTGTGACGCAGTCTTTATGGTGTATTGCTCTTCTTTCACAATTTCCCACTTTTTTTAATATAGTTTCTTTATTTAGTATTTTTTTTCTGTCTTTTTCTTCTCTTGTTCTCCTCCTCATGGCACTCTGTCTGTTTCTGCAGTATTGCAATACTACAGAACTCTAGGAGACATTTTCATCCTGAACCTTCTCTCAGTCTATCTATCTGGCCATTGCCATTTTTCTTTTTTAATATTTCTCCTCTGTTCCCCCAATTTTCTCATCCCTCCTCATCTTCCTCTACCTCCCAGCCTATTTCTCCCATTCTTTCTATCTCTCTTTCGATGTAATTCTCACCTCCAGCAGCAGAGTGGCTGACTCACCCTCTGCCTCATTAAGCTCCTGCCAAATCTGATAGATTAAACTGGAAGGGATGATGAGAGGGAGAACAGAAGGGATGGAGGGATGAATAGACAGAGGGAGCCCCTCCAGTATCTTACACGTTTAGTGACCAACTGGAGGTCACACTGATAGCCATAAAACACTGTGGTATTTTCAGTGAGCCAATCTCGTTTTTTTTTTTTTTGCCTGGCTCAGGTAAACGTAAGCTCCTGCTACAGAGAAATGGCTGTGTTTGCGATATCCTTCTCACTGTCATTCTGTGTTTTTGATAAGGTCATTTGATGAGGATAGACACACATTTTGATTAATATCATCGACTCTTTAGAAAACTTTAGTACTGGTGGAAATGGCTTTATAAGATGGCAAACAGCATAGCACACAGGTAAAAAAAAAAAAAAAAAAAAAAAAAATATATATATATACAGGTCCTTCTCAAAAAATTAGCATATTGTGATAAAGTTCATTAATTTCCATAATGTAATGATAAAAATTTAACTTTCATATATTTTAGATTCATTGCACACCAACTGAAATATTTCAGGTATTTTATTGTTTTAATACTGATGATTTTGGCATACAGCTCATGAAAACCCAAAATTCCTATCTCAAAAAATTAGCATATCATGAAAAGGGTCTCTAAACGAGCTATTAACCTAATCATCTGAATCAACTAATTAACTCTAAACACCTGCAAAAGATTCCTGAGGCTTTTAAAAACTCCCAGCCTGTTTAATTACTCAAAACCGCAATCATGGGTAAGACTGCCGACCTGACTGCTGTCCAGAAGGCCATCATTGACACCCTCAAGCAAGAGGGTAAGACACAGAAAGAAATTTCTGAACAAATAGGCTGTTCCCAGAGTGCTGTATCAAGGCACCTCAGTGGGAAGGAAAAAGTGTGGCAAAAAACGCTGCACAACGAGAAGAGGTGACCGGACCCTGAGGAAGATTGTGGAGAAGGACCGATTCCAGACCTTGGGGGACCTGCGGAAGCAGTGGACTGAGTCTGGAGTAGAAACATCCAGAGCCATCGTGTACAGGCGTGTGCAGGAAATGGGCTACAGGTGCTGCATTCCCCAGGTCAAGCCACTTTTGAACCAGAAACAGCGGCAGAAGCGCCTGACCTGGGCTACAGAGAAGCAGCACTGGACTGTTGCTCAGTGGTCCAAAGTACTTTTTTCGGATGAAAGCAAATTTTGCATGTCATTCGGAAATCAAGGTGCCAGAGTCTGGAGGAAGACTGGGGAGAAGGAAATGCCAAAATGCCTGAAGTCCAGTGTCAAGTACCCACAGTCAGTGATGGTCTGGGGTGCCATGTCAGCTGCTGGTGTTGGTCCACTGTGTTTTATCAAGGGCAGGGTCAATGCAGCTAGCTATCAGGAGATTTTGGAGCACTTCATGCTTCCATCTGATTTCATTTTTCAGCACGACCTGGCTCCTGCTCACAGTGCCAAAACCACTGGTAAATGGTTTACTGACCATGGTATTACTATGCTCAATTGGCCTGCCAACTCTCCTGACCTGATCCCCATAGAGAATCTGTGGGATATTGTGAAGAGAAAGTTGAGAGACGCAAGACCCAACACTCTGGATGAGCTTAAGGCCGCTATCGCAGCATCCTGGGCCTCCATAACACCTCAGCAGTGCCACAGGCTGATTGCCTCCATGCCACGCAGCATTGAAGCAGTCATTTCTGCAAAAGGATTCCCGACCAAGTATTGAGTGCATAACTGAACATAATTATTTGAAAGTTGACTTTTTTTGTATTAAAAACACTTCTTTCATTGGTCGGATGAAATATGCTAATTTTTTGAGATAGGAATTTGGGGTTTTCATGAGCTGTATGCCAAAATCATCAGTATTAAAACAATAAAAGACCTGAAATATTTCAGTTGGTGTGCAATGAATCTAAAATATATGAAAGTTAAATTTTTATCATTACATTATGGAAAAAAATTAACTTTATCACAATATGCTAATTTTTTGAGAAGGACCTGTGTATATAATATGTTGAGTGTTTCTGTTAGAACGGTGTTGTGTATTAACGGCCCCTAAGTTAATAACTAACGATCTTTGCAACAAAAGTGAATAAATCAATCAAAACTAACTTTAGCTGGACAATAACTTTATACTAGAGCTGCTGTAAAGCCAAAACAATCTCTGTTACTGTAATTTCCTGTTATCACGGTAAAGCTGCTTTGAAACAATCTACAGTATATTGTTAAAAGCGCTATAAAAATGAAGGTGACTTGACTTGACCAAAGTGACCTTTTGGTGGTGCATAGAGAAAAAGAACTATCACAAAGTTTCTCTTATGAGACTGCACTAGTTCATTACACATCATTTCAATGCGTTCAGTTCTTCACCTTCAAACAATGTCAGTCTGCCCATAAGCCAAGTTACTTATTTGGCCTATCTCCTCAGAAACAAGCCAGACAGCTTGTGGAGATCCCCACCATTCCTTCCAAAAAGTGACAAAAAGCTCCTGTTCCTGCTGAGAGCTTTCTACTGTCTGCAAACTAACCATTACGTCAGGTTGATGATTTAACCCAAAGCAGCTCAACTTGCATTATCCACATTCCCTTCTTTCTTTTTTCTTTTTTCTTTATTCCATCCCACTGTCATTCTGTGTTTTTGATAAGGTCATTTGATGAGGATAGACACACATTTTGATTAATATCACCGACTCTTTAGAAAACTTTAGTACTGGTGGAAATGGCTTTATAACATGGCAAACAGCATAGCACACAGGTAAAAAAAAAAAATAATAATAATATATATATATAGGCTATATATATATATATATATAATTTCAAACACCCATTAAAATGTTTGTATTCGCTATGGTGTTCATCACAGCACCAAAAAGACTTAAAGATTTAAGGATAGTTATTTTCAAACTTAAACATTTTTATATTTTAATCTGGATTTACCCTAGATATTGTTCGATATCTTTATCGAGATTCTTTATTGTTCAGTCACACTTTACAATAAGGCTCCATTATTTAACTAGTTAATTAATTGCTAACATAAACTGACAATGAAAAATACTTCTAAAGCATTTATTAATCTTAGTTAATTTAATTGAAACATTTAATAACACTTTATTAGAATCAAACACAGCAAGTCAATGTGATGTCAGGAAGAAGTTGGACTCCAACTAATCCAACGTCAGTTTGACGTCATATTTTGGTTGAAAATGAAAGTCGGGTTGACGTCTAAACCCAACGTTTGTTTGACGTCAATCTCCAACTTCAGACAGACGTTGAATTTTGGTTGGAATAAGCACTGCACTGCAAAAAAGGGTGAAATGCATGGCAGCACATTAAATCTCTCAAGATCTCAGCAGAGAAGGATTAAACAACAAAAACGTCTCAGGTTACTATTGTAACCATAGTTCCCTGAGAACAGGGAACGAGACGATGCGTCGATCGACGCCATGGGAACGCCCCCAGCGTGACTGCGTTTGAAGCATCTATGTCAACTAGTCCAATGGAAAGAATGAGCGTCACGGGCGGGTGACGTCATGACCAGGAAATGATAAAAGCACATCCGGTGCAAACCGGCATTAGCTTCGAAAATTGTCGAAGCAAGCCGATCACAGGGATGCAGGAAGTATGGCAGGGTGACGCATCGTCTCGTTCCCTGTTCTCAGGGAACTATGGTTACAATAGTAACCTGAGACGTTCCCTTACGAAGGGAACTCAACGATGCGTCGATCGACGCCATGGGAACGAGAATACCCAAAGCGCCAGAATTCCAAGTACCTGAGTGTTAGTCTGTTGTAACTAAGCACTAAGCACCTGAGAACCTGGGGCAGCATCCAGGTCCAGGCAGTAAAACCTAATGAATGTGAGCGGTGAGGACCAGCCTGCCGCATCACACACGTCTTGAAGAGAAACTCCAAGTAATAAGGCTTTAGAGGCCGCCATACACCTCGTAGAGTGAGCTCTGACCGCCAAAGGACACGGCTGGTCAGAGTACTCGTATGCAAGTGAAATAGCCTCAACTATCCACTTACTAACCGTCTGTTTAGAAGCAGGAAGACCCTTATCAGGTGATCCAAGCAAATAAATAACTGGTCGGACTTCCTCATTGAAGATGTCCGATAAACATAAGTATCCAGTGCTCGCAGGAAAGGAAAGGTTCAAGGTCCAGGAAAGGTTCAGCCTTTCCTGGTCCGCAGTGTGCCACGAAGGAAACGTGAAATCAGGGGGTCTCAACCCAACGATGTACCCCCCACAGGGCGTGGTAAGCCGCAATGGCCGCCACGTAGACCTAAAGCGTGGAAGGACATAGACCTGACGTAAAGCGCTCCTGCAGGAACTCGAGTACTGTGTTCACAGAACAGTTAACCGGATCCCACTGATGTCGGTGACACCATACAGAAAAAACTTTCCATTTAAGCGCATATAGTTTCCTAGTAGCTGGAGCTCTGGAGCTTAGAATGGTCTCAACAACCTCAGTTGAGAGACCACTCTCTATGAGTTGGGCCCCCTCAGAGGCCAAACCCACAGGTTCCAAATCTCCAAATATTGTGCCCCCGGCCTGAGACAGAAGGTCTCTTCTGATCGGGATTTCTCCAAGGGAGGACCGTCTAAGAGATGGATCAGGTCCGCAAACCAGATCCGACTCGGCCAGCGTGGTGCTACTAGCAGTAGGCTTATTCCGTACTGGCGAACTCGCTCCAGAACTCCTGGGTGCAGAGCAACAGGGGGAAATGCGTACAGACTTAGCCTCAGCCACGTCTGCACCATAGCATCCAGCCCAGGGGGCTGGGTGAGTAAGGGAGAACCAAAGTGGACAGTGCGTCGTATGCTGAGACGCAAACAGATCCACCTCTGCTTGGCCGTAAAACTCCCAAATAATCCCCTGGCCTCAGCTCCTGCCTCGACAGGATGTCTGCTCCAATATTTTGGTCCCCAAGAATATACACTGCCCTCAGGGAGAGTACCTTCCCCAGAGACCACAGGAGGATCCTCAGACCCCCCTGACGGTTCAGATAAGAGACCACCGATGTGTTGTCTGTACGGACGAGCACATGATGACCCCTCAGGTCTGGGAGGAATTGCTTCAACGCATTGAAGACAGCCATCATCTCCAGGCAATTTATGTGCCAGGAGAGATGATGACTCTTCCACAGACCCTGAACCGAGCGGCCTTCCATTACCGCTCCCCAGCCGGTGAGGGAAGCATCTGTCGAGATAGTAACTCGATGGCAAAGAGCTCCAAACACCGGACCCTGGGTTAAGAACCAGTGCTTCCTCCATATAACTAAGGCACGAAAGCAACGCCGCGTGACCTTGATCATACGAAGTGGGTTTCCCCTCGGGGAGAACCCTCTGGTCCTGAGCCACCACTGTAAAGGCCTCATGTACAGCAGGCCAAAAGGTATCCCGTTGGACGCTGCTGCCAAAAGACCCAACAGTCTCCCGAACTGTTTTACAGTGTGTGGCTGGCCTAGCTTCAGCTCTTTTGTGGCTGACAGGATAACAGCTACACGAACGGGCGATAGGGTGGCCCGCATCGTCACTGAATCCCATACCACACCAAGGAAAGTGGTTCTCTGTACTGGAGAAAGCACACTCTTCTTGGTATTGAGCCTCAACCCCAACATCTGCATATGAGCGAGAACGACACCTCGGTGCCGAACCGCCAACTGCTCTGATTCCGCTAGAATCAGCCAGTCGTCGATGTAGTTCAGAATACGTATGCCCTGCAGCCTGAGCGGGGCTAGAGCTGCATCTACGCATTTCGTGAACGTGCGGGGTGATAGAGCTAGACCGAAAGGAAGTACCCAATACTGGTATTCTTTGCCCCCGAAAGAAAACCTTAGGAACCTCCTGTGCTGAGGGAGGATGGAGACATGGAAGTAAGCGTCCTTCAGATCTATCGTGACAAACCAGTCCTCGGATCTGATTTGAGTCATGATCTGTTTGAGTGTCAGCATCTAGAACTTGAGTTCCTGTACTGAACGATTTAACAGACGAAGATCTAAAATGGGACGCAACTCTCCATCCTTTTTTGGAACAATGAAATAACGGCTGTAAAAACCCGACCTCGGTCGGGTGAGTACACCTGTTCTATAGCTTCTTTCGCTAACAGGGCCTTTACCTCTTGCTCCATTACCAGAGCCTGCTCGGGATGCACCACTGTGGGCAACACCCCGCTGTAACGAGGAGGACGTGAACCAAACAGGATTCTGTATCCTTTCTCTACAATCTGCAGGACCCAACGAGAAATATTCGGCAGAAGCTTCCACGCTGCCAGAAAATTTACTAAGGGAACCAGCCTCTCGAGGCTGGTCTCTGGTGTTAACGAGACAGCCAGTCCCGGAGCCTGAAACATAATGGCAGGAACTACCTGAACTGGCTGCTCTAAAACCCCCCTCAGAGGGCGCGAAACCGATGCAGTGCCGCAGCATAGCATCAGCGACTCGCTGGAGACCGCTGCGCCCCGAAGCACCAAGGGTGATGGGGTTGGCAGAACGGTCCCGTGAGGACCCCGAAGTGGAACGGGCACCGTATTCTGAGGTGTACACCGCTCCACTTCGGTCGGGGCTGTCCTCACAGGTCTGACGCCAGTGACGTCAGGACCTCTTTTTTTTATTTTTTTTTTTTTTTTTGAGCCGAAGTCTTCTTCGCCTGAAGAACGGTCCTCAGATCCGGCTTCGACTTAGAAGACTTCGACTGAGAGTGTTGCGCCTGTTTCCATTGTTTATGTGGAGGTGCACGAGACGAAACACTCTCTTTCTGTTGCACATGATATGATGAGCTCGACGGCTGGGGCTGCTCACGCCCAGCAGCCCCAGGGGGCTGGACACGGCGAGGGATAAACTTTTTAAAAGCGTCAGCTTGCTTCTTTGACTCCTGAAATCGCTCGATGACCGTGTGGACTGCGTCGCCAAAGAGACCAGAAGGTTCAAGCGGAGCATCTAATAAAAAAGCTCGATCTTTTTCTTTAATCTCTGACAGATTTAACCATAAGTGTCTCTCAGTAGCTACCAAGGCTGCCATAGACCGCCCAATTGCTCTGGCGGTCTCCTTAGTAGCCCTGAGAGAAAGATCGGTAGCACGACGAAGTTCTCGAATATCGTCATGAGTAATTCCCTCACTACTATCCAGATCCCCCAGCAGGTCAGCTTGATACGCCTGTAGCACTGCCATTGTATGCAGACATGCTCCAGCTTGACCTGCTGCCGTATAAGCTTTGCCCACTAAAACCGAGGTGGCTTTAAGCGGTCTAGTGGGCAAAGCCGAGGCTTTCAGGGACGATGCGGGACCAGGCGAAAGATAGCTGGCTAAATTCTGTTCCGCCTGGGGCATCGCCTCATAACCATACTCTTTTAGCCCTCTTATTCTCGAATAAGTGTTAACTTGAGGGCTAAAAAGTCGTGAAGAGTAAGGTTTATTCCACGATTTCGATATTTCATTGTGAAGATCGGGAAAAAAGGGAAGCTCTCGTGGTGGAGATAATGTAGTGGATGATAAAAAGCGCTCATCTAATTTACTTTTAGGACGAGCGCCTTTATTCTCAGATGGCCATACAATATTTAATTTTTCTACAGCCCGTGACATAACATCCACCAGCTCATCATATGCTGGGGAAATAAATTGTGAATCTTTTTCCCCCCTGTGTGTGCTTTCACTCTCCATACTCATAACATCGACCTCCTCGGAGGAAGAGCATTGAAGTAATGGAGGGCTCTCTCCCCGGGCGGAAGAAACCGCAGAGCGTGCTTCCGACACCGGGGGGAGAGCGCTGGATCTTCCGGGTAAGGAAGGAGAAAAGGCCAAGAGACCCGTCTCCAACCCCTCCGAAAGATCCTTCCGCGATCCCCAGGAATGCATTCTCCGCGCCGCCTCGGCAGACGCGGGACCTGATCCCTGAGGATCGCGAGCCTGCCCACTCTTTACATCAAAGAGTGACAGGCGAGAGCGGAGCATGCGGAGCGGTAGCATTTCACAGTGTTGACACTCAGCCTCCTCGAAGGCTGAGACCGCATGCTCCACTCCCAAACAAATGACACAAAGCTCGTGTGTGTCCCCACCCGTTAAATAACGCGGGCAGGGAGGAACACACTGCTTGTACACTTGTTTCGCCATAACGTTTCCGAATAAATTGCAACAGACAACAATAAATAGACAGAGACAGTATATACACAGATCGCTTGCTGAGGCAACAGAAGCTAATGCCGGTTTGCACCGGATGTGCTTTTATCATTTCCTGGTCATGACGTCACCCGCCCGTGACGCTCATTCTTTCCATTGGACTAGTTGACATAGATGCTTCAGACGCAGTCACGCTGGGGGCGTTCCCATGGCGTCGATCGACGCATCGTTGAGTTCCCTTCGTAAGGGAACAGCATTACCCACTTCACTTATTACTAACCCAATTGACTTTATTTATGTCAGACATCTACAAAAGTTCTTATTGAAAATAATAGTTTGGTTTGAGTTTCCTTTGGTTTGGTAGTTTGAGTTGACTTTTTAACAATAGTTTTTCTCTGGCTGCTGTAAATGTTTGTTATGGCAAGAAAAGCAAGAGAAAATGTGATCAGATGATGTTGTCTACTTGATGATGAAGATATAGCTAGTCATCATAGTGGTCTCTTTCACTGATGACATCAAGAATCTAATCTTTTGATATGCTATCATTTTGTATTATTTATTATAGCAAGCCTACTTCTACATTGTCCACTAAACATTTTGAACTCCGGCATCTATTAGACTCACTCAGACATCAATAATCAGCATATGAATCTCAACAATGGTGACATGTTTAATGTCGCAATGCATTCTGGGAGCCATGGATGAGTTTTGAATGATGCACCCAGAATGCATTGCGGCATGTCACTATTATTGAGATTCATACACTGATTATTTAATGTCTGTTTGTATCTTTGAAAACCTTTTGGTGCACAATCCCTCAGATTGGAACACTGTGGGACAATCACAGTACTTCTACAAACAATAATGTGATATTAATATCATGATATCTAAAAAAAATATATACTCTGAATATCATCAGCGAATCAAACACTACATGATGATCATGTCTTTATTATCATCAAGTAGCCAACCTCATCTGAACACAATTTTTCTTTCAGTTCTTGCCATAACAAAAACAATTACAGCAGCAAGAGTAAAACTACAATGTAAAAAATAAAAACCTTTAAAAAACAGTCAATGACTGTCAGCTACGGCTGCCAAACAAAAAACATAAAAATAAAGTAAAATATCCTGATTTAAATAAAGTTCTAAAAACTTTTACAGAAATTTTCCTTAAATGTTTTACAGAAAACTGTTATTTTACAGCTATTTCCTGAATTATTACGACCAAACACCTTCACTGTAAAAAAAAACATTAAAAATGGTCAAATGACTCTCAGATATGGCTGCCATACAAAAAACGTAAATTTAATGTAAAATATCCTAATTTAAATAAAGTGCAAAAGACTTTAACAGAAATCTTCTTTAAACATCTTAACAGAAACACAGTAAAAATTCAGGAAATATATGTGAAATAACTAACAAAAACATTCAATGTAAAAAGTGAATCTCTCGCAGTTAACTACATGCATGAATTACTGTGACTATATGTCACTGCATAAGCAATTACACAGTTACTGACAGTTAAATAAAGCAACATGCAGCATATCATCAGTGTTTCTCTGCTCATCCTGAACTGAAGCACAGGCTCTACTCTTCAACACAATGCTGACCCACAAAACAGACCATACTGAAACACTTTAAATCCCAACAGAACATTGAACACTAACAGATCACTCAAGATCTCAGCATCTTCACTTATTACAATCCAGACTTTATTTCAACATTCTTATTGAGAATTAACAGTGGTTTAGCAGTTGATGTTTTATTGAAAATAATAAAGTGTGATGTCACCATTTTGGTGATCAGTGTTTGCTTTAGTTGGGCTCTTGACCCTTCAGTTTTTGACATTAGTTTTTCTCCAGCTGCTTTAACTGTGTGATTCTGATACATATTTGTTATGGTAGGAATCCAAGAAAAAATGAGATTAGATGATCTTTGTCCCTTTTTAGTGATGACAGTAATCATGTCGTGATCTGATTTATTGATAATCTAATATCTGATTAAGTCATTAAATATTAGTTGTTAATTTTGCATGCCAATACTGCTGCTGAAAATCCTGCTGTGCTGTGATACTCTGAAAGATTTTATTAAGTCATTAAACAGAAAATTGTTTTGACAGGATCTTATAGACTCACACAGGCATCAAGAACCAGCTTATGAATCGGAACTATGGTGACAATGAAAAAAATGCAGATCAACTCTGAACTTAAAACGCTTCTGAAGTCACAAAAAAGCTTTGCTGACTGTCACCATTGTTGAGATTCATATGTTGATTCTTGATGTCTCTATACAACTAAAAAAAAAAAAAAACACCCAGCTCAAAACATTTTCTGTATAATATATATATTATTTTAATTTCAGAATAGCAGATTGTCATAATACTGATGCCACAATATCATAAGGGTCATGTGAAAAATTGTGACATTAATCAAACTCTTATCAAATTAAATTCTCTCTATATATAATATGTAACCTCAGCAAATATATTCAGAGATTTGAGCACTTTAGCACAACTAAAGTAAATACTGATCACAATTATGGTGACTTCAAACAAAACATCTAAGAACTTCTGTAGACGTCTGACAGAAATAAAGTCAATCTGGTTAGTAATAAGTGAAGCTGGTAATAAGTGTACTGCCATGCATTTCACCTTTTCTTTTTAAGTTTTTTTTTTTTTTTTTTGGTGTTTATTCCAACGAAAACTCGACGTCTGCCCAACGTTGAAGCTCGACGTCAAAGAAACGTTGGATTTAGACGTCAACCCGACTTTCATTTTCAACCAAAATCACACAACAGAAGTCTACATTCTGTGCCTGCTGGGAGGTTTTGAAAACGATGCCTTTACTGTCTCCATGTAAATAAAACCTTGTCATGAGTATGCTTATTACGTGTTCGTGAGGAAGCTTCAGCAATTATAGCAACATGAAAATTTGATACCGTCACATGCCTAGTTTCACGTGAAAATTGTTTTAGAATGAAAGGTGGAATAAATAAACAATGACAAACAATTCTTTCGAATTGAAAGTCTTTTTTTTCTTTCATATTTTATGATTTTACCCTTTTATGTCAGGCATTCTGGGATTAAAAGAACAGGCAGTAAACAGCAGACTGAATTGTGGGTCACTTTTCAGCAAGGCAATAAAAAGAATAGAACGCTGTGGTGAGATGTGAGTTAAACAACAAACATAATGTAATTCAAGCTGCCATATGGCAATAGTTGAAACATTGATTTTTAACAAAGTTTTTTTATGCAAGTCATGCCACTCGGCCGCCATCTTGGCAACGCCTCCAGGCAGCTATTTTGGACTAACAAGACCAGGACTCCTATCTAAATGAATGGGCAGAAAGTCAGAGCTGCACTTTCACTGCTCATCGGGACATAAAAACTGCATGTATAGAAACAGCAGTAAAATATGATAAAAATCGCTGAAAAAGTTTGATGACTTTGCCCTAAAATAAGGTTTAAAACGCCTTTTCCCCCACAGGTTATACTTTTAGTTTGCATGCGCAAGGGTTCTCTCCCTCTCCACCGTGCACGCGCTACATGGTTTGAAGCACAGTATGTGCTCGCTCTTGCTCGCTCGCTCTAGATTCTCGGAGATTTGAACTAATTTGCGGGAATCAGTGAGCCGCGGAATATGCGGGAGACTCCCGGAGCTTCCGGGAGACTTGGGATGTCTGATATTTACACAACGCACACATACACTGCATATCAAATCTACCGCCTTTTCAAACAGTAACGTATTTTCCGCTGTCGCAAACGACCTCAAGTATGTGTCAGTGGAACCAGACGATACAGGCTTAAATGTTTCCCGACTTGACTGTTAAAAGCAGACGATTGGCTTTCCAGCAGGAGGGGCGGGCCATGTGCATACAACCGCCATCTTTGGCATTACGGGTTTTTCCCTATATAGTTGTATTGAGGATTGAGGAAGTGGCATGTCTCTATATAAATAGTCTCTGTTTTTATGCACGATTTGTTTGGGATATATTAATGAAGACAGAGGATCACAGAACAAGTTGAAAGCACTTTTAAGCCATTAGAAGAACCGAGGAATGATTCTCCCTTTATAATGCTTCAAACACAGGCAATGTGTGTGCGCATTTATCTTTTGAAACATTTCAGATTCAAATGGAAATTAATATATTTACCTTCTTATATTAAATTAATTTCTGGGTTTGAAGAATTTTAAAATCAGTTTTTTCCCTTGTTTCCAGTAGTTTATACCTCTGATAATTATTATTATAATTTTTCTTGTTCACACTTTTCCCCCTCTTTTTGAAGGCATGTGCAGTAAAATAATTAGCACGGCATAGTCCAGAGCTGAGCACGTGCTCATAGTCTCTCCGGGTCCTTAATAAGGCTGGCCGATGAGTCATCAGCAGGGCCTGAAGGAGGGAGAGATGGGGAGAGGGATGCTGTTGCATATATGGCATACAAGGATCAGGTACAGATTTACTGCAGCTGTGTGGTTTGCTCACACACTTCAGCACAGCTTAATTATGACAACAGACACAATAGAGTGCAGACAGTTGCTCATAAGTGAATGTTGCAAATGAAAATTATTGTTCAATGGCTGGAAGCTTTGCAGCCACATTTGCAGACTGTCAAATCATTTTAATTTTGGTGTCAGAACATGCCAGGGAATCTCAATATTATGCACAAACACTGTCTTTGTTTAACACTGATGTATCATAAATCTAAGGGTTACTGTTGACAGTATGGGCTGCAGGTACCTCCAAAGACATGTTACTGTTATTTTTACAACCAATCAATAATGAGTTGCTTATCCATAGGACTATACTTACAGAAGCAACTGCACAAATATACCTTTACCAAATGGCAACTATATTCACTTTGACACTATGTGGGAAGATGAACCTGATACTGCCCCTCCTAAAACAAAAAGGTAATAGAATTAAGTAGTTCATTCATTTTTTTAATTTTTTAATTTTTATTATTGTTTGTCACAACACAATTTTTCAATAACAGAATGCTTGCAGTTAGTAGATTGGTCATATTTTTGTGTTCTTTAGGAGAAAGATAATCATAGAGGCTTAGAATGAGTTGATGTTGAGTAAACATCATCTTTACAGTGAACTTCAAGCCGGCTAAGTCAAGGTCCCTCGTGCTGAAGAAAGGGAAGGTCACTGACAAGTTCCACTTCTCACTTGGCACCACCAAGATACCATCACTGACAGAGGAACCTGTGAAGATCCTGGGGAAGGTGTTCAATTGTAGCCTGAGAGACGCAGCTTCCACAAAAGCGACCAACCAAGACCTGGAGACCTGGCTGGCCGCGGTGGACAAGTCTGGCCTTCCTGGCAAGTTCAAGGCCTGGATTTACCAGCAAGGCATCCTCCCTCTGATCCTCTGGCCCCTCCTGGTATATGAAGTCCCCATTTCAATGGTGGAAGGCTTTGAGATGAGGATTAGCAGGTTTCTGCGCAGGTGGCTGGGACTGCCTCGAAGCCTGAGCAGCATCACACTATATGGACAGAACAACAAGCTGAAGCTTCCCATGAGCAGCCTGAGCGAGGAGTTCATGGTGACGCGGTCCAGGGAGGTCCTACAGTATCGGGATTCCAGTGATCCAAAGGTTGCCCAGGCTGAGATTGAGGTCAGGACAGGGCGGAAGTGGAGGGCTGCCGTGGCAGTGGACGACGCAGAGTCAAGGCTATGGCAAAGGGTGTTGGTGGGCTCAGTGGCACATGGGAGAGCTGGCCTGGGAAGCAGAAGAACGCCTCGTTACGACAAGGCAGAAGGGAAAGAGAGGAGGTCCCTGATCCTGAAAGAGGTGCGTGCAGGAGTTGAGGAGAAGCGAGCTTGCCAGATGGCCGGGATGCGGCAACAGGGCGCCTGGACAAGATGGGAGCGGACAGTGGAACGCAAAGTCACATGGACTGAGCTTTGGAAGGCTGAACCCTACAGGATAAAATTCCTGATCCAGGCGGTCTATGACGTGTTGCCAAGTCCATCCAACCTCTTCTCCTGGGGAAAGGTGGAGACACCAGCATGCCCCCTCTGCCAGAGGAGAGGAATGTTGGAACACATCCTGAGCTGCTGTCCAAAAGCCCTGGGCGAAGGGCGTTACCGCTGGCGGCATGACCAGGTCCTAAAAGCCGTAGCGGATTCTATCTGCAGTAGAATTAGCCACAGCAAAAGCCTTCGCCCAGTGAAGACCACATCCTTTGTCAGAGCTGGGGAGAAGTCAACACCAGCTGCCCGGGGCACCTCCTCTGGCCTGTTGGCAACAGTGCGCGACTGGGAGCTGGCAGTTGATCTGCGCAAGCAGCTGAAGTTTCCTGAAGCAGTTGCCATAACAACATTAAGGCCTGACATTGTGCTCACCTCAGAGGCCTCCAAGCAGGTAATCCTCTTAGAGTTAACAGTGCCTTGGGAGGACCGTATGGAGGAGGCCAACGAAAGAAAGAGGGCAAAGTACTCCCAGCTTGTGGAGGGTTGCCGGAGCAATGGGTGGCGGGCAATATGCCAACCTGTCGAAGTGGGATGTCGAAGGGTTTGTGGGCCATTCCCTTTGCAGGGCCTACAAAATGCTTGGCATCACAGGGACGAGTCAGCGAAGGGCCATCAAGTTGGCCACTGATGCTGCAGAAGTAGCATTAAGGTGGCTGTGGATCAGGAGAGGAGAGGCATGGCGTAGGGTAGTAGCGCTACCTGGACATAAGCTGGGACTTGATCACCCCAGCTGGGTCACCTAGGGGAGGGGGTCTGATTGTTGAAAGACCCGAAACCCCCCGTGATCCTAGGTTACATCACTGATGATATGTCCAGGTGCACCAGACGGTGTATCAAAAACCTTTATTATGATGAACATTTAAGAGAAATGGATTATCAAAAAAAAAGTAGGGCAGTGGTTCTACCCATCAGTTGTTGATTGAATGGAAGCAGATATGAATGAGCTTGCAGCCGATTGTAAGAAATGGGCCGTGTTTAAGTGGACGAAATGATTGGAGCCTAACACAGTCTAACTTTTCAATTCCAATGTTTTTTAGCAGTCCAGCCCCAAGCTCAAGTTATTGGGTAAGCCGGAGGGTCAAATGTCAGCAGTGTTTATACTCTTTGGGCAAGTCAACCTACTGATGGATTACTTATAGTTGTCTCTGCATATTAAACTGGAGTATTTTTTTTTTTTTTTGCATAAAAAAAACTTTACCCTTAAAAATGTTGGATATTTTCAAATTAGTCTGGTTGTAAAGTGACACAAATTAAGTGTTTTGCATATTGAGGGTTTTAATGGCTTTAACCTTAAATGTTAAAAAATTAAGCTCAAACAAACATAATTTCACAACGTGGTTTAAAGATCTATTGAAATTGCAAAACAGAACCATCTCCTAAACATCATCTGCAAATTAAAGTCTTTGTATTTTAGCTGTAACACAGCACACAACAAATTAACAATGAAGTGGCTTGCAATCAGAACACTGCTAATGCCTATTTTTTTTCAAAAACCCTGCATGATTATATTTGGCATGAAGCATAAACAGCTTTTCCCATATCTTGTATGGTCAAACAATTACTAACAACTCTGCACTAACTCTGACATATGAAATGCAAAATTATTTTCCCTCACAAGAAAATTGCGCCACAACCTTACTTCCATTAAGAGCAGTAATATCGGCTCGCTTCCTGCAAAATCTTGTGTGAATCAGGCCTTTCTGCTCACTGATTTTAGTCTTAGTCCACTGATCTAAGGTCAAAGATCACAAGCAGTGCAGCTCATTTGCTCACTCCCTTCCCCGCTACCCTCGCCTCGTCAGTCAAACCAGAGTGTTAAAAAGAAGAAGGGAAGAGATGAGGGGCAGCCTCTCGTCTCTGAAGCCCATCATCTCATCCAAGAAAAAGCTCAGACGGGCATGAACCTGAGATGATGACGCACGGAAGCTGTACTTGTAATCCTGCTCATGCAGAAAAATCGGGTGGAAAAAAACAACAACGAAGGAAGAGTCATGCTGCTCCTTTCTGCAAACACAACTTTCTGCCACTCTCTTTCTCTCTGCTGCCTTTTAAAACAGACACTGGATAAAGTGTTCAGTCTGGAGAGTGGCTTGAAAGAGCAGGCCATTAGACAGCATTTTTACTCTGGTTGAGCTCTTGATATTATCAGTCCCTCTGACAGAACAGGGGCCCTAGACATCAGGTCACTGACACATCAAATAAGAAGGATAGTCTTGAAATGCTTCAGTTCTTTTAGCTGTTGTAGTCTTTGTTGCAGTTTACAATTATATATAACTTAGAGGGCCCTATTTTAACGATCTGAAACGCAAGTGTCAAAGCGCAAAGCACAAGTAACTTTGTGGGCGGATCCCGGCGCTGTTGCTATTTTCCCGGCGGGATAAATGCCTCTTGCGCCTGGCGCAAATCTAAAAGGGGTTGGTCTGAAGTAGCTTCATTATTCATAGGTGTGGTTTGGGCGTAACGTGAAATAAACCAATCAGAGCGTCATCCAACGTACCCTTTAAGAGCAGGTGCGCATGTTGCATAGCGGATTGTTATTATTATGGCGCGCGCCAGGAGCGGTTCACAACCGAGGAGACCGATGCTCTCGTCAGGGCCGTAAAAGAAAGAGAATTGACATTGGGGATGGGACAAACCCACCCAAATCAATAGAAAAAAATTATGAGAAAGCTCAACTTAACTGGTAAGTTAAAGAGTAAGGTTTTTAATGTACTTACATTATGGGAAAGGTGATTTCGCAGTCTTCAGATTTTTTTTCCTGGTTCTTGACGGACAAACAAATTTGTCAGATGTCCTTATATTACATATGTGTCTTGCCACTATTGGGCAAACAGGTCTGATCCGTCATTACTACAATTTGCCTGAAAAATTTGGGTAAATGTGTAAGCTAGATTTATGCTTATTTTTTCACATCTTCATGGACACCACAATGATTTCCCTCGTGTGGTAATATATTTCCTTGTTATAATGTATGATTTGCAAAAATAAAAACTGCTGCATCTGTGTTGATGAGAGAATCAAAGTGTTGCGCGTTGTGCACCCGCTACATTATGGCCAAGCATGCGCGCTTAAAATAGCATTATGAACAACGGGCAACGCGCCACTGACTTTAGACCAGGTTTTTTTTGGTCAGTGGCGGAATTGTTTTCTGGAAGTGCAAAATAGCACTAGGGAATGTTTGCGCCGAAACACGCCTCCTTTTTGCGCCGACCCGCCCAGGGAGCGCAAGTTCATTTTCTAGTTTACGACGTGCGTCTGTGGAGGGAAAAGCCCGCTTTGCGCGGGTGCAAAATAGGAATGATACATGCGTCAGTGTACAAAGTCATTTCGCCGGGTGCAAGATAGGGCCCAGAATGTGCTTAGAAAACAAATGCTACAAGGCAAAATTTCTCTCTAGAGGCAGACATCTGAAAGTGTTTTGATAGCATGGGAATGCAATTCAAATTTGTTACAATAAAAAAAAATCTTCATAAATATTCAATAATTTGATCAATACTTGGGTGTTGAGGGTGTCAACCAACCAAAAAGTTCCCCTTCAGTCGATAACGTAGGACGTAGTCGACTCGACTGAATGGGGGATCGCGTCAGAGAGCCTATCATCTTCGAGTACTATTGAACGAGCCAATGGAATTGGCGTGCGTGATGCGCATCACACACTCCGCCCCCGCAGCGCGGGTATAAATACAGAAGTGGATGCACGCACTAGTTGCCTTTCGCTTTGGAGCCGATCGTCTTTGATGTCTCTGAAGAGTGCTGTTGTTTCAACAAGCGAGTGTGTCGGTGTTCTTTCAGGAAGACCTCCCAGTGTTGGTGTTTTACATTGTGGTGCAGCGGTGATCGCGAGCTTCTCAGCTCTCAACTGCTGTTTTAACAGCATCAAATTTCTACTATTTTGTTGTCTGTTGACGGTTGGTTAGAGGGCCAGAAGTGAGTGCTTCACAGTTTTGGTGTAAAAACTAATTCAGTGTTGCCGCGGTCATTCCCTGTGTGCTCCGGCACTGGTGACGGTCCCATTCCTAAAAGAGCAATACGGGTGTGAGTGTGTCTTTTTCAAGATGCCATTCCATCCGTGTGTTTCTGGGTGCGGTTTGGCGCTGTCCCCCTCGGACGGTCACGAAAGTTGTGTCGTATGTTTGGGCTTACAACATGCTGAGGCAGCTTTTGTGGATGAGTCATGTTCTCATTGCGTGAACATGGCCATCTCGATGTTGAGATCTAGACTCGCCTACGTCAAAAGCGTAGGTGCAGTCCCCGCCTCTGGGCCCCGCTCTTGCTCTTCTTCTGGGTTACCTTCCCAGAGAAAGACTGGGGTGCCGTCCAAGCTGGGTGATCAGTGAGGGGTGATCCGCCCGGCAAGGCCCCGTGGATCCCTCACTCCTCTTTCACACCGCAACCGATGGAGCTCCCCATTGATCCCGCTGGTCCCTCTGTAATGGACAGGCCAGCCGTGTCATTTGGGGCCCCTCCAGGGGATAGTATGTCGATCGCAGCATCGGATGGGGAGATGAACTCTGGAGATGACGACTCGGCTGCAATGCCTCCTTCTGGGAGACCAGTGTTGCCCGAGCCAGATCCAGAGATGTCAGCTATGCTGAAAAAGGCCGCTGAGGCGGGAGGGCTCATGTGGAACCCTCCACCGTGTCCCGAGCCATCTCGGTTGGATGATTGGTTTATTGGGGCGGGCCGTGCTGGTTCTCAGCCCGCCGCCCCGTTACCTTTCTTTCTTGAAGTGCATGAGGAGCTTACGAGGGTGGATGGTACCTTTTTCTGCCAGAAACCGCCTAAGTAGCTCCTCCCCCCTCACTACCCTTGACGGCGGAGCGGCGAAGGGTTATGAGGCTATCCCTCCAGTGGAGCGATCTGTCGTGATGCAACTGTGTCCGGCGGCCGCCGCTTCCTGGAGAGGTGATCCTCGTCACCCCTCTAAAGCCTGTAAGTTCTTGCCCGCTCTTACGGGCAAGGCTTACAAAGCTTGTGGGCAAGCCGCTTCCTCTCTGCATGCCATGGCGTTGCTCCAGGTCCACCAGGCCCAGGCACTCATGAACATGCACGAGGGTAACCCGGACCGTGAGCTCATGGGTGAGCTCCGCACTGCAACTGACCTCGCCCTCCGGGCCACGAAGGTTCCAGCTCGCGCAGTCGGTTCGGCGATGTCCACACTGGTGGTCCAAGAGCGCCATCTCTGGCTCAACCTGGCTGACATGAGAGAAGCGGACAAGGTTCGGTTCCTGGACTCTCCCATTTCCCAGGTTGGGTTATTCGGCGACACGGTAGAGAACTTTGCCCAACAGTTCTCTACAGCCCAGAAGCAGATGGAGGCTATCCGACACATTCTGCCCCGGCGGGACGCTGCTGCCTTCACCCGCCTGCCGAGGTCAGATCCTCTGCCTGCTCGTCGCTGAGGGCGCCTGCCCGCAGCCGCCTCAGCTCCCGCTGGACCATTGCAGCAGTCTACACCGAGGTCCCGGCGTGGAGCCGGCCGCGGAAGGGGCGCCCAGCCTGCTCCAGGCGCTGCCAAGCCAGGTGGTAAGCGACAGTAGAAAAGACGCTGAACCTGGACGAGCCCCCCAGGGATGGAGAATTTGCTCTTGGAGTGGTCACCGATCCACTCCCTCTGGCTGGTTGGAGGGCCGGCTAGAGTTTTGTGTTATGTGTGTGTTTCTTCCGCTGCTGACTCCTATAAAAACGGGGTCAGCGGTACCCACATTTTCAAAAAAAGAGCAAATCTCTCTATTCCTGGGTCCCAAGAGGACCAGTCTGGCGGGTGTGACCTTATATAGCCTTACATCCCTCAGCTCTCCCTTGGTCGCCAGCAGGCAGCCTGGTGCGTTCGAGGACCCGGTCATCCGCCTTCTCTCGTGCCCCCTGCCGCTAGTGGAGACAGGTAAGTGTTGCAAAGCACAATAACACCACACTCTCCACTCTTGCTGCCCCACCTCAGGCTCGGCTTTTTCCGCTCAGGTCAGTGATAATTATCACATTAGTTGTTGAGCAGATGTGCTCATGAAAAATTCAGTGATATTCATCACACCTAGTGCTGAGCATGGCTCCTGACTTTTTGTGCTTTAAATATCTTTTCCTGCTGGCGAGGGATTTGATAGCCGCTCCTCTAGCCATTATGAAGGCCAGTTATAAACTCGTTCTTCATGCTACCAGAGGTGGGTCAGGACCACCTTAGCCCAAGATTGGTCAGCAGCTTTGACCTGATTGACGTGTGCTTCAGATCTCTTCCTTCCGCGCCAGACTCGGTCCGACACGTCTTCCAAAAAGACTGTGTTCAGCTGGTGCTTTTAGAGGCGAGAAAGGGTCACTGAAAGAACTTTCAGAGGCTCCTGGGGCATATGGTAGATGCAGCCACTTAAAAAAAAAAAAAGAAAAAAAGGGGCTTCCTCCATATAAGACCGCTTCTGTGCTAGCTTCATGATTGAGTCCCGAGGTGACCGTGGCAAAGCAGCTCTCCCTGTGTGACTCAGTTCACTCCGATCTGTTGCCAAACCCTCTCTGACTGAGGGGCCATGTACAAAGGGCGTGCTTTAACGGGGCCTGGGCGACCTCCGACTGCACGGGCATTCGTGCCTCGAGTTGTTGGATATGCGACTGTTGCGTAAGCTTCCCTCGCATGTCACGACTCACCTGTCACCTCCTCCTTGGAGTCTGAAGCTTCTGAGGACGCTTCGTTCCACTCTTCCCGCTTTACTCAGCCGTGCCGCCAACGAGCCTCACGACAGTTATAGCAGGGTGAGTGAGACTCCATCTCCTGGGGTCCAGCTGGGTCATGATCACTCCGGGGCCGCTCAGTTGCCTCTCCGGTTTCATCACTGGCCCTCAGCTACCCCAGGGGCCCAAATAGTCCCCAGTGGGCCTTCCAAAAGCGACTGCGACACATGGTTGTTTAGCGCCTGCTCAAGTCAGTGAATTCATCACACTCATGTTGAGCAGAAATGCTCCTGAATTTCAGTGAAGTTCATCGCACTCACGTGTTGAGCAGTAGTGCTCCTGTAGCTCAGTGAATTCATCGCACTCATGTGTTGAGCAGCAGTGCTCCTGAAGCTCAGTGATCCTTTCACACTCAGTGCTTAGCAGAAGTGCTCCTGTAGTTCAATGAAGTTCTTCGCTCAGGGAAGTTCTTCGCATTAGAGAGATGAGCAGGAACGCTCCGTGAATTTCTCAGTGAATTCTCAAGCTCAGTGAATTTATCACACTCAAGTGTTGAGCAGAAATGCTCCTGTAGCTAAGTGAAATTCTTCACACTCAAGTGTTGAGCAGAAATGTTCCTGCAGCTCAGTGAAGTTCTTCACACCCAAGTGTTGAGCAGAAATGCTCCTGAAAGCTCAGTGAACATCTCTCTCTAGTGCTGAGCAGAAATGCTCCTGAAGCTCAGTGATCTTCACATGTTGTGTTGATCAATGCTCCTGTCTTTTTGCGCCTAAAAAGAAGTCGTCGCTTGCACTTACGGTGCTAAGTCAGGAGGGAACAGGTCTTCATAGTTGCCCCTTATTGGCCCAACTCCACCCGGTTCCCATCGACAGCCTTCCTGACTTCCCCTGAGAACACATTTTCAGGTACGGGCACGATGGTACCTGCGTTCTACCTAGAGACTGGAAAAAACGGTCCTATTCTGAACGCGGAGGTTCAGGTGGCTATCACTGAAACATGTGGTAGTTATCATCACTTCTGCGAGCTCCCCCTAGAAATAGGTAGCGGGCTTACGCCTTTAGAAGTGGAACCTAGTCGTTGAGTGCATCTTCTCTCCAGAGGAGATCCTGAAAGCTTTCGATCATTTCAGTGCTCTCTTTCCTGCAAAATGGGTTGAAGTAGAATGTTTTCCTTCTCCCTCAAAATGATGTTGCCTCGGTGTTAGACGACGCTCATCGTGATGCAGAAGCATGAGAAGCACGTTCTTATCGTCAGGTTCCTGAGGAGCAAGGTAATGTAAATCCTTGCGTCCCTCTTTATCCTCTTGGGCCTTATCTCTGGTGCAACTGCACTGCAGAGGCCGCCCCTGAGCCACTGCAGGCAGTGAGTTAAAAAAATCTGAAAATTATATCAGTTCTCCTGCTTGCATGGTCTCTACTAGAGGGTAGGGACTTGCTCGCTTTCGGTCAACGTATTGTGCCTGGAGTTCGGGCCGGCTAACTGTCACAAGCTGAGACCCCGGCCTGGATTGTGCCCAAGGTTCCTACCTCTCCCGTAATAGGAGCAGGTGGTGGGCCTGCAAGCGCTGCCCCGGAGGAGGCAGATCCAGCCCTTGCTTTTCTGTCCGTTCGCTTATAGCGGTTAGACGTGTTCAGAACGCAAGCCATAGACCTCAGACCAACTCTTATCTGTTAGGAAATTCAGCAGAGAGGGAAGGCTGTTTCCAAGCAAAGTTGGCCACTTAGTGCCCCTTTCATTTCGGTGAAAAATTCCGAGATGCAATAAAGTCTTCTTAGGTGTTGAGCCCCTCTATGATGAGTGTTAGTGCTCTGCCTGGGCGTTGACGTTATGCTTTACTAACAGATTCTAGAGTTGGGGGCTGGACTACACCTAGTTGAACCGCTGCTTCCCGTGGGCTCCCTTCTCATAAAGCCAGTTTCACCGTGAGCCCGGTTCAAGTGTCGGCTTGCTGCGCCATTCCCCTCCTTGGACTGGAAACGTGCGCTATTCTACTCCAGTTGAGTTCCCTTAAATCTGAACCCTGTTGAGTTCCTCCTCACCCCTCCGACATCGGACGTGCGGAACGTCTGGTGTTAGGCCTACCACTCGTAAGCAGTGTGGAACCTGTGTTAGGCTGGGTCCATATGTTGCGGTCCCTACGGCGACCCCATATGTGTGTTCTTCCACGATACGGCTCCCTATGGTTGAGCCCGTGTCTTCCCTCGGCAGAGTCTCTGCCGTCACTGTCCGGTGAGTCTCCCCCCGTATTAGGCTGGAGCCACCCCAGTGACATTCCATATGCCATACTGCCCGGTCTTCCTCCCAGTTCATATGTGTTTCTCCACGTTCCTCCCTCTGGTAGGATATGGCTTCCGCAGCATTCCTTTCCTTCCAATGTAGGAACGCTACCCAGTGGTCCTGTAGGAACAGCAGTGACTTCCCTGGCCTAAGCCCTGTCCTTCCCCGCTTAAAGTTACAGGGACATCGGGAGACTTTTCTCTAGGCACTGGAAGGTGGCAGCTTTAGTGGCGCTTTTAAAGGGTCCCCCATTCAGTCGAGTCGACTACGTCCGACGTTATCGACTGAAGGGGAACGTCCCTGAAGGAGGGAACGGAGGACGTAGTCCCCGTGCCACTACCACTGGACCACCGCTGACCCCGGGTTACTCTCGGCTCCTCAGCAAAAAAGCAACTTGTGCGTGCATCCACTTCCGTATTTATACCCGCGCTGCGGGGGCGGAGTGTGTGATGCGCATCACGCACGCCAATTCCATTGGCTCGTTCCATAATACTCGAAGATGATAGGCTCTCTGACGCGATCCCCCATTCAGTCGAGTCGACTACGTCCTCCGTTCCCTCCTTCAGGGAACGGTGGGTTGCAACCAGGACGTTCTTGGTTCTTAAAGTGTTGTACATCATAGCATATACTGAAGTGAAATTTAAAGTTTATTTAAATGGTGGAGCTCAATGTAAGATGAGGAAGATGTTGTTGATGTGGATTCATGCAGGAGCTACAGTGAGGACTGGTGTCTGCTGGGACACCTCATCTCACGTGTTATTTACTGCCTTTGTTTGAAATCTTTAATTCAAAGTAGATGTTGTATTTTTAAATGTTGTTTTCTGTTAAAATAGTTGATTTCTGACTTTTTTATGTTTTAGATACTATTTACTATTTTCCCTCATAAAGACAAACAATCAATTATTGGTTAAACTATATTTTTTTCTGTCTACCCACCTGGCCTGCAACCAATCAAAACATTCCCCTTAAGGGTTTTGGGAGGGGTATATTTTAAATGTAACCATTGAAGTCACTTTGCTGTAAGGGTTTTGGGTGGGATGAATTTCAAGTTGACCAATAAAATGACTTTTGAGGAAAGTCAGCGCCCCAACAGCTGTCTGGTTTATGTGTGAAAATGTCCCCTGAAAAATCCTTGATGCCTCAGCAACATACGTCCGAATTGGTATCATTACGGATGTATCTGGACCGGTGGAATTTGATATATGCGGTCAGAAGTACTTGTGCATACTTCAGAAATCAGTGGTGTTTACAGAAATTTACTAGTCTGGATACACCTCTTTTCATGCAGTGTATGGTGCATCCAGCTTGGTGCATCCAGCTACACTGGGGCTGGATGCCATGGTGCAGACGTGGCCGAGGCTCTGTCTGTACGTTTTATCCCCCAATTGCTCTGCTCCCGGGAGTTCTGGAGAGAGTTCTCAGGGACGGGGCCTGTCTTTTGCTAATAGCCCCATTCTGGCCAACCTGAGTCTGGTTCTCTGATCTGATATCCCTCCTCGACGGCTCTCCTTGGGATATTCTGGTCAGGAGGGACCTTCTGTCTCAGGTGGGGGGCTCAATCTTTCTTTTATGGAAGCTGTGGGTGTGGCCTTTGAGGGGGCCCAACTCATAGAGGCTCGTCTCTCAATTGAGGTTGTTGAGACCATTCTTCACTCCAGAGCTCCCTCTATGAGGAAACTTTATGCCTTGAAGTGGAGAGTATTCAGTTCATGGTGCGGGAATCATCAATTGGAACCAGTTAACTGCCCAGTTGGTACAGTGCTGGAGTTCCTGCAAGAGTGGTTCTCTTTAGGGTTATCCCCCTCCACGCTAAAGGTTTATGTGGTGGCGATAGTTGGTGGTGGATCTTTGGGGAGCGACCCATTGGCGTCTCATTTCCTGTGGTGCTTTGAGGCTGATACCTGCAAATCACACAAGGGTACCGGCCTGGGACTTGGCCGTGGTCTTGGAGGGACTTTCGGCTGCTCCCTTTGAGTCTATTGAGGAGCTTTCCAGAAAAGTTTCTGACCTTGAAAACTTTGTTTCTTTTGGCCATTACATCTTTTAAACGAATAGATGATTTGCAAGTCCTCTCGGTTTCCCCTTCATGTTTGGAATTTGCACCTGGCATGATGAAGGTTCCCAAGGTCCCCACAAGCGTGGCAAGATCTATCGTATTGCAGACCTTCTGCCTTCCTTCCTTTCACATATCAGACCAGGAGAAATTGAATCTGCTTTGCTCTGTCAGGGCACCAGATAGTTATGGCCTGTGGCGTATGTTTGGTCAACTGTTTGTGTGTTTCGGATCACCCAGGAAGGGGTATTTACGTTCCCATAGTGACACAAACTTACGACACAGCGCAAGTTCCCTTGAAAGGTAACGTCTCAGTTACGACTGTAAACTCGCTTCCCTGAAGAGGGAGCGAGACACTGTGTTGCCCTGCCATAATTCCGGCGTACCTTGGACTGATTTCACACATGCTTCAAGACGTAATCACGCAGAGGCATTCCCATTGTGTCGTAAACAGACAACATAGCATCTCATTCCCTCTTCGGGGAACTGAGGTTACAGTCATAACTGAGACAATTTCTGTTCATCTGTTCAACAGACAAATACAGTCAAATAGTTGCGGTTGGATCTCACTTACTATGGAATATCGCTGCAATGTGAGGAGTCTCAAGTACTGACTTCTTAAATATACAAAATAAATGGACTATCCTCTTGTTTGACAAAGAAACTTTGAGAAGTGACAATGACTACACATGGCAGACCAAGCTCGTGAAGCATTTAAACACTTTACCTTTATTCATTTCTGGTTTAGCATCTCACTTTTTGGAGTGAAAACCATTACCAACCAAATGATCAATTTGCTCTTTCTCCTGCTTTCAATAGCAAGCCCTTCCTCAGCTCCATGGTCATCTCATTATCCAATGTCCATCTGAGAAGAGTCCCCCAGCCTCCTTGCAGGTCTTGGCATTCTCCTGCATTTGATTTGCTGAGCAGCAGGGCTTTGAGGCCTAACATAAAAAAGCTAAACAAAATCTGCCACTGATGCTTTATTTACTTCCTTCACAGTTTGTCTCGGGTTGTTTGTTGTGATGTGAAGAAATGACTCAGGATGAGTCCATACTGTGCATTTTCTAATTCTTTGCCATCTGCACATTCATCTACATGTGAGCCGTGAGTGTCACAAGGACTGAGATTTGAAGCAAGAAGAAATAATGATGGAAGCTCAATTCTTTAGTTTTTCTCATTTTCACATCTATGGACAATTTAGCATCTCCAATTCACCTATAATGTATGTTTTTGGATTGTGGGGGAAACATGGAGGAAACCCATGCAGACACAGGGATAGCATGCAAACTCCACACAGAAAGGCCTCCTGGCTGTATGACTATTTTATCAGCATCGAGGTCAGAAAACATCTACAGCACATCAACTATAAACATCCAACAGTTCTGTTCATCATCTAAACTGATCTACAACATTAGGATTCTCATGAGGGCAAACAAGATGCCGCAGTAGGAGAAGCTTGAAGGTGTGTTGGGTAGGAGAAAAGAGAGAGAGCAGACATAAGAAACTGAATACAGAATAGTAAAGATGAGCAATAAATTGTTTGTGATGGATTAATGACTGTGAAAGGGTTAAAGTAAGAGAAAAAAGTAAAAGAGTGACTGAAAAAGTACGAGAAATTGAGGAAGTTACACTATTGTGTACACTATTAGGTTTCCTTATTTTGTTGGATTAGTTGTGACAGAGGTATATCACACATCTACATTATTAAGGGGGTGTATATGATTCATTCTTCCATGACTGTGCAGTTGTTACTCTGTTAGTGATGTTTGGAAATGGAACTAGAAATAGCAAGTATTATTACGTATACAGTAAGCTTTCAATTGTAACATTGAAAGTATTTTTTTATGGATTACACAGCTCCTCGTTTTACTTTCCTCAGGAAATTATTCCAGCACATTTAGAAACTGACTTTTGACTTATAGTTTTGCTGTCAGCACCCAGGCCACAGTTAATTAATAATTCACAGAGTAATTAAGATTCAGATTAGAATTAATGTCTAAAATAAGGGAACAGTATTAGGGCACAGAAACTCATAGAGAGAATTCAGTTGAGCGCTGGAGCTTTGTAATGGATGTCAGTATAGTCTATTTAAATATAGACTCACATAGGTGAAGTTATCTAGCTATGAAAACATATTTAACATCAAGAGACAATTTAATAATCACAAAAAAAATAAAATAATTGTTGCCAGGAATACAACTGTAAGTGATAGTTTATCATCATATACCTCATGTCACTCTAAACCTGTATGACTTTCTTCTGAAGATACCTTGACAAAAACATTACTAACTTTCAATGTATGGACAGAAAAAAAATCTAAATAATATTTTACATAACACTCCCTATCACTTTTTTATTTTCAATAGCCCTGCAGTGCAATGAAAGCTCCAGTCACTGTTAGTAGTTGATTATCAATCACAATCACAGTGGATGTGTGAGTGAATGAATGGATAATGTACCGATCAAATTTAGTCATGTGACTCTAAACATCTTTTGACAGCTCAATCCACTCACCCATCACCTCATCACAGCCTTTGCTAACAGCATGTCTGGTAACACTTACAGTAAAAGCATTAATTAATTTTGGCACGCTCACAGTCCTTGATGGCATTTTTCACAACAGTTTGTATGAGATGCCTAGCTTAAACAGTGGCGCTTCCATACTGAGATGATTCAGTAGTTTATAGTGTGTTTTAGAAAATTACCCAGCAGTGTATGTCTGGTCAGGGGATAAGTGGGGCATATCAGATGGGGGTTATCACAGCGGGCTCACACAGTCTCATCCACGCACTGTAATCAGTCTGCTGATGGGTCATAAAGGGCACTGGGCCCACCGTTCTACCTCTGTCCTCTTGCAGCATGTGGAAATAGCTATTGGATTACTTCTTACACAGATGTGCCTGTGTTTGCAAAGAGGATTGTCAGATTGATGATAAAATATATTGAGGTTTCCTCATGTGGTTCCATTCATTCCCTTTGATGCTGTACAGCTGTCATTTCTGTAGGGAAACCTTTCATTTTGCTCGTAACCACAGATTGCATTGTTACAGTTTATTTTTATTATTATTATAATCCATGTTATTATTTCATAATTCCATAAATGTGATGTATATTTAATTCTGTTGACCTTAAGTAAGTTTGCAACTACATGTCAACTAACTTTCATTACAGTATTAGTAGACTGTCTGCTTAATATCTGCCAACTCTTTATTGTGATGGTCCCCCAAAAGACATACTACTGACTATAAGTAAGTTTGCAACTACATGTCAACTTATTCAAACCCTAACCCTAATATTCTACTTATACTCTAATGAGAGTTAGTAGATATGTAGGTGCAACACTACTTATAGTCAACAGAATTTGTTTCAGGGACCATCAAAATAAAGTGAAACCCAAAGATTTGTATTATTCATTATAACGTATAGGTCACTTGAGTGGAATCAATTAATCTGAATTTATATGAATGACTGCTATTATGTCATCCCTCAGTTTAAAATAACAGGCCTTAATTATTATAAGGGAAACAATTTGACTGGGATTCTGTAATTTAATTTGTCAATTTTTCAACAGCTAAATTGTAAAAAAAAAAAAAAAAAAAAAAAAAAAGACAAAAGCCAAATGACAAAAGTCAAGTAAAACCTTATTTATAGAGCACAAATTTACACAACCATAGTGTACAAAATCCCACCGATTGCAAGGTCCTTACTAGAAAGGAAGTGTTTTACTTTTGCCACAGATCTAAGTTAGAAAGATCTACTCTTAACGACTGCATTTACATGCTTGTCAAATTGGAATAGAGAATCAAAATAGAAAAGATTTATTGCATGACTGTGTAGGTTGTTACGGAGCCTAACTGTTTTTTAATGGAGTTGTTAGTAGCAACAGGACCTAGCAGAAGCATTTTAGTTTTATTTTCATTCAGTAGGAAACTATATAGAACATGTGATTTAGTATTTTATTAAAAATAAATACACCACTGTTCAAAAGTTTGGGATCAGTAATATGTTTTTTCTTTGGAAGAAATTAATACTTTCATTCAGCAAGGACACATTAAATTGATCAAAGGTGACAGTAAAGACATTTAAAGTTACAACGATTTCTATTTTAAATAAGCTGTTCTTTTGAACTTTCTATTCATCAAAGACTCCTGAAACATGTATCATGGTTTCCACCAAAATATTAAGCAACTGTTTTAAACATTGCTAATAATAAATAAATAAAATTCTTGAGCAGCAAATCAGTATATTAAAATGATTTCTGAAGAATCCTGCAACACTGAAGACAGGAGTAATTGCTGCTAAAAAAAAAAACAAAAAACAGCTTTGCCATCACAGGAATAAATTACATTTTAAAATATATTCAAATAGAAAACAGTTCTTTTAAAACTGCAATAATATTTCACAATAGGATTTATGAAATAACTTTTTTTTTTTACAGCATATAAGATCAAATAAATGTAGCTGTGGTGAGCATAAGAGACTTTTGTTATATCCTCACTCACCCTGGTCACCTGTTCCACCTGTACCTTGTTACCCTCATCAGTCATTGTATTTAAGAAACTGAACTTCCTCTTTAGCTTTGCGAAGTCTTGTATCTTGCGAGTGCATTACTTAGTGTTATATCCACCGCTGTGTTTACCATTTATGATCTTTCTTCACTAGTGTTTACCCCTTTGCCTCTTGTTTTGGATTTGTTTGCCTGGTTGGACTGTCTTTTAAACCCTGTCTTTTTGTTTGCCTATTAAATACTCTGCGCATAGATTCCGATCTGCCTCCAGAGTGTTCTTGATTACCAAAGACTTCGCCATCAAACCGATTTAGCAGCACCACCATCAACTCAAAAGTTTGTGCACCGCTATGGATGAAGTTCTCAGCCATCTGCACCAACTGTCCGCCACCTCAGGGATAGTATCTTGCTACAACACAACAGCAGTTGCCGCCATCATCACTATCGCTCCACTGGCTGCATCCACGACTGTTAACCCTTTCGCACCTACGATCACACCTGTATGATCAGTCTAGGCTGGTCCCTGGAGCGTACGATCACACTGTTGTGATTAGAACGGTCAGTGCATCACATGATCAACTGCTAAATTCAAATGTGCTTTCGCTCTTTGTCTTGCACTGAGCCAGAGAAGGATGCCCTCAGCGCTTGTCATATATCACAACTATTCAGTGTTTTCAACCACATAATGTTTATTTTAGGTTTCCGGCATTTAAATTAAAAATTTAAATTTAAAAAGTAAAAAAAAAAGAAAAAAAAATACATTTAGGGCCCTATCATACACCCAGCGCAATGCAGCGCCAGGTACGACGCGAGTGTTTTTTGCTAGTTTCAGCCCAACGCAGTTATACGAACGCATCGCTTCACTTCAGAAAGCCTTTATTAACCCCGCCAGAGCCATGTGGAGCACTTTTATCATGGATGGATGCACTTTGATGGACTTTACAACGGGTAGCCATTCACTGCCATTATAAAGCCCGGAAGAGCCCGGACATGTTTTAATATAACTCTGATTGTATTCGTCTGAAAGAAGAATGTCGCATACACCTAGGATGACTTGAGGGTGAGTAAATCATGGGCTAATTTTCATTTTTGGGCGAACTATCCCTTTAAATTACACAAGCAATCTTTGTGGATCTATGAATCTGTTATTTTTTCTGAAAATTGTTATTGTACACATATATTGTACATATATCTGATTTAGCCCAAAAAATTGGCCATTGAGAGGATGCCAAATCTTATAGTCACCACAATTCTAATTGAATGGATTTGTTTGACTTGTCAGCTGACTTTAAACAGTGAGATAACAATTATTTCACTAGTTCACACTAGTTTACAAATAAATGGTATGCATATTTGGCGTGCTGTCCGGGGAGAGGGCTCAGAGCTCGGATATTGGGCCGAGGATATATATAGACGGGGTGGTAGAGGGATGCTGAAAAACTGTTGAGAAACACTGGTGCATCAAATGAGTATATATAGGTCTCAAACTCATGCTGATTGGATAGACATGTTGATTACTGATTGTCGACAGCTGGTTGGAATGATGTGATAATTGGATCAATTATTTGAACGTGCTCCTCCCGAACTTTGTTAATAAAACATCATTAGTTTGAAAAACACTGAAATGCTGCTTCATTATAACAGGTTTTGATAGAAACACATACACATACACATTTTTATAGCCTGTTTCTATGGCACAGTTGCAGTGTGGACAGATGGTGGTATGAAACCCTGTGCATATTGTAATATATTAGCGGCAGGTATATTACGTTGATGAGGAATAGTCACAGAGTGGAACATTTGGAGTATGGCTATAGGTGATCAGTGTTGTGCAAGTTACTTCCAAACTGTAATACATTATATATTACTTGTTACTGTTATTTAAAAGTAATTGATTACCTTACAATATTACTGTCTCAGAATTGTAATGCGTTATATTACTCCTGTATTACTTTTGAGTTACTTTCACCAAAATAACTATACAGAAGTAGAACTTAACATTCTAAAATGACTAGGGCTGTAACGATATGCGATATGAAACCGAAATCGCGACACTCAGATCCACGAACCTGCAGAATCGCGACACACCCCTTCCAACTCCCAGGGTTATCCATACCGTCCAGATCCAATGCTACCACATCTTTAAATTACTATTAGTATTATTTGAAGTTAACTTAACATTATAAAATACATAGACCTACACCACAAAACTAGTTGAGGATAAATTATTTAAAATTTGGGAATTCCAGCGTTATGGACATGACATTTGCAGTCAAAACTTGAAATATAAATTCTCAGAAAATGCTTTAATACCAAACTATTGAAACGTCTGTTTATCCATAGGCTCCTCCCTGAAAGGAGTCCAGACATTAGAAAAATATCAGTCTACACATGCGTTTTATATTTAATATTAGGGAAATAGACAGTCATGCGTGACAAAAAAAATCTTTAACTTTTAGGAGGCAACGATTTTTTTTGTTGTAATTCTGTGAATTACACTGCGCAAATCGGATGAAGAAGGGTTGGCTCTCCACAGAACATAAAATATTCATTTTATTTTATTTTTCGTGTTGGCATTTATGAGGAAAAAACAATGTTACAGACGTGACAGTTCTCCGTTATGCACGCAACCGCTCTGAAGCAGCACTAAAAGACTGCTTTAAAACTTTCACAGAGACCTTACACAGAAAGCCTTTCTTTAAAGTGAATTTCGTTTTGTATTAATTGTATCTTAATTTTAATCAGTGTTTCATCAACCAATTGCCTGGATTTAATAAATAAGAAGTAGGCTAAATATAGCAGACAATTATAATCATAACATGGAGGTGCCGGCGAGCGCGTCTCATAAATGAACCGAAACTCAGCGTATAAGGTAGCCTATTCACGGACCTGAAAAATATATCTATATTGAAATGTCTACTTGTAAACAGAACAATTCAAAACGAAAGAAAACAGACTGCTCTCTGCTTAAGAAATGAAATCTGCATTTCTCTCTGGTGCATTCACTAGCTGCGAAGATCGCGAGTCAGCATCGTCAACTTCATCTTGACTTTATTAATAAACAGTTAAAATGTCTCCTTGCTATATTTGACATATTCATAATCATTGCTTTTGCCGGTTCTTTGTGACAGCTTTTAGGTGCTTTATCGGCAGCGCCGCCGCCCTTACATGAACCGTCACCACCGCATCAAAAACACGATTGCGTGATGAAAACATGAAAAATACCACATAAACATAGCCTAACTGTTTAGAAAGAAAACACAGAACGAACAGCATACGTCCATCTCGCGAATGTATAGTCTTCTTCATGCCATCTTCACCATTAGCCGCTTTTCCACTGGCCAGCGCGAGCACAGAGGCTGAAATCATACCTCACGGCACTCCTGTAAAAAAATAAATCGCTATACAAATATATCAGACGCTGCCATTTAGTCTTTATTTACAGACTTGGACACCACACGTGGCTATTGACTGACCACGAACAGGTAATTTAGCCTACTTGCATTTTTCAATTGTTAATGTCTCGCGGTCTTGCTGTGTTTTTTTTGTTTGTTTTACAATTAAAACTAAAAGTCTGTTGTAACGCAAGCCTTCCATCATTCCCCCCCTGTGGTTCAGTGGTGGAATCTAAGATTTCCGCGCCAGATAACCGTGTTCGAATCCCGGCTCTGACAGCAGGTGAAATTTATTATAACAAACCCAAATGTGTTCTGCACATTTTAACGTTCATTTTGCACGTCATGTAAGAACTGTCTACATGACTCAGACAGACACAATGAATGCGTTTTCATGTCTGGGATACAGCAATGCTGAAACTGCATTCACTCGACAGTGAGTGACAGCGACGTGGCACACGTCCTTCGCACCGAAGTGTTGAAACTGTTAGAAAAAGGGAAAAAGTCCCTCTATCACAAAACGAGTTGGGCTTTTACAGTCGCTACTTCCTCTTTCCAAAAAAGGATGGCGGCCTCAGGCCCATCCTAGACCTCAGACACCTGAACAAAGCAACCAAACAAATCCTCGCGCAAATTCGCCCAGGGGATTGTTATTTCTCAGTGGATCTGAAGGATGCTTATTTTCACATCCAGATAACGCCCCATCACAGGCCATTCCTGAGATTCGCCTTTGAGGGGCAGGCTTACCAGTACACAGTAAACTACTAGGGAACTACTAATCCTTTTCCCGCAGCCTGCCGGATCCAGGCCGTTTCCAGATCTGACGAAGGACCTTCGCTAGGAACCTACCTTCGCTAGGACCTACTAGGAACTACTAATCCTTTTCCCGCAGCCTGCCGGATCCAGGCCGTTACCAGATCTGAAGAAGGACCTTCGCCTGGACCCGATGACAATGCAGTGCTGAAGTGCCAACTAGCCTCTCCCTATGGAGGATCCCTATACCACTCTACAGATAAAGCGTTGTGGAATTTTTCGGTTTGCGTACCTGCCCGAAGTGATAAAATAAAATAAAATTCTGCATCAAAATTTATAGACAAGACAAGTAGTTTGTTTAGGCATGGTTTGTAAGGAATTACAAACCTGCGCACATATATTCAAATGCACATAACTATAGAATAAATTATTAATGCGCATGTGAACGCCATCAGCGTCTATCACAGATTCGCGTTTAAAGTCTGTTTAGAGCAGGGGTGTCAAACTCAATTCCTGGAGGGCCACAGCCCTGCAGAGTTTAGTTCCAACCAGCTCCAACACACATACCTGTAGTTCCCTTTCGAATGGTCACTTCGTAATGCGTAGCTATACGCAGTGGGAACACTATGTAAAACGCCGCACTGAGTAACTGGTTGCCACTGCAACTCAGGATACCTGAGCATACAGAACAAGCCATAACCCACATAATTATGTATATACCAGACCAGACACCGTAAGGCCTAGGAGAATACATCAGTAATCACAACATATCATACCCATAGACCCCGACACCGTCTGGGTCATAGAATATGATAACACCACCAGCCTAAGCGGGTTTATAATGAGAAAATATAACCGGCAAAACGCGGGTTTTATATATATATATGTGAATGTGGTTGTGCACAATAACAATTAATGCTAAGACCGGACTCTGTCGGGCCCTAATCATACAGAAAGTACCCTCGCCTGCAGGGAAGGTACTTCCATATTATAGAATTTCATAAATGTGGACGGCGAGGCTCAGCCGGCCGCATCACAAATGTCTTGAATGGGTAAGCCAGATGACCACGCCCACGACGAGGCCATGCCTCTGGTCAAATGGGCTTGGACACCTATAGGGCAAACCTGACCCACTGAGGTATAAGCCATAGAAATGGCCTCCACTATCCATCTAGACAGTCTCTGCTTAGTGACAGGATCCCCCTTGGATCGACCACCAAAGCAGACAAAAAGCTGTTCTGATTGCCTAAACGACGCAGAACGCTCCAGATAGATTCTCAGCGCCCTGACAGGGCAGAGAAGATTAACCTCCCCATCCTCTGTGGAAGGGGGAAGGGCTAACAATGTCACCACCTGTGCTCTGAACGGCGTTGACAGCACTTTGGGTACATAACCATGCCTGGGCTTGAGGATGACTTTGGAGTCATCAGGACCAAACTCCAGACATGCCGGGCTCACAGAGAGAGCCTTCAGATCTCCCACTCGCTTGATGGATGTCAATGCCAACAGGAGAGCAGTCTTCAGCGAGAGAGGTTTAAGATAAACCGACTGGAGCGGTTCAAAAGGTGGACCCCTCAAAGCCCCTAGGACCGTAAAGAGGTCCCATGATGGCACAGAAGCAGGTCTGGAGGGGTTAATCCTCCTAGCACCCTTCAGAAATCTCACGACCAGGTCGTTTCTTCCCAGTGACTGGCCCGCTACCAGAACATGGTGTGCTGCAATGGCTGCCACATACACTTCGAGTGTGGACGGGGAGCGACCCGCGTCCAACAGCTCCTGTAGGAATGAGAGAACTATCGATATCTCACATGACTCTGGGTCTAAATGGTTTTTCGAGCACCAGCTGGAAAACAACGCCCATTTCAAAGCATAAAGGCGCCGAGTCGACGGGGCCCTAGATTCAGATATAGTGTTCAACACCTAAGCTACAAGCCCACTTTTGAAAAATCCCCAGAAATGACATACCCAAACTGAAACAGATACAGTTCATGAAACATTTGCACTAAAAGCACAAGTATGATCTCATTTGAAAGCTGACACCTGGTAGTTTATTGTAAATGTAGAATTAATTATTGTCATAATGAAACATTTTTTTTTAAATGGCTTCAAAGTTTTGTAAAGTTATTAGAAATTTATTTTTATGAAACATCTTCATGAAAATAAAATTGAAGTTGGCCCTGGAGCAATCTAGAAATGCACTGCAGCTAAAGCCATATGTGTGACCATTTTATATTTAAAATCTGAAAATGATAAGTCTAAAACTCTGTATTTAGTTAAATGTTTTTCAAGATCATATCAAATTACTTTATTTTGATTAGACTCTAAAATGCAAACTGATGTTTAGTCATCTTCTGAGTCATCTATTCAGTCTATTGTCTCTACTGTTTTGTGGTGCAAACGAGCCCCATTCAGTGTCAGTCTCCTCCTGCACACATTTACACCTCTCCAGACTGGTTATGGCTCTAAATATGCTTTTCTTTTGTCTTCATTATAGCTACTAACGACTCACAACGATTCACAGGCTATTCATAGGGTTTCAAACCCTAATTTCTTTTATCAAAGTTCACACTAAATATTTGAAACTGGTATCAAATGCACTGAAACATTTCAGTAAGCATTCCTATTTAGAAAAAAATCATAAAACAATAACTGCTAGTGGCAGGTGCACCTGGGCTAGCTAGCATGTTAGTTTAGCACACCATCAATACACGACCATTTATGAGATTAAAACCATGTTTGTGATCCAAAGTTACTTTATAACGCAAGTTGAGTGTCTTAAATAATCTTCTGTGATCTAATTTGGCTTCAGATAAAAAAAAATCTGACAGAAAATGTATTATTTATAGTGTTCTGCACGATGATGAAATCTATATCGATTAGCATTACATTATAAATATAATCTATTATTATGAAATACCTGGCATGGCTTGAAGAACACAGCTAACTCAAATATCATTGCAATCATGTTTATTGTCTTCAAAACATCTTTATCTGCATGTTACAGCGACCTCTGTCAGTTACTTTCTGTATCAGTGACCCTGGTATGGAATGCCAAAGCTGACTTAATTAAAAATAAATAAATACATAAATAAATATACGAAGAAATGTAAAAAAGCAAAAATACATACATAAATACATAAAGAAATATACAAAGAAATGTAAAAAAGTACAAATAAATGAGTATTTATACTTTTATTTCCTTATTTATGTATAATTGTATTTTTTCACACATTTATTTATTTTTTATTTATACATTTATTCATTTATTTATTTCCACTTTTATTTATTTCCACATTCATTTATGTTAATGTTTTTATGTCTACATTTATTTATTTTCACATTTATTTATTTCTACTTTTATTTATTTCCACATTTATTTATTTCTACATTTATTTATTTCTACATTTCTTTGTCCGTATGCTAATAAGGGGGGCGTGTTTTACCTCAGACATCAGCAATCGAGCTCAGAGTGGCAGTGCTGAAGCTTTGAGGCCACAGTGACACCTTGTGGTGTGTGACCGAACGAAACGCAAGAGGTGTGCGGACAATATCACATTTTAAGTCATGTATATCACCCTAACTGTATGTAGGGTAGGCTATATAGGGTTAACACTGAGTGTTTTTTATGAATGGACCAGCTGACGCTCATAATTCATATTAAAGGTATCGACTCATTTTTTCATTTCATAACTCCTGACACAAATTAAGACATAATTGTCACTATAAGTTTCTCAGAATAAAATAGTGGTCAAATACTGAATCTTGAGTCTTGAATCTTTTTAATGATGTATAGTTTGTCAAGGTATAACATTAAATCTGATAGTAAATTTGAACTAAATAAAAAAAAACGCTTCAGTGCGTCGACCTACTGGCGAAGGTTAAGAGGTTAAGGGCCACACATGGAGGGCCCATAGGTCGGGTCGCGGATGCCACAACGTTCCCTTCGCCTGTGTGAGGAGGTCTTTCCTTTTCGGAACAGGCCATGGAGCTGTGTCCGATAACGGAACCAGCTCCGGAAACCACGGCTTGGATTTCCAAAGAGGAGCCACCAGAAGGACTGGGCACTCACACTCTCTGACCTGTTTGATGACTTGTGGAATCATCGAGACGGGGGGGAAAGCATACAGGGGGCGGTTGGGCCAGACATGGGCCAACGCGTCCCTGTCCTTCGAGAAGAACGTTTTGCAGTGGGTGTATTTTTTCGAGGCGAACAGGTCGTTTTCGGCCCTGCCAAACACCTCCCATATTAGACTGATCGTCTGTGGGTTCCGGGACCACTCGCCGAGGGGAGTGTTGCCCCGTGACAGCATATCTGTGCTCAAATTCTGGACGCCCGGGATATGTGCAGCCCTCAAAGACCTCAGATTGGTCTGTGCCCATAAGAGGAGATCTCTCGCCATAGCATGCAGGTCACCTGACCTGACGCCCCCCTGGCGATTTATGTAGGCCACCACTGACATGTTGTCCGTGCGGACTAAGACGTGATGACCCCTGAGGTTCGACAGAAATGCCTTCAGGGCGAAACCAACTGCTTTCATTTCCAGACAGTTGATGTGTAAGCTCTGCTCCGTGCTCGACCAGAGGCCGGATGCAGGCGCGCCCTCGTGTATTACCCCCCAACCCAGGTTGGACGCATCTGTAAAGACCACTTTCCTTCCGGAAATTGTCCCCATTGACACACTCTCTTGGAACCAGTCCTGAGCCCGCCAGGGAACCAGGGACCTTAAACAACTGTGATTCACTCTGATGCGCAGGCTGCCTGACTGCCATGCATGTGTTGGCAACCGGCGTTTCAGCCAGTGCTGCAGCGGGCACATGCGCAGTAATCCCATGCGGAGTACTGGTGATGCTGCTGCCATGAGACCCAGCAGTTTCTGAAATTTCTTCAGGGGCGCAGCTCGCGCGCTCGCGCGCTCGCGCGCTCTGAACGAGGATGCCAGCGCTCGCACTGAGAGCTCTCATTGTCACCGAGTCTAAAACTATGCCCAGAAAGATCGCACTCTGGCTGGGGGACAGTTCGCTCTTTGAAACATTGATCGTGAGACCCAGGCATTTTAAATGGCCGAGAATCAAATCCCTGTGAGCTATTAGTTCGCCTCTCGACTGCGCTAGCACCAGCCAGTCGTCGAAGTAATTCAGCACGCGCACTCCTCTCTGTCTCAAGAGGAGAGAGTGCTGGATCCACACACTTCGTGAATGTGCGGGGTGCCAAAGACAGACATGGAGGGGGACCGTGAACCCATGTGTTGTGCTTGTGAAACGTACTCTTTTTGTGCTTTATTTGGGTCGCCGTGAAAACGGCATTTGTTTGCAAAGACGCTCTCACTGCTGCTGGCCTGTTTACAATAATAAAATCCCCATCCGCCTGAACTGAACAGGGGGCTGTGGGAAGTTTTGTTGGCTTCTTTGAGGGTGGTCCGGCCAGCGTGGGACACTCGCCCTCTCTCTAGGGTGCTAGGATGACTTCGGTGGCGCCACGTCGAGCCTGACACTGGGCCGCGGGCCTTGGCGCCGGGGCATCGGGAAGCGCTTTGCAGCTCTTGACTGGCGCTGGGCATCAGCCGCAGGGCAGGGCTGAGAGGCCTGTTTCGTCGGTTTCGCTGGCTGAGGTGTAGACGGAGCTGGCTTTGGTTTGCTCGATGCAGAGCTAGAACGTTTTGGCAGGAAGTGTCGCATGGCCTGGGACGCCTTCTGTGCCTCCGTGTACCTCTCCGCGAACCCCTTCACCGCCGGGCCGAAGAGACTGGTGCTTCGAGGGACCTCATCTTCTCAGAGTCTTTGATATCGGTGAGGTTTAGCCAGAGGTGGCGTTCAGTCATGACCAAGCTCGCCATGTTCCTCCCGATCGCCTGTGCTGTGGCCTTGGTAGCCCTCAAGGCCAGGTCCGTTGCGCTGCGGAGGTCCCGAAAGGCCTCTGGATCCGGGCCAGCCTCGTCCATAGACCGGAGGAGTTTGGCCTAGTAGACCTGCAGCACGGCCATCGTGTGCAGGGCTGATGCAGCCTGCCCGGAGGCGGAATACGCGCGTCCGAGGAGGGCTGACGTGCTTCTGCACGGTTTGTTTGGGTGCACGGCTCTGGTTCGCCAGCTAGCAGCCGTGTTCGGGCAAAGATGAGCGGCCACGGCCTCTTCAAGAGGCAGCAACGACTCATAGCCCTTCTCCGCCACGCCGTCCACAGAGGAGAGTGTTGCGGAAACTGCAGAGCCTCGTGTTGAGTAAGGAGTGCGCCAGGCCTTGGTTAGCTCCTCGTGAACTTCAGGGAAAAATGGCGCTGGTTTGTGACGAGGGGCCTGCTGGTGCCCCGGCAGAAACCATCCGTCCAACCGACTCCAAGGAGGCTCTACGGGCGCGGCCCACTCGAGCTCAAGGTCCGCGACGGCCTGTGTCAGGACCCGAAGCATCTCCGCATCGGAGTTAGTCCTGGTCGCAGGCGCGCGAACTGCTGGCTGAGAAGCAGTGACGGGGTCGAGAGAGCCTGGCCACTCGTCCTCAGAAGCAGCAATAGACAGGCTGTCATTTTAAAGACTCGTGACGTCACCGCGTAACGCGCATACGTGGTAACACATACGTGACGTGAATACGTGACGTCACCGCGCTACAGTCTGCAGCGAGGAGTACTTGAGTCTCACAGCAGACACGTCTCTTCAAACAGAGCGTTCAAATCAGAGGCTAAAATCAGGCTAGGAAAAATGCCTTTTATTTCTAAATTATGACAATTTTTATGTAAAAATCATACTAAAATTATAAGGGCACCCCAGGAAACATTATAAAATAATAAAATAATCCAGTTCATGACCCTTTTAACACAGTTCATGAGCCATAATTGTCCTCATTGTGTCTATATATTTTTTTTGGTGACCAAGAGTGGCAAATTCTCAGCATGCATTTCAGATTTGTGGATATTAGTTTAGTGTTTCTCTGTTTATTGATGTGTATCGGTTTTAGGTTATAAGAACCAAAAACAGACCTGTATAAGGAATGAGTTCTTTAATTTACAGTATGTTGAAAATAGTACAAGCAAGTTGCTGAGCAGGGTAATTTTAAAGGCTGATATGGGAAACAATTTAGTGGGAATATGATGGTTTTTCAATGTAGTAAGCCACACCTATTTTTTCATGCCCCTTTATGGATTATACAAACAATGAATCCTATACCTTGTTAAAGTAACCATTATAGTAATCAGGCCATATCATCTCTAAAAAGCATCTTTCTATGATGGTTATGTCATTTCATGGGCCTGCTAGAAGGCTGGGCTTTCCTCTGAGAAATGATACCTGGGACAGTTTAGTGAGTCATATTTGGACTTGTTTGCAACAGCACATGCAGTTGGGGTGGTTCTGGCTTTTACTAGCTAGAGAACATCACACCCACATTTCCAGAAATTTGGTATATTCACGTATATTCTCAGAACTTGGCAAGTAACACCGTTTTTTCAAAGATATCATTAATCAAGCTACTGAATTTTTTTTTTTTTTTTAACAGTGAATGACTAAGACAGATCCAGACAAGCACTGAGAAATATGCTGTAGTTTTTAGCTTGAACAAACTGTATAATTTGATAAATGGCTAAGCAAGTTTTACCCAGTGTGATGTTATACAACAATTTTTGATAAATTTGACAGTAAAAAACACTGACTTACTGTAAGAAACAAATGATAAACAGTAGAGATTACGGATTACGGAGATTGTAATAAAACCAATTAAAGGTGCAATACAGAACTTTGGCATATTGCCATGTTTATTGGCATTAGCGATTCTATGAAGAACCTTTAACATCCATAGAACCTTATCAATGTACAAAAGGTTGTTTAAATTAATAAAATTGTTCCTCACACTAAGAAAATAATGTTTCTTCTAAGAAATAAGGAAGTTCCCTTTCGAGAGGTCTCTCCTATTGCGTAAGTAGCTTACGCTATGGGAAAACTCCTTTTCTCGAGAATATTGAAGTCTTAATGTAAAACGCATTGCAGCTGCACAGCTGACAGCAATGAACGAAGGAACTCGGTCATTGGCTGTGCTGCGGCAACTTGCTCGAACCAATGACGGGGCGACTCTGAATGCGCGACCAATGAGCGCGCTTCGCGCCCGCGCGCGTCAGAGCCCACCAAGATGGCCGTGGCCAAGCTATATATTGGGCGCCCCGTCATGAGAGTTCTTTAGATTTAATCTCCTTCAGCGAACACCTTCTTCGCTGGATCCTCCGGATTATTGGAAGCCTTCGCCGCCGTGGAAAAGCATACCAGCGGGATTGCTACGAGGACGTCGGCACCTTCAGCCGCCTTCAAGCACCTCCTACTGAGCCATCCGGCGCGCCATATACGCAAGTATTTTACATCTGTCCGCCCCGCGACATTTGTGAAAGAGCAAATTTCCAATAAGGCGTTGTTTCAAATGCCTTCCTGCGCGTCGTGCAGAGACCTTCTCCCGGACGGGGATCGTCACATCATCTGCGCTCGCTGCCTGGGCCGTGACCACGCAGAAGCTGCATTGACCAAGGGCGGATGCCCGGAATGTGATGACCTGGGTCTCTCCGCACTACGGGCTCGCCTCGCCGCTTTCGCCGTGAGCGAGCCCATCGCCACCCCTCTGTTTGAGCCGCGCACTAAGAAAAAGCGCCGCTCACAGAGGCTTCCTGAACCTGAGCTCAGTGACGTCACGCCGAGCCAGTCTCCGCGTGCTTCACCGCCGCTCTTGCCTTCCCCACCGCCGGTTCAGTTCACCCAGCCGGACCCACACCCCTCTAGCAGAGCGGTGGGCCTTGTGACTTTCGGCGCGTCCGAGGACGACGGGGGAATGGACGACAGCTTGTCCATCGACGCTGCATCGGACGACTGGCCGGGCTCCACTCTCGACCCCTGCCCCGTCGACGCTAGCTAGCACGAGCGGGGGCTCCACTATGGATACTGAGATTATCCGTGTCCTCTCTAAGGCCGTGGAAGACCTCGGGCTCGATTGGTCTTCTCCAGAAGAACCAACCCGGAGCCGACTGGATGAGTGGTTTCTGCAGGGGCGCCAGCAGGCCCCTCGGCAAAGGCCTTCTCCCTTCTTCCCGGAAGTTCATGACGAACTCACCAAGTCGTGGAAAGCCCCCCACTCTGCGCGCCTAAAGCCTTCTTTTTCTTCTTCGCTCTCCTCAGTGGACGGCGCGAAGGAAAGAGGCTACGAGGGAACGCCGCCCCTCGAGGAGGCCGTGGCCAATCATCTCTGCCCGCCCTCCACCACCGGATGGAAAGCCAAAGCTTCCCACCCCTCGAAACCCTGCCACACTACCTCTGCTCTCGCCGGTCGCGCCTACGCTGCCGCCGGCCAAGCTGCATCAGCGCTTCACTCAATGGCGGTACTTCAAGTGTTCCAAGCCAAGCTTCTCCGCTCTATGGACGAGTCTGGCCCCGAACCCGAAGCCTTCAGGGACTTACACAGCGCGACTGATATAGCTCTGCGAGCCACGAAGGCCACCGCCCAGTCCATCGGCCGTGCTATGGCTAATTTGACTGTTCTCGAGCGCCATCTGTGGCTGACTCTGACTGAAATGAAGGACGCGGATAAGGCGCCATTTCTCGATGCGCCTATCTCCACCAGCGGGCTGTTTGGACAGGCGGTTAAAGGTTTCGCCGAACGCTTCACTGAGGCCCAGAACGCTTCACAAGCTATGCGTCATTTCCTGCCAAAGCGCTCCAGCTCATCGCAGAGCAGACAGAGACCGCCACAGCCGCAGCGGGCTAGAACAGCCCCCACCGCCTCTCAGCCCGCGCCTCAGGCTGACGCTCGACGCCGCTCGCGCTCTCACAACCGCAAGCCGCCTCCTGAGCGACGGGGTCCTCGGACCAAGATTGTGCTGAACCCTGAGCCTCGAAAGCCGTCCTAGCCACAGAAATGAGAAGAGAGAGTGCGTGTCTCGCAAAAGCCGGACCACTCTCTCTGCAAAAGCTCAAACATTACCCAGTCCTCTTACAGGCGGCTGGATATGTCCATACAGCAGTCAATGGGCCAGTCACAGAGCTCGCTCACCTGCAAACAAACGCCGTTTTTACGGCGACGCACAGAAAACACAAAAAGAGTCTTTTTCTGCCTGCATCACTAAGGGTTCACATGTCCACAAAGTGTGCATTCCCAGATACTGTCAAAACAGTGCCAAATTCATTCCCAGCTCAGGCTGCGCTTCCCATAAATGTAGATCACGTGCCTACGGTCATGTACGCACCACTACACACAAGCACTGTTCACACAGTTATAAATTCATCCCCAGTAAAAGCGGGAAACATTATAAAAGTGACGCGTGTGCCTACCACTGTTTATGCACCCCCACTTATAAACACTGCCCTTACAGTGTCAAACAAAACCTCAGCTCAGGCTGCGAGTTTTACAAACACAGCGCGCGCTGTTGTAATCACACACGCGCCCATTCACTCAGCTGCTCAGCGCGCGCCCGCGCCTCTGAGAGCTATGAGCTCAGGCGATTCGCTAGCCGGGTCCCTACGTCACAGCGGCCCGCCCCTAGCCTGTATTCAGCCCATATCTGTACACGCAGCGGCATGGGAAAACATTCCAGATATGCCGAAATGGGTATTGAATATAGTAAAGCACGGATACTCGCTCCAGTTCGCTCGCAGACCACCACGTTTTACGACTGTGGTCGAGACGAAAGTGAGAAAAGAGTGTTCACATGTTCTACGCACCGAGGTGCGCAAACTAATAGAAAAGGGCGCTGTGGAAACTGTTTCCCCCTCTCTGAGCGGGACAGGTTTTTACAGCCGCTATTTTCTCGTCCCGAAAAAGGATGGCGGTCTCCGCCCCATCCTAGATCTCAGACACCTGAACAAAGCACTAATGATTCGCTCGTTCAGAATGTTAACAACCAAGCATATCCTCGTGCAAGTGCGCCCAGGAGATTGGTTTCTCTCAGTGGATCTGAAAGATGCTTACTTTCACATTCCAATAGCGCCTCATCACAGGCCGTTTCTGAGATTCGCTTTCGAGGGACAGTCATACCAGTACACAGTACTCCCGTTCGGCCTGTCCCTGGCTCCCCGTACATTCACAAAATGTATGGATGCAGCACTTTCCCCCCTAAGACGAAGGGGAGTGCGAATACTGAATTATCTCGACGATTGGCTGGTTCTAGCACAATCAGAGAGTCAGCTAATAACACACAGATCTTGGATTATCAGCCATTTAGAATGCCTGGGTCTAAGAATCAATTTTGCAAAAAGCATACTATCTCCCAGCCAGAGAATTTCTTTCCTGGGAATAGTTCTAGACTCGATGCAAATGACAGCGCGTCTCTCATCGGAGCGCGCGCTCACCATCCGGCGCCTTGCAACATCATTCAGAGCGGGCGCGCGCGCCCCCGTCAAACGGTTTCAGAGGATGCTCGGTCTCATGGCCTCAGCATCGGCCGTACTCCAGCTAGGATTGTTGCATATGCGCCCTCTCCAACGCTGGCTCAAGAGCCGCGTCCCTACTCACGCGTGGCGTTCGGGCCACTTTTTAATCAGAGCGAACCACGGCTGTATAAAAGCCCTGACGCACTGGAAAGCCGCCGACTGGTACCAGTCAGGTGTGAGTCTGGGTGTGAACACAAGGAGAAAGATGATAACGACAGATGCCTCCAAAATAGGTTGGGGGGCCCTTTACGAGGGCAGGCCTGTCTCCGGCTTTTGGTCAAACCCGGAGAAGCGCCTACACATAAACTGTCTGGAAATGAAAGCGGTCGCTTTGGCTCTCAGAGCCCTGCTCCCACATCTAAAAAACGAACACGTCCTGGTCCGAACGGACAACATGACGGTAGTGTCGTACATAAATCGCCAGGGTGGACTCAGGTCGAGCTCCATGCATTCAATGGCCAGGAGACTCATTTTATGGTCCCAGCACAACTTGCGCTCGCTGAGAGCAGCGCATGTGCCAGGCGCCCTGAACCAGGGGGCAGACATGTTATCCAGAGACAAGATTCTCCCAGGAGAATGGGCTCTCAACCCTCTGACGATTCAGTGGTTATGGAAAACCTTTGGCAAAGCGGAGATCGACCTCTTCGCCTCCAAGGAGAACGCGCACTGCTCTCTTTTCTTCACGAAAAGCACGGACGCGCTCGCCCAGAGCTGGCCGAGCCGCCCCTTATATGCCTTTCCCCCGATCGCGATGCTGCCACAGGTCATCAGTCGGGTCAGAGAGGAGGGAAACGCAGTGCTGCTGATAGCCCCACTCTGGAAGAACCAAACATGGTTTCCAGATCTGATGCAAATGCAATCTGCACCACGGCCGATTCCACTGAGGCCAGACCTCCTCAGTCAGGCCAGCGGGATGATATTTCATCCCTGCCCCGATCTGTGGGCCCTTCATGTATGGCCCCTCAACGGGTTCCCAGGAACCTCGCGAGCGGAGCACTAAAAACCATCGCTGAGGCGCGGGCGCCCTCCACGAGACGCTTATACGCCCAGAAATGGAAAGTGTTCAGTGACTGGTGTAATACCAAGGGCCTGAACCCTGTAACATGCGAGATTACGAGTGTACTCGTTTTCCTACAAGGGCTTCTGGAGGCGGGCCGCACCCCCTCCACGCTCAAAGTATATGTGGCTGCCATCACAGCGTCACACGACCTTGTAATGGAACGTCCATTGGGAAGAAACGACCTAATTATTCGTTTCCTAAGGGGCGCCAGGAGGATGAACCCTTCACGCCCCCCCTCAGTGCCGATCTGGGACCTAGCTACGGTCCTAGACGCTCTTAAAGGGCCCCCGTTCGAACCACTCCGAACCGTGCACCTTAAACAGCTCTCGCTCAAGACGGCGCTCTTGCTGGCACTTGCCTCGGTCAAGAGAGTGGGCGACCTGCACGCGCTTTCAACAAGCGCTGCCTGCCTAGAATTCGGACCTAACGACTGCAGGGTCGTCCTTAGACCGAAACATGGGTATATTCCTAAAGTGCTCACCACTCCCTTCAGAGCACAGGTTATCTCCCTAACTGCACTTTCGTCTCCAGCAGACGAACACGACGCTAATCTACTCTGCCCCGTTAGGGCTCTCAGAGTGTATTTGGAGCGTTCTGCCCTATTCAGACAGACAGAACAACTGTTTGTATGCTTTGGCGGCCGTAAGAAAGGTTCCGCCGTTTCAAAGCAGAGAATCTCTCACTGGATAGTCGAAGCTATAGCTCTGGCTTATGAAGCTAAGGGACTTCAATGCCCCTGGGGAGTCAAAGCACACTCCACCAGCTATTCTTCCTGGGCATGGTCGAGCGGGATACCGATCGAGGATATTTGTGCGGCGGCAGGCTGGGCCTCACCGTCCACATTTATCAGATTCTACAACCTACAGGTCCCGACATTGCATTCCAATGTGCTATCAGCATAATGCTAGTTGAACTGCGAGTTCGTATCTAGATTATGTATGTGCTTGTGTCACACTGAGCACCTTCTAGCCGCTCTGTATTTTTTCCCACATATAAAGCTCGCCTCTGCCGGCTAGTTGGATGATAACTTTGCTTTTTAGCTCAGGCACCTGCCTCTGGCTATCATAAGGCGAAGTTCAGCACGCACGGCGTTTTGCATGGTGTTCCCATAGCGTAAGCTACTTACGCAATAGGAGAGACCTCTCGAAAGGGAACGACTCGGTTACTAACGTAACCTCGGTTCCCTGAGAGGAGGGAACGAGTATTGCGTAAGCTGCCGTGCTTGTGCTTGGTTCGCTTCAGTCGTTTTAACCTAAAGAACTCTCATGACGGGGCGCCCAATATATAGCTTGGCCACGCCCATCTTGGCGGGCTCTGACGCGCGCGGGCGCGAAGCGCGCTCATTGGTCGCGCATTCAGAGTCGCCCCGTCATTGGTTCGAGCAAGTTGCCGCAGCACAGCCAATGACCGAGTTCCTTCGTTCATTGCTGTCAGCTGTGCAGCTGCAATGCGTTTTACATTAAGACTTCAATATTCTCGAGAAAAGGAGTTTTCCCATAGCGTAAGCTACTTACGCAATACTCGTTCCCTCCTCTCAGGGAACCGAGGTTACGTTAGTAACCGAGTCGATTCTTTGGATAACCCAAAATGGTTCTTCTATTGCATTGTTAGATTTGCGTCAACCCAATTGTAAGCCAGGTTACGAAAAACAAAAAGCATTAACACATGAATGAGCAGAATATTTATTTTCTTTTAATTTTATTAGTTATTTTCGTGTGTTTCAGCCGATTAAAATAATTTTTGTTTGGAAGGACCGACCATTGAGTGTTGAGAATGTTGTGTAGCGCACTTTTGTTTTCCGGATTTCGCACGCGGTTGGAGCTCGCGCTCTCTTTAATCGGCAGAGCAAAGGAGAGCAGACATGATTCAGATCTCTCCAAAGAAATTTGAGTATTTGATTTATACATTTGAGAAAAAAATATTAGAATTGAAGTTATATTGGTCGAGAGACGATGTTGCGAAAGAGGAGAAGTGAAATTTGATGTGAAAGAGACTGTTAAATTGATTTTATAATGTGTGTGACAGTTGCGGAGAAGCAGCCTTGTTAACACATAGCGCGTTCACATATCAAAGATGTTGTTTATTGAAGAAACAGATCTATTGGTGCGTTCAGGTCATCTCGTATAGATCGTAATTACGAGTTGAATGCTTGAATGCCACCACAATGTGGTAAATTCCAGTGGGGAGCTCAGGATTTTCTTTAAGCCCCGATCTGTAGCTGTTGGGGGCGTGTCAGTGAGAAACATGGCGGAATCAATGGATGCAACGTCTGTATTTAACGGCTCTGGTTAACGGTAAATTTTAATTGAATTTCAATGTTTACTCGTCCTAGAAACTGTTATTTATCATGATCATCATTAATCCTGTTAAAAGCAGTAAGTTAATGAAGTACAACAAAAAATGCTTACAGTTTACATTGGCTTCAAGTTAATTAAAAATATAAAAAGAAAAACACACCTGATACGCATTCTTTGTTCTTCATTTTCTATAAGCAGAGTTAACAAACTTGCTGTATTTTCATGTAATTCCTTAAAAGAAGGTACAGCCATCTTGCTCCGACGAAACTGACCTGAACACACCTCACGTCGTAAACACGACTTCCCACCTCGTACCTACGAACTTCCCAGGAAGACTTGAACGCACCATATAATTAGAATACATTTTTGCGAGAGGAATGAGCAAAGGATCGAGTTGTAACCGAGTTCTTCAGACCTAAAAAGGATTATATGTTCAAGTTCATTGGGTCTTGCGAGTTACACTTTTATTTCATCTGGGTGAAATGTTCATGAAATGCTCCTATAAGTGAAATAGAAATGAGAAATCTGTTTAAGTTGTTTTATTAGTAATGTATTTTTCTTTACGACCACATTTGGTGAACGAATGCTTGCCGATTGTATGTAAAACGCGATTGCCATTTTGATGCTGTGTTAATTAAACAATGGTAAATGATGTGATATGTTTATGTTATGGAGAAAACTGACAAGGATTTTTGTGACCTTGTATTCAAGGTCAGGGTTTTTCCCCGTTTTTTTCTTTTTGTCTTTCCTGATTTTATTTCATCATCATCCTGTCGAGAGCTTGCTGTGAATCGTTGAGTCAAAGCTCCATTGAAATCGATGCTTTCCAGATTGGAGTTCCTGGATTCCTGGTTTTCGTTCTAATTCTCATGTTCACGGAGGAAGTCGGAACTGGCGAGCCGCACGGACTTAACAGCGAGTCGTGAATCGTGATTGTATGAAACTGACATTATCGTTGCCAATTTGGATGGTAGGAAATTGAACTAACAACACTCACGAGGAGAGACTGAGTAAGAAACAATACCATTGTCATTTGACGATTTCAGCCATTGTGAATATAACTTCAGAGACCTCACTGAACTCATTTGGAAACCTGAGGGGTTAAATCCCTGTGAAGGGAATTAAATGTGAATTTATTGGGGTTATTTGTTTTTGTTTTACTGTGTTACTTGATCAAATGTAATTTTTTTCCACCTTTCTTTATTTTTTGAAAATTAGAAGCCAGAAGAAAAAACCTAGTTAACAAAAATTTCAAAAGGTATCAAATAAGGAATTTAACTTTAATTTAAAATTAAAATTAAGTCATGAGGTGAATTCAGTGTTACTGGTGGTGACTAATTAGATCTTTTTTTTTTATGTTTTTTTTTTGTTTTTTTCCCAAAGAAACTGAATGAAATACGAGTGAAACCTAGAAGGGAACAAATAAGAGGTTAATGTATAAATTTACATAAACAGTGTTTAAAAGTCAAGTGATTATACTTACCTTTTGAGACCTTTAGAGTATTTGAAGTCCTTGAAACCTATAAGAAAAAGAGAGGTGTTTAAAGAATTTGTTTTATTTGCATACAATTTAGTACACATTGTAATTTATTTTAGTTTTCTTTCCTGTATTTTCTCTTATTTATTTATTTTTTCTTCTCTTACACATTCCAGTTATTGAATTCAAGTTTTGCATTCAACAAACAAAACGATACATTCAGTTAAACCATATACCTTGTGTGAGTGGCTCATTATTGTTGTGACATCCTTATTCTCTGCAGGTGAATTTTAGTTTTCTGATTGAACTGGTCCATACTCAGACTTTGTGTCTGTATCAAATTGAGTGAAGGGTTACACAAAAGCGAGGAGGAACAAAGTTTTTAATATCAGAAAACTAGCTGGAACCTCCTCCAAGGGCTTGAAGGGAGCCTGGGAAAGGCCTTGGAGGACAATCGCCAGGTCTCAAGTTGGAACCCTCGTGCGCGCAGCAGGCCTCAGCCTCAACGTGCCACGTAGGAAACGAGATACCAAAGGGTCTTTGCCCACAGACATTCCACCCAAAGGAATGTGGTAAGCACCTATGGCCGCCACATAAACCTTCAGAGTGGACAGGGATAGACCTGCAGTGAACCGATCCTGCAGAAACTCCAGCACTGTACCAACCAGGCAGTTAACTGGGTCTAGTTGACGGTCACTACACCATGAAGTGAAGACCTTCCACTTCAGGGCATAAAGCTTCCTCGTGGAGGGAGCTCTGGATTGTAGAATGGTCTCCACAACCTCGGTTGAGAGACCTGACCCTATGAGCTGGGCCCCCTCAGAGGCCAAGCCCACAGGTTCCACAGTTCGGGACGAGGGTGAAATATTGAGCACTCTGCTTGGGACAGCAGGTCTCTCCTGACGAGAAGCTCCATAGGAGGCCCGTTGAAAAGAGACACTAGATCTGCAAACCATACTCTGCCCGGCCACCGCGGGGCTATAAGAAGCAGGCGCAGATGGTCCCTGCAAACTCTCTCCAGAACTCCCGGGAGCAGAGCAATCAAGGGAAAAGCATACAAACGTAGCCTCGGCCACAGAGCTGGATGCGTGTGGGAGAACCAGAGTGGACAGTGAGACTTCTCTCGAGACGCAAAGAGATCTACTTGAGCTTGACCGAACTCCCTCCATATCAGCTCCACCACCTCAGGGTGGAGCCTCCATTCCCCGGGCCTCGGCCCCTGTCTCAACAGGATGTCTGCTCCTATGTTCTGGGCCCCCGGGATATAAGCTGCTCTGAGTGAAAGCAACTTGCCCTGGGACCACAAGAGGATTCGCGAACGCAAACCCCCTTGATGATTTATATAGGCGACCACCGATTTATTGTCTGTGTGGACCAACACATGGTGGCCCCTGAGGTCTGGGAGGAAATACTTGAGAGCGAGAAAAACGGTCATTATCTCCAGGCGATTGATATGCCAGGAGAGGTGATGGTCCCCCCATAGACCCAGCCCGTGAGGGAGGCATCTGTCGTTAGCATCTTGCGACGACAAGAAGCTCCCAACACGGGTCCCTGGGACAGGAACCAAGGTTTCTTCCACATAACCAGGGCACGTAGGAATCGCCGCGTAACCTTGATCATGCGAAACGGGTTGCCCCTCGGGGAAAACCCTTTGGTTTTGAACCACCACTGCAAGGGTCTCATGTGCAGCAGGCCAAAAGTTATCACGTTGGACGCTGCTGCCATCAGACCCAACAGTCTCTGAAACTGTTTCACAGTGAGCGACTGGCCTAGCTTTATCCTTTTTATGGCTGACAGAATAGACTCTATGCGTGCCAGAGACAGGCGCGCCCGCATTGACATAGAATCCCAAACTATCCCTAAAAAAGTGGTCCTCTGTAGTGGAGAAAGTACACTCTTCCTCGCGTTTAGCCGTAACCCCAGCTCTTTCATGTGGGCGAGGACAACATCTCGATGCCGAACCGCCAACTGATGCGACTGAGCTAAAATCAACCAACCGTCGATGTAGTTCATGATGCGAATACCCTGTATGCGTAGTGGCGCCAGAGCTGCATCTGTGCGGGGTGATAGTGCTAGACCGAATGGAAGAACTCGATATTGGTATGCTTCGCCCCCGAAAGCAAACCTCAGGAACTTCCTGTGATATGGAAGGATGGAAATATGGAAGTATGCTTCCTTGAGATCTATCGTGACAAACCAGTCCTCGGATCTGATCTGTGGCACGATTTGTCTCAAAGTTAACATTTTGAATTTTAGTTGCATGACTGATTAGTTCAGAACTCTTAGATCCAAAATGGGACGCAACCCCTCATCCTTCTTCGGAACGATGAAGTACCGGCTGTAAAACCCGGTGTCCCTCCAGCAGGTACATATTCTATGGCCCACTTGTCAACAGGATTCTCACTTCTTGTTCCATTACCAGAACCTGCTTGGGGTCCAGCACGGTGGGTAGGACCCCCATAAACCTGGGCGGGCGAGACCCAAACTGTATTTGATAGCCCCTTTCTATGGTCTGCAGGACCCAACGAGAAATATTTGGCAGTAGTTTCCACGCCGTCAAAAATTCTACTAAAGGTAAGTCTCTCGAGACTGGTTTCTGGATTTAGATGTTGTTGAGCAATCAGTCCATCGCCCTGTAACGGCGAACCAGCAGGGAATGACTAAACTGACTGCTCTAGAACCCTCCTCGGAGGGGGCGGGCATCCATGGATGTTCCCACTACGTTTCCGGGTGGACCCTGAGATATGTGCTCGTCGGAGACCGCTGCGCCCTGTAACACACGAGGTGGCAGGGTTAGCATAACGGTCCCCCGAGGGCACCGAAGGGAGACGGGCACCGTATAGTGAGGTGTTAACCGCTCTGCTTCGGGGGGAACTGCCCTCGATGGCCTGCGCCCTCGGACGTCAGGACCTTTTCTTCGCAGCCTTCTTGGACATAAGTGTTTGTCCTCTGTTTTTGAGTGGCACGGTGTGAGGAGCTGGCTTTAGATGTTTGAGGTTTTTGATGTCCAGAGACATGAATTCGACGGGGGAGGAGTTTCTGGAATGAAGCCACCTGCTTTACTGACTCCTGAAACCTCTTGACTACCAAATTAACGGCGTCGCCGAAGAGGCCAGAAGACGAGATCGGTGCATCCATAAGGAAATGATTGTCTTTCTCCTTTATATTACTGAGATTCAGCCAGAGATGTCTCTCAGTGGCCACCAGGGCTGCCATAGACCGGCCGATGGATTTAGCCGTCTCCTTGGCGGCCCTGAGAGATAAATCTGTCGCCCGATGCAGTTCGCAAACTGCGTTCGGGCCAATTCCCCCGCCTTCGTCCAAGTCTCCTAACACCTCTGCCTGGTAAGCCTGCAGCAGCGACATAGTGTGCAGGCATGCTGCAGCCTGACCAGCAGCAGAGTAAGCCTTACCCACCAAAGCAGATGTCACTCTTACTGGCTTGGTGGGTAATACCGGGGCATTAAGGGAAAATCCAGCTTCAGGGGAGAGATAGCTAGCAAGCTTCTCTTCCACCTTTGGCATCTCCCCATAACAGTGTTCTTTATATTGTGATATATTAGATTAGTGGGATGTTTGTGCACTGTAAACTCTAAATGACACAGGTTTCTCCCACGATCTCGACACCTCAGTGTGAAGATCGGGGAAAAACGGAAGACCCCGGTGTTGAGGTTGTGCGCGAGAGGGCAGGAAGCGTTCGTTGAGCTTGCTTTTCGACCGAACGTCCTGCTTATCTGATGGCCAATCAATATTTAGTCTCTCAACCGCTCTCGTCACAACCTCAACGAGCTCCTCATACGTGTGAGACTGAGGTGGCGAATCCTCAGACTCACGTGTCTCAACACTCACAACATCCAATTCCTCGGAACTGTGTTGGTGCCTGTATCTGGGCGGAAGAAACCGCAGCGCATGCTTCCGAACCCTGATACAGAGCACTGGCTCTGTCAGGTGAGGGCAGAAATAAGGCAGAGCCCGTCTCTAACCCCACTGACAGATCCATTTGCGAACCCCAAGTCTAAAGCCTTCGCTGTGCCTCAGCAGCAGCGGGACTTGAGCCTTGGGGAACGCGAGCCTGGGCGTCCTCGCTAAAGAACGCCAGGCGGGATCGGAGCGTCCGCAGTGGAAGCACATCACAGTGCTCACAGCCAGCGCCCTCGAGCGCTGACCGTGCATGCTCCTCTCCCAAACAAACAACACAAAGAACGTGTGTTCCCCCACCTGTTAAATAACGAGGGCAGGGGTGCACACACATTCTGAACTGCTGCTTGCTCGCCATACTGAATAATATATATATTAGGGCTGGGTAAAAAATATCGATTTCTCAATATTGATCGATTCTCATTTTTACGAACCAATATCGATTCTTAAATCTCAAGAATCGATTAGTCATCCTGTTTTTATTTGATGAATGAATGGAACATTGTAGCGTGCATTCCATCCAATAAATCACAATAATCTTTGTGCTTTGTTACTATTGATATGAAATAAAGTCTCAATTTCAAATTACATTTATTACGAAATTCAAAAACATAAATAGCGTTTTGGTGCTGTGGCGTGAGATCGCTCTGGCGCAGCTCAGCTCAAGAGAAGCACATGATCTTCTCTTCCGCCTTAATAATACCAGTTACAGTGCGAAATGAACATGATTGAGCATCTAAAAGTGAGTTAAAAGATAGAGAACAACTTATCGAAATCTGTATCATGTCACATGAAATCGCTCAATCAGTGTTTCAACCGTGGAAAGACGTCAGATAAACAACTTGTAAACAATGTCATGTAACCTCACATTTACCTCAGAAAAAACATGTGACCATAAAGTCGTTAGTCAGCTAGAAAAATGAACTCTAGAATCTAGGCGAATATATTCATTATAATTTTTATAATTATATTTTAATAATTATAATTATATAATTATAATGATATTAATTATAATGTTTAATGTTCTTCAATATTTAATGCATGTTTGAATAAATCATGACAGCCACCATTAGAATGTTTATAATTCACATTACTTTCTTATTATAAAAATAAATAAAAGTGTAATTTAAGTGTTTGCATTAATTCCCATTTTAATGGTTAAATAAAATTTTAGTAATCAAAAACGTGTAATTAATTGAAATCATGAAAAGTATACAATTTAACAATAATTTATTAACATTTAAATAAATGTTAATAAATTAAATAAATTACATTTTAAGGGCACTATGAAATAGTTTTTTTTTTTTTTTTTTTAATGGTTTAAATTGTAATGACCAATTATTTAAAATGTGACCAGTTCCGGAAAGTAGGGATACAAGTCGGTTCTGGGGCATTTTGAGTTATTCATAGATTCTGAAAGTGTAGTCTCCAAGCTTTCCAACGATGTGTAACACGTGGAAATCTGATAATATTTGGAGAAGTTGTGGCCATTTGAAGGTAGGCACTTAAAATAACTAAAAGTTAAGATAACAGCCTCTAAAGGTGTGCAGTTCTCACCTCTCTCTGCTGCTGGGAGTGACAATAGGGCTCATTTACATCTCATTTAGATAAGCCATACCCCCTGTAAAGCTCCCCCCCTGTGCTTACAGCTTTTTTTTTCTTTCCTGAGCTAGCTAATAACAATAGGTAGGTATTGGGAAGGTCTAAACAGACTAAACATGAGATAACGTGTAGCCTACGTGTTCTTAGAATGAACACAAAATGACAAACTTTAATGTTTATGGAAACTCACCCCCAGGACCGCCGAATGCACTTCTGCCACTTTAGGCGAAAAACAATTGTGCTGCCCCTCTATTTGCAACGTATACCAGCAACACACAAAGACCAATATGCCATACATATAACGCAAAACCAGCAACAACACACAAAGACCAATAAGCCATATGCCTACATATAACGCAAATAGTGTGCAACGCGCGTGTGCCCAAAATGTCAACAATATTAAAGTTTATGCAGGAGGCAAATGCCTGCTGGCATTTTTCTTTAAGCAGTCATGACAGGAATTTTCCAAATAATCACATTTCACCTCCTCAAATTACTGTTGCAAATCTCTTTACACCACTTTCTTATGTGCGTATACACACTCAAATGAAATGTCCGCAAGCACATTATATCATCAGCAGGTTCAGCATCTTAAATAACGAGCAAATGAAGCTTAACTTGCGTTTCAGAAACGCGCACGGCAGGCCTTCATCGCAGCAAAGGTCTTAACTGCATCCTCCATTTCGATTCTCTGTGCCAGTTAATGTTCTATGGAGATTGTTGCCAGTCCATTAAGTCTGTTCCCTGTTCACAAAACATTCCCCATTCAAAGCAATCGGGATGTCACATATGAAACAGCCAGCCACCGTTGTCAGCGAGCCGATCGAGCCGCCGTATTCAAGCACCGAGGGCCCGCGCACCGCGCCCGATACCTCCGGTTCAGTTTCCCGAGCCCACAAAGTGCGGCGAAAACATTTTCGTTGTAACGGCCACGGTTCAGCTCGTCTGCGACAATCTTTGCGGCGTCCATCTTCATTGAATTTTGATATCAGATAGAGCCGGCTAGAGCGCTGCATAATAAGTAGCCACGCTGTTGGGGGGGTGGGGGCAAAGGCGCAGGCGGCTATTCAGTATGGAAATACACACAGACAATGACACGTCCCTACTCCATGCTAGAATCCCTGAAAAACAAGCCGATTTCAACCTCAAAATGTACGCTTTTAAATATACCAATACTGTTATCTCAAACATGGAGAGGCTTCTTCATGATCTCAACTAAAAGATTCTGCAAAATCACAAATTTTGGAAAAAAACGCTTGTTTCTCATTTTGCTCGCAAGTTGTGCTGCCGACTTGTGTCCCTGGTTTCTGTAACGGGTCACAAATGTAGGCCTAATGATTTAAGCAAAACTTTCTTCAAAGGTTAAACCAACCTTTTATTTTGACAGGTTGCCATGTAGCTAGACCTTTGTCTCTGTTTTTTTTTTTTTTTTTTGATATGACGATAGTTTTTCTCAAATCAAGCTAAAATGCTGCTAAAGTGACTCTCAGAGCGGCTGTGTAGATGAAGTTCATCGATCCATTACTGAAAACATCGCAAGAGTCATGGGTGCTTCAGTGTGTGGTAAATGAATCCGCGCATCTGAGCCATTCATTCACAGAGACACGCAGAACATGCATGATTCCTTTTTAAATACTCTTTAAGCGGTTTAATATTCACAGACACTAGTCTATATTGCGATTTTATTTAAGTTTATTTACCTTCTTTTCATCCAAGATCTGACAAATTCCGTGAAATTCCGCGTTATACAGTAAATTTCGTTTTTATGCATGGATACCGCAATTCAGTCCATGTTTTCCGTATTGCGGTAATGAAATCATATGGCCCTATGGTTGCCAACCACCATAAAACAAGAAGAAGAAGAAGTCACCGTCACTAACTGATCCAGCATCAGTGATACTTAGCAGCTGTATTTCTGATTTGAGCTTGAGCTTTAGAAATGCTTGGGAAAATGTAGCTTGTGTGTACGCTACCGCACTACTTGATCAAAAAAAGAGCTTCGCTACTGAAAAGCTATTTGATTCAGAAAACAGCGACGCTACCACCACGCTACTGAGAAATGTACTTAAACTAGTAGCGTCACTACTTGTAGCGACGCTACTGCCCAACACTGTATATAGATATAGAAACAGACAACACCAAATAACATGGACAGTTTCACATAAAGCGCTTGTGAAGACACAGAAGCTGATGCGGCTGGGTTTGAACAGGCTTATATAGTTCCTGGTTCATGACGTCACCCGCCTCTGACGTCACGTCACGCCATTGGACAGATTTTACATGTGCTTCAATACATCATCACGTAAAGCGTTCCCTTAGCGTCAATCGACGCAACGCGAGTTCCCTTGAAAGGGAACACATTGCATTAACAATAAAGCATTGCACATTGTCTGAAGCAAAGATTTTTTCTTCTCTCTGTCAGCTGAAGGTTATCCAGTGATTTCCTGATGCATTATTCTTATACTGCTCAAATCCAGAGTATGATGCCTGATGCCCTGATTTGACATCACAGCCTTCAAAGGCCTTCAGTCTTTGAAACCGTGGCAGGCGGGTCTTGATGGAGAGATAAGTGTCTGAGGAAAGCAGCAGCACTGAAGAGAGAAGTAGAGGCCATCCAGATTGGAAAATAAAAAGCGGCAGCTGCTATGAGTTTGGAGTGCACTTCAGTGACCCCTCAAGGATAGTGGCCTGTTCTCATCTTGTAATTACCTGAGCTTCCTGCTATGCTAGCGTGAAGCTGGGCCTTGTGAGGTGTGAGATATTTTTCTGAAGAGAGTATGACTGAGTGAGTGTGTGTAACATCCATTTCATTTGTTTCAGCTGCCATAGCATATTTTAGTGGTGGTGCTGGTGTTCAGTCGAAGTCTCAGATGTGCTGCCAACTTCTGATCTTAGTGTGGTCATGTTGTGAACGATAATTATCAAGCGACAAGAATACTTTTTGTGCACAAAAAAACCCCTAAAATAACGACTTTATTCAACTATTCATTTTCTTCTGTGTGGGCCAATGACGTGAGTTCACAAGAGTGCCACAACGCAAGCTTGAGAACAGAGATGACGCTCACGATCATTTGATGGGAAAGTGTGAAAGGTAAGCCATGCATTTTGCGGCATTGGTAAGGCACTTTTACGTTTTCTCGTTGGTTTCTCACGATTCGGACATCCAGGAAATGCACACTTTAGAACCATTTTAAGCACTACATCGAGACCCATCTGCGTCATCTTCTCAGTTCTCGTGCATGCGTCGTGGCGCTCTCATGAACTCGCGTCAGAAGCCCAAACAGACGAAAATGAATAGTTGAATGAAGTCGCTATTATTGTTTTTTTGCGCACAAAAAGTATTCTCGTCGCTTGATAAACTTAAGGTTGAGCCACTGTAGTCGCTTGGACTATTTTAACAATGTTTTTATTAACTTTTCTGGACCGGCAGAATAAAATAGCCTAGAAGCCTATGAATTAGTAAAACAGCTCTCAGATTTCATCAAAAATATCATAATTTGTGTTCCGAAGATGAACAGAAGTCTTACGGGGTTGGAACAACATGAGGGTGAGTAATTACTGACAGAATTTTCATTTTTGGGTGAACTGACCCTTTAAATGGCTTAAATAAGGTCTGTGCTGAACACAAGCTTAAGGCACTTTCAAGTTTTATTATACGACATAAAATACATCTGCATTACACCACATGTGATTTTTTTTTTTTAAGCTGTTATGCTTTTTAAGCTCAGGCTGCTTTTACAGCCTCGTTATGCTTATAATTGTGCTCTTATTCTAACTCAAACGTTGTGGGAAAAAGTTTTTAGATAAAAACTGAAAGAGTTGTCGGAAACTTAGTGATGGTGACGTTAAAGTTGAGCAACTGTAGTGTGTGATTCATTTATAGCCTTCCTTTAGCATTGTACTTCTGGCGACTGCATTTAGGCTTCAAAATGCATAAAAGTTGTGTAGCGCCTCTCTAGCTTGTTGGACTATAATGAGAGGTGGCTATCCTGAGTTCTTTAAAAATCTATACAATCAAATAAGTGAGGTTTCCCTAATAAACTAATCAGTGTTTAACTTGTGTGTAATTGCTAGTTAAATATGAAATACTCTTTCCCTTTAAATCACTATTTAAGCAGTAATATTTACACACTTTAACCGGAAATTAAATGTATTGGAATTATTATCCTGTAAACACTTTCACATTTAAACCAAAAAAATACTCTTTTCCTTAATTAACTTAAAATATCAAAAGAGTCAGTGACCACAACTGTTATATAGAAAAAAGTATAACAGATTTACTCAGAAAAAGTAGAAAGAGTTAGAAAGAGTAATTAAATGTGTCTTATCAAAATCACCTCATATCACTAATGCATCCAAATTCACATTCAACACATAAGGGCCCAAGAAAATAAAATAGCCGGCAAAACCCTAGTGAAATTTGAAATACCCTTCAAATGTTCAACTGATGCAGGCCTGAATGTAGCTCGGGTACGTTGTAGCCTCAAATCAAATGGCTGCTTCACCACACAGGCCAAACAAAAAATGGTAAGTTACCTTTACTCAATGTGAATGTAACCTCACACGCACAGAATCAAAGCGTCAGCAGCAGAAGACAGGACGAGAGGATTCGCGATGAAGAGAAGATGAAGAGTCACATGGTTGACGATCTGGGCAAAGTCCACCACTCGGTAACGCTATCCGGCTCCGTCGGGTCTTTGATCATTGTCGTCGGTCTCACAGCCCCACACAGGCTTAACTAATCGAGGTCGCTGGTTGCTAGCTTGATAGAAAAGTCCATGCACAAACACTATAACCACTAGATCAGCGGCTAACTTAAACTTATTTATGTCTTCGTGTGCAGAGTAGGTCACTCACACAGACAAAATTATCACCATTAAAGTTTCTTACAAGAGTCCTTGTTGAACACTTTGACTAAACTGGTGCATTTCATTAAAATTAACCAGAGCCGGTCCGAGCCTTTTGGGGGCCCTAAGCAGAATTTGATTTGGGGGCCCCCTCCCACTACGCAAAGTCACCTGTGCTTGACGATTATTGACACAAATATCACGCAATAATGATACATTATAAATGAATACAGTGAGGTTATGTTTTAATACAAAATAAATACTTAATAAAAAATAGATGCCTACTTAAATAAAAAAGTTTTAACTTTTTCTTTACTCTTTTACTAACTCTTTGAAACTTCTTAAAACAAACTGTCTCAAAACATATAAAATAAATTATTTGCTAAAATAATGACAAAACTGAGAAATCAGAAACATAATAAGAGCAAGGGTTCAACAATGACAATTATTGTTGAAAACTGTAAAAATATTATTATTTCTCAACTGTCTCAATACAGTGTAACTGTCCTCAAAATCTTTTTTATTATTATTATTGTTACAGACTTTGTTGGATTGTACATGACAGAATCCAACAAAGTCTGTTACTATAATACCGGTAATGATGTACTGCGAGCATACGAGCGCGTTGTATGCGTGTATGCAATCTATTTTTCCCCTCGGGGCTTGCCGTAGATAGGAATGGGTCGTGCGCACTTGGTACTGGAGTGTCGCGGGTTTTTGGAGTTAGAGATCTGAATGATGTGTGGTATAATAAAGTGGAGAAGAGTTCAAACTGCTATGTTTATTATTTATTCAAACTGCTACCCTTACACCTAGAAGGTTAAGTTCCCCTGCGGCTATTTTCTCTAACTTAAACCGATACCGTGACTATGCGCAGTTGCGAGGAGCGACTATGCTACACTCGCGAGGTGTCTAGATTATGCGCATGACTTAAACGCTGGCAGACACAGCAGCAGTTGTTGGCAGGTATATTGATCATGAAATCAGAATTTTCTTGTCTTGAATTATTCATTCATTCATTCATATTCATTCATTCATTTATGTCACTTGTTTAAGTCATCTAAAAAAAAAAAAATTTAAACTCGATTGGGGGGCCCCCTGGTGGCCAGGGGGCCCCAAGCAGCCGCTTAGTTCGCTTATGCCTCGGGCCGGCCCTGACATTAACCGTGTTTCTCTCTCCGCAAAATACACGCGTTTTTTCTCTCACTTCTTGGACGCTCTTTTTTTTTCACTTCCTTCTCCTTTGACCTCAAATGTGATTGGCTCATTCACAAAACTTTCAGAAATAAAATAAATTCACAAAACATTTGAGTAACTCTTTCTCCCTATTGTTACAGGCATCTTTAAAGTATTTTCACATATTTTATTACCCAACAAATATTTAACATTTTAAATGCTGTATTCAGTAAACCATGAACATTACCCAATATGCATTTCTCTCATTGAGCAAAATCATAACTTCATTGCTGGTCAATGAATCTTAACTTTTAAACCTTAAATTCTATTTATTAAACTATGAAATTATTTATTCAAAACTGTATATATTACCCGAATGAATATATTTCAACAGGGTTACAGTTGTGTTTATCTGTGAAAATTATCATGGACAAAACGTGTGTCATGGTTCGTATCTTCACTGGACCCTCCTTGTCTCATGACTTTGTTATTGTGCGTGTGTGTATGGGCGTGGTCACCGATCACTACCGCTGATCAGTACTGTCAGCTGCATCTCATTATCTGCGTCAGCTGCAGCTGATCAGCTGTGCCTATATATACTCACTGTTTTTGTCTTGTCTTTGTCAGATCGTTGTGGTATGTTTCCTGGTTGGTTCCTGTTCTGTTGGTGTTCCCGTGTTCTCTGTTTCCGGTTGGATGTATCGTATCGTGCCTTTTTTGTCTGTGACCACTCAGCACTCCACCACCACTAAGGATTATCACCACCACTAAGGATTATCACCACCAGTCTTCCATCATCACGCGGTTGCCCATTCAGTTCCTGCGTCATTTCCCCGTCCTGTGTTGTGAACTTTGGTGTAGATCTGACCCGCTCTATTTATTGGTTAATAAACATTGTTTCACCTGCTCTTGCCTTCTCTCTCTCAATACTTGTGACAGAACGATCTGACCTGACATGGAGGCAGCAGGTGGCTCTGGGATCAGCATGGAGGAGTTCATCGCTCGCAGCCTCGCACGCATGGATTCTCAAGAGGAGAGCATTTCCAACACAGGGCGGGCGGTACAAGCTCTAATGGCGCAGGTGTCCGAGCTCACCCAGCAATTCCAACACCTGAGGGGTCCCACTGCGCCACCCACACCTCCTGGACCGGCTCCCCAGTCAGAGCCTCGACTTCCTGTCCCGGACGCATACTCCGGTGAGCCCACGTTCTGCCGGGCATTTCTGACGAGATGCTCCATGCATTTTTCACTTCAACCACGAACCTTTGGCGATGAAAGATCTAAAGTGGCTTTTGTTCTAACGCTACTGACGGGGAGAGCGGCAATATGGGGAACGGCGGTGTGGGAGAACCAGGATCCATGCTGTGACTCGTTCCAGGCACTCGCTGCAGAGATGAAAAGAGTGTTCGACAGATCGATGGCAGGAAGAGAAGCGGCCAGAGTTCTCGCTGATCTGCAACAAGGGAATAGATCTGTTTCGGATTACTCCATCGAATTCCGCACCCTGGCGGTCGAGTGCCAATGGAACGAGGAGGCGCAGTGGGATATGTTCCTGTGTGGGCTGGCTGACCGTGTCCAGAGAGAAATCTATGCCCTGGACCTCCCCACAAGCTTGAATGGGCTCATTCAGCTGGCGCTCCGAGTGGATGCGCGGCTTGCCAGGATGGAACGTCGCGGGTTACCCACACGATCACTGGAAGGTGTGGAGGGCCCACGGACCAGCGGCAGGGACACGGACAGCCCCCTCGTCGACCACGAGCCCATGCAGGTGGGTAGGGCTCGGCTTTCCCGGGAGGAGAAGGAGAGGCGGAGATCCCAGGGACTCTGCCTGTACTGTGGGGGAGCGGGTCACTTCCTTAACGCCTGTCCCGTAAAAGGCCAAGCCCGATAGTAAGACTGAGGCTACTATCGGGTGGGATCTCTGCGGAAAAGACCTCACCATCATCATCCACCCTCCTCCCGGTTAAACTGAGATGGGCAGCCGGCAATCACGACTGCCACGCACTATTGGACTCGGGAGCGGAAGGTAACTTTATGGACCACAAACTCGCTGATGAGCTTCACATTCCTATCACCCCACTGACTGATATCATATCTGTCAATGCCCTCAATGGCCAAAGACTTCCTAACATCGCACTCACCACTGGACCTATAACACTTATCACATCTGGCAACCATTCAGAAACTATTTTATTTCTCATTATGGAATCACCCCTGGCACCCATAGTCTTTGGTCATCCCTGGCTCACATTAAACAATCCCAGGGTGGACTGGCGCCTGCATTCCATCTCCGCTTGGAGCACTCAGTGTTATAAGTCCTGTCTTGCATCTGCCTGTTTGTCTGTACCTGTTTCTGTGTTTCAGGAGGAGACAGTGGATTTATCTAACGTGCCCGTTGAGTACCTCGACCTGAAGGAAGTGTTCAGTAAGTCCCGGGCTGCTTCTCTTCCTCCACACCGTCCCTATGACTGTGCTATAGATTTACTGCCAGGTAAGTCTCCGCCTAAGGGCAAGTTATACTCCCTCTCTGTCCCAGAGAGGGAGGCCATGGAGAAATAGATTTCTGATTCTCTAGCAACTGAGTTCATCCGGCCTTCCTCTTCTCCTGCGGGGGCGGGGTTCTTTTTTGTGGGTAAGAAGGATGGTACTTTGCGACCTTGCATTGATTACCGAGGGTTGAACAACATCACGGTAAAGAATACTTATCCTTCGCCGTTGATGTCTTCAGCTTTCGAGAGGTTGCAAGGAGCATCAATCTTCACGCAATGCCTATCATTTGGTTCACATCAGGAAGGGGGATGAATGGAAGACCGCCTTTAACACCCCCAGGGGGCACTTTGAATATTTGGTCATGCCGTTTGAGCTGTCCAACTCCCCAGCGGTCTTCCAGGCACTCGTCAACGACGTGCTGCGAGATATGGTAGATCAGTTCATATATGTCTACCTGGATGACATATTGATTTTTTCATCTTCTCTCCAGGAACACGTGCAGCACGTTCGACGAGTACTTCAGAGGTTGCTAGAGAATGGGCTTTTTGTCAAGGCGGAGAAATGCGATTTTCATGCACAGTCTGTTTCTTTTCTAGGGTACATCGTCTCGTCTGAGGGAATGCGTATGGATCCCGACAAGGTTAAGGCTGTGGTAGATTGGCCAAGTCCAGATTCCCGTAAGGCCCTACAGAGGTTTCTGGGTTTTGCCAATTTCTATAGGCGTTTCATTCGCAATTTCAGCCAACTAGCCGCTCCTCTGACTGCCTTGACCTCCCCCAGAAGGACGTTCAGGTGGTCCGATACAGCTGAGGCTGTATTCGCCAAAATGAAAGGCCGCTTCGTTTCGGCTCCCATCTTGATAGCCCCTGATCCCTCACGTCAGTTTGTGGTGGAGGTTGACGCGTCAGAGGTGGGGGTAGGAGCAGTTCTCTCCAACACACTTCCACGGACGAGAAGATGCATCCGTGCGCGTTTCTTTCTCATCGTTTATCTCCTGCGGAACGCAACTATGACATTGGTAACAGAGAGTTGTTGGCAGTCAAGCTAGCATTAGAGGAGTGGCGTCATTGGTTAGAGGGGTCGGGGGTACCTTTTATCGTCTTGACCGATCACAAGAACTTAGAATATATCAGAACTGCTAAAAGACTCAACTCCAGGCAGGCTCGGTGGGCCCTTTTTTTCGGTCGTTTTGATTTTTTTTTCTATCGTACCGCCCGGGGTCCAAGAACATCAAACCCGACTATTTATCTCGTATTTTTGACCATTCCGAACACCCGCACACTCCCGAGTGCATTTTACCAGAGACCCTATTTGTCTCCACACTCACATGGGAGATCGAGTCGAGGGTCAAGACGGCCTTAGAAGGGGTAACGCCTCTGCCCGATGGTCCACCGAGTCGATTATTTGTACCGGAGGGATTACGGTCCGACGTTATTCGATGGGGGCATTGTTCTAACGTGGCTTGTCATCCAGGGGTCAATCGTACCAGTTTTTTGGTTAAGCAACGATTCTGGTGGCCATTAATGGCTCGCGACATCCGTAATTTTGTATTGGCTTGCTCAACTTGTGCCACTGGTAAGACTTCCAATCGCCCTCCAGATGGGTTACTCCAACCGCTGTCTGTCCCTTCGAGACCCTGGTCCCACATTGCACTAGATTTTATCACCGCCCCACCGCCCTCCCACCCTCCCAGGGCAAGACGGTCGTTTTGACCGTAGTGGACCGGTTCTCGAAGGCGGCTCATTTTATCCCCTTGCCTAAATTACCCTCCGCCAAGGAGACGGCGGTGACTGTCGTTGACCACGTCTTTTGTTTCCATGGCCTCCCGGACGTGGTTTCCGACAGGGGGCCCCAATTTGTGTCCTAATTTTGGTAAGAGTTTTGTAGATTACTGGGGGCGAGTGTCAGTCTGTCCTCTGGGTTCCATCCCCAGAGCAATGGCCAAACCGAGAGAGCCAAACAGGATTTGGAGAGAGTGTTGCGATGTTTGGTATCCAAGAATCCTTCATCCTGGAGTCAGCAACTCTCGATGGTTGAGTACGCTCATAACTCGTTACCAGTGTCATCTACGGGCCTATCTCCGTTTGAGTATAGCTTAGGTTACCAGCCACCCATTTTTCCTAGTCTGGAATCCGAAGTCGTGGTCCCCTCCGCCCACGCCTTCGTCCAGTGGTGTCACCGCACATGGACCAGAGCCCGTGAGACTCTGCTCCAGGTAGGGGCGCGCACCAAGGCTAAGGCCGATCGCCACCGGTCGAAGCCTCCCGTATACGTTGTGGGTCAAAAAGTGTGGCTTTCTACTAAGAACATTCCTCTCCGCTCCGTTTCCAATAAGTTAGCTCCCAAATTTATCAGCCCGTTCCCTGTCACCAAAATTATTAGCCCGGTGGCAGTCCGACTCAAACTTCCTCCTGCGTACAGGAGAATTCATCCCGTGTTTCATTCCCACATTAATCTGCCTGTCCCGGTTCCTCCCCCGCCGCGACTAGTTGATGGGGAACCCACATATTCTGTAAATCGCATTCTGGACTCAAGGCGGAGGGGACGCGGATTCCAGTATCTGGTGGACTGGGAAGGTTACGGTCCGGAGGAGAGAAGTTGGGTACCGGCTAGGGACATCCTGGATCACTCCCTTATCGATGATTACAATCAACAGGTAAGGGCGTCTGGGAACGTCAGGAGGCGTTCCTAGGAGGGAGGGTGCTGTCACGGTTCGTATCTTCACTGGACCCTCCTTGTCTCGTGACTTTGTTATTGTGCGTGTGTGTATGAGCGTGGTCACCGATCACTACCGCTGATCAGTACTGTCAGCTGCATCTCATTATCTGCGCCAGCTGCAGCTGATCAACGGTGCCTATATATACTCACTGTTTTTGTCTTGTCTTTGTCAGATCGTTGTGGTATGTTTCCTGGTTGGTTCCTGTTCCGTTGGTGTTCCCGTGTTCTCTGTTTCCGGTTGGATGTATCGTGTCGTGCCTTCGTTGTTTGTGACCACTCAGCACTCCACCACCACTAAGGATTATCACCACTACTAAGGATTATCATCACCATTTAGGATTATCACCACCACTAGGATTATCACCACCAGTCTTCCATCATCACCCGGTTGCCCGTCCAGTTCCTGCGTCATTTCCCCGTCCTGTGTTGTGAACTTTGGTGTAGATCTGACCCGCTCTGTTTATTGGTTAATGAACATTGTTTCACCTGCTCTTGCCTTCTCTCTCTCAATTCTTGTGACAACGTGTAAGAATCATAAACTTGTTGATAACCGAGCTTGTTTTTTGCGATAATCCAAAAGCCTATGGGAAAATCCTATTGGGTTTTTATCAAGGGAACCAGTGTGATGCTAACTGCTGGTTGGCCTACAAAGTGAAGTCATACCTGCACCACTCTAAATCTTTCTAAATATGCAAACTGTTAATCGCGATTTAAAAATAAACGTTTAAATCCTCGCTGTGAGTTTGCATGTTTTCATGTCCACATATTCTTGTTAAAAAAATTACAGTGAAAGTACAGTGTAACATTTATATCATGAAGAAGTGGCCTAATATTAAAAATTAAGTTAACGTTTGAGTTAAATATCGTTTGGCCAATATTAAACAAAATTGAATCTGCTATAAAGTGTAACAACTGCAATCACCAGGCCGTTGGCGTCCTCTGCAGGCATTTGTTATAATAAATAATGCACATAAGATGATTGTTTATATTATGTAATTTAACATTGTTATTCTATAAAACCATATGATTACTTACTTTTGATGCTTTAGTTGAACCAAATATTATTGGCTCATTGTTATATGTATTTGAAGTCATTTTAACCCTCTGGAGTCTGAGGTTTTTTCTGGGTCCTGGAGGTGTTCTGACATGCTCTGACATTTGTGCTTATTTCTGTTACTTGTGACATTTTCATGGCTAAAGTCTGATTACACTGTATTCAGCACAAACTCTGCTACAATAATATGTCAGCAGCATGTATGTAAAAGTTTGGAGTTTTGAGATAATGACGTTTATTCGTGGTTTGTGAAAAAAAATTGTCACTGAAATAAGGTCATGAAACCCATACTGATTATTTCTTCACAAGACTTTTGAAAATTGTATCACATAGCCTAGAATATTTGCTTCAAAACTATGTGAAAATCCTACGTACTCATTCAGATAAAACAATATATTGATTTAAAATGTGGAAGACAGTTTTTGTGTAAGAAAGCTTTATGTGAGGAGCGCGTGATTCATCATGAATATTGATGTGTTTCACACCTGAGAAAGACAAAGACCCTCCCATAATGGCCCTATCAGGTGCTATCAGGCCCTATCATTATGAGGAGCCTTGCACAAAGAATGAGGAGAGATTTTAAAAAGAATGGCTTTTTGATTGTTTGGATTTATTTATAACACAACATAATCCTAAGATACACAACAAAGGACAAAAAAATAACATTATTGAACACACTGATCTAAAGACAGAGACTTGAACAGTAACATAGCTTTGTGCCATTCTTGAAACATAGTACATACCTGTCATTTCCAAGGTGTTTGATTTTTCATTTTACTATGTTCATGTACAGACACTCATGTGAATGTTGAAGTCAGCAGGCGATTTACAATTTACAAAATACACACACACACATATATATCGTCGCTGTCCGATGAAAACCGTGTATGTCCATTTTGCCAATTTTGAGATTTTTCGACGGATAGAATGCCCAGGTTCATTTCCGTATACAGTATCACATTATCTAAATGACCAATGAAAAGTTGTGAAATCATGTCATCTGATTTTCACGTATATCCATTTGGTGTCAAAGCTGTCAATCACGCCGCGTATCTCCCAACCTGTGGAGGCATCTCGCCGGTCTCGTGAAGTTTCATCTTAAGCGTCTCTGGAAGCTCAGCATTGGATAGCCGAATAACACTGTGAGGTAAAGTATCAGCAAACGTTTGTTTTTGACAACTGTTCTCAAGTTTATTATATATTCACAAAATTACGGTTGGACTGTGCAAACAAAGTATCAGTCTAGCATTGCCATGTCAGTGTATTGATTCATTGTCCCTTCATAGTTTGCAAGAGACATTTAATAAACTGAGCGTATTTAATAAACTGAGCGTATTTAATAAACTGAGACGTAGGCTATTTAATAAACTGAGCGTAGCCTATTAATCTGTCAATATGAAACGCGACTTGGTCATTCTAATTAATGATCGGAAGAACGCGTATCGACCACCGTTACTGTAAAATATGCACGTATGTCCATTTAAACTCGATTTTGGTCAAATGTGGATTATATCATTACACTGGCAAGAATATGGTTACATTTAAAGATGCCATACCAAGTATGCAACCTTTACTGTTGCATACCAAGTATGTTCAACTGCTTTTGAAATGACGGTGTTTTTTTCACTTCCTGAAAAGTAACCGTTTTGGACATACATGAGTTTCATCGGGCAGCGACGATATATATATATATATATATATATATATATATATATATATACAGGTCCTTCTCAAAAAATTTGCATATTGTGATAAAGTTAATTATTTTCCACAATGTAATGATAAAAATTAAACTTTCATATATTTTAGATTCATTGCACACCAACTGAAATATTTCAGGTCTTTTATTGTTTTAATACTGATGATTTTGGCATACAGCTCATGAAAACCCAAAATTCCTGTCTCAAAAAATTAGCATATTTCATCCGTGCCTTCCCCTGAAGAATGGATAGATAGCTACAAGAATACTACAAGAATAATTTGTTATATAGCGCGGTGCCTCCAATTAATAAACATATATTCTCATGTGTTTGAGAATAGAAAAAAAAACAGGTTGACAACCATAGGAACGTTATAATAAACACTGAGGTTTATTGAATAATCCCCAAACAAAACAAAACAAAAATAAAAAAAATAAAAAATTGAAACAAATGGTAAGAATATGGACTACAGAATAAGTCACATGATTCAGGGAAAACCCACAATGCAATACAAGGTTACCACATTTAAATAGTGCCACCCTTTAAGTGACCCAAAACTCAGTACTTTAGTGACTTAAAATAGTCAGACCAAAAAAAAAAAAACTGTTTCCTCTAATACAAGCGAATTACTCTTATTAATATCAATTTATACTTATTCGAACATATGACTCTTAAATGCACTCCTTCGAAACAAAATAACTAAAATGTCCTTAAATATAATCAAATGACTCTTGAACTGACTCAGTTGTAATCAAATGACTCTTAAATTGACTCAGTGGTGATCAAATGACTCTTAAATTGACTCAGTCGCAATCAAAGGACTCTTAAATTGACTCAGTTGTGATCAAATGACTCTTAAATTGACTCAGTCGCAATCAAATGACTCTTAAATTGACTCAGTCGCAATCAAATGACTCTTAAATTGACTCAGTTGTGATCAAATGACTCTTAAATTGACTCAGTCGCAATCAAATGACTCTTAAATTGACTCAGTCGCAATCAAATGACTCTTAAATTGACTCAGTTGTGATCAAATGACTCTTAAATTGACTCAGTCGCAATCAAATGACTCTTAAATTGACTCAGTTGTGATCAAATGACCCTTAAATTGACTCAGTCGCAATCAAATGACTCTTAAATTGACTCAGTCGCAATCAAATGACTGAGACTTTTCATTTTCGTCTGTGTCAGTGAAGAAAGTAAACATAGGCTCAACTGATGAGTTTTATGAATCATTTTCTTAGATAAGTTAATTTACTCAAGGCTACCAGATCAGCATTGCCAATAGGAACCTTCTACAAGCTTTGGAATTTGAAAAGTAATTTTAAATAATACAAATTATAGGCTACGTTTAACGCAGTTAGTGGAAATGGCAGACGTTCCCTTAGGCATGCGTTGTGGAAACGCGTCAAAGCATTCTCAGGTATAAATATGCAGCATTAATGCACGGTGATTTTGAACAAATATTTAATGTCGATAATGGTTACATAATGTTAAAACTAATCCTGCTATTGATATCTTTGTAAGACTGCCGACCCTGTAGAACAGTGGCAAGGGAAAACAATGTCCGGCGAAATATCGAACATTAAACTAACTTTACCATGCTCAACCACCGTGAGTGGATTTAATGCATATATAATCACTCGCGTTCAGCGGGGAGGAAGGGAGGTTGGTCGGCCAGTCGGTCCATCTCGGGACCAGCGAGATTCGTTGAGATTAATTAATCTATTTATTTAATAATTTATCTGAGGTGCCGGAACGCAGTTCCGGACCATTCCAGCCCACTTTAACCCCTGTATGTATATATATATATATATATATATATATATATATATATATATATATATATATATATATATATATATATATATATATAGGTGCTGGTAATATAATTAGAATATCATCAAAAAGTTGATTTATTCCATTCAAAAAGTGAAATTTTTGAATGGAAAAAGCATGCGCATGCCTGCTTGCGCATGGTAAAATTAGTCCTGGTAAAAGTCCTGGTAGTCCTGGTAAGTCCTGGTAAAAATTAGACAACAGAGAGTAAGTGTTCATGCCCTATACTGAAAATAGCGCATGCGCATGCGGTGATTGTTTGTGTTTGGAGCTCCGTCGAATTGATTCATTAATCCTTGATTTTCTTCTTTACCACTCATTTATAAACAAGTACTTTCTATTTTTATATCGTGTGAACTTATCCTCGATACTATTCCCTATAAAAAACAATCGGATTGCTTTGATATCGCTACTTAGATCCAACTTTGCGAATCCCAGCTACTAGCCTTTTAGCCCACTAGCATTTCACGCGTGGCCTCGCGCCAATCGACCGTCGGATTTTACACCCGTTTCACTGAAAGGATACGGGTTATATCCAGGATTTCAGTCCTAAATTAGTAGTGATATTGGTAGTATCACTACTAATTTACTGTTCATCTGTTATAATGGCGAATATATCGGATGTGTGTCTAACGCTACCTCTGAGTGCAGGTGAGGACACATTCGAGCTGCATTCGGTGCTGTTGGAGCTGGAGTCCGTGGAAAAGCAGATCCGTGGTCTGCTAGAGAGGCAAGCCGAGCTGCGAGATCGGCGATCAGCGCTTGAAACATCACGCGCCGATGCTCACAAGTCAGTGGTTAGTAACTTTTTGACTCCGACTTCGTCTACTCCGTGCGTTTCTCTGCCCAGGAGGACGCGATCATCTCTGGCTTCATTCACTCCGGCACCGACACAAAGCCATGGACCCTGGGTGATCCCTCAGCGGAAGACACGAGCCAGGACCAGACCAAGAACCTCTCCACCGCTCCCGGTCTTCGAGATCTCCACCCGGAACCGCTTCTCCCCTCTTCGCGAGTCGGAACGTGACGACGCCGTGATCATCGGCAGTTCCATCGTCCGTCATGTCCGCGCTACCTCAGGTAAGGGTAATGTGCGCACTCACTGCTTTCCTGGTGCTCGTGTTCTAGATGTCGCTGCACATGTTCCCGAGATCCTGAACGGTGACGAGCGCGTCGGAGCTGTGGTGCTGCACGCGGGAACGAACGACATCCGGCTGCGGCAGACGGAGGTTCTGAAGAAGGACTACAGGAGCCTGATCGAGACGGTACGCAGCACAGTGCCTGAGGCAACGATCATCGTGTCTGGACCGCTTCCCACGTACCGACTAGGACAAGAAAGGTTCAGTAGACTATTTGCTCTAAATGAATGGTTAATATCATGGTGTAATGAACAGAAACTGCTCTTTGTAAATAATTGGAATCTGTTCTGGGAGCGACCTAGGCTCTACCGTGCTGATGGCCTGCACCCCAGCAGAATCGGAGCGGCTGTGCTGTCGGACAACATCTCCAAGACGTTACACACCATCTGACTAGTAAGTCAAAGTCCAAATCACAATCTCTGCTGTCCCAACTTAATTGATACAAGTAGTGTAGAACATTATATAGAAACTGTGTCTATTCCTCGTCTAGTGAGGCCAAACAATAAATCTAGTTTAGGATCTAGGAAAAATCTTATTGTAATTAAACCAGAAAATCTAAATCTCAGTGAACAAAAAGAATTTCTAAAACTAGGTCTTCTAAACATTAGATCGCTCACACCTAAGGCGGTTATTGTAAATGAAATGGTCACAGATAATAATTTCGATGTTCTGTGCCTTACTGAAACCTGGCTTAAACCAAATGATTATTTCGGTCTAAATGAGTCTACTCCGCCAGGATACTGTTATAAGCATGAGCCCCGTCCGATCGGTCGTGGCGGCGGTGTTGCAACAATCTATAGAGATATCCTAAATGTTACTCAGAAAACAGGTCACAGGTTTAATTCGTTCGAAGTACTTGTGCTAAATGTTACGCTCTTAGATGTAAGAAAGAAATCCCTATTATCTCTAGCCTTAGCGACCGTATATAGACCTCCAGGGCCCTATGCTGATTTCCTAAAAGAGTTTTCAGACTTTCTCTCAGATCTATTGGTCAATGCCGATAAAGCAATAATTGTTGGAGATTTTAACATACACGTAGATAACACAAATGATGCGTTAGGGGCTGCGTTTACAGATTTATTAAACTCATTTGGGGTCAAGCAAAACGTCAGTGGTCCCACTCATCGTCTAAATGTCACGGTAGATGTATTTTCTGGTCTCTTCTAGTCTCGTGTTTATGTTTGTTGTATGATTGCACGTGCGTATGGGCGTGAATGATTGGCACTCCTGATCCGCTCCAGCTGATCATCATTTCATCACCAGCTGTACGCAATCTCATCACCCTATATATTCTTACTGCTGTTTCCTCATCATTGTCAGATCGTTTGTCTTGATGTCCTCGGTGTTGGTGTTCCTGTATCCTGTCCTGCCCGATGTTCCAGTTCTTCGTTGTCTTCACCATCATCGTCTTCGTCACCGTGTCGTGTGGGTTTGAGTCTTCGCTGTCTTCACCTCTTCACCTCACCCCACCACGGATCCTGATCATCTAGTCCCTGCGTCACTCTCCATCGGCTGCACTGTGTTTGTTCCCGTGTTATTCTGACTTTGTTCAATAATAAAAAAGTAACTCGCTTTTGCTTCCAGTATTCCTTGCAGCAGACATGACAGAACGATCTGACCGTCAAATGGAAGCAGCGAGCGCATCACCCTCGTCACTGGAGGAGTTTATCCACCACAGCATTCGGCGAATGGACGCCCAAGAGAGAGAGATCGGCGACACGGGTCGCGCAGTGCAAGCCTTAGTGACGCAGGTGTCCGAGCTCACCCGGCAGCTCCAACACCTGCATGTTCCCACTGCGCCGCCCACACCGGCCGTTCCCCCTACACCACCAGACAACCCATCCCAGTCAGAACCACGCTTACCTGTACCCGAGGCTTATGGAGGAGATCCCAATCATTGCAGAGCATTCATTACCCGATGTTCTATGCACTTCACACTGCAACCTCGCACGTTTAATACAGAACAAGCCAAAGTAGCCTTCACGCTAACCCTGCTGACTGGGAGAGCGGCTTTATGGGGGACGGCGGTGTGGGAAAACCAAAACCCATGCTGCGCCTCGTTCCAGACCCTCGCCGCCGAAATGAGGAAGGTGTTTGACCGGGCTGCTTCAGGACGTGAGGCAGCCCGAACTCTGGCGGAGCTCAGACAGGGAGGAAGATCTGTTTCTGATTTTTCGATCGAGTTTCGGACCTTGGCGGCGGAGTGCGGCTGGAACGAGGAGGCGAAGTGGGACATGTTCCTGCATGGGCTGGCTGATCACGTCCAGAAGGAGATCTACGCCCTGGACCTACCCACCACCCTTAATGGACTTATCGACCTGGCGCTGCGGGTGGACGCTCGTTTGTCCAGGGTCGAACGTCGAGCCCAGTCCACCCGTACCCTCGTAGGCATCGAGGTTCCTCGGTCCAGTGGCAGGGACGTGGTCAGCCCCAACTATGATCCGGAGCCCATGCAGGTGGGTCGAGCTCGGCTTTCCCGGGAGGAGAGGGAGAGGCGGAGGTCCCAGGGCCTTTGTCTCTATTGTGGAGGATCAGGACATTTTGCCCACAACTGCCCAGTAAAAGGCCCAGCCCGGTAGTAAACTTGAGGCTACTATCGGGTGGGATCTCCGCCAGGAAGACCTCATCAGCTGTGACATCTACCTCCACCCTTCTCCCGGTAAGACTTAGATGGTCAGTCCACCAGCACGACTGTCACGCACTACTGGACTCAGGCGCCGAAGGTAATTTTATGGACTACAATTTCGCTCAAAGATTTCAGATTCCTTGCAAACCACTCACTCACAAGATCTCTGTTCACGCACTCAACGGACAAGAATTACGCACCATCTCCCTCTCCACTGAGGACGTCACCCTCATCACCTCTGGCAACCATTCCGAGACTATTTCATTTTATATCATGGACTCACCCCTGTCACCTGTTGTCCTGGGACACCCTTGGCTCATCCAACACAATCCCCGAGTGGACTGGCATCACAAGTCCGTGCTGGAGTGGAGCAAGGAGTGTCATAAGTCTTGTCTTGTGTCTGCTTGTTCGTCTGTGCCTATGTCTGTGTTACAGGAGGAAGCAGGGGATCTATCTAACGTGCCCGTGGAGTACCTGGACCTGAAGGAAGTGTTCAGTAAGTCTCGTGCTGCTTCTCTACCTCCGCATCATCCTTACGACTGTGCTATAGATTTACTGCCAGGTAAGTCTCCGCCTAAAGGCAAGATATATGCTCTCTCTATTCCGGAGAGAGAGGCTATGGAGAAATACATTTCTGATTCTCTAGCAACCAAGTTCATCCGTCCTTCCTCTTCTCCAGCGGGGGCGGGGTTCTTTTTTGTGGGGAAGAAGGACGGCTCTCTGCGACCTTGTATTGACTACCGGGGGCTGAACAACATCACGGTAAAGAATACTTATCCTTTGCCGTTGATGTCTTCAGCTTTCGAGAGATTACAGGGAGCGTCCATCTTCACAAAATTGGACTTGCGTAACGCTTATCATTTGGTTCGCATTAGGGAGGGGGATGAGTGGAAAACTGCTTTTAACACCCCCAGGGGGCACTTTGAATACTTGGTCATGCCGTTCGAACTGTCCAACTCCCCAGCGGTTTTCCAAGCACTGGTCAATGACGTGTTGCGAGATATGATCGATCAGTTCATATATGTCTACCTGGATGACATATTGATTTTTTCCTCTTCTCTCCAGGAACATGTGCAACACGTTCGACGAGTGCTTCAGAGGTTGCTAGAGAATGGGCTTTTTGTCAAGGCGGAGAAATGCGACTTTCATGCACAGTCTGTCCCTTTCTTAGGTTACATTGTGTCGTCTGAAGGAATGCGTATGGACCCTGAGAAGATTAAGGCTGTGGTGGAGTGGCCAAACCCAGATTCCCGCAAGGCCCTGCAGAGGTTTTTGGGGTTCGCCAACTTCTACCGGCGTTTTATTCGCAACTTCAGCCAACTAGTCGCACCTCTGACTGCCTTGACCTCCCCCAGAACTACGTTCAGGTGGTCGGACGCAGCCGAAGCTGCGTTCACTAAACTGAAAGGCCGCTTTGTTTCAGCCCCCATCCTGGTAGCCCCTGATTCTTCACGTCAGTTCGTGGTGGAGGTCGACGCGTCAGAGGTGGGAGTAGGGGCAGTGCTGTCCCAACGTTCTCCTGTGGACGACAAAATGCACCCTTGCGCGTTTTTTTCACATGGACTATCACCCACCGAACGTCATTACGACATTGGTAACAGAGAGTTGTTGGCTGTTAAGTTAGCGTTGGAGGAATGGCGCCACTGGTTAGAAGGGTCGGGGGTACCTTTTATCGTCTGGACCGATCATAAGAACCTCGAATACATTAGAACCGCTAAAAGATTGAACTCCAGGCAGGCTCGGTGGGCTCTGTTTTTCGGTCGTTTTGATTTTTCCTTGTCCTATCGGCCGGGGTCTAAGAACATCAAACCCGACGCACTATCTCGTATATTTGATTTTTCCGAGCGCCCGTCTACTCCCGAGTGTATTTTGCCTGAAACCCTATTTGTTTCAACACTCACATGGGAGATCGAATCGAGGGTCACTAAAGCCCTAGAAGGGGTAACGCCTCCGCCCGGTTGCCCACCGAACCGATTGTTTGTGCCGGAGGGATTACGGTCTGACGTTATTCAGTGGGGTCATGGTTCCAACGTGGCTTGCCATCCAGGAGTCAATCGGACTAAGTTTTTAGTTAAGCAACGATTCTGGTGGCCACTTATGGCTCGCGACATTCACAGTTTTGTTTTGGCTTGCTCGGTTTGTGCCACTGGTAAAACTTCCAATCGACCTCCAGACGGGTTACTCCAGCCACTGCCGGTCCCCTCGAGACCCTGGTCCCATATCGCTCTAGATTTTGTTACCGCCCTCCCACCCTCTCAGGGTAACACAGTGGTTTTAACTGTGGTGGACCGGTTCTCGAAGGCAGCCCACTTTGTTCCCTTACCCAAATTACCCTCAGCTAAGGAGACGGCGGTGGCAGTCGTAGATCACGTCTTTCGGTTACATGGCCTCCCGACAGACGTGGTTTCCGACAGGGGTCCCCAGTTTGTGTCCAAATTTTGGCAAGAGTTTTGTAGATTACTGGGGGCGACGGTTAGTTTGTCCTCTGGGTTTCACCCCCAGAGCAATGGTCAAACCGAGAGAGCCAACCAGGATTTGGAGAGAGTGTTGCGATGTTTGGTCTCCAAGAATCCTTCCTCGTGGAGCCAACAACTTCCTATGGTTGAGTACGCGCACAACACGTTACCAGTATCGGCTACGGGCCTATCTCCGTTTGAGTGTAGTGTAGGTTACCAGCCACCTTTATTTCCCAGTCTGGAATCCGAGGTTGCGGTCCCCTCCGCCCACGCCTTCGTCCAGAGGTGTCACCGCACCTGGACTAGAGCCCGAGAGACTCTACTCCAGGTGGGGGCGCGCACCAAGGCCAAGGCCGATCGCCACCGGTCAAGGCCTCCCGTATACGTCGTTGGTCAAAAAGTGTGGCTTTCTACTAAGAATATTCCTCTCCGTACCGTGTCTAATAAACTAGCACCCAAATTCATTGGCCCGTTTACTGTCACTAAGATCCTTAGCCCGGTGGCAGTCCGCCTCAAATTACCTCCAGCGTACAGGAGGGTTCATTCCGTGTTTCATGTCTCCAAAATTAAACCCGTGTTTCATTCACACATTAACCCGCCCGTCCCGGTCCCTCCTCCACCGCGGCTCGTAGATGGAGAGACCACATATTCGGTCAATCGTATTCTGGACTCTAGGCGGAGGGGACGCGGATTTCAGTACTTGGTGGACTGGGAGGGTTACGGTCCGGAGGAGAGAAGTTGGGTTCCTGCTAGAGACATCCTGGATCACTCCCTTATCGATGATTACAATCGACAGGTAAGGGTGTCTGGGAACGCCAGGAGGCGTTCTTAGAGGGAGGGGTACTGTCACGGTAGATGTATTTTCTGGTCTCTTCTAGTCTCGTGTTTATGTTTGTTGTATGATTGCACGTGCGTATGGGCGTGAATGATTGGCACTCCTGATCCGCTCCAGCTGATCATCATTTCATCACCAGCTGTACGCAATCTCATCACCCTATATATTCTTACTGCTGTTTCCTCATCATTGTCAGATCGTTTGTCTTGATGTCCTCGGTGTTGGTGTTCCTGTATCCTGTCCTGCCCGATGTTCCAGTTCTTCGTTGTCTTCACCATCATCGTCTTCGTCACCGTGTCGTGTGGGTTTGAGTCTTCGCTGTCTTCACCTCTTCACCTCACCCCACCACGGATCCTGATCATCTAGTCCCTGCGTCACTCACCATCGGCTGCACTGTGTTTGTTCCCGTGTTATTCTGACTTTGTTCAATAATAAAAAAGTAACTCGCTTTTGCTTCCAGTATTCCTTGCAGCAGACATGACACTAAATCATACACTAGATTTAATTATATCATATGGAACCAATCCAACCGATATAGATATTATAGCGCAAAGTGACGATCTCACTGATCATTGTATGGTAACGTGCATATTACGTACTGCTGAAATTTGCCATGTTGCGCCACGTTATCGACCAGGCAGAACAATCGTTCCAACCACTATAGATAGATTCACAAATAGCTTACCTGATCTATCTCAGCTGCTCAGTGAACCCCAACAAACAGATGAACTAGAGGAAATGACTAGCAGTTTGAGCACCATTTTCTCTAGTACATTAGATATTGTTGCACCAATTAGATTAAAAAAGGTTAGAGAGAAAACTAAAGCACCATGGTACAATAGTACTACACATGTTATCAAGAGAGAAACTCGTAACTTAGAGCGTAAATGGAAACAAACTAATTTAGAGGTCTTTAGAATCGCGTGGAAAGACAGTATGTCACGTTATAAAAAGGCTCTAAAAGCAGCCAGGGCTGAGCATCTCCGCAAACTAATAGAAAATAACCAAAATAATCCAAGGTTTTTATTTAACACCGTGGCTAGACTAACAAATAAACAGACATCACCAGAGCAAAATATTCCGTTACAGTATAGTTGTAATGATTTTATGAATTACTTCAATGAGAAAATAGAAAGCATCCGAAATACAATTGTAAATGTACAATCCTCTATGGTGTCTTATGATTCAGCCACAATTATCGCCCCTCAAGAACAACTACACCGCTTTACAACTATAGGACAGGAAGAGCTAAATAAACTTATCTTTGCAGCGAAACCAACAACATGTTTATTAGACCCAATACCCACTAAACTACTGAAAGAAGTGTTACCTGTAGTGGAAGAGCCTCTTCTCAATATTATTAACTCGTCTTTATCTTTAGGTCATGTTCCAAAAATATTTAAGCTGGCAGTAATAAAACCTATTATTAAGAAACCGCAATTAGATCAAAATAACTTAGCAAATTACAGACCCATTTCAAATCTTCCATTTATATCTAAAATACTAGAAAAAATTGTGTCCGCTCAATTGTGCTCTTTCTTGCAAGAAAATTATATCTATGAAAAATTTCAGTCAGGATTCAGACCGCATCATAGCACAGAAACTGCGCTAGTTAAAATTACAAATGATTTACTTTTAGCTTCTGACCAAGGCTGTATCTCAATACTAGTTCTACTCGATCTTAGTGCTGCGTTCGACACTATAGATCATAAAATACTCTTAGATCGACTACAAAACTACACTGGTGTTCAGGGACAGGCATTAAGCTGGTTTAGATCGTACTTATCAGACCGTTACCATTTTGTCTGTTTAAATGGTGAAAAATCGAAGATAACGTCAGTAGACTATGGAGTGGCGCAAGGATCGGTGTTAGGCCCTCTGCTATTCTCAATATATATGCTGCCACTGGGTAATATTATAAGAAAACATGGAATTAATTTCCACTGTTATGCTGATGACACTCAATTATATATTTCATCAAGACCAGATGAAAACACTAACTTATCTAAATTGACAGAGTGTCTTAAAGATATAAAATGCTGGATGACGTGTAATTTCCTGCTATTAAATTCAGATAAAACGGAGGTATTACTTATTGGTCCAAAAAACTACCCACAAAACCTCGTACAATACAACTTTAATTTAGAAGGATGTCCAGTTACTTTATCCACTACAGTAAAAGACCTGGGTGTTATACTAGACCGCAACTTGTCTTTCGAAAATCATATTTCATATGTTACAAGAACAGCCTTCTTCCACCTTAGAAATATTGCTAAGCTACGTAACATGCTATCTGTTTCTGATGCAGAAAAGTTAGTTCATGCATTCATGACCTCAAGACTAGATTACTGTAACGCTTTATTAGCTGGTTGTCCTACATCCTCAATAAACAAGCTACAGTTAGTGCAAAATGCAGCTGCTAGAGTTCTTACTAGGTCAAGAAAATATGATCATATAACACCAATTTTATCATCTCTGCACTGGTTACCTATTAAGTTCCGTATCAATTACAAAGTACTATTACTGACCTATAAAGCCCTAAATGGTCTAGCTCCTGTATATTTAATGGACCTTCTATCGCCCTACAATCCATCGCGTTCTTTAAGATCCCTAAATTCGAGGCTTCTGGTCATTCCTAGGATATCCAGATCCACTAAAGGAGGGAGGGCGTTCTCGCATTTCGCTCCTAAACTCTGGAATAGCCTTCCTGATACTGTTCGTTGCTCAGACTCGCTCTCCCAGTTCAAAACTAGATTAAAGACGCATCTCTTCAGCCAAGCATTCACATAATGCTTGCCTCTTATACTACTGTTGAACCAGATCGAATGCATTAATATTATGAACAGCAGCTACGCTAATTATTTCCCATCTGCTTTTCTGCTGTTATCTCGGGACGCTAGTCCCGAGGTAAATAGCGTTCTTCAGCTACAGTCTGTATCCAGCCTCTCACGGAGACTTCAGAGTCCCCAACACCTGTGATGAGACGACTCGACGCCTGTGAAGAGACGACTCAACGCCGGCGATATGTTATGCCCTAAATTAATACATGATGATTAACTAACTGTATTTTTTACGTACATTTCTGAAATGCACTTTCTGTAAAGCTGCTTTGAAACAATATGTATTGTGAAAAGCGCTATACAAATAAATTTGAATTGAATTGAATTGAAATTTGGATATTATATTCATTCATTACACACAGACTGATATATTTCAAATGTTTATTTTATTTAATTGTGATGATTAAAACTGTATTACTTAAGACCAATACAAAAAAAGGATTTTTAGAAATGTTGGCCAACTGAAAATTATGAACATGAAAAGTATGTGCATGTACAGCACTCAATACTTAGTTGGGGCTCCTTTTACCTGAATTACTGCAGCAATGCAGCGTGGCATGGAGTCGATCAGTCTGTGGCACTGCTCAGGTGTAATGAGAGCCCAGGTTGCTCTGATAGTGGCCTTCAGCTCTTCTGCATTGTTGGGTCTGGCGTATCACATCTTCCTCTTCACAATACCCCATAGATTTTCTATAGGGTTAAGGTCAGGGGAGTTTGCTGGCCAATTAAGAACAGGGATACCATGGTCCTTAAACCAGATACTGGTAGCTTTGGCACTGTGTGCAGGTGCCAAGTCCTGTTGGAAAATGAAATCTGCATCTCCATAAAGTTGGTCAGCAGCAGGAAGCATGAAGTGCTGTAAAACTTCCTGGTAGACGGCTGCGTTGACCTTGGACCTCAGGAAACACAGTGGACCAACACCAGCAGATGGCATGGCACCCCAAACCATCACTGACTGTGGAAACTTTACACTGGACTTCAAGTAACGTGGATTCTGTGCCTCTCCTCTCTTCCTCCAGACTCTGGGACCTTGATTTTCAAAGGAAATGCAAAATTTACTTTCATCAGAGAACATAACTTTGGACCACTCAGCAGCAGTCCAGTCCTTTTTGTCTTTAGCCCCGGCGAGACGCTTCTGACGCTGTGTCTTGTTCAAGAGTGGCTTGACACAAGGAATGCGACAGCTGAAATCCATGTCTTGCATACGTCTGTGCGTGGTGGTTCTTGAAGCACTGACTCCAGCTCTGCCGCACTAAGGCAAAAGGTCGTAACTTCGATTTTTGGTGAAAATGAGTTATTGTCATTTTTAGGACAATAAACATAAGTTTTATCAAATAGACAAACATCAAGTTTCAATTTGATTGTTTTTTTTGGGGGAAATAAGATGATGTTTTTGGCGTAACTTCAAAAAGCCAAGGGGAAACTGTGGTAGAAGCCCGTAACGTCAGTTACGGCTTTATGCCTTCATTTTTCGCTGCTCCTGAACACTCGAATGAAGTTACGGTTGCACTGCCCTGAAGTTACGGCACTCTGCCTTGTTCTGACCGACCATCAAAGTATTGCCGCGCTGGAGTTACGGGGTCATAATGTAGCAATTAAATCACCTCAGACACACACGTACATGTTTCACAGTGATTGCTTTTGTGGCATACTCTCGGGGGGAAATGATGGTGGAGATGGCTTTGAAACGTAAACACCAAGATCAAGGTAAGAATGACACAACACGGGTGCATAAAAAAAGAAAATCTTTAAAATCCAGTAATAGCTCGCGGTAGCCTTTAGCTAGCGATGCTACTTCGCAAACTAGACACAAGCACGTTTCGAGCCATAATCAACTTTTCCAGTAACAAGCGCTCCATTACATTTTACATTTATTCATTTATCTGACGCTTTTATCCAAAGCGACTTACAATTGCTATATATATGTCAGAGGTCGCACGCCTCTGGAGCAACTAGGGGTTAAGTGTCTTGCTCAGGGACACATTGGTGTCTTACAGTGGATTCGAACCCGGGTCTCTCACACCACAGGCATGTGTCTTATCCACTGCGCCATCACCATTAGAACAGGCTTGTAGGATATCTTAATTCACAGCCCGTTATACAAGGCTACGTACAACTGAAATAAAATGTGCTTCTCATAGGCTAGCTCTCGCCTGCCAATGACAGTCCACTGACTGAAAACTACGTACGCAAGTTGGTTGGTTGGAGCCGCAACGACACACCCATTATACACCAGCAGCAGGAATGTAGTAATTTAGAGCCTACCTTTTGTTGAACCCTGGTTAAAATCCATGTCAAACAACTGACGAGAAAGCAAATCCATTACAATGTGGAACTACTAGATACAGTTATTTAGCGACACCTAATCTGTAGCCCCGCCTTAGCTCTGAAGCTCTGTGACTATTATGAACAAGCTGCGATCTCAAGATTGCAATGCTGGAATATGTTGTGTGTGTGTGTGTGTGTGTGTGTGTGTGTGTGTGTGTGTGTGTGTGTGTGTGTGTGTGTGTGTGTGTGTGTGTGTGTGTGTGTGTGTGTGAGAGAGAAAGAGAGAGAGAGAGAGAGAGAGAGAGGGAGAGAGAGAGGGAGAGGGAGGCGCGGGCGCGATCAAACAGTGGAAATATAAAAACATACTCCGTCATTTTGTTCATACAGGACATTCCAACTATTCTCACTACTTCAACTTCTTGTTTATACATATGAAGCCATTTTTATAATAGTGAGTGCAATATAATATTGCTTACATTTTAAGTGTTATCATAACATTAGAAGTTAAGTGCGCGGTTGCATAAAGCACCTTAAGTTTTTCCCTTAAGGGTGATACTTAAGGGGCGATTTCCCCTTACCTAAGAGAATAACTTAAGGGTGTTGCATATAATCACTTAAACGGTTCTCTTAGGTAAGGGAAACATTTAAGTGTTTCACGACAGCGATCCTGGATTCACGTTATAAAAGTCTGTTGTTGCCATAGATACGCAAAACACTAACACTAGCAATTACGCGTTTTCATCAAATAAAGTAGGCTAATAAAGTAGGATAGGATATCGGAATGGATAAAGAAAACAAAAAAAGAAAGCCTAATTGGACAGAGGAGGAGAAATGCATTCTTCTTGACGAATATGATAAAAGAAAAATAATTTTGAAAAGCAAACTAAATCCCAACGTAACTGCTGCAAAAAAAACAGAAACAGTGGGAAGAAATAACGGAAAAAATCAACGCAAGGAATCTTGATGTGAAGAGGACGGTTCAGGAAGTCCTTAAAAAATATGAAAACATCACTGTGGTCGCAAAAAGGAGTTGAGCGCTTATAAGAAAGAAGCCAACAAAACAGGTAAGATTGAGCAAGACTACGCTTTTAAGATTGTATGCACCGCACCCTGGTGAAGAGTGCGCTTTATTGCTGTACAGTGTTAAGACCTAACAAATACAAAACTGAGTCCTCAGGGTCCGGTCACCTCTTCTCGTTGTGCAGCGTTTTTTGCCACACTTTTTCCTTCCCACAGACTTCCCACTGAGGTGCCTTGATACAGCACTCTGGGAACAGCCTATTTGTGCAGAAATTTCTTTCTGTGTCTTACCCTCTTTCTTGAGGGTGTCAATGATGGCCTTCTGGACAGCAATCAGGTCGGCAGTCTTACCCATGATTGCGGTTTTGAGTAATGAAACAGGCTGGGAGTTTTTAAAAGCCTCAGGAATCTTTTGCAGGTGTTTAGAGTTAATTAGTTGATTCAGATGATTAGGTTAATAGCTCGTTTAGAGAACCTTTTCATGATATGCTAATTTTTTGAGATAGGAATTTTGGGTTTTCATGAGCTGTATGCCAAAATCATCAGTATTAAAACAATAAAAGACCTGAAATATTTCAGGTGGTGTGCAATGAATCTAAAATATATGAAAGTTTAATTTTTATCATTACATTATGGAAAATAATGAACTTTATCACAATATGCAAATTTTTTTAGAAGGACCTGTATATATAATGAACACCAGGTTGGTTGTGCCTTGTAGGCATCCCTTACGAAAAAGTAATATACTTCAAGTCCATTTTATGAAGTATACTTAAGTAATGTTCAAGTATATTTTTAAGTATAATTATGTAGTAAGTATACTAATGTCAATATGTACTAGTAGTAAACTTGTAAGTGTACTATTTTAATTCCGCTTGGGACTAAATTGGCCCACTTTTAGTATATAAAAGTATATGATTAAGTGTACTATAAGTGTAACATTAGTAAACTTTAAGTGCACAACTAGTTCTTAATTATGTTTCACATTTGTACTGCAAGTGAGCTTATGGGTATACTAGTAGTTTACTATTTTAATACTTGTAGCAAATGTTTAGTTTATGAAAGTACACTTTGAAGTATACTCTCTGTAAACTACTAGTTTAGTAGTTTTATACTACAAGTTTTCTTTAAGTGAACTTAACATCATACTTGTAGTTTACTAATTATATATTCTTTTTGCTCTTTTAGTGTACTTTCAGTATACTAGTTTAGTAGTTTTATACTACAAGTTTTCTTTAAGTGAACTTAACATTATACTTATAGTTTACTATTTATATATTATTTTTGCACTTGCAGTAGGCCTATACTACTATGTTCAAATGTTATTTTTTATACTTGAAAAATACCTTTAACTGTACTTTAATTTTAAAAACATTTTATTAGCTTCATGCATCCTTTTTTATCAACACTTGAATGTTGGTAAGTTTCGTAAAGAAAGGCAACATTTTAAACAAGAGTTGAAAAAATCTAATTTTTGTCAAAGAATTAAAAGGATCTGATCTCTATCTGATCTCTTGATCAGATTCAGGACGATGATCAAAACACAGATGGAGTAGATCAAGTCCAACAACCCAAAAGCTTCACAGTCATTTTCTCTTCATGTGTAACGCTTCATTTCATTTGGAATCATTAAGCAGTTTTGATTTACACGCTGTTTAATGTTTGATGATCACGTTATTTTACATTTGAGTGAGCAATCTTCTATCACTTGTTTCAGCTTCTTCTTCTACTGTGTTTTGATCCGGAGATTCTGTACTAGAAGATGTGTCATAGCGCCCCCTACCGTATAACAGTGAAAACATGGATAGCTGGAATATTCAGTCAATGATGGGGAAACAGTAGAGTAGAATTAAAAGTACACTCACCTAAAGGATTATTAGGAACACCTGTTCAATTTCTCATTAATGCAATTATCTAATCAACCAATCACATGGCAGTTGCTTCAATGCATTTAGGGGTGTGGACCTCGTCAAGACAATCTCCTGAACTCCAAACTGAATGTCAGAATGGGAAAGAAAGGTGATTTAAGCAATTTTGAGCGTGGCATGGTTGTTGGTGCCAGACGGGCCGGTCTGAGTATTTCACAATCTGCTCAGTTACTGGGATTTTCACGCACAACCATTTCTAGGGTTTACAAAGAATGATGTTAAAAAGGGAAAAACATCCAGTATGCGACAGTCCTGTGGGCGAAAATGCCTTGTTGATGCTAGAGGTCAGAGGAGAATGGGCTGGCTGATTCAAGCTGATAGAAGAGCAACTTTGACTGAAATAACCACTCGTTACAACCGAGGTATGCAGCAAAGCATTTGTGAAGCCACAACACGCACAACCTTGAGGCGGATGGGCTACAACAGCAGAAGACCCCACCGGGTACCACTCATCTCCACTACAAATAGGAAAAAGAAGCTAAAATTTGCAAGAGCTCACCAAAATTGGATAGTTGAAGACTGAAAAAAACCCTGGTCTGATGAGTCTCGATTTCTGTTGAGACATTCAGATGGTAGAGTCAGAATTTGGCGTAAACAGAATGAGAACATGGATCCATCATGCCTTGTTACCACTGTGCAGGCTGGTTGTGGTGGTGTAATGGTGTGGGGGATGTTTTCTTGGCACACTTTAGGCCCCTTAGTGCCAATTGGGCATCGTTTAAATGCCACGGCCTACCTGAGCATTGTTTCTGACCATGTCCATCCCTTTATGGCCACCATGTACCCATCCTCTGATGGCTACTTCCAGCAGGATAATGCACCATGTCACAAAGCTTGAATCATTTCAAATTGGTTTCTTGAACATGACAATGAGTTCACTGTACTAAAATGGCCCCCACAGTCACCCTCAACCCAATAGAGCATATTTGGGATGTGGTGGAACGGGAGCTTTCTTGCCCTGGATGTGCATCCCACAAATCTCCATCAACTGCAAGATGCTATCCTATCAATATGGGCCAACATTTCTAAAGAATGCTTTCAGCATCTTGTTGAATCAATGCCACGTAGAATTAAGGCAGTTCTGAAGGCGAAAGGGGGTCAAACACAGTATTAGTATGGTGTTCCTAATAATCCTTCAGGTGAGTGTAAATTCCTATGTACACTACCAGTGGACTAGCCTACGCAAAAATTCAGATACGCAGAATAGAAACATATCTGTTTTATATAAATATTTTAATCAATATTTTCAAACTATGTAAGTTTCATAAGACTGTATATGAAAAACTATGTAAAAAAAGTATATTTAATAGGCTACTCGAACAAAAGAGTTAACACAACTACAAGCCAAGTGTACTTTGAATACTTAATTATACTTTTAAGTATATCTCGATCAAAAGATTGAGTACAAGTATAGGCCAAATATACTTGGACTTTTCTCTCAGTATAAGTCAAGTATTCTGAAGTGTGATTTTAAGTATATTTCTGAGAAGTACATAAATTATATTTCTGAGAAGTATATAAAATGTAGACTGAAAGTATGCTTTCTTATTTTTAGTTGAAAAGAAGTATACTAATAGAATACTTGAATAAACATATTTTTCGTAAGGGATATACGTGTAGGCGACACATATATGCCTACAAGGCACAACCAGCCTGGTGTTCATTTTATATGTATAGGGCTGCATAAAATAACAATAACAATAGCCTATAGCAGGCAGCCTATAAATCATTAAAAATTAACACTTAAGAAACACTACACTAGAGAAAAATATATGGATCATATGTTACTTCAAATGTTTCCATTCGTTATGACGTTATGAAATGAGATTGGAGTAAAAACCAAATGTTTTAATTTTATTTACCAAATGAAGCCTAATGTTTGGCGTGTTTTGCTAATGTTTGGCGTGTTTTGCTTTTCAAACCCACAGCGTGACTGACTCAAACTCACAGCGCGTGCAGAGAACATTCACTGAAGCGATCGAGGCACTCTAAACTATGAAACATTATTGTTACCATATTATACATATCTACGTTTGAGCAGATATCCACAACCACAGTATTTAACAGTAAACACTGGTCTAAACATTATAATATTCACCATATTAAAGTAAACACTCATACTAGCCTACTTTTCTATCATGCTGTGTTTTATTATCCTTGTGTCGTGTACATGTATATAAATTTAGCATTAGGCTTCATGTTTTTACTCCAATCTCATTTCATAACGTACATTTTAGTCTGGCACCAGTTTAACTAGTTGCTACAATGTAAAGTTTATATAACAATAACATTATGAGTGGATGTCTTAACTTAAAAATCTTTCTCATCTTCAAATCGCGTTCTTCTAATTCTTCTGAGGTAAATCCAAGGTGCACAACACAGCACAAAACACAGTCTTCCAAACTCGATGTAAAGCAGAGGAGTAAGCTACTGAAGTCTCTGATTCTTTGTTTTGAGGTGATGAGGGTGTTTTCAGGTCTGCTCCTTCACATGGATATTTGCATGTCAATCGCTCTTGCGCGCGTGGGTGTGGTCACAGAGTTAATTAGGACGCGTTTGAGAAACTATACATGTCGTTGCTTTCATACGGATTACTTAAACAGAGAATATTTGTTTTTGATATATTTACATCATTTAAAAATAGAGATCCCAAGCTTTGTAAAGACATACGTTTCAAGTCAGTCTGACAAACATTCGCTGAGTTACAGATCATTTTCTGTCGCGTTTCAGAATGAACTTCACATTGAGAGAGACGGCAGAACGCGCATCATGTTTATTTTCTTTATTTTATGAAAAACACAACATTTTGTTTTTATTATGAGTGTACACAAATAAAAGAAGACATTTAACAGTTTTGAACACTTATATGTAAGATCAAAATCGACAGAGTATTTTGAGTCTCTTTTGCACTGATAAGAAAAAAAGTGAGCTCGTCATGCCGGCGTGACCGCCAAACCCAGGGGGTTAAATATCATCTGCAGAATGAGACTGGCTGCTCAGAGATGGCGATCAGTTCTTCCCAGGAGATGGTAGCAGGACCACTCCTTCCCCCGGTGGAGGGCCGGGGGAGAATCTTTTGTTATCAGAGGTCCCGGATGTTAGTGTGCGCCGCTCACGAGCCTCGGCACTCTCGGTGGAGCAGCTGGTCCACCGGTGGAAGAGCAGGCCCCGGTGGAACGCTGGTCCTTCCCTGGCCTCCTCAGTCAGGACGTGGCAAACGACCGTGCCCTCACACCGGGCTACGCCTCCCACATCCGGACAGGTCATTCCGCCTCGCTGCCCCATCGAGGGTACGTCTGTGGTTCACATAACCCCGCTGGTACAGTTTTTGGGAGCCTTTTTAGAGCTTCCCAACCTGTCCTGCTGGGTCGCGAAAACCATCATGCTTGGCTATGCGATTCAGTTCACATGCTCTCCTCCCCGGAAAGGGGAGTCCAGGACACTATGGTTGGTGGCAATGCCCCTGTCATGCGTGCGGAGGTCGCTACCTTACGCCCTTTAGGGAAGTCATTTAGAGCAGGGTACACCGCACCACTCAAATGACGCGGAGTGGGACGCACTTCGTGGACGCTGCGCGGCGCCCCCTAGACGATTTTTGGGGGGCCCCGTGACGCCCCTTCCTGAAAGGGGCCGTCCCCAAGGGCCCCTGAGAGGCGGTCCCAAGACTCTAGACCCCCCAGGGGCCATATGGGAGGGGCCAGAAGTTACACCCCCAAAACCGCAGTTCGGGCATCGGCCACCAGGTGGCTCACCAACGTCCCACCCTCAACCTATTCGACGGCCGTTGAATAAGTCAGGGGTGGGCGTCCAGGGGGTGCTTAAACGTCCCCCTTACGGCCTGTTCACCCTTGCACGCTCCACGCCATTGGCCGAAGTCGCGGGGTGGGCGGGGCCGTCCACGGAGTGCCTATTTGTCCCCTTACAGCCTATTCTCGTCCACGGAGTGCCTGTTTGTCCCCTAACAGCCTAAATGAAGCCAGGGGGCGGGGATCGATCCCGGACACGCCCCCTGTCCACGGAGAGCCTATTTGTCCCCTTACAGCCTATTCTTGTCCACGGAGTGCCTGTTTGTCCCCTAACAGCCTAAATGAAGCCAGGGGGCGGGGATCGATCCCGGACACGCCCCCTGTCCACGGAGAGCCTATACGTCCCCCTTACAGCCTATTCTTGTCCACGGAGTGCCTGTTTGTCCCCTAACAGCCTAAATGAAGCCAGGGGGCAGGAATCGATCCCGGACACGCCCCCTGTCCACGGACAGCCTATATGTCCCCCTTACAGCCTTTTCTTGTTCACGGAGTGCCCGTTTGTCCCCTAACAGCCTAAATGAAGCCAGGGGGCGGGGATCGATCCCGGACACGCCCCCTGTCCACGGACAGCCTATACGTCCCCCTTACAGCCTATTCTTGTCCACGGAGTGCCTGTTTGTCCACTAACAGCCTAAACGAAGCCAGGGGGCGGGGATCATTCCCGGACACGCCCCCTGTCCACGGACAGCCTATCCATCCCCCTTACAGCCTATATCCCGCCTACCCGCTCCACGCCATTGGCCGGATTCGCAGGGTGGGCGGGGCGTCCACGGAGAGCCTATTTGTCCCCTTACAGCCTATAATTCATTCTTTTTGTCCACGAAGTGCCTATGGTGTCCCCTAACAGCCTATTTGTGCGGAAGTCTTCCTCTTGTCCACGAAGAGCCTATGGTGTCCCCTAACAGCCTATTCTTCATCGGTTTGTCCACGAAGTGCCTATGGTGTTCCCTAACAGCCTATATGTGCGGAAAGCGTCCACGAAGAGCCTAAGGTGTCCCCTAACAGCCTATTCTTCATCAGTTTGTCCACGAAGTGCCTATGGTGTTCCCTAACAGCCTATATGTGCGGAAGTCGTCCACAAAGAGCCTATGGTGTCCCCTGACAGCCTGTTCTTCATCGGTTTGTCCACGAAGTGCCTATGGTGTCACCTGACAGCCTAGTCTTCATCGGTTTGTCCACGAAATGCCTATGGTGTCCCCTGACAGTCTGCTCTTCATCCTGTCCACAGACAGCCTATTTAGACACTGTTATAACACTGATGTACATTACAGATATTAATTATGCAAAATTAGCATAAAATCCAACTGTCCACAAACAGCCTACAGGGGCTTCGTCAAATAAGTTGCAGGTGGGATGCTGTTTTTGACTTAGATTTTTGGAGCGTGTGGATTCTCAGAAACCTTGGGTTGGATTCTCAGGAACCTTCAGTTGGATTTTCTAAAACTTGTAATTTATGAGGTGAAACCTACTGTACACCACTCAGGGGACATAGCACAACACACTGATGTACATTACAGATATTAATTATGCAAAATTAGCATAAAATCATACTGTCCACGGGGAGCCTACAGGGGCTCCGTCAAATAAGTTGCAGGTGGGATGCTGTTTTTGACCGGGCATAACTCAGGAACAAAGCCGAATTGGGGCTCCATACTCTGAGGTCATGGGGGGCCCAAGGGTGCCTCCCCATGCCCGGAGTATGGAGCTCCAAGTCGGCGTGGTTTCTGAGATACACCCGGTCAAAGTCCCATATCTGACCGGGCACAACTCAGGAAACAAGCTGACTTGGGGCTCCATACTCTGGGGTCATGGGGGGCCCAAGGGTGCCTCCCCATGCCCGGAGTATGGAGCTCCAAGTCGGCGTGGTTTCCGAGATACACCCGGTCAAAGTCCCAAAGGAAGTTGCCATATCTCGGGAAACAAGCCGACTCTGGGTTCCATACTCTGGGGTCATGGGGGGCCCAAGGGTGCCTCCCCATGCCCAGAGTATGGACCTCCAAGTCGGCGTGGTTTCCGAGATACACCCGGTCAAAGTCCCACAGGAAGTTGCCATATCTCGGGAACCAAGCCGACTCTGGGTTCCATACTCTGGGGTCGAGGGGGTCTCATGGGTCCCCCCCCCCCCCACGCCCGGAGAATGGAGTTCCAAGTCAGCTTGGTGTCCGAGATACACCCGGTCAAAGTCCCACAGGAAGTTGCCATATCTCGAGAACCAAGCCGACTTGGGGCTCCATACTCTGGGGGCACGGGGGGCCCATAGGTACCTACCAACACCTGGAGATTGGAGCTCAAAGTCGGCATGGTTTCCGAAATACACCCGGTCAAAGCTGGACCGGAAGTGGCCGTATCTCAGAAACAGAAGGTCCCAGCAGCTGGAAACGGCGGCGTCTGAAGGGCGCATACGGGCCCCCCTCAGGCCCGGAGTTTTGAATTCCAACTCGGCTTAACTCCCATGATACACCCGGTTATACATAAGGGACTTTTGGACAAAACGGTCTATATCTCGGAAATGACGGGCCCCAGCGGATCGTCCTTCAGAGCAGTGAGGGGGCCCTAGGGGCCCTCTCAGACCCCAGTGTCCCGAGCCTCTAGGACCCTTCCTTCTGAAGTGCACCCTTTCCTGTTGGCCCCCGTATCTCGGCCTCTGGGGGCGCTAGAAGCTCGGGCTAGGGCCCGTTGGAAAGGGCCCCTGGGGACCTTACTTTGACCCGAGTTTGGTGTCGCTAGGCCGCTTGGTCCCCGAGTTATAGCCGTTCAAACTTTGAAGCCCACCTGCAACTTATTTGACAGAGCCCCTGTAGGCTCCCCGTGGACATTCCATTAAAAGGTCATATTTCATAAATAAAGTGGTTATTTGTGGTCAAGCCTACTGTACACCACTCAGGGGACACAGCACAACACACTGATGTACATTAAAGATAGTAATTATGCAAAATTAGCATAAAATCCAACTGTCCACAAACAGCCTACAGGGGCTTCGTCAAATAAGTTGCAGGTGGGATGCTGTTTTTGACTTAGTTTTTTGGAGCGTGTGAATTATCGGAAACCTTGGGTTGGATTCTCTGAAACTTTGGTTGGATTTTCTGAAACTTGTAATTTATGAGGTGAAACCTACTGTACACCACACAGGGGACACAAGACAAAACACTGATTTACATCACAGATATTAATTATGCAAAATTAGCATAAAATCCAACTGTCCACAAACAGCCTACAGGGGCTCCGTCAAATAAGTTGCAGGTGGGATGTTTTGGTTGAAGTCCCACCTGCAACTTATTTGACAGAGCCCCTTTAGGCTCCCCGTGGACATTGTATTAAAAGGTCATATTTCATAAATAAAGTGGTTATTTGTGGTCAAACCTACTGTACACCACTCAGGGGACACCAACCGGGCCACTGGTAACCCAAAATCGACTTAGGTTTTGGCGGCCGCTCTGGTTCTCTGGTTCCCTCTGGGCGAGGTCCTCCGGCTCTAGCCCGACTTGGAGAACCAGAGCTCTGGGCGGGGACCCCCACCCTTTTCCACCCTCTGCCCGACTCAGAGAACCAGAGCTCCAGGCAGGGACCCCCACCTGGATCCATCCTCTGCCCGACTCGGAGAACCAGAGCTCTGGGCAGGGACCCACACCTTGGTCCACCCTCTGCCCGACTCGGAGAACCAGAGCTCCGGCCAGGGACCCACACATAGGTCCACCCTCTGCCCGACTCAGAGAACCAGAGCTCTGGGCAGGGACCCCCACCTTGGTCCACTCTCTGCCCGACTCGGAGAACCAGAGCTACCCCACAGCCCCGGCCTCCACCCTCACCCGTGCACCAGGCGAACCCGGGGGTCCCAAACTTAAGCCCGGGTTTACTGTCCCAGCAACCCCGCGCCACCAGAGAACCGGGCCACTGGTAACCCAACATCGACTTAGGTTTTGGCAGCCGCTCTGGTTCTCTGGTTCCCTCCGGCCAAGGTACTCCGCCTTCAGCCGACTCGGAGAGCCAGAGCTCTGGGCGGGGACCCACACCTAGGTCCATCCTCTGCCCAGACTCAGAGAACCAGAGCTCCGGGCAGGGACCCCCACCTAGGTCCACCCTCTGCCCATCTCAGAGAACCAGAGCCTCCAGGCAGGGACCCCCACCAAGGTCCACCGTCTGCCTAACTCAGAGAACCAGAGCTACCCCACAGCCTCGGCCTGCACCCACACCCGCGCACCGGCCGGACCCGGGGGTCCCAAACTTAAGCCCGGGGATTACTGTCCCAGCAGCCCCGCGCCACCAGAGAACCGGGCAACTGGTCACCCAAAATCGACTTAGGTTTTGGCAGCCGCTCCGGTTCCCTCCGGTGGCCAAAAACTAAGTTGATTTTGGGTTACCAGTGGCTCAGAGCTCCTTCAGAGCTCCGTGCAAGGACCCTTGTGAAGGCCCGCCATCTCCCCGACTCAGAGAACCAGAGCTCCTGCACAGCTCGGGCCTGTCTTTTCCTGGAGGGAAACAACACACTGATGTACATTACAGATATTAATTATGCAAAATTAGCATAAAATCATACTGTCCACGGGGAGCCTACAGGGGCTCCGTCAAATAAGTTGCAGGTGGGATGCTGTATATGACCGGGCATAACTCAGGAACCAAGCCGACTTGGGGCTCCATACTCTGGGGTCATGGGGGACCCAAGGGTGCCCCCCCATGCCCGGAGTATGGACCTCCAAGTCGGCGTGGTTTTCGAGATACACCCGGTCAAAGTCCCACAGGAAGTTGCCATATCTCGGGAACCAAGCCGACTCTGGGTTCCATACTCTGGGGTCACGGGGGGCCCGTAGGTACCTACCAACACCCGGAGATTGGAGCTTCAAGTCGGCGTGGTTTCCGAGATACAGCCGGTCAAAGCTGGACCGGAAGTGGCCGTATCTCAGAAACGGAAGGTCCCAGCAGCTGGAAACGGTGGGGTTTCCCTACGGGCCCCCCCTAATGCCCGGAGTTTGGAGTTCCAACTCGGCTTAACTCCCATGATACACCCGGTTATACATAAGGGACTTTTGGACAAAACGGTCTATAACTTGGAAAGGAAGAGTCCCAGCGGATCGTCCTTCCGGGCGGTGAGGATCCCTTAGGGGCCCTCTCAGTCCCCAGAGTCTTAAGCCTCTGGGACCTACGTTGAATAGGTTGCAGGATGGATGTCTGGAAAGCAGGGGTCAAAAGGTCGCAGGGGCTCAAAATTTGACTCGGCGGTAGTCTAGGGGCCCCCGGTTCAGGATACCAAGTTTCAGGGTCCTAGGTGGGTCCCGAGTGTTTTTTGTAACCCTAACCCTAATTTTCAATTTGGCCATTTGAGAGGGTCTTTCTGTCTTTGAGTGCAAAAGGCTTTCTGAGAGATTTTGACAAGGGGAGACATTTTTTTTCCCTGCGCTCCAGAGACTCGTCCTCCTGATATGTGTCAGTGGGAACCCTAGGCTACCAGTATGGAGAGTTTGGAGCTCCAAGTCGGCTTAGTTTCCAAGATACACCCGGTCAAATTCCCATAATTGATCGGGCATAACTCAAAATCCAAGTCGACTTGGGGATCCATACTCCCTGCGTGTAGGGGGCCAATGGGTACCTCCCCACACCCAGAGTTTGGAGCTCAAACTCGTCTTGGTTTTTGAGATGCACCCGGTGAAATTTCCACAAGAAGTTGCCATATCTCAGGAATGAAGCCGACTTGGGGGTCTATACTCTGGGGTCATAGGGGTCGTCCACGAAGAACTCGTCTTGGTTTTTGAGATACACCCGGTAACATTTCCACAGGAAGTTGCCATATCTGGGGGTCCCTTGGGAACCTCCCCACGCCCGGAGTATGGAACTCCAACTTGGCTTGGTTTTCAAGATACAGCCGGTCAAAGCTGGAAAGGAAGTGGCCGTATCTCAGAAACGGAAGGTCCCAGGAGCTGAGGATGGTGGGGTCAGAAGGGGCCCTATAGCCCTCACGCATGCCCTAAGTTTGGAGCTCCAATTTGTCTTAACTCCCAAGATACACCCAGTTATACATAAGGGACTTTTGGAGAAAATGGTCGATATCTGGGAAAGGAAGAGTCCCAGCGGATCGTCCTTCGGGGTGGTGAGGGTCCCTTAGGGGCCCTCTCAGTCCCCAGAGTCTTAAGCCTCTCGCCGGTAGTCCAGGGGCCCCCGGTTCAGGATACCAAGTTTCAGGGTCCTAGGTGGGTCCAGAGTGTTTTTTGTAAGCCTAACCCTAATTTTCAATTTGGCCATTTGAGAGGGTCTTTGAGTGCAAGAGGCTTTCTGAGAGATTTTGACAAGGGGAGACATTTTTTTCCCTGCGCTCCAGAGACTCGTCCTCCTGATATGTGTCAGTGGGAACCCTAGGCTACCAGTATGGAGAGTTTGGAGCTCCAAGTCGGCTTAGTTTCCGAGATACACCCGGTCAAAGTCCCATAATTGATAGGGCATAACTCAAAATCCAAGTCGACTTGGGGATCCATACTCCCGGCGTGTAGGGGGCCAATGGGTACCTCCCCACACCCAGAGTTTGGAGCTCAAACTCGTCTTGGTTTTTGAGATGCACCCGGTGAAATTTCCACAAGAAGTTGCCATATCTCAGGAATGAAGCCGACTTGGGGGTCTATACTCTGGGGTCATAGGGGTCCCATCGGTACCTCCCCCACCCGGAGTTTGGAGCTCCAACTCGGCTTGGTTTTCAAGATAAAGCCGGTCAAACCTGGACAGAAAGTGGCAGTATCTCAGAAACGGGAGGTCCCAGGAGCTGAGGATGGTGGGGTCAGAAAGGGCCCTATTGCCCTCACCTATAACCGGAGTTTGGAGCTCCAATTCGGCTTAACTCTTGAGATAGACCCGGTCAAAACTGGACAGGAAGTGGCCGTCTCTCGGAAACGGAAGGTCCCAGAAGCTGGAAACGGTGGGGCCAGAAGGGGCCCTATAAGAGCCCCTCATGCCCAGAGTTTGAAGCTCTAAATCGGCTTAGCTCCCAATATACAACCAGTTATACATAAGGGACTTTCGGAAAAAACGGTCGGTATCTCGGAAATGAAGAGTCCCAGCGGATCGTCCTTCGGGGTGGTGAGGGTCCCTTAGGGGCCCTCTCAGACCCCAGAGTCCTGAACCTCTGGGATCCTTCCTTCTGAAGTGCACCCTTTCCTATTGGCCCCCTTTTCTCGGCCTGTGGGGGCGCTAGAAGCACGGGCTAGGGCACGTTGGAGATGGCCACTGGGGTCCTTACTTTGACCCGAGTTTTGGTGTCCCTAGGCGGCCGGGTCCCCGAGTTATAGCCGTTCAAAATTTACAGCCCACCCGGTCAAACTTCCACAGGAAGTTGCCATATCTTAGGAACGAAGCCGACTTGGTGGTCCACACTAAGGGGTCATGGGGGTCCCATGGATACACCAGGTCTAAGCTGGACAGGAAGTGGCCGTATCTCGGAAACTGAAGGGCCCAGAAGCTGGAGACTGTGGGGTCAGAAGGGGCCCTGTGGGCCCCCCTCATGCCCGGAGTTTGGAGCTCCAATTCAGCTTTTTTCCCAAGATACACCCGGTTATACATGAGGGACTTTTGGACAAAACGGTCGATATCTCGGAAAGGGAGAGTCCCAGTGGATCATCCTTCGGGGTGGTGAGGGTCCCCTAGGGGCCCTCTCAGACCCCAGAGGCCTGAACCTCTGGGACCCTTCCTTCTGAAGTGCACCCTTTCCCGTTGTTCATAGGTGGTTCAATGCAGGGGCCGAAAGGTCGCAGGGGCTCCAAATTTGACACGGTGGTAGTCAAGGGGCCCCCGGTTCAGGATCGCGGGTTTCAGCGGCCTTGGTGGTTGCAAAATTGTTCCCTGCACTCTAGAGACCTGTCCTCCTGATTTGTGGCATTGGGGCCCCTGGGCAACCAGCATGTGAGTTTTGGGGCCTCTGGGAAGAACTGGAGAAAATTAAGCAGGGGGCCCGCCCCTTAGCTTCATTTAGGCTGTCAGGGGACAAAATAGGCGACTTCAGCCAATGGCGTGGAGCGGGTGTGCGGGAAATAGGCTGTAAGGGGGACGTATAGGCTGTCCATGGACAGGGGGCGTGTCCGGGATCGATCCCCGCCCCCTAGCATTTAGGCTGTAAGGGGACAAAAAGGCACTCCGTGGACAAGAATAGGCTGTCAGGGGACACTCTAGGCACTTGGTGGACAAGAGGAAGACTACGGTAGGGATAGGCTGTCAGGGGACACCATAGGCGCTTAGTGGACAAACCGATGAAGAATAGGCTGTCAGGGGACACCATAGGCACTTCATGGATGAAAGGATGAAGAATAGGCTGTCAGGGGACACCATAGGCACTTGGTGGACAAGAGGAAGACTACGGTAGGGATAGGCTGTCAGGGGACACCATAGGCGCTTAGTGGACAAACCGATGAAGAATAGGCTGTCAGGGGACACCATGGGCACTTCGTGGACGAAAGGATGAAGAATAGGCTGTCAGGGGACACCATAGGCACTTGGTGGACAAGAGGAAGACTATGGTAGGGATAGGCTGTCAGGGGACACCACGGGCACTTCGTGGACGAAAGGATGAAGAATAGGCTGTCAGGGGACACCATAGGCACTTGGTGGACAAGAGGAAGACTACGGTAGGGATAGGCTGTCAGGGGACACCATAGGCGCTTAGTGGACAAACCGATGAAGAATAGGCTGTCAGGGGACACCATAGGCACTTCGTGGACGAAAGGATGAAGAATAGGCTGTTAGGGGGATGCTATATGCAGTTCTTGGACATAGGGGTCCCCGTGGACTTCGTAGGCCATCTGTGGATACCACCGGTGGAGCGAGATCGCCCCCTACAGGTGTCCATCAAGGGCCCTATGAGATATGCAATGCTTTTCTATACATTACCCCCCAAAAACGCAAAGTGTCCATTTCATCATTAGCTTAAGCGGCAAATGGGCGTCCATTTGGAGCAGCAATCCCACCAAGTACTTACGCGTCCAACGGCAGCTTAAATGAATGGGAAAATTTCCACAAACAGCCTAGCTTCCCTTACTGGCGAAAGGTGCGATCGAGATCGTCCCTCCAGCCGAAATGAAGTCCGGCTTCTACAGCCCCTACTTCATTGTACCCAAGAAGACCAGTGGGTTACGGCCAATCCTGGACCTGTGCGTCTTGAACCGATCCCTTCACAGACTTCCGTTCAAGATGCTCACGGCCAAAAGCATTTTTGAATGTGTGCAGCCACAGGATTGGTTTGCAGCGATCGACCTGAAGGACACCTACTTTCATGTCTCCATACTTCCTTGACACAGACCGTTTATACGGTTTGCTTTCGAGGGGCGGGCTATATCAGTACGCGGTTCACCCATTCGGGCTAGCCCTGTCTCCTCGCGTTTTCATTAAGGTCGTCGAGGCAGCCCTTGTGCCGCTACGGCAACACGGGGTTCGCATTCTGAATTATCTCGACAACTGGCTGATCCTAGCTCCCTCTCAAGACCAGGTTTGCGAACACAGGGACTAAGTGCTCCGGCACCTAGCCCGTCTGGGCCTTCAGGTCAACTGGGAAAAGAGCAAACCCACCCCGTACAGAGGATCTCTTTTCTCGGTATGGAAATCGACTCGGTCGCCATGTGCACACAGCTTACGAGCGAGCGCTCGCGCAGTCACTGCTGACTTGCCTGAGACAGTTCGAGGGAAAGAGTGCGGTTCCACTGAAGTTATTTCAGAGGCTCCTGGGGCATATGGCATCCGCAACTGCAGTCACGCTGCTCGGATTGCTTCATATGAGACCGCTTCAGCTCTGGCTTCGCTATCGTGTCCGAGGTGGGCATGGCAACTAGGCACGCTCCGAGTACCAGTTACTCCAACCTGCCGTCAGACCTTCACCCTGTGGACGAACCTCAGTTTTCTACAGGCCGGAGTGCCCTCAGAACGGGTTTCCAGGCACATTGTTGTATCAACAGATGCCTCCTCCACAGGCTGGGGTGCCATGTGCAATGGACATGCTGCCGCGGGCTCCTGGACAGGACCCCAGCACCTTTGGCATGTCAATTGCCTCGAGTTGCTGGCAGTACGCCTGGCTCTGCACCGCTTCCGTGCATTTCTCAAGAACCAGCACGTTCTAGTCCGCTAAGACAATACCGCAACAGTAGCGTACATAAACCGACAAGGTGGTCTACGCTCCCGCCGTATGTCGCAAATCGCCCGCCACCTCCTCCTATGGAGTCAGAAGCATCTGAGGTCGCTTCGAGCCATTTATATCCCGGGAGACCTGAATCGTAAAGCCAACAAGCTCTCACGGTTTCAGGCTCTTCCTGGAGAGGTTCAGCTGATTTCGGAACAGTTCGGCGACGCACAGGTAGATCTGTTTGCCTCCCACGACTTTTCCCATTGCAGCCTGTTTTATTCCCTGACCGACGGCACGCTCGGCACGGATGCACTGGCTCACAGTTGGCCGCGGGGCCTCCGTGAGTATGCATTTCCCCCAGTGAGCATTCTTGCACAGACCCTGTGCAAGATCAGTGAGGACGAGGAGCAGGTCCTTCTGGTTGTGGCTCATTGGTCCACCCAGACCTGGTTCTCCGAACAAGTACTCCTCGCGACAGCACCTCCCTGGCCAATTCCTCTGAGGAAGGAACTCCTTTCTCAGAGGCAGGGCACCCTCTGGCACCCTCCTCCCGATCTATGGAACCTCCACGTGTGGTCCCTGAACGGGACGAGGTAGGTTTGAGTACCCTACCACTTCCGCTGGTGGCTACCATCACTTCCGCTAGAGCATTGTCCACTCGACATGCCTATGCGTTGAAGTGGAACCTCTTCGTCACCTGGTGCTCTTCTCGCCGAGAAGACCCCAGGAAATGCCAGATCAGTGTCGTGCTTTCCTCCCTGCAAGAGGGGTTGGAGCGAAGGCTGTCTCCCTCCACCCACAAAGTGTATGTTGCCGCTATCGCCGCACATCATGATGCAGTTGAAGGTAAGTCATTGGGGAAGCATGACCTAGTCATCAGATTCCTGAGGGGAGCCAGGAGATTAAATCCTCCTCGCTCTCCCCTCGTACCCTCTTGGGACCTCGCAGTGGTCTTATCTGCACTGCAGAGAGCTCCCTTTGAGCCTTTGCAATCTTCCGAGCTTAAGATCCTGTCTATGAAGACAGTGCTCCTGGTTGCATTGACCTCCATCAAGAGGGTAGGGGACCTGCAGGCATTTTCGGTTGATGAAGCGTGCCTGGAATTCGGGCCGGCCTATTCTCACGTGATCCTGAGACCCTGGCCTGGATACATGCACAAGGTTCCCACCACTCCCTTTTTGAGACCAGGTGGTGAACCTGCAAGCGCTGCCCCTGGAGGAGGCAGACCCAGCCTTGGCACTGCTCTGTCCAGTACACGCCCCTCCATGCCTACGTAGACAGAACGCAGTGTTTCAGGTCCTCATTCCAGCTCTTTGTCTGTTATGGTGGGAAGCTGAAGGGAAAGGCTCTCTCCAAGCAAAGGTTGTCTCAATGTATAGTGGACGCCATTGCTTTGGCATACCAGCAGCAAGGTCTACCATGCCCCCTTGGTGTGAAGGCCCACTCCACTCGGAGTGTGGCTTCCTCTTGGGCTCTAGCGCATGGCGCCTCACTAACAGACATCTGCAGAGCTGCAGACACCCAACACATTCGCGAGATTCAACAATCTCCGAGTGGAGCCAGTGTCCTCTCATGTACTCGCCCCCAGTGGTCGGTATTAGGACCCGCTCTGTGTCATCGCTTCACGTTACGTCTCCCTGCCACTTCCGCTGTACCGCGGGAACGCCTGAGTTCAGTCTCGGCTCCTCAGCGTCAAAACATAACTGCATGTTGCCAGCGTACGTCCTTATATACCCACGAGGTGGGGTGAAGTCACGCAATGCAAATTCTGCAGACCCATGGCATTTTCTTGCCATTGGCTAATTTTATATTCTCAAAGTGGAAAGGCTTTCTAAGCGAAACCCATTTGTCTTCCTGACGTAACGTCTCCGTTCCCTACTCAGGGAACGAGGGTTACATACGTTACCGAGATGTTCATTGATATTATACAACAGTAAACTACAAATCCATTAAAATATTTACTGACATATCTCTTGAGACTGACACATATAAATATTATAATTAAACTTTATTTGGAGTACTTCTTTATTGCACAATGCACATTTCTTAATATTAAGTCTAAAATGTGTTTTAATGTCACTATTAGTAAGGATAGTATGAAATCTGTATAACATCAGTCTTTAAATGCAAGATATTTAAAGTGTACCTAAAGTATACTTGCAATAGTTCCACTTTAGTATGTATATCTTTAGTTGGAACTCGGTACTATTTCTGAATAATAAATGTATATTAAGTATAAAATTTGTTGTTCCAATTTAGCAGACTCTAAGTATACCAATTTAGTATACTAAAAGTACAATTGCATGGTATTTATATTAAGTACATAAATGTATTTGTAGTATACTTAGCATAAAATAAATGTATTTAGAATACATTTTAGTATATTTATTTTTCACTAGGGTCACCCCTACAGACTGACAAACTGAGTGATACAAACAGTGAAAAATCCCATACAAGACATGTAAATGAATGGTGACTACCTTTATTTTGCCTGAACCTACATTTGGTTCAGGTAGGTCCACACAGGAAGGTCTGTGTCTGAGAGAGAACTTTATTAGTTTCAGGATAAGAGCCCAAGGCTGATCTCTTTAACTATGGTAATGCCTTAAAGAACATTAAACACCACATTCGCTCCTTCTCTTTCTGTGCTCCATTCTGTCCCCTTCAAGCTCCATTACACATAAGATCGACAGATGAGGCAGAGAGAAGGCAGGCTAATGAAAGCTCTCTTAGGCTGATGTTGGTTACAGAGGGACAAATGAGGATTTTATGAGAGCCTCTTTAGTATACAGTGTACCTAAACCACACACAACAGAAGGTGCTTGCCTTGAGGGCAGCGAAACAGACATGGGACATGCTGTTTAGACAGGCACACTACGTCAACACATGTGCATATATATATACATATATTAATATATATATATATATATATATATATATATATATATATATATATATGTGTGTATATATATATGTGTGTATATATACACATGTATGTTACATTATGTGGTGGTAGGAAGCACGAGGAGACGAAGGATACCAGGAAACAGGAGTTTAATAATCAAAAATCTCAGGAGATACAAAAAACCACGCTATAAATAAACAACAACAACGACTGAGGGAGAACACGGTATAAATGCATGGGCAAACAAAGGAACATATTCAGGTAATTGACTGAACACAGGTGAGTGAACTGATGAAGACAAGACACAGGTGCTGTAACTGAACACTAATAAGGAGCGAGAAACCTGGGACACAGGAATGAACCAAAAACACTATGCAGGGGGAAACACAAGACATACATGTAACAGCACGCCTCCTCCGAAAAAGGCGTGTCCTCGCGCCGTATTACATCAATAGGGGTGGGGGGGTGGGCACCCTGGAGGCTGACGAGGGCATGGCCTATCTGGAGTAGGAAGCCTCCAGGGCGGAGCAGGCAGTTCAGGGGACCTGGACGGAGCTGGCTGTACAGGTGGCCATGGCGGAGAAGGCCTTTCAGGCGGCCGTGGCGGAGATGACCCTTCGGGCGGCCACGGCGGAGATGACGTGAACAGTCTCTGGCTCGGCGTGCATCATGTGAATAGTCTCTGGCTCGGCGGGCGTGACGTAGAGCTCAGGCTCGGCAGGGCAGACGTAGAGAGACTCAGGAATGGTAGCCATCTTGGGATATGGCTCTGGAATATATATAATAGTATCTTATGCTTACAGAGGCTGCATTTATTTATAAGTTACTTTTAAAAGTAATGTGTTCAATATTGCGTTACTCTGTAAAAAAATAACTAATTGCAGAGTTACCTTTTATTCAGAGGAATGCGTTACGTTACTTTTGCATTACTTGAATATGAATAAGCCTTGGGCTGAAGGAAATGAAAATTCACGCCTATACAGTAGAGGGTGCAGCTCAAACAAACCTTTCAACTGTGCTGTCATTCTAGATTAATGAACAATAGGATGCAGGAGAAGAAAGTTCAACACTCTTACTTCAGCAACAAAAACAAAAGAATAAAAGGATCTCAGGATCACGTGAGAAAAAAGTTATCTGATTACCAAAATCGTGTTACTTGTAATGCCTACTGTCACTACTGTCACACTTATTCAGTTGTGTTCATTCTTAGTTTCGTTTTCATGGACTTTAAGTTTGTTTTCCTTAGTCACATGTGTTCCTTTGTTAGAGTTTCCCTCCACTCATCAGTTTCTATGGACACTAATTATCACAGCTGTTTGTCATTTAGTTCATCATCTTGTGTATTTTAGTTACCTGTTAGAATTATCATTAAACTCTTTTAAAAAAAATTAAATTAGCTATTTTCTATTTTAATAGGCCTATATTTTAAAATGTAATTTAACCCTATGATGGCAAAGCTGAATTTTCAGCAGCCATTAAGTTCAGGGCTACATTCAGCCCAGACAAAAAGTTGAAAGCGTTTTTTAAACGGAAACGGTGGTGCTTGACGCAAATGTTGCAACAAAGGCTGCTGAGATGAAATCGGTATAAATACTTGTTTAATACTGCTAAATATGCTCGATGCTACAGTCACTGCCCTTGCCATCCAGAATAAAAGAGAACATCCCAATCAAGTGAAGGGATTTGTGGAAACTGTGGTTCCCTTTCAGTCGCTCACGTTCGACTTAGACGACATGTTGACTGATTGGGATCACGCTTAGGGAGCATGTTATCTTCGAGTACTGTTAAAATGAGCCAACACACATTGGCGTGCGAGATCTGCATCTCACACTACGCCCCGCGGCGCAGGTGCAAATGGATGCATGGAAGTGGATGCATGCACCACTTGTCTTTTGTTTCAGAGCCAATCGGTGTCGATGTCTCTGAAGAGTGTTGAAGTTTTCAGCCAGATGTTCGGTGTACTTCTGGAAGACTCTCCCAGTGCTGGTGGTTCTACAACGCAAGTTTAGCGGTGATCGCAAGCTTCTGAGCTCTCAACTGCTGTTTTAACATGCTGGTCTAACACGCCTCACAGCAGGAACGTGTCTGGTTGGTGCTTTCAGAAGTGAGAAAGGGTCCCACTGAAACCTTTTCAGAGGCTCCTGGGGCATATGGCAGACGCAGCCACAGTGGCTTCCTACATATGATGACCACTTCAGCACTGGCTTCATGGCCAAGTCCCGAGGTGGCCGTGGCAGAGCGGAAATCTCTGTGTGACAATCACCTGGCCTGCCACCAAACCCTCAGCCCGTGATCAGACCTTTGTTTCTCCGGGCCAGCAGCCCCTAGAACAAGTGTTCACCAAACACCGGCTGAGGGCCACGTACAACGGGCATGCAGTAACGGATCTGGGCGGGCCTCCGACTGCATTGGCATCAACTGCCTCGAGTTGCTGGCAGTACACCTTGCTTTCAGACACCGCTGCTCAGCAAGCTTGTACTGGTCTGCACAAACACTGTGACCGTTGTGCTACGCTTCCCTCGCATGTTGCAACTTGCCCTCCACCTCCTCCTATGTGGTCAGAAGCTTCTGAGGTCGCTTCATTATACTTACGTTTCCGACCTGCTCAATCATGCCGCCATCAAGGCCTCGTGACAGCTTATGGCCCAGGGAAAGTGGAGACTCCATCCCCAGGGGTCCAGCTGTTCTGGGACCACTTCGGGGCCGCACAGTTACATCTGTTTTCCTCTCCGTACTCGTCCCATTGTCAGTTGTTTTACTCCCTGTCCGAGCAGACAGCCCTCGGCACGGAGACTGGCTCACAGCTAGCCCCGGGGCCTCCGCAGAAATACGTTCCCCTAGTGAGCCTTCTTGCACAGTTCAGTTCAGTTTCAGTTTATTATCCCCTAAGGGAAACTTGTTTTGCAGCCAGGTAAACATACAGGTAACACAACAGGTAAACACCACATACACATACCAATGAACAACACAAACTACAAAAAAATATATATACATATAGTTACACTATTACTCATCTAAGTCATAGAATTGTGCAAATTTAGCAACCGAATTGCACTTGGTATAAAAGAGTTCTTAGTCCTATTGGACTTAAAACAAGGGACTCTAAATCTCCGACCTTTGGGGAGAACCTAAAAAGAACAATGAAGGGGATGATTTACACAGTCCAATATGACATCTGCTTTCCTCATAACCTGCCTCTCATAAATATTTGTCAAGGAGACCTGTGGACAGCCTATTAACTTACCAGCTACCTTCACAATATGGCTGAGGTTATTTTTCTCCCTCAATCTGATGCCCCCATACCAGGCAATAAAAGCAAAAGTAAGAACAGATTCAATAAAATATTTATAAAATAAAGAAAGCATAGCCTTATCAACATTAAAAGAGTTAAGCTTCCTTAGGAAGTACAATCGTTGTTGTCCCTTTTTGCAGATCATCTCTGTGTTAATGTCAAATTTGAGTTTACTGTCTATCACAGTCCCCAAATATTTATACTGCTCTACCACCTCTATACTGATTCCTTTTATGTAAGTGGGTAGAGGAGAACCAGGTTGATTTCTCCTAAAATCTATAAGCATATCCTTGGTTTTACAGGTGTTAAGCTGGAGAAAAGACCTGTCGCACCAACTGACAAACTCGTCGCCCACTGGCCCATGCTGAGATTCATGTTTCTGCAGTAAACTGACAATAACTGTATCATCAGCATATTTGAGGATGTGTCTATTTCTATACCGACTCCTACAATCGTTAGTGTAGAGGATGTATAGTAGAGGTGAAAGTACGCAGCCCTGCGGGGAGCCAATCGAAGAGACACGCCTTTCAGAGAGACAACCATTCACCTTAACACATTGTGTTCTATTTGTTAAAAAAATTCAAAATCCAGCTCACAAAATTTCTCTCAATATTAAATTCTGATAATAATTTAATAACTAAAACATGTGGCTGGATAGTATTAAAAGCAGAGGAAAAATCCAAAAACAAGAGCCTGGCGTGTGTACCAGGACCCTCTAAATGTCTATAAAGGAGATCTAAAAGTACAATCTGGGCATCCTCTACCCCCCTGCTAGCCCTGTATGCAAATTGGCTGGGGTCCAGGGCCCCACCCACCCAGAACAGCAGAAGCCGCTTTACAATCCTCTCAAATGACTTCATGACCAGTGAAGTCAATCCCACTGGTCTGTAGTCATTTAATGTGCTTGCAGAGTTGCCCTTTGCCACTGGAACTATAATAGACTCCTTCCAAGCCATTAGGACCGTACCCTGTTCCCAGGACATCTAAAAAATGTCAGCAAACACCCCACAGAGCTGCTCTGAACAGCACTTCAACAATCTCCCAGTAATTTCATCTGGTCCTGGACTCTTATTTACCTTAGTTCTCTTAAATACAGACCTAACCTCCTCCTTTGTAATTGAGAAAGGTATGGATTCAACCTGGGCCTGCTCCTCTGTAAGTTTCTTTATTTGTCTGAAAAGTCATGAATATCAAAACGTGAAAAAAAAATGGTCAACGCTTCAGATAACTCGCTATCATTTTTATACATTGGTAATTGGACTGGTTTATTTTTGCAAATATTTTTGCAAACCTATCATCCTTTTCACACCATCCCATGCTACCTTCAAGTTGTTACTGCCCAGTCTTTCCTCTATCTTATTTTTATATTGCAATTTAGCCTTCTTGATTTCTACTCTGACCTCCTTAGTTGCCTTCCTAATTTCACGCTCGTCCCCCTTATGAAAAGCCCTATGTTTTTCCATTAACACTTGCTTCAGTGAGCTAGTGACCCATGGCTTATTATTTGCATACACTTTGACATACCTTTTGGGAATAATAGAATCCACACAAATGGAAATATAACAACATACAGCGTCAACAAGCTCATCAATATCCAGAGCAGAGTCAAAGAAGACAGACCAATCAGTACAATCAAGACAACTTTGTAATTTCAGAACAGACTCATCATCCCATGTCTCAATCTCTCTAGTTTTGACTTCCCCCCCTTTTAAGCATAGATCTATACACCGGGATGAGATTAATAGTACAGTGATCTGAGGATCCTATGGGAGCCAGAGGGGAGGCCTTATAAGCCTCCTTGATCGAACCATAGCACTTGTCCAAAGTCTTATTTTTCCTAGTTGGACATGTGACATATTGAAAAAAAATATAGGGTTTTACTCAGTTTACAGTTATTAAAATCCCCCATAAGCAGACACGGGGCATCCGGGGAAAGAGATTGAAGTCTTTGAGTCACTTTGCGAATAATGTCGATAGCAGTTTGTGTATTTGCTTTGGGGTGAATATATATTACCGTCACAAATATCTGGGGAAATTCTCTCGGTAGATAAAACAGGCGAACAGAGATGGAAAGCAGTTCGATGTTAGGAGTGCATATCTTTTCCCTAACGGTGATGTTCCTACACCACCGCTGGTTTATGTATATACACACACCACCACCCTGAGATTTCCCCGTGGCTTCTGCGTCTCTATCCAGCCTGAGAGGTGCCCCAAAGCCGCTGATCGAAAAATCCGTGTCGTTGTCTTTAGACGACAGCCACGTCTCGCTGAAGGCCATAATACAGGTGTTCCTGTATTCCTGTAGATAGATTGAGTTTGCTTGAAGCTCATCAATCTTGTTTCTGAGCGACTGAGCATTTGCGAGTATTATTGAAGGGAGCGGAATACGGCGTATTTTTTGTCGTTTTAACCGAAGTCGGACGCCACCTCTCCTTCCTTGCTTCCTCTCTTTGCGAGAGTTTTTGCGATCATTTCCAGGAGACCTGTTCCTAAAGATCTCAGCTAGAATGTCTTCAGATACATCTGTGCTAAGCCAGGGAGGAGAAGGAGCAGGTCTTGCTAGTTGCCCCTTATTGGCCTAACCGGACATAGTTCCCCCAAACTTTTGCTCCTCTCGACAGCCCCTTTCTGACGCATTCCTCTGAGTACATTCTCAGGGACGGGGCATGATGGCACCCGCATCCAGACCTCTGGAAACTCCATGTCTAGTCCCGAAAGGACGGGTCGTGTGCCCAACGTTCCTACCTCTCCCTTGAAAAGGGGACCATGTGGTGAGCCTGCAAGCACTGCCCCGGAGGAGGCAGACCCAGCCCTGGCTTTTCTCTGCCCCTTCCGATCCTTTCAGTTATAACTGGACAGAATGCAAAGCCTCAGGACCTCAGACCAGCTCTTGTCTGTTACTGTTACGACCCTTCTTTGGCTCTTAACCGTCTAGGAATTTAGAAGGGGAACATTAAGCCGTTCGGACACCTGTCACCAATGAGCACTGAATGAAATGAGAAAAACGAGAGACACGACAAAAGTCAAATTAACTTAATTTAATAAAGGTAAAGTAATAACTATTTTACATATGAACAAAGCAAAATGGAAGGAACAAAGGGGAAAACTGGATTGTGCCAAACAAACAAAAATAACAATCAAATTTTTTATCTAAGCCTAAAAAAACGTCTCAGGTTACGTATGTAGCCCTGGTTCCCTGAGAGGGAACGAGACGCTGCGTCAAGACGCGGTGGGAGCGCCCTGCGTGATTGCGTCGTGAAGCAAGTGTATAATCAGTCCAATGGAGAGACGAGACGTCATAGGCGGGTGACGTCATCGACCAGGAAACTATAAAGCACACCTGAAAACAGACCGGGACAGATTCTGATAAGCCTGATGCAGGTCGATCAGGGCATGCAGGAAGTATGGCAGGGCAACGCAGCGTCTCGTTCCCTCGCAGGGAACCAGGGTTACATACGTAACCTGAGACATTCCCTTTCAAGGGAACTCGAGCTGCGTCGAGACGCGGTGGGAACCCCATACCCACTACGCCATAATGACAAATGCCCGTTCTGTGTGAAGTCAAAGCGCACACAAGCACCCTAGACCCTGGAGTGGAGCCCAGATCCAAGACATAAAATCTAACAAATGAAAGCTTTAGCATAAGTTCTGCCAGGAAGACTTAATCACTGCGTCACTTAAATACCTTCACATCTATCCAATCACGTCCTTATTCTTACTATGTAAAAGATTGGTACTTACACATGTTTGAGTTCGCAGATGCCGACGTGACAACAAGCAGATGCTGACGCTTTCATTCAGTTTGCAGCAACCAAAGCCGGCGTTCACTCACTCGCGTTTCGATTCCATTCGTATTCATCACAAGTTATATTCTTGATTTGATCTCACCAACTCTGGCGGTGCGCGAGTGCTAGACACGCGTGTAGGAAACCAGCACATGGCGGCTGTAAATCTAATGAGAGACGATCTCCTCACGTTTTTTCAAGTTTAAGTTCCACTTTTAAGGCTTTTACGTTGGCTTCCAAGTTTGGCAGGCGCTTGCAGCAGCCAGTGTTAACATGTGTTAACAAGTTTATCATGATAAACTTCTTTCAGGTAAGTATATTAACTTGGCTACTCAGCTGCTAGCGCTAACTTCATCAGCGGTAAAGTTCAATTGGTGACTGTGGTGACGTGGCAGCTCGTCTTAAACTGCTGATTCAGAGACTGCAACACAACATACTGTAACGCTTAAACAGTAGGACCGAATATCTCGCTGAATGGTCATACCAAAGCGTAAGCAGATTTATGTAACTGATTTTCCACAGTGCAGTGGTAAATTTTCAGTGTCGTTGATTCCACGCACATATGACCAGTTTGCAAAATACATACTAACAACTGCGTTGCTGAATAGAATTTAAAACAAGCTTAAGAGCAAATTAAATATTAATTTGGCTTTATATGCATCTTTTCAGCTAGCATTCCTTATCTGCTCACTCAACATTGTGAGAGTGCCTTCCATCTTAAGGAGTATCCATTCAACTGGTTTTAAACCCTTCTTTAAATTTGTTATTGCTTCGACATTTATGGTGATTGTTTTTCCAATCTCTTCCGCTCGTGGAGGATCTCTACTTACACCTAGATGATTGCAGACTTCAATAAAATAGGGGGCACATTATTTGAAGTATATCTCAGCTCGTTTTTGTAACATATGTAAATATATGACCTTATCTTTAAGAAGAAGCTGAGCTTAAAGAGAGCAAGTTGGTCATTGAAGGTTATGCATATGCCTTATTAGATATGGTTATGAAGTGTATATATGTAGGGCTTAATGGGTACGTAGCAGGAGTGTATTTACAAAAGAAAATAAATGATATATTTACAAGTGCTGATAATTCTCTATAACTGTTTTACATTTTATATATATTTTAGCATATCATCAATATCTTAATACCTAAGTTTAAGTTCTTTAATAATAGAAATACGGTACAATCGGCGTACTCAGTTTCATGGCAACTAATTTAATCCACTGACATGTGTTATAGAAATATTTACGTAATAGGTATTTGGTACTAAACGTACAGAGAACGTAGACTAAGGATGCTCAGGTTAAAGGTCATATACTTAGCCAAAACATGATTTACACCGCAGAACTAATATGTTAGATCATAACATCCAAACCAATCACCAGAACAAATCAGTCAAGGAGTTTTGAGTGACATATTTACTCATCTGTACGATTTAAATGTCATTTATTTTTCTATTCAAGGGACTCACTCGGTTGCCACGGCCAGCGCTCTCTCGGCCGTGAATAAAACTTTCTTTCTACAAAAGCAACTCGAGAGTAATGTCAGGTATATGTTTCGCAGCTGAGAAATGGTTTCTACGCTCAAAAGTCAACAACAGAATATCAAGTGGGATTGAGGTATTATCTTATGCCTTCACCTTACTTCAGGTAAGTATCGTATTAAGATTTAGCGGTAAGACGATTTATCAAGCCTGCTCAGGCTTCGTTCATCGGTGCTTCACAGAGCTGATCCTATAGCGGCTGTTAACCTTTGGGTTCGAAGAGAAGGCTCCCTACTTAAATTGTATTTCTACATTATTTGTTATAACGTTCGCTTTTCCTCTATTTCCCATTCTGATTATGGCCGGTTGTTCTTCCTCATCAACATTTGTCTGTCTCTTTGAATGCAGTCAGGCTGTGGCTCCCGGCACAGGGGGTAGAGTTTCAACAGCTTTTTGCAGTTTTGATTACCTCTCACAGACAATTTTCAAAACGTTTAGCTTCACGTTCAAACCAGAGTCAGATAAAGATGGAGAAACTCATGAGGCATCAACATGTAGAGAACATTCCGAATGGTTAATTGATGGATTATGCAGCTTATGTGTAGTTATCTTCTAGCCAATGATTAGCTTATTCTGCCTTGATATTCTATAAATCATGTTCAGCGGGCACGATTTCTGTAAATTTGGGGTTTGTGATGCCACTAACCCGGGAGGAATGTTGGGTAGTTCCTCTCAGCGTTGTTGTAGTCTTTAAAAGCAACTTCTTAAATTAATTCTCCCATTGCTTGAACTTTGTGCGTTGTAATTTTGCAGACGTTATGCTTGAACAGCAACATTTCACACTAAGTTAGAAAAGCGAAGTCCATTCAACCCCCTTTTATTACCTCCTGTCCACAATGGTCTCTCTTTTCTATTGTCATGTTCAGTTTGTAGACGTGTTTTTACAACATTCATGGCTCATGCATTCAGGGGAATTATCTTTAGGAGCTAAACACTGAGATTTTCCCCATCGTCTTTTTCTGATTATTGTTTCTCACCGAATTTCTTTACTCTCTTTCTTAAACTCTCAAGGCTCTGGTATCACATTAACAATTTCTAAAATTAGTTATAAATTCTGTCCCTTCTCATCTATGATTACATTTCTTAAAACTCCCCGCTGTCTATCCTAACTAATGGAGCACCTCTCTCTAAAGCTGGTCAGGACTCATCTAGATTCTGTCCTCAAAAGCTGCAGTCCATCTCCCTCCCAGTATACTGGCCATTCCTTCAGGATTGGGGCTGCCATTACAGCAGCTGAACGTGGTATTTCTACTGCAGCTATCAAGATCCTCGGCAGTGGTGTTCCTCTGCATTGAGTCATGTATATAAGAACTGATATAAAAAAAAAATCATCCTCGAAGCTCAGCAAGCTCTCCAGTAACGGTTCAGGTAAATACCAATGCAACTACTGGTGGTGGTGTCATGCTATTCCATTCTCATTAATTTGTCAATCTCAGCTTGCATTCTACAAATGTCAATGAGTCATCGTCTATGTCTATGTCTGGCCTATCGTGGCTATATCTGTGGTCTATAGAGACCTGTCTATGTCTGGCCTATCGGGGCTATATCTGTGGTCTATCAAGACCTGTCTATGTCTGGCCTATCGTGGCTATATCTGTGGTCTATAGAGACCTGTCTATGTGTGGCCTATCGTGGCTATATCTGTGGTCTATCGAGACCTGTCTATGTGTGGCCTATCGTGGCTATATCTGTGGTCTATCGAGACCTGTCTATGTCTGGCCTATTGTGGCTATATCTGTGGTCTATCGAGACCTGTCTATGTCTGGCTATCATGGCTATATCTGTGGTCTATCAAGACCTGTCTATGTGTGGCCTATCGTGGCTATATCTGTGGTCTATCGAGACCTGTCTATGTGTGGCCTATCGTGGCATATCTGTTGTCTATCGAGACCCGTCTATGTGTGGCCTATCGTGGCTTTATCTGTGGTCTATCGAGACCTGTCTATGTGTGGCCTATCGTGGCTACATCTGCGGTCTATCGAGACCTGTCTATGTGTGGCCTATCGTGGCTATATCTGTGGTCTATCGAGACCTGTCTATGTTTGGCTATCATGGCTATATCTGTGGTTTATCGAGACCTGTCTATGTCTGGCCTATCGTGGCTATATCTGTGGTCTATCGAAGACCTGTCTATGTGTGGCCTATCGTGGCTATATCTGTGGCCTATCGTGGCTATATCTGTGGTCTATCGAGACCTGTCTATGTGTGGCCTATCGTGGCTATATCTGTGGTCTATCGAGACCTGGCTATCGTGGCTATATCTGTGGCCTATCATGGCTATATCTGTGGTCTATCGAGACCTGTCTATGTGTGGCCTATCGTGGCTATATCTGTGGTCTATCGAGACCTGGCTATCATGGCTATATCTGTGGTCTATCGAGACCTGTCTATGTCTGGCTATCATGGCTATTTCTGTGGTCTATCAAGACCTGTCTGTGTGTGGCCTATTGTGGCTATATTTGTGGTCTATCGAGACCTGTCTATGTCTGGCCATCGTGGCTATATCTATGTGGTCTATCAAGACCTGTCTATGTACGGCTTAAGCGGCAATGTCCATCCATTCACTCGATTGCTTTCGATTGCTTTCGTCCGCCTCGCTGCCTGCTGTGAGCTGTGAGTTTGTTTGCGTCGTGGCTGTCTAAGCCTCGTATTAGCTTCGTATTTCCTTCTGTTTTTCCGTATTTCTCTCTTTATTCTGTTCTGAACCATCATTTAACTCATAATTACAACTCAGACTTTTGGCCAGACGCGTCTCAAGCCATTATACGGCTGGAACCGCAAATATTGTTGGAACATTGGTTGTTGGTCGTAGAGCGAGACACCGCTTCACTGCTGCTCGCCCTGCGATCGACTGCTTTTGTCAGCCTCGTTGCCTGCTGTGAGTTTTTTTGTTTGCGTTTGTTTGTTTGCGCAAATACGGTTGAACATTGACTGTTGGTCGTAGAGCGAGACACCGCTTCACTGCTGCTCGCCCTGCGATCGACTTCTATTGTCAGCCTCGTTGCCTGCTGTGAGTTTGTTTGTTTGCGCAAATACGGTTGAACATTGACTGTTGCTCGTAGAGCGAGACACCGCTTCACTGCTGCTCGCCCTGCGATCGACTGCTTTTGTCAGCTTCGTGGCCTGCTGTGAGTTTGGTTGTTTGCGTCGCGGCTGTCTAAGCCTCGTATTAGGTTCGTATTTCTTTCTGTGTTTCCGTATTTCTTTCTTTTATTCTGTTTTGAACCATCGTTTAACTCATAATTACTCATAATTACAACTCGGACTGTTGAGCAGACGCGTCTCAAGCCGTTACCCAACACCGGTCCTTTACACCTATGGGTCACGGCTGAGCGAGTCTTCTTTACACTCACTTACAAACGAACATTTTCCCGTCTATCGTGCGTCTACATTACACCCGTACCACTAAAAGACATTTTTCACCCAAGACTTGAGTCATAAATTAGTATAAATATTAATAGCATCACTGGTTGCATCATTGCTAACTTACTGTCCATCTGTTAAAATGGCGAATATATCAGGTGTATGTTATCTACCTTTTGGTGCAGATGAGAACAAATCTGATTTGCTCGCGGTTCAGTCTGAATTAGAAGCTGTAGAAAAGCAGATCCGTGACCTTCTAGAGAGACAAGCTGAGCTGAGAGACCGGCGTTTAGCTCTTGAAACATCACGCGCTGATGCACACGGATCAGTGATTAACGTTAGTAACCTGCTGGCACCGACCTCGTCTACTCCGTGCGTTTCTCAGCATTGGTCCTGAGCGTCCAGGTCATGATCAGCCATGGTTTCATTCACTCCGGCTCCAACACACCACCACGAAGCCTGGGTGGTTCCGTGGAAGCCGCGAGCCAGGACAATAATTTTTTCGCCCCTCCCGGTTTTCGAGATCTCCACTCAGAACCGCTTCTCCCCTCTTCGTGAAACGGAACGCGATGTTGTGATCATCGGCGATTCCACCGTCCGACACGTCCACGCTACGTTAAAAGTAAGGTGCACAGTCACTGCTTTCCTGGTGCTCATGTTCTCGATATCACTGCGCGGGTAACTGAGATCTTGAACGGTGACGAGCGCGTCGGAGCTGTTGTGCTGCACGCGGGAGCTAACGACATTAGGCTGCGACAGACGGAGGTTCTGAAGAAAGACTTCAGGAGCCTTATCGATTCGGTACGCAGCACATCGCCTGAAACATCGATTATTGTATCTGGACCGCTTCCTACGTACCGACGAGGGTATGAAAAGTTCAGTAGATTATTCGCGCTAAATGAATGGTTATTGTCATGGTGCAATGAGCAGAAACTGCTCTTTGTAAATAATTGGAATCTGTTTTGGGAGCGACCAAGGCTCTTCCGCGCTGATGGCTTACACCCAAGCAGAATCGGGGCAGATCTTCTGTCAGATAACATCTCCAAGATGGTAAATACCGTTTGACTAGTAACCAAAAATCCAAATCACAGTCTCTACTGCACCAATTTAATTGATATTAATACTAGTGTAGAACATTGCATAGAAACTGTGTCTATTCCTCGTTTACTAAGATCAAATAATAAATCTAGAAGATCTAGAAAAAATCGAATTGTTATTAAAACAAAAAATCTCGCTATTAGTGAACAAAAACAATTTCTAAAGCTAGGTCTTCTAAACATTAGATCGCTCACACCTAAGGTGGTTATTGTAAATGAAATGGTCACAGTAATAATTTCGATGTTCTGTGCCTTACTGAAACCTGGCTTAAACCAAATGATTATTTCGGTCTAAATGAGTCTACTCCGCCAGGATACTGTTATAAGCATGAGCCCCGTCTGATCGGTCGTGGCGGCGGTGTTGCAACAATCTACAGAGACATCCCCAATGTTGCTCAGAAAACTCGTCATAGGTTTAATTTGTTTGAAGTACTTGTGCTAAATGTTACGCTCTTAGATGTAAGAAAAAAATCCCTATTATCTCTAGCATTGGCTACCGTATATAAACCTCCAGGGCCTTACGCCAATTTCCTAAAGGAGTTTGCTGACTTTCTATCAGATCTTTTGGTCAACGTCGATAAAGCATTAATTGTTGGAGATTTTAACATACACGTAGATAATTTAAATGATGCGTTAGGGGCTGCGTTTACAGATTTATTAAACTCCTTCGGGGTCAAGCAAAACGTCACCGGACCAACTCATCGTCTTAATCATACACTCGATTTAATTATATCATATGGAACCGATCCAACCGATATAGATATCATTCCACAAAGTGATGATGTCACTGACCATTACATGGTAACTTGCATATTACGGATTGCTGTAATATGTCATGCTGCGCCACGTTATCGACCAGGTAGAACAATTCGTCCATCCAACATAGATCATTTTTCAAATAGCTTATCTGATCTGTCTCAGCTGCTCAGTGAACCCCAACAAACAGATGAACTAGAGGAAATGACTAGCAGTTTGAGCACCATTTTCTCTAGTACATTAGATATTGTTGCACCAATTAGATTAAAAAAGGTTAGAGAGAAAACTAAAGCACCATGGTACAATAGTACTACACATGTTATCAAGAGAGAAACTCGTAACTTAGAGCGTAAATGGAAACAAACTAATTTAGAGGTCTTTAGAATCGCGTGGAAAGACAGTATGTCACATTATAAAAAGGCTCTAAAAGCAGCCAGGGCTGAGCATCTCCGCAAACTAATAGAAAATAACCAAAATAATCCAAGGTTTTTATTTAACACCGTGGCTAGACTAACAAATAAACAGACATCACCAGAGCAAAATATTCCGTTACAGTATAGTTGTAATGATTTTATGAATTACTTCAATGAGAAAATAGAAAGCATCCGAAATACAATTGTAAATGTACAATCCTCTATGCTGTCTTATGATTCAGCCACAATTATCGCCCCTCAAGAACAACTACACCGCTTTACAACTATAGGGCAGGAAGAGCTAAATAAACTTATCTTTGCAGCGAAACCAACAACATGTTTATTAGACCCAATACCCACTAAACTACTGAAAGAAGTGTTACCTGTAGTGGAAGAGCCTCTTCTCAATATTATTAACTCGTCTTTATCTTTAGGTCATGTTCCAAAAATATTTACGCTGGCAGTAATAAAACCTATTATTAAGAAACCGCAATTAGATCAAAATAACTTAGCAAATTACAGACCCATTTCAAATCTTCCATTTATATCTAAAATACTAGAAAAAATTGTGTCCGCTCAATTGTGCTCTTTCTTGCAAGAAAATGATATCTATGAAAAATTTCAGTCAGGATTCAGACCGCATCATAGCACAGAAACTGCGCTAGTTAAAATTACAAATGATTTACTTTTAGCTTCTGACCAAGGCTGTATCTCAATACTAGTTCTACTCGATCTTAGCGCTGCGTTCGACACTATAGATCATAAAATACTCTTGGATCGACTACAAAACTACACTGGTGTTCAGGGACAGGCATTAAGCTGGTTTAGATCGTACTTATCAAACCGTTACCATTTTGTCTGTTTAAATGGGGAAAAATCGAAGATAACGTCAGTAGACTATGGAGTGCCGCAAGGATCGGTGTTAGGCCCTCTGCTATTCTCAATATATATGCTGCCACTGGGTAATATTATAAGAAAACATGGAATTAATTTCCACTGTTATGCTGATGACACTGTCACAGTCATTGTCTACACCATTCTGTCTTCGTCATCTTCACTACACTTCCCAGCATCCTCTTGTCTCCACACCTGATCTCACTCCCTCTATCACCCACCTGTTCATCGTCTTCATCATCTGTGTCACCTGTCTTCACCTCGTTAGTGTTCATTTGTACTTGTATTTAGTTCCCTCTGTTCAGTCAGTCTTTGTCCGTTCTCGTCAATGTTACCTGGTGTTTGCATCCGCTACCCATCTGTCTGCCTGTACCTGGTTATTGGTTTGATTTATAGTAAAGTTTATTGTTTATTGGAATTCCTCGTCTCCTCGTGCTTCCTGCCATACACCACCCGTGACAGAAGAACGGACCAAGAAATTAGGGCTCAAAAAAAAAAAAAAAAAAAAGTATCGTCTTCAGGCTGTTTTCCTTTTGTTTGTTTTTTCTTTTTTGTTATCATGGATTTCCCTGCAGTCAAGCTCATGTGCCTGGAGCAGGGAGACAGCTCTCTCGAGGAACACCTGGAAGTGTTCCTGGATCTGGTGCCTCAGACCGATTTCCCGGACGACTGCCTCTGCACGTTTCTACGTGTGGGTCTGAACAACGCCACTCGAGCGCAGTTGTCTGGGGAACCTCCTCGAGGGAGCTTCGCCGACTATGTGGAGTGGGTGCTGGTATCCTGCGGTTCATCCTTCACCGTCGACGAAGTCACCAGCCCCACTCCAACCCAACCGTTCAGCCCAGGGCCTTCTTCCCCGCTGACGCCGTGCAACCCAGAGCCCTCGCCGCTGACGCCGTGCAGCCCAGAGCCCTTGCCGCTGACGCCGTGCAGCCCAGAGCCCTCGCCGCTGACGCCGTGCAGCCCAGAGACTTTTTCACCGTTGGTCCCGTCCAGCACAGAGCCTTCACCACTGGTCCCGTCCAGCACAGAGCCTTCACCACTGGTCCCGTCCAGCACAGAGCCTTCATCGCTGGTCCCGTCCAGCACAGAGCCAGTCCAGCCAGAGACCGTCCAGCCAGCTCTGGAAGATACCGTGCTGATTACGGCGATCTTGTGTGTGTGGGCTACACACACAACGATCATGGCCCATTCGTCCAGTCCAAAGCCCTCTTCGCCGCTGGTCCCGTCCAGCCCTGAGCTTCCTTCGCCGCTGGTCCCGTCCAGCCCTGAGCTTCCTTCGCCGCTGGTCCCGTCCAGCCCTGAGCTTCCTTCGCCGCTGGTCCCGTCCAGCCCTGAGCTTCCTTCACCGCTGGTTCCGTCCAGCTCAAAGCCCTCTTCACCACTGGTTCCGTCCAGCCCAGCCGAGCCTTCACCGCTGGTGCACGTCAGCCACGTCCAGCCAGAGCTTCACGTCAGCCACGTCCAGCCAGAGCTTCACGTCAGCCACGTCCAGCCAGAGCTTCACGTCAGCCACATCCAGCCTGCCCAGCCAGAGACTGTTCCAGAGCCTGTCCCCGACTCTATTCTGGAGTCGGGGTCGAAATCTGTCACGCTCCCCAATAATTTTTTTGGGGGGGGGCCAAAGGTCCTCGCCCTGGACACCTGAAGGGTCTTCACCGCCATGGCCACCCGAAGGGTCCTCGCCGCCATAGCCACCCGAAGGGTCTTCACCGCCGTGGCCGCCCAAAGGGGTCTCTCCGCCGTGGCCGCCCGAAAGGGTCTCTCCGCCGTGGCCGCGCGAAGGGGTCTCTCCGCCGTGGCCGCCCGAAGGGGTCGCTCCGCCGTGGCCGCCCGAAGGGGTCTCTCCGCCGTGGCCGCCCGAAGGGGTCTCTCCGCCATGGCCACCCGAAGGAGCCACTCCGCCCTGGCCGCCTGCACGTCCTGCTCCGCCCTGGCCGCCTGCACGTCCTGCTCCGCCTTGGCCACGCCCACGCCCTGCTCCGCCCTGGCCACGCCCACGTCCTGCTCCGCCCTGGCCACGCCCACGCCCTGCTCCGCCTTGGACACGCCCACGTCCTGCTCCGCCCTGGCCACGCCCACGTCCTGCTCCACCATGGCCGCCTGGTCCATCCTGGAGTCCACCCTCCCACCCCTGTTCTAAGGCGTGAGGTCACGCCTACCGGGAGGGGGGAGTAATGTCACAGTCATTGTCTACACCATTCTGTCGTCGTCATCTTCACTACACTTCCCAGCATCCTCTTGTCTCCACACCTGATCTCACTCCCTCTATCACCCACCTGTTCATCGTCTTCATCATCTGTGTCACCTGTCTTCACCTCGTTAGTGTTCATTTGTACTTGTATTTAGTTCCCTCTGTTCAGTCAGTCTTTGTCCGTTCTCGTCAATGTTACCTGGTGTTTGCATCCGCTACCCATCTGTCTGCCTGTACCTGGTTATTGGTTTGATTTATAGTAAAGTTTATTGTTTATTGGAATTCCTCGTCTCCTCGTGCTTCCTGCCATACACCACCCGTGACAGACACTCAATTATATATTTCATCAAGACCAGATGAAAACACTAACTTATCTAAATTGACAGAGTGTCTTAAAGATATAAAATGCTGGATGACGTGTAATTTCCTGCTATTAAATTCAGATAAAACGGAGGTATTACTTATTGGTCCAAAAAACTACCCACAAAACCTCGTACAATACAACTTTAATTTAGAAGGATGTCCAGTTACTTTATCCACTACAGTAAAAGACCTGGGTGTTATACTAGACCGCAACTTGTCTTTCGAAAATCATATTTCATATGTAACAAGAACAGCCTTTTTCCACCTTAGAAATATTGCTAAGCTACGTAACATGCTATCTGTTTCTGATGCAGAAAAGTTAGTTCATGCATTCATGACCTCAAGACTAGATTACTGTAACGCTTTATTAGCTGGTTGTCCTACATCCTCAATAAACAAGCTACAGTTAGTGCAAAATGCAGCTGCTAGAGTTATTACTAGGTCAAGAAAATATGATCATATAACACCAATTTTATCATCTCTGCACTGGTTACCTATTAAGTTCCGTATCAATTACAAAGTACTATTACTGACCGATAAAGCCCTAAATGGTTTAGCTCCTGTATATTTAATGGACCTTCTATCGCCCTACAATCCATCGCGTTCTTTAAGATCCCTAAATTCGAGGCTTCTGGTCATTCCTAGGATATCCAGATCCACTAAAGGAGGGAGGGCGTTCTCGCATTTAGCTCCTAAACTCTGGAATAGCCTTCCTGATACTGTTCGTTGCTCAGACTCGCTCTCCCAGTTCAAAACTAGATTAAAGACGCATCTCTTCAGCCAAGCATTCACATAATGCTTGCCTCTTATACTACTGTTGAATCAGATCGAATGCATTAATATTATGAACACCAGCTACGCTAATTATTTCCCATCTGCTTTTCTGCTGTTATCTCGGGACGCTAGTCCCGAGGTAAATAGCGTTCTTCAGCTACAGTCTGTATCCAGCCTCTCACGGAGACTTCAGAGTCCCCAACACCTGCGATGAGACGACTCGACGCCTGTGAAGAGACGACTCAACGCCGGCGATATGTTATGCCCTAAATTAATACATGATGATTAACTAACTGTATTTTTTACGTACATTTCTGAAATGCACTTTCTGTAAAGCTGCTTTGAAACAATATGTATTGTGAAAAGCGCTATACAAATAAATTTGAATTGAATTGAATTGAATTGAATGATCGAGGCACGTAGGCATAGCCGCGTGGCCTTGATCATGCGAAAACGGATTTCCCCTCAGAGAAAACCCCTTGGTCCTGAGCCACCACTGCAGGGGTCTCATGTACAGAAGGCCAAAAGTAATTACGTTGGACGCAGCTGCCATGAGACCCACCAGTCTGAAACTGTTTCACAGTGAGTGACTGGCCTAGATAAACCCCATTTACGGCTGTGAGAATCGCAGAAATACGTGCTGGAGACAATCATACCCGCATCGTTGTCGAATCCCATATTACAGCTAGAAAAGTGGTCCTCTAGAAAAGGAGCACACTCTTCTTGGCGTTGAGGGGCAATCCTAACATCTTTAAATGAGACAGAACGACATCTCGATGCCGAACTGCCATATGCTCAGATTGAGCTAGGATCAACCAATTGTCGATATAATATAATACGCAAATGCCCTGGAGTCTCAGAGGAGCCAGAGCTGCATCCACGCATATTGTAAAGGTGCGGGGTGATAACCTAGGCCGAATGGAAGAACCCGATACTGGTATGCTTCTCCCCCGAAAGCAAACCTCAGGAACCTCCTGTGATGAGGATGGATAGATAAGTAAGCGTCCTTTAAGTCTATTGTGACAAACCAGTCCTCGGTCTGAATCTGTGACACAATCATATTTAGCGTAAGTATACTTTGAACTTGAGATTCTGAAACCTGCTGTTTAATTGAAGCAGGTCTAGAGTAGGACGCAACCCCTCATCCTATTTCGGAAACAATGAAGTAATGGCTGTATAACCCTGACTGTCTGCTAGGAGGAGGAACCCCTTCTACAGCTCCTTTTGCAGAAGTGTCCGTACTTCCTGCTCCATAACCAAAGCCTGCTCGGGGTCCACCACAGTGGGGAGGACCCCTAGAAATCGGGGCGGAGGAGAACCGAACCGAATTCTGAAACCCTTTTCTCTAGTGTGCAGGACCCACGGAGAAATATGTGGCAGTAGTTTCCACGCTGCCAGAAATTCTACTAGGGGAACCAGTCTCTCAAGACTGGCCTCTGGATTTGGTTGAACAGGCACCTCGGCACCCTGAAACGGTGAACCGGCAGGGAAACCGAACTGACTGTTCGACGCTCTGTTTGCACTCTGTGCTGTGAGGAGCTTAGTAGGCCAAGACTGCTCCCGCCCAGGAGTCTCAGGAACATTAGATTGGTGAGGAAGAAACCTCTGGAACGCCGCTGAATGGTTTATTTCTTAGTTTTTTTGAAAGCGGAGCGTCCAGAAGAACAGACATATGTGACCAGTCACGGAAACTAGGGACACAAGTCGGTTCTGGGGCATTTTGATGTATTCCTAGATTCTGAAAGTGTAGTCTCCAAGCTTTCCAACGATGTGTAACACGTGTAAATCTGATAATATTTGGAGAAGTTGTGGCCATTTGAAGGTAGGCACTTAAAAAAGCTAAAAGGATAGATAACGGCCTCTAAAGATTGTGCAGTTCTCACCTCTCTCTGCTGCTAGGAATGACAATAGGGCTCATTTACATCTCATTTAGATAAGCCATACCCCCTGTAAAGATCCCCCCTGTGCTATACAGCTTTTTTTCCTTTCCTGAGCTAGCTAATAACAATAGGTAGGTATGGAAGGTCTAAACAGACTAAACATGAGATAATGTGTATGTGTTCTTAGAATGAAAACAAAAACGACAAACTTTAATGTTTATGGAAACTCACCCCCAGGACCGGCGAATGCACTTCTGCCGCTCTAGGCGAAAAACAATTGTGCTGCCCCTCTATTTGCAACGTATACCAGCAACAACACACAAAGACCAATATGCCATACATATAACGCAAAACCAGCAACAACACACAATGACCAATATGCCATATACATATAACGCAAAACCAGCAACAACACACAAAGACCAATATGCCATATACATACAACGCAAAACCAGCAACAACACACAAAGACCAATATGCCATACATTTAACGCAAAACCACTAACAACACACAAAGACCAATATGCCATATACATATAACGCAAAACCAGCAACAACACACAAAGACCAATAAGCCATAGGTCTACATATAACGCAAATAGTGTGCAATAGTGTGCGCGTGTGCCCAAAATGTCAACAATATTTAAGTTTATGCAGGAGGCAAATGCCTGCTGGCATTTTTCTTTAAGCAGTCATGACAGGAATTTTCCAAATAATCATATTTCACCTCCTCAGATTACTGTTGCAAATCTCTTTACACCACTTTCTTATGTGCGTATACACACACAAATGAAATGTCCGCAAGTACATTATATAATCAGCAGGTTCAGCATCTTAAATAACGACTAAAGAGCAAATGAAGCTTAACTTACGTTTCAGAAGCGCGCACGGCAGGCCTTCATCACGGCAAAGGTCTTAACTGCATCCTCTATTTCGATTCTCTGTGCCAGTTCATGTTCTATGGAGATTGTTGCCAGTCCATTAAGTCTGTTCCCTGTTCACAAAACGTTCCCCATTCAAAGCAATCGGGACGTCACATATGCCACCGCTGTCAGCGAGCCGAGCCGCCGTATTCAAGCACCGAGGGCGCGCACGCTGCGCCCATACCTCCGGTTCAACTTCCCGAGCCCACAAAGTGCGGCGAAAACATTTTCGGTGTAACTGCCACGGTTCAGCTCGTCTGCGACAATCTTTGCGGCATCCATCTTCATTGAATTTTGATATCAGATAGAGCCGGCCAGAGCACTGCATAATAAGTAGCCACGCTGTTGGGGGGCGGGGGCAAAAGCGCCGGCGGCTATCAGTATGGAAATACACACAGACAATGACACGCCCCTACTGCATGCTAGAATCTCCGAAAAACAAGCCGATTTCAACCTCAAAATGTACGCTTTTAAATATACCAATACTGTTATCTCAAGCATGGAGAGGCTTCTTCATGATCTCAACTAACAGATTCTGCAAAAAAGCGGTAATCACCAATTTTGAAAAAAAACGCTTCTTTCTCATTTTGCTCGCAAGTTGTGCTGCCGACTTGTGTCACTGGTTTCCGTGACGGGTCACATATTTTTATCTTTATTTTTCTTTTTTTTAATATCAGAAAAACTTAGTGTCAGAACTGACATCCTCACAATTATCCATGTCCTTATATACTTTACCCACTAGCGCTCCCTAATAAAATTTATTTATTATTAAAGGGGTCATGACATGAGAAACCAAATTTGCCTTGATCTTTTGGTATATAAGAGATCTATGTACTATTAAAGCTTCCTGCAAGTTTCATAGCTTAAGACGTCCTCCCCATTATAAACGAAGCATTTATTTAATCAAGCTCTAAATACAGCTCGTTCTAGATCCGTTGAACTTAGTGACGTCACGGTACGAAGTGACGTACCAGTCGTTTGCATATGACCGCCTCCAGCGCAAGACAACTACGCCTCATTTCGCATCATCACATCGTTGTCGTGCGGCTTGCACCTATGGAACGCGATCGGGGCCAATAATCTTTAAACGAAACGCGAGAAATTTGACCGCGTCAACACGCACTGTTTGTTCGCGTTAACGCGTCAAAAAGCACAGTAGCCAATGAAATTGCTGTATTTGAGACTATATTTGCATATGTGACGCGATGGTACGTATGTCTCTGATTGCATATACGTATACAAACATCAGAAGTCATGTTTATTCATGAAGGATGTCGTAATGGTACACTATGCAAACATCAGACGTTATAATTGTTCATGAGGGATAATGCATTGGTACGTTGTGTGATGTCAGCCTTATGTCATGATTTGTCATGCCCTTTTAAGTTGTTCTACGTTCTCTCTCGGTAGGAAACGCGATCAGAAATCAGAATAAGAAATAATAAATCAGAAATAATAATTGATTAAATCCAGCAATTTAGGTAAATAAACTGTATTAATATAATGATATCTATATTTTAAACATAATTCATTGATATACGAGTTCTGGGGGGAAAACAGGAAATGTTTAAAGGTTAAATATTAACCCTCTACAGCACAGCATCGCACTCAGGCAACAGAAAGTTTTCTTAAGCCCTACAGTATGTTCAGTACATTTTTCTTTAAATGATTGCGACCAATTAGAATGTTTGAAAAAGTGCAATAAGGTTTGGGAGTCACTATCAAGCACCATTTGAAGGTGGGACGTGCTTTTCTGACACATGGTCACAGGAGCATATAGTGTGAGAAGAAAGCAAAATTATTTGCTTTAGTAATCTTATTTAAATTGACACGAACTGTGTATAAAAATATTTGTGAGTGTATGAAGGTGTAGAGAAGCCATTTGGCAGGTTTTATGAAGTTTTTATTTTATTTTACATGTTCACAAAATTAGTTTTTCTTTTTGTTGCCTCAGGGCAATGTTGTGCGATAAGGGGTACTTTTCAAGGATGTATTGGACAATACCTCACAATGGCAAATAATGTGTTACAAGAAGGGAAGATGCAGGGTTCCTGGGTGCACAGGAACACACAAAGTCACCAAAGTGACTCCAATGTGCAGCATCTACCTGGATGATGCGATGGCAGCCATATTGTGCCAGAACACCCACCTCACACCAGCTTACTGATGGCTCGCAGTCTCCGCTCTACTTCATCCACAGGTGTTCAATCGGGTCGAGTCAGGACAGGTGCGCAGTCATGTTAGAACAGAAACGGCCATCTACAAACTGTTCCCACAAAGTTGGAAGCATAAAATTGTCCAAAATGTCTTGAAAATAATAAAAAATAATTTAATAATAAATAATAATAGTAAAAATCATTTCTTTCTTTCTCAAAACTGAGTTTTGATTTCTAAGTGATCAATTTATGTAGCCTACAAGTGTTTTCCCACATTATTATTGGCTGTATAGGTCATCAGTAAATTAATGTGGCATTTAAATGGCAGTGTTTCCCAAATGAAACACAAGAGCTGTTAGTTTTGAATGATGTGTGTAATGTAGAGAAACGTGTTTAGAGTTTTGCAAAAAGTTTGTTTTTCAAATGCAAACTGAGTGCAAAGCATATAATGTCCTTGTATTTTTGCAGACTTGCTCTAAAGATTGGGTACATGAGTGAATGGTTTCACCGAGTGAGCCTCAAATTCCACTTGTAGTGTCTTAGCAATTTGAAAAAAAAACTGTAAAACAAACTGACAGAGGTCGCGTATGGAATGAACAAGAAAATCTTAAAATTGCATGGAACTGAGAAGCATGAATGGAAGCAACAAAAAAGACTGCAATAAAAAAAAAAAAAAAAAACAAGAGACAATTATTTTAATGCAAGCAAAAAAAAATTGCACACATCAGTTTAGGAATAAAAAGAAAAGAAATCTGGAAGTCTGTTTGTTAGTAATCTGTACTTAATCTGTGTTTTTAAAACATGATTAAGTAGATTAAGGCCTACTCCTGTCTTAATATAAACGCTGTCTGGGAAACCGCCTTTAAAGGTTTAACAAAGTTTTTCTTGCCACTATAACTTATGGATTCCTAAAGACAAGTTTATGGGTAAATAACATATTAATAATAAAAGTGTAATGAATATCAAAACACATATGAAACACCGATTAACATATTAAACACCGAATATCAAACACCGATTAACTCTTAATCGGTGTTTGGAGTACCAGGGGACCCCACTGGACTTTTCCTTCATTTTTTAAAAGTGTTACCTTCATCTCAGGGGCATGAAACTCAGTGACTTTTCCTAAATAATCTATCTAAACATGCACAAAAAAACTGGGCTTGATTTGGTTGTTCTAAAGGTGTGTAAAACATTTTTTTTACCGTTTAAGGTATTTGGGGTCAAAATGACCCCACATTGAAAATGAATGGGAAAATGAAAAAAATGACTTTTTTTTCATTTTGTTTATCAAAAAAATAAAAGTAAATCCATTATAAATCTGAAAATTTCTACATATAAACCAAGGACTGGTCCTAGAGCATAAAGACAAAGTGGAACGAACTTTCTATCTCATACACACACAAACACACACATGTATGTGACTGCAACAGAGAGCATTATATAGAAATTGAAAAAAATCAACTAAACTGGCATACATCTGAAACAATTTCACAAATGCAACATGGAACAAGCATGTTCCCACACACAGAGAGAGAGAGAGAGAGAGAGAGAGAGAGAGAGAGAGAGAGAGAGAGAGAGAGAGAGAGAGAGAGAGAGAGAGAGAGAGAGAGAGAGAGAGAGAGAGAAAGAGAGGGAAAATGTGACTTGTAATGTTTCTGCAAATGTATGTATAATAATTTGCAAAAGCACAAAAATTGATTTTTTTATGTATTTCAGAATGTTTAAATATATATTCACAAAATATATATCATAAAGTTGTGAGGAGAAGTTGAAGCATCAAGAAAAATGAAGTGAAAAGTCCTATGTGGTCCTATATGGACCTCTATTGGATATATGTGGTCATTGGACGTTCTCACTTTAATTATAATTTCTAAAGTTTTTCCACAAACCTGCAGATGGCGGTATTCTATCCCTAACACATAGAGCAATGTCCAAAAACAATTTAGATTTAATTAAGATCGTCATTTAAGTTTATAGCCTAGTTAAGTAATTGTGCAGTAAATAGGTAAACAACTTCCAAATTTCCACAAAAACACAGCATAAATGTATAGTTGAGAAGTAAATAAAAAAAATGACATATAGTTTTCCATATAAAAAAACCTTATTAGGCTATGTGAAAGTGAATAAATTTGTGTTTGTGTGTGTGTGTGTGTGTGTGTGTGTGTGTGTGTGTGTGTGTGTGTGTGTGTGTGTGTGTGTGTGTTTAGTTATAAATATGTGCTGTGTAAGTTAGCCTAATACATTTGGAAATTGTAACTTAAAACAAAAACAAATAATATAGGCTATACATTATAATAATTGAATAATATGGATAATTAGCACTTGACTTACTATACATTGTAACATTACTTTACTCTAGCACAGTAGTCAGTAAAGCAATGCCACAATAAACTAAAGAATTTATTTAGGTACAAATAAAGGTAAGTCTGCTTTTTTAAAATATTACACTTCAATACGTACAGAATGTGCGCGTTAAGAAACACGTTCAAATTGGACATCTTAACATGGTAAAACTGTGCGTCTTTACACGCACTAAAGTAACGCGACAACAACTGACGCCTTAACACGACCAAAATGAGCGTGTCTACGCGTTCAAAAGAAACACGTAAAAAATTGCCGCGTTGACGCGGACAAACAGTGCGTGTTGACGCGGTCAAATTTCACGCGTTTCGTTTAAAGACTTTTGGCCCCGATCGCGTTCCATATGCACCCACATGTGTTCAGTCGACGTGCAGCGAGTGGGTCTGTTTACAAGATGACTGCGATGCCACGCAGATGTGCTGTTCCTGTTTGAGTGTTTGAATACGCTGCCGAACGATCCAGACGTCAGGGAAAGCAGTTGGATGCAGTTTATTTGCAGCATATGCAGCCCGCCAAAGCTTAATTTGAACGGTGAGTGATCAGATGTGTGTGACAGGGCATGTTACTGAAAGAACGAGCAGAGAGAGAGAGAGAGCCCCGGCCGCGCGCGCGCCTTCAAACTGTCTTGCTCTCTCTCTCTCTCTCTTCCTCCCTCGCGCATATGAATCAAAATCAATTAAGAACTGACAGATGGTAAAAGACCGAAATTTCACGTGGTGGAGCATTGTGTAGTCTACCTGTGATACAAAATGATTAACGTTCATAATTTATGCATAAGCAGCACTGACGTTAGCCAATCATAACAGTGGGCGTTAACACTGAACTCTTAAAGGGGAAACACCTCAAAAACAGACTGTTTGAATCAGAGGTGAAAAAAAGGGTGGGAAAAGGTCATAAATCACTAAATTTTTTAAGTTTTTAACTATAGTAATACTATAATTGCACCTAAGGGAACATAATAAAACAAAACAAAAAACATGTCATGACCCCTTTAAAGATGGCTGGTGGGTAACGTCGGGGTTAAAAATGATGACGCTGACTCGGGAGAGAGAAAGCTCGCAAGCATCTCTTTAACCCGAGGCACTGTCATACCATGATACGTAATACCAATAACAATACTATAGTTAGACGTTTGGGCATTAAACACATAAAATAGAAACTGGTTTATTCCACGATCTCGACACCTCAGTGTGGAGATAGGGAAAAAACGGCAGTCCCCGACGAGGAGGCTGAGATACAGAGTTTTCCTGTTTTTTTAGATATATTTCATCTAATAAACTCTTTTTATTTTCACTCTCATAATGTTCAGCTGTCCAGTAAAATATTTAACTAGCAACAGCACTAGATAAAACCTCCTTTTAAAAGCTCCTCTTTATTCAACAGAGTTATGAGCTGACTTATTTATTTATTTATTGAAAACTCAAACATCTGCCTTTATCTTAATATTCTTATTTGTTTTGTTCTCTTTTTCTTAACAAAACACTAGTAGCCTAACGATACCAATTCCTCCGAACTGGAAATCGCCACCCTGTATCTGGCATGTGAAAGCTGAGATAGGGCGGGGCCCGTCCCAACCCCCGCTGTCAGATCCGTTTGCGAACCCCAAAATGCGAGTCGCCGCCGTGCATCGGCAACAGCGGGACCCGCGTGAGGAGCGCGAACCGAACCGTCCTCCTCGAAGAATGCCCGGCGGGAGCGGAGCTTCCTCGCGGACAGCTTCTCGCAATGCCCACAGTCAGCCCCCTCGAGAACTAACTGTTGGCATGCTCCACTCCCAGCAACAAAAGGCTGATGTGTGTGTCCCCACCCGTGATATAACGTGGGCAGGGAAAAACACAAAGCTGCTTGCTCTCTTTTGCCATAATATATATATTGCATATACATATATTGCAACTTGACAGACAACAAGAAATATGACAAGGACAGAATACACAAATCGCTTGCTGAAGGCGCAGAAGCTGTCGCGGTCTGTTTTCAGGTGTGCTTTTATAGTTTCCTGGTCGATGACGTCACCCGCCTATGACGTCTCGTCTCTCCATTGGACTGATTATACACTTGCTTCACAACGCAATCACGCAGGGCGTTCCCACCGCGTCTCGACGCAGCTCGAGTTCCCTTGAAAGGGAACTAAACTAAAAGAAACTTAAAAAAAACTAAACTAAAAAAAAGAAAGATCAAAGAAAGTCTTCAACGTCCGTGACGTCATAACTAAACTACTCTAACTAATGAAAACAAAAATACAGAGAGTGGCACAAATCCCTAACCTAGTGTGTATAGACAAAAATCAAACTAAATGTGTAAATTTATGTCACGTGACGACCACTGGCACGCACACACAAACACACTTGCATACATACCCCATTCATTCTTCATTCCCCTTCCTCACCTGTTGTTTTCGCCATCGGCAACGCGGGTGCACACGCCGGTCCGATGGCTCACGGACATTTCTCCACACCACTTTACCCTTCAGTCCAGTCGAACTGATCATTTCACTCAAACACACACACATTATCCGCGTCTTGTGTTTTGTTCGCGTGTCTTCGTTCGTTCGTTTGTTTGTTTGTTGTATGGGAGTAGTTGGACTTTTGGTGGGTAAACGCTGCGTTGGCCAAACAGAGCAGATGAAGAGTGCATATTTATGACGTAATAATAATAATAAGTTTATTTTATATTGCGCCTTTCAGAATACTCAAGGTCGCTTTACAATAAAGTACAAATAAACATGACATAGAACATGACATAGAAACAATAAAAATAAATTGAGATAGTGGTACATAAACATAGAAATCAAGGGAAACAAGTAGCAAAAAGATATGTTTTAAGGTGAGTTTTGAAATCGTGTAATGATGAAAGGTCGCGGATGTGTTGGGGAATGGAATTCCAGAGAGTTGGGGCAGCGGTACAAAAAGCCCTTCCACCAAACAATGATAGTTTGTGCCTACGAATCGTCAACAGACCGGTATCGGAGGATATAAGTGTGCAAACTGGGGAGTAGGTATGGATGAGATCAGAAATATAGGGGGGGCAAGACCATGGAGTGCTTTCCCAGCTAACAGGGAACGTTCCCATAACTTTCGCTAACGTTATGTAAAAGTTATGTAAATGTTAGTAAAAAACCTTCCTGAAATAATGTTTTTGGAATGTTCTTATAATGTATATAGAGTTAAAATACATTCTCGTAACGTTGAGAGAAAAACGTTCTTAGAACAAAGTTTTTAGAACGTGCTTGTGATGTTATTTGTTCTTGACTGATGTTCTCATACTGTTGAGTGAAAACGTTCTTATAACAACGTTCACTGAACGTTCTTGTGATGTTCTCACAATGTTGAGTGAAAACGTTCTTATAACAACGTTCACTGACGTTCTTGTGATGTTCTCATAATGTTGAGTGAAAACGTTCTTAGAACAAAGTTTTTAGAATGTGCTTGTGATGTTATTTGTTCTTGACTGATGTTCTCATACTGTTGAGTGAAAATATTCTTATAACAACGTTCACTGAACGTTCTTGTGATGTTCTCATAATGTTGAGTGAAAACGTTCTTATAACAACGTTCATGGAACGTTCTTGTGATGTTCTCATAATGTTGAGTGAAAACGTTCTTATAACAACGTTCATGGAACGTCCTTGTGATGTTCTCATAATGTTGAGTGAAAACGTTATTAGAACAAAGTTTTTAGAACATCCTTGTGATGTTATTTGTACTTGACTGATGTTCTCATACTATTGAGAGTTCTTAGAACTATTGATACTGTTGAGAACGTTCTTAGAACAACATTCTCAGATACAAAAGTATGTTCTTAGAATGTTTTTCTAACATTCCCATTAAGTTATGAAAACATTATCTCTGAATGTTTTTTGAACGTTCCAAGCATCCGTTTTTTTAAAGTATTAAAGAACGTTTTTTTCTTTGTTTATGTGAATGTTAGAAGAACATTCCATTCTATAATTTTGGAAATGTTATGAAAGCGTTATTTCAGAATGTTTTCTTAACGTTCCAAACATCTGTTTTTTTTTTAAGTATTAAGAACGTTTTATCATTTTGGAAATGTTATGAAAACGTAAATCTTTTAATGTTTTCTAAACATTCAAAACATCCAGTTTTTTAAAAATGTTTTAAGAACGTTTTGTCTAAACATTTATACATAACTTTTAAAGAATGTTAGGGAACGCTCTCTTAAGGTTATAAAAAACTTGCAGGGAACGTTCTGGAAAGCTCTCTTTATAATATACTGTAAAATAAAACCTAAAAATAACCTGCAGGGAACGTTCTGGGTAGGTTTTCTTTGGGTTATAAAATAAAACCTAAAAATAAAGGGAAAGATCTTGAAAGTTCTCTTTAGGTTATAAAAAAAAAGAACCTACAGAGAACGTTCCTAGAACGTTCTTATTTGGTTCCCAAAACAATAACCAAATGGGAACCATATGGGAACATTAGGGGGAAAGTTCTGTGTTTGTCGGGTTCTTTGTTAGCTGGGATTGAACCTAATGCATTACACTAATCAATCAGGACTTTGAATTTCCATTCTGTAACAGCATTTCATCTGATTCTGAACTAAATTCTCTCATTGTCTTTCTATTACTCACAACTAGCATGCGCTCCATTCCATGCCATCTTTACACCAAACATCCAGCGTCTCCAGGCAACCATTAACCATTAACTAACAAAAATAAGTTGTCAGAAGGTTTTGCTAACATTCCCATTAGGTTAGGAAAACATTATTTCGGAATGTTTTTTAAACATTGAAAACGTCCAGTTTTTTTTTTTTTTTTATTGAGAACGTTCCCTGCAGGTTATTTTTAGGTTTTATTTTATAACCCAAAGAAAACTTTCCCAGAACGTTCCCTGCAGGTTATTTTTAGGTTTTATTTTACAGTATATTTTAAAGAGAGCTTTCCAGAAGGGAACGTTGCAAGAAATGCAAGTTATAGTTTTTTTTATAACCAAAAGAGAGCGTGTTCTTTAAAAGTTATGTATAAATGTTTAGACAAAACGTTCTTAAAACATTTTTAAAAAATGTTTTGAACATTTAGAAAACATTAAAAAAATTATGTTTTCATAACATTTCCAAAATGAGAAAACTTTAATACTTAAAAAAAAAAAAAAAAAACGGTTGTTTGGAACATTCATAAAACATTCAGAAATAACGTTTTCATAACTTAATGGGAATGTTAGAAAAACATTCTAAGAACATTTTTTTTTTATCTGAGAATGTTGTTCTATGAACGTTTTCTTTTAACATTATGAGAACATCAGTCAAGAAAAGATAACATCACAAGGACGTTCCATGAACGTTGTTATAAGAACGTTTTAACTCAACATTATGAGAACATCACAATCACGTTTCATGAATGTTGTTATAAGAACGTTTTCACTCAACATTAAGAGAACATCACAATCACGTTTCATGAACGTTGTTATAAGAATGTTTTCACTCAACATTATGAGAACATCACAATCACGTTTCATGAACGTTGTTATAAGAATGTTTTCACTCAACATTATGAGAACATCACAAGGACGTTCCATGAACGTTGTTATAAGAACGTTTTCACTTAACATTATGAGAACATCAGTCAAGAACAAATAACAAGGACGTTGTTATAACAACGTTTTCACTTAACATTATGAAAACATCAGTCAAGAACAAATAACATCACAAGCACGTTCCATGAACGTTGTTCTAAGAACGTTTTCACTCAACATTATGAGAACATCACAATCACGTTTCATGAACGTTGTTATAAGAACGTTTTCACTCAACATTATGAGAACATCACAATCACGTTTCATGAACGTTGTTATAAGAACGTTTTCACTCAACATTATGAGAACATCACAATCACGTTTCATGAACGTTGTTATAAGAATGTTTTCACTCAACATTATGAGAACATCACAAGGACGTTCCATGAACGTTGTTATAAGAATGTTTTCACTCAACATTATGAGAACATCACAATCACGTTTCATGAACGTTGTTATAAGAACGTTTTCACTCAACATTATGAGAACATCACAATCACGTTTCATGAACGTTGTTATAAGAACGTTTTCACTCAACATTATGAGAACATCACAATCACGTTTCATGAACGTTGTTATAAGAACGTTTTCACTCAACATTAAGAGAACATCACAATCACGTTTCATGAACGTTGTTATAAGAATGTTTTCACTCAACATTATGAGAACATCAGTCAAGAACAAATAACATCACAAGGACGTTCCATGAACGTTGTTATAAGAACGTTTTCACTTAACATTATGAGAACATCAGTCAAGAACAAATAACAAGGACGTTGTTATAACAACGTTTTCACTTAACATTATGAAAACATCAGTCAAGAACAAATAACATCACAAGCACGTTCCATGAACGTTGTTCTAAGAACGTTTTCACTCAACATTATGAGAACATCACAATCACGTTTCATGAACGTTGTTATAAGAACGTTTTCACTCAACATTATGAGAACATCACAATCACGTTTCATGAACGTTGTTATAAGAACGTTTTCACTCAACATTATGAGAACATCACAATCACGTTTCATGAACGTTGTTATAAGAACGTTTTCACTCAACATTATGAGAACATCACAATCACGTTTCATGAACGTTGTTATAAGATTGTTTTCACTCAACATTATGAGAACATCAGTCAACGTTATGAGAATGTAACATATTTTAACTCTAAACATTATAATAACGTTCCAGGATCATTATTTCAGGAAAGTTTTTTACTAACATTTACATAACATTAGTGAAAGTTATGGGAACGTTCCCTGTTAGCTGGGTTTCTATTGTGTTGTTTTCCACATGTCTTGTTAGATTTGACTTGTTAGATTGTCTAGTTGTATGTTTGAGTCTGTGTTCTTTTTCCCTTGTGTTGGGGTTGTGTTTTTGGTTTAGAAAATTTAATTTTTCCTCTTTATGATTCAATTGTTTGGACTGTGTACTACCCAGAGACTCGTACAAAATGTTGTGTACTACACAGTAAAATGTGAATCTTGAAGTAAAATCTTTTCTGTTATTTTTGTAATTCAAATATTTAATTCACTTAGAAACGTTATACTCTGGAAAAATTTAAACACTCTAGACAAATGTGTCAACAGGTTTAGTAAGTACTTAAAAATCCTGTCACTTTGAAATCCAGACCTGTAGCTGTAAGAAATGAATTGCTTACATTTTATGAATTCATAGAAATAAAAATAGAAATAGGGCAGCACGGCAGCTCAGTGGGTAGCACTATCACCTCGCAGCAAGAAGGTCCCCGGTTCGAGTCCCGGCTGAAACCAGGAGTTAGCAGGTTCTCTGTCATTTCCTTCAGGTAAGCTACAACAGTTTCCACCACAGTTCAAACTCATGCAGCATAGGTGAATTAGTGATACTCGAGTGTCTGTGTGTAAGCCTGGTGATGGGTGGGCCAACCACATCAGGGTGATGTAAACATCCAAAAAACATTTCGAAATAACATTTTTAAAATGAGTGAATGGAACGTTCCTGTAACGTTCACATTAACCAAGAAAAAAACGTTCTTAATGCATTAAAAAACTGGACGTTTTCAACGTTTAAAAAACATTCAGAAATAACGTTTTAATAACATTTTCAAAATGAGTGAATGGAATGTTCCTTTAACGTTCACACTAACCAAGAATAAACGTTCTTAAAGGCAGGGTAGGTAGAAATCACCAAAAATACTTTTTTCCAAATTTGTTTAAACTGTCTTTATATATCAGTGCATAATTAAAATGTAAGTACTCTGGAAAAGAAATTATAAAAATCGAGTGTCTGTAGTCCTCTCAGGACTACAATAAACAGCTCATTATTCCATTAACTCCCACCCCCTCCCTTCTCGGCTCCTTCCAAAGCCTCGCCCCCAAAACACATGAACTCGCGATCCCGGCCGTTCGCTCAGCTGGAAGAGTCGGACGCGTTTACCAGCGCCGAGCAGAGAGGAGCGCAGTGCATGTAGTGACATCATGTCAGAATCACAAGTAATAAAATAACTAACTTTATTGTTGTACAAACTGTCACTCATTCACTGAACGACACAACATAAAAGTCTCACCTGTCTCCGCGACTCCGGGGTGGTGGCCTTGTAAATCCACTTTTTGATGGCGTGGACGTTGATATGTCTTTCTCATAACTATAAAAACAAGCAAATCACCATAACAGTTAAATCACCACATTTTTTAAATGTATTGTTTACAGATAAACTGAGTAACATACACTCAAACACCTTCTCACAACTGCATTGCAGACACAAGATAATATAACACACACACACAACATATATTGCATAACACATACAGATACAACATAAAGACATAGGTAAACGTATGTAGAGCATATAACAACAAACCAAACGTGAAAAAACGGAGCAGGTAGAGTTCACGGTGAACATAGGAACAAAGTTTAGGCAGAGGGTAAAGCTAGGTATAAAAATAGATCCCCTAAACTTTTTAACCTAAAGTTAGATTTGGCGAAATTAAACAAAACAGCTTTCAACTGCAGATAGGCCTATTGCTTATTTATCGTCTCAACCCTGGCTCACTAACAGTAACGTTAAACCAGTCGACACCAAAGTTACACTGTCATAGCTAAGCCAGTGTAACGTTAGTTATGCTACGTAATGTTAGGTAGCTATATTAGGTAGCTACGTGTGCTAGTGATACATGCTTCATGAAAAAATAAATGCCATCAAAATGAAAACGTTTATTCTTGGTTAGTGTGAACGTTAAAGGAACATTACATTCACTAATTTTGAAAATGTTATTAAAACGTTATTTCCGAATGTTTTTTAAACGTTGGAAACGTCCATTTTTTTAATGTATTAAAGGCAGGGCAGGTAGAAATCCCCCAAAATACTTTTTTTCCAAATTTGTTTAAACTGTCTTTATATATCAATGCATAATTAAAATGTAAGTACTCTGGAAAAGAAATTATAAAAATCGAGTGTCTGTAGTCCTCTCAGGACTGTAATAAACACAGCTCATTATTCCATTCGGGACGAAAGAAATGATTGGCTGGGGCGACTGTCACTCTCCCTCGCTACCATGGATACCACCTCTGCTGATACAGGAGCAGCCCAAATGCGCACACCCGTTTGAAGAGGCACGGAAGCTAGTAATAACAATTATGGCAGAGAAAGAACAGTCAAAATTCTCAGTACCTGCATATAGAGGCAGCGAAGTCAAACAAGTTAAAAAAAGGAAGACAGTATTTGAAAAGGCTATGAACAAAAAGTCTTTGGATAAATCAAGAAATCATACGAGAGTCAATATCGGCGTGGCTTTCCAGCGGTGGCGACAACTGAGGGATCTCAAGGGGCTGAAAAGTGACTCCATGATGGCTTTATTTCTGCTGGACAGGTAGTCTTGCTGTTCTTAATACATTAAAAAAACTGAACGTTTTCAATGTTTAAAAAACATTCCGAAATAACGTTTTAATAACATTTTCAGAATGAGTGAATGGAATGTTCCTTTAACGTTCACACTAACCAAGCATAAACGTTCTTAATACATGAAAAAAACTGGACGTTTTCAATGTTTAAAAAACATTCCGAAATAACGTTTTAATAAAATTTTCAGAATGAGTGAATGGAATGTTCCTTTAACGTTCACACTAACCAAGCATAAACGTTCTTAATACATTGAAAACGTCCAGTTTTTTTAACATTTAAATAACATTCCGAAATAACGTTTTCCTAACCTAATGGGAATGCTAGCAAAACGTTCTGACAACTTATTTTTGTTAGCTGGGTTGAATGTGAAAAGGAGAATTTTGTATTTAATACGAAAGCGTACCGGTAGCCAATGAAGTCTGCGTAAAATCGGAGTAATGTGGGAAGATTTCTTTGTGTATGTATGGACTCTAGCTGCGGAGTTCTGAATATATTGGATTTTATTTATAGAGGAGTTGGGTAAGCCATAAAAAAGAGAATTGCAGTAGTCAAGTCGTGATGTGATGAATGCGTGAACAAAGGTTTCAGCATCGCTGATATTCAGAAATGGACGTAAGCGCGCGATATTACGAAGGTGAAAGAAGGCAGACTTAGTGAGAGAGGAAATGTGTGGAAGGAAGGAAAGAGAGGAATCAAAGATTATACCAAGGTTTTTGACAGTAGGAAGGTTAAACCAAAACTCCAGCAATATTAACATTGTCAACACAGAAACGGGATGTAATTTGAGGTGAGCCAATAAGAAGTAGATCAGTTTTATCAGTGTTGAGTTTTAGAAAATTACTGGTCATCCAAGCATTTATATCATCAATACAGGCTGATATGGAATTTGTGGGGAAAGGAGCATTGCGTTGTGAATGGATGTATAGTTGGGTGTCATCTGCATAGTATCTAGAAGAATTAGAATACTGGTGGAGCCGCAGTAAGTGGCCATAAGGAGATCATTGACAACCCTAAGAAGTGCTGTCTCAGTGCTGTGGAGGGTGCGGAAAGCAGATTGAAAATATTCATAGTGGTTGTTAGATGACAAATGTGTTTGAAGTTGAGCAGCGACCACTTTCTCAAGCAGTTTCGAAGGTAGATTTGAGATTGGTCTGTAGTTGGCCATGTCAGAAGGGTCGAGGCCGGGTTTCTTTAGGACAGGAATGACAGCAGCAGTTTTTAATTCCAGAGGAACAGAACCAGTACTTAGTAGTTGGGAGATGAGAAGTGAAATCGGCAGAGAAATAACAGGTGCACATTTTTAAAATAAAGTAGTAGGAGCGGTATCAAGATGTAATAGTTGGGTCGCGCCCGCGCAGTGCCGCCAAAGCCGGTGAAACCATTGTCTTGTGATTAGGGGGGGATTATATGTGAATTATGTGTTTGGTATTTATGTGTTTCTGTGTTATTAATAATGATGAATATATTTATTGTTATTACTCAAGGAATTCATCACAGGACTTGATCTGGACTTTTTGTTTATCAACGAGACTTGGATGAAGGTAGGAGACCTTATTCCATTTTCTGAACTCGTTCCAACTGACTATTATTTTTACAACGGCCCGCAACCAGCTGGCAGAGGCGGCGGACTAGCCATCATTGTAAAAGAATCGTTCAGACCTCAATGTCGATTGCTATATACCACCACCTTCTCAAGTTTTGAAACATTTGTTGTACTTTTGAACTGGCCTGAACCCTTGGTATTAGCTCTGATCTATCGGCCTCCACACTTAATTAAAGATTTCATAGTGGAGTTCTCTGAATTAGTAGGTGACCTTGTCACCAAATACGATTCCATCCTTATCTTAGGTGACTTAAATGTACATATATGTTGCCCTTCTAAGCGGCTAACCTCTGAGTTTTTAAACATCATTGACTCTTTTAACCTTCGGCAGTGGGTTAATTATCCCACACATAGTCATGGACACACGTTGGATCAAATTCTATCATATGGGTTATCTGTAACTGAAGTGGAAGTTGTTGATTCTGCAATCTCTGATCATTTTCCTATTTTATTTAAAATGTCTCTTCCTCTGCTTACTATCACACCTGTTTCTAACACCACACAAGCGCATGCATATTTACCAAATTTTTAAATGGATTTTATTAAGCTCTACAATGAGGTTAATCCTATTCTACCCTTAGAATCCCCACTCCCTGACCTTGATGTGGAACATAATTTCTCCCTTATAAACACTGTTTGGGAAGATATTTTAAATCTTACTGCTCCCCTCAAGTCTTTTAAATCTAAGACTAAATCTAAATCTGAGCCATGGGTCGATCATAGTTTACGCTCCTTGAAACAGTCATGCAGGAAAGCAGAAAGGAAGTGGAAAAAAGACAAATTACAGGTCTCGTATAAGATCTTAAGAGACAGTCTATGGCTATATCAGAATGCGGTTAAGAAAGCTAAAGCTTCTTATTTTACTACATTGATTGAGAAACGTCACCACACCCCTAAGGCACTGTTTTCGGTCATTAACTCTATTTTAAATCCTTCTATAAACTCTGTTCGCTGCCCATCTTTGGCACTCTGTGAGGATCTTGCTAGATTCTTTGGCAATAAAATTTCTAACCTGAGAGCTCAATTTCAAGTCTCTAAACAGGAAATACCAACAGAGATGAGTTCACCTACCTTCTGGACCTCATTCAATCCGGTCTCCTTACATTACGTAAAGGAAATAATGTTTAAACTTAAACCTTCCTTTTGTATGTATGACACTTTACATCCGCGCTATCTGCGAAAATTATTTGATACTGTCGGCCCAGGGTTGAGATCGTTATTAAATAAATCTTTGCATGAAGGAGTTATACCCTCGAGCTTGAAAATGTCCTCAATTACACCGGTACTAAAGAAACCCTCAATTGATGCCTCTATTTTATCTAACTATCGTCCTATATCCATTGTGCCGTTTATTTCAACGGTATTAGAGAAAATTACAGCTTCAGACTTTCTTAAACGACAATCATATCTTTGAAAAGTTTCAATCAGGGTTCAAATCACTGCATAGTACAGAAACTGCCCTTACAAACGTTCTCAATTATATTTATATGGCTACAGATTCGGGAGATTCCGTAATTTTAGTTATGTTAGATTTGTCTTCTGCTTTTGATACCGTTGACCACACGATTCTCATTTCTCGACTTGAGTCTTATGTTGGACTAGGGGGCGTGGTCCTGAGCTGGTTCAAATCTTTTTTAACTAATAGACGTTTCTCTGTTTCTCTTCTTCACTTTAAAATCTATCTTGCGGTGTGCCTCAGGGTTCTATTTTAGCTCCTGTCTTATTCTCACTATATCTTCTTCCTCTGGGCTCTATTTTTAGAAAACACAATATCTCATTTCACTGTTATGCTGATGACATGCAGATTTATATGCCTTTGTCTAAGAAAAATAAGAGTGCTATAGACAGTCTGACAACATGTCTTGAGGAGGTAAAAGCGTGGCTTGCTGGAAACTTCCTGTTTCTGAACTCAGACAAAACAGAAGTTATTGTTTGTAACCCCTCAGAAACTAGGCAAATCTATGATTTTAACCTGGGATCTATAGATCTATCTATTGCTCCCCAGGTACAGAACTTGGGTGTGATTTTAGATAGCTCCCTTAAATTCGATAAACAAATTAGTGCTGTCATCAGATCTAGCTTTTTCTATCTTCGCTCTATAGCGAAAATTAAATCTTATCTCCCTAAACGCTCGTTGAAGATTGCGATCCATGCTCTTATCACCTCGCGCCTGGACTATTGTAACCTTCTTTATTTCGGTGCATCAAAGTCCCAAACGGCCCACCTACAGATTGTTCAAAATGCTGCGGCGAGATTCCTTATGGGAAAAAGGAAATTTGACAATGCACCCCCCTGCTGAGATCCCTTCACTGGCTACCGATACATTTTAAAATTGAATATAAAATTTTAATACTGGTGTATAAATCTTTAAATGATTTAGCACCTTCTTATCTATCCGATTTACTTCATTTCTACTCTCCCACTAGAAGTCTTAGATCTGAAACGAAACTTCTTCTTCAGATACCTAAAACCCGGCTAAAATCAAGGGGAGACCGAGCTTTTGAAGTGGCTGGTCCCACACTCTGGAACAAGCTCCCACTTTATATTAGAGAAACTTCCTCTCCGTCTGAGTTCAAGTCCTGTCTTAAAACCTATCTATTTTCGGTCGCTTTTAGCTTAGAATGATTATTCTGCTCTGAACTGCTTGTCATTATTTATGTCTCTAAATTGCATTAGTTTCTTTCTATATGTGTACAGCACTTTGGTCGGCCAGTGGCCATTTTTAAATGTGCTTTATAAATATACTGAAAGCCATCCGAGTCTTGCCATCACCTAAGGAACCTGTATCAGCGATGGGTACGACCGAGGGAGCATTCCAAGGAGGAGATTGGCGAGGCGCTTATCCTTGAGCAACTACTCCGGGTGCTTCCGTATGATGCTCGCACCTGGGTAAGGAAGCATGAGCCAACTTCAGGACTGGTGGCGGCTAAGCTGGCTCAGCAATACCAGAACGCTCATCGCGGAGGCCCACGCACTCAACCATCTAAAGGTACGGTTCGAACGCACTTTGGGGCTTAGAGGGGTCGTGCTGAACTGTCAGACAATGCACAAAACCCAAAGTCAAAAGGGGGAAAAGAGCTGGTGTGCTTTTACTGTCAGCAGCCGGGGCATAAAGCAGCAGTATGTCCTGCGCGTAAAGCTAAGCTAACAGGGTACTGCTATGTGCCAAGAGAGGGAGACCTTGAACTAGACTCTGTGAGAGTCTAACAATGTGCAAAGTGACTGTTAATGGACATTCCAGAAAGGCATTACTGGACACTGGATGTTCTATGTCAAGGTTGAAATCCTGTTATGTAACAAATGTTGACTGTGGCGAAGGACGGCCGAGGGACGTGAGAGAACGGCGCGAGGCCGGTGGTGCGATTGCTAATGAGCAGCACCTGTGAAGCACACCGGTCTCGCATCTCTCACGGAGGAGCGGAAGCATAAAGGGGGAGCGACAACGTTGATGATCGAGAGAGGAACAGGCCTGTGTTTTAGTTGTGTTTTGGTTTTTGTATTTTATTTTTGCCAGCAGTCGTCCGCTAGGGGCTGCTGGCGGTATTTTGGTTTGTTTATTTTTTTTTAATAAAGTTTATTTGATTGTTCGCAGGTTCCCGCCTCCTTCTTCCCTGAACATTGCTACATTGACTATCTGAATACTGCCTCTATTCAATGTGTACATGGGGATGTGAAGCAGTACCCCAGAGCTGAGGTATTGGTGGAAGTACAAGATCAAATGTACCTGTTGAATGTTGCTATAGTTGACAGTTTGCCTACAGACATGATTCTGGGACAAGACCTGCCAGTGTTGAATTAACTTTTACAAGCCACTGCTAAAGTCTCTGCAAATGTTGCCTCTGTAACCCCTGTGAAAGTGTCATGTCCTGCCATTATTCAAGCCAGGGCAGGTCTTCAGCCACTATCAGATCTTGATTGTAGTCTGTTGCAGGGTGGGACTAAGGGCCCGAAAAAGTCATGCCAACAAAGAAGGCTTGAGAAGTACCTCGGTACACCAGCCTCTGAGGCTTCTGTAGAGGTTCTCGATGTTAGTGGCTGGCGGGTACCAGGGAATATTGCTGAGTTACAAAGAAATGATGAGACGTTGAAAACTTTGTTTGAAAAAACTGCTTCTGATGAACCATCCAATCTGTGTAATGAGAGGTATAAGCTGTTGAATAATGTGTTGTATTTGCAAGCCAATGATGTGACCCGTCTTGTTGTACCAACTTCTTGTCATCCACTTGTCTTGCACTTAGCGCACACAGTTCCGTGGGCTGGTCATCTAGGCCAACAAAAGACATATGCACGCATCAGCTCACGTTTTCACTGGCCAACATTATATGCTGATGTACTGACACACTGCAACACATGCACAATATGTCAGAAAACCAGTGCTGTGACTCGGCGGAGCAGAGCACCCTTGCAACCTCTCCCTGTGATTTCTGAACCTTTCAGGCGGATCGCTATGGACATTGTAGGGCCATTGGAGAAAAGCAATACAGGTCACTAGTACATCCTGGTAATCAGTGACTATGCAACGAGGTATCCAGAGGCTTTCCCACTCCATACCGTCACCACACCAAAAATCGTCCGTTGCCTCGTTCAACGCTTCTCCAGGGTAGGAATAGCAGAGGAGATCTTGATGGACCAAGGCACGAACTTTACGTCACGACTCATGGGGCAACTGAACCGACAGTTGGGCATTACCGCCATCAGAACAAGCCCATACCACCCACAGACAGACGGCCTGGTGGAAAGGTTCAACCAGACCCTTAAAAATATGCTGCGGAAGTTTGTTGCAGACACGGGACGAGATTGGGACAAGTGGCTACCTTTTGTCCTCTTTGCTTACAGAGAAGTTCCTCAAGCGTTGACAGGTTTCTCACCATTTGAGCTCCACAGTTGGCAAGTGCAAGGACCGCTGGACCTGCTGTGACAGAGCTGGGAGGAGAGTCCAGCAGACAAAACCAAGGAGAAAGGCATTGTGCAGTGTGTGTTGGAGATGAGAGACTGTCTAGAGCGGTACCAGGAACAAGCGAAAGAAAACCTGCAGGCGAAACAACAAGCACAAAAGTGGTGGTATGATCAGAACGCAAGACTACGGCAGTTCCAACCAGGTCAGAAGGTGTTACTCTTACTACCAACCTCAACACACAAGCTACTGGCAAAATGGCAAGGCCTGGAAGATGGGGCCAGTGACTTACGAGATCCACCATCCCGACAAGGGGAAGTCCAAGCAAACCTACCACCTTAACCTATTAAAAGACTGGAGGGAATTACCAGGAAAAAAACCTGAGTCAGCATTGATGGTACAGAAGGTAAAGGATGTGGAGGAAGATGAGTCTGAGGTTGCAGAAAGGCAAGCGTCTGTGGTGAGTCTAACCCACCTAGAGGACATGAAGCGTCAAGAATTGCAGCACCTACTAGACCAGTTCCCCACTCTGTTTTGTCAGAGGCCTGGACGGACAGAGATAATACACCACACCATACACCTTACCGACCCCATCCCAACAGAGACCTTATCGGGCACCTGAGCGACTGGTGGAACCCCTGAGGAAGGAAATTGAGATGAAGAGAGAGCTGGGAAAGATTGAGCCATTGTTGAGTGACTGGTGCAGACCCGTGGTCATAGTCCCAAAGAAGGATGGATCCTTACGTGTCTGCATCGACTTCCGTAAGCTAAATGCCCAATCCAAATTCGACGCATACCTGATGCCACTAGTAGATGATCTGCTAGAGAGAATAGGAAAAGCCATTTACATCACAACACTAGATCTCTGCAAAGGATATTGGCAAGTACCCCTAGAGCCAACTTCCAGACCCTACACCGCTTTCAGGACTCCGTTGAGGCTCTTCCATTTTACCGCCCTTCCTTTCAGACTGCATGGATCTCCAGCAACGTTTCAGAGATTAATGGACAGAGTCCTGCAAGGATGTGAGGAGTGGTCTGCAGCGTATCTGGATGACATGGTCATACTCAGCAACTCCTGGGAAGAGCACCTACAGCACATGAGACAGACCCTGGAAAGGATAACAGAGGCAGGATTTATATTAAATGTGGCAAAATGTGAGTGGGCAAAGCAAGAGGCGAACTATCTGGGTTATCATCTGGGCAATGGGCAACTACGTCCTCAAGTTGACAAGATGGAGGCCATCCGTCAAAGTCACAGACCAAATACCAAGAAGGAAGTGAGGTTGTTCCTAGGGCTGGTGGGCTGGTACCGACGGTTTGTCCCAAACTTTGCCTCTGTATCCGCACCCCTGACCAACCTGCTGAGCAAAGGCATAGCAAACCCTGTCCCGTGGACCGAAGACTGTGAGACAGCATTTCAAGCTCTGAAGGAGAAGATGTGCGCCAGTACCCGGCTTGAAGAGGGGGAAGGTGATGTGACAAATCTGTCTGATCGTCACCACTTAGGGAGCAGTACTGGCACGCACACACAAACACACTTGCATACATACCCCATTCATTCTTCATTCCCCTTCCTCACCTGTTGTTTTCGTCATCGGCAACATGGGTGCACACGTAGGTCCGATGACTCACAGACATTTCTCCACACCACATTTCCCTTCAGTCCAGTCACATACCCAATCATTTCACACACACACTATCCGCGTCTTGTTTTGTTCACGTGTCTTCGTTCGTTTGTTTGTTGTATGGGAGTAGTCGGACGTTCGGTGGGTAAACGCTGCATCGGCCAAACAGAGCAGACGAAGAGTGCATATTTATGACGTAATAGTTGGGTCGCCCCGGCGCAGTGCCACCAAAGCCGGTGAAACCATTGTCTTGTGATTGGGGGGATTATATGTGAATTATGTGTTTGGTATTTATGTGTTTCTGTGTTGTTAATAGTGATGAATGTATTTATTTGATGATTACCAGTGAGAACTATTGTTTAATGTTGATTGATGAACGTTTTTCTGTGTATAATGTAACAGGTAAGAACTTAAATATATATTTACCTGTCAATGGGTGTTTGCCAAAGAAGGCGGAGTCTGGCCTATAAAAAGGGAGGCCAGACTCACAATCAGGACTTGTTAACCAAGTCGGAGCGAGAGTGCAACTGTGGTGCCTCAAGCAAACCTTTGTATACTGTAGATACGTTTTGGAGAGTTTTTGTCTTTATTTTTTTATTTGTAGGTACTTTTTAGGTTTTTGTGTGCACCTGGATATATACTTCACTGTGGACTGTCTTTCTTATTGGCACTGTAAATAAATTACACCTTGCACGAGAGTGCTCTGCGAGTAAGCCATCATTTTTTTCCCCATCCTCACGGACCCCAGTTACTGTTTTTCCTTCCCCTTCCCCTCCGAAGCTAGCACTGGCACTCACTTCATCACACAGACAAAACACTTAATCAAGCCAAGAAAAACAAAACACATCACAAGGCAAAAACAACACAAAAAGTCTCTCTCCCGCACTGGTAGTATCATGTCCCTTAAGTAGCGCTTCCCCAGGTGTCAAGCATCAGGATGATGAGGATCCCGCCTCACAGGGCACACGCAGTCAACTCATTACGGATGACTGACAGGTAAAACAGCTGTTACACCCCCGTCTAGGGGAAAATGTGCAACATGAAAGAGTCAGAGAATTACAAGATTTGGAATAAAAAAAAAGTTATTTATTTTCTTAATATGGGAATTGTGGTTCAGGAGCTGACCAAGCCAAATTAACAAACAAAACAACCTTGTCTTTAACCTCTTTACTAAACCCTAACCCAAAAGAAAAGAAAATGAATATACAATCTGTAAAGCTAACTCCCTAATCAAAAAAACAGAGTCCAAACAGTTACAGTTTACAATAAAAAAAAAGAATGGCCTCAAGCTCCCTACTTTCCCAAAAATCAATGTGTACAATGTATTTACAATCAGGCAAACAAAACCGAAAAGGGCAGTCCAAATCAGTGTCGGTAAGCAGGCAAAGGGTCAAATATACCAATTGGGGTATTTAGATAAAAGACCGTTCACAATTCAAACAAACAGTACTCACAGTCTCAAAGCTCTTAACACTCAAATACTCTTAACACTCAAATACTCTTAACACTCAAATCACAAGATCTCTCTCTCTGTTCAAACACAAAAACCCAATCTGCCTCTAGAGGAAATGATGATGTGTCTTTTAAAACACTCTGCACCAATCAGGATAGAGGATCAATCACCATGCAGAAACCAATCAGATGGTTTTCCAATCATCCTGCAGGAACCAATCATCCTGTAGGAACCAATCAGATGATGTTCCTAGACAAACAAACAGAGAAATAACAAAATACAACCCATAGGGTTGTAACAACAGCCAATTAGCGAAAGTGAAAGTAAGAGAGACAAAAGGAACCGAAAAGAGAAACACAAAACACACCCAAAAACACTCTAAACGTCCCTAAGGACGTAACACCCCCACAATTAAGACCAAACTCATTGTTTGATACAAAACAACAACAACACTGAACAACACATAGCCTAAGCAAAAGCACTAACATACCCACATACCTAATTTCAAACTCTAGAAAGAGTATCAGCAAGGATGTTCTCAGAACCCTTCTTGTGATGAATTTCCAAGTCCTCAATCATTGGTTTGCGTTATACATGCGGGACAAAAACACAAGGCAATGGTAAACACAATTGTAGGCAAACTAGAAGAACTCAAATAGACTTCAAAGAACTGTAAACCCTAGTAGCAAAGCTAGGGTTTCCTTTTCGATGGTGGAATAACTTGCTTGATGCTTATTGAATTTACGAGAAACAAACAAAACGGAAAGGTCCCAAACAAACAAACATAACAATCAAAAAGGAACTAACTAAACCATTTTAATCTAAGCCTGAACTAAAAAAAAGAAAGATCAAAGAAAAAGTCTTCAACGTCTGAGGGTTGATTTTATGTTCCTTTTTGATTATGTTATGACCCTTCTTTGGCTCTTAACCATTATTCAGTAACAGCTACGGAGACCAGCAGAAAGGGAAGGCTGTTTCCAAGCAGAGGTTGGCCCACTGCATAGTGGTTGCCATCATCTTGGTGTGTTATTCCAAGGTGTACGTGCCCCCCTGGGTAGTGAGCTCCTCCAAAGAGAGAGTATAGCTCCTGTCTAGGCGTTGACACAGAGTGCCTCGCTGACAGATGCTTTAGAGCTGCGGGCTGGGTGACACCTATCAAGTTCATTAGAAAAATAGCCTACGTGTTAAACCGCTGCTTCCCGTAGGCTCACCTTCTCATGAAGCCAGTTTCACTGTAAGCCCGGTTCGAAGTGTCGGCTTGCTGCGCCATTCCCCTCCTATGGACTGGATAAGTGCGCAATTCTTGCTCTAGTAGAGTTCCTCTTTAGCCGAACCCTGTCGATTTCCTCCATACCCTTCGGCTACGGACGTGGCGGAGCGTCCGAAGGCAGGCCTTTCACTCGTATGCACTGGTGGAACCTGTGTTAAGCTGGGTCCATATGTTGTGATACGTTTTAATTGGGATTCCAATCAGTCGACACGTATGTTACCCTCGTTCCCTGAAGGAGGGAACGGAGACGTAGTCCCGTCGCCACTATTGCTGGACCACCGCTGACTCCAGGCTCCACTCGGCTCCTCAGCGAAAAACAACTGGTGCGTGCATCCACTTCCGTATTTATACCCGTGCCACAGGGCGGAGTGTGAGATGCAGATCTCGCACGCCAATGTGGATTGGTTTGTTTTAACAGTACTCGAAGATGACAGGCTCCCTAAGCGTGATCCTAATCAGTCGACACGTCGACCACGTCTCTGTTCCCTCCTTCAGGGAACGAGGGTTACATACGTAACCGAGACGTTCATAATTATTGTGATCAAACCTTTGCCTCGCATTTCAGGAACGACAAACATGTCTTCTAATATCTTCAATTGTTGTGTATAGCGGGCTGCAGCAGATACATTTGTAAACAACTTTACTTGGACCCATTGTGCGTTGCATTTTTTGAACAATACTGTATATTAGGTGCAGAAAATGCTCTCTCTTTCGTGTCAGCCACAGAAAAATTCTTTGCTTGTAATTTAGTCTACAGTTATGACAGTGTTTGGGAATTCATACCAGTATTTGGTCATGCATAAAGACATTTCTGAATCTAGTTTTGCACTGGACTGCTGGGAAGTGAGAGTTAGGAAACACAGACACAACTGATCAATAATGGACTTATTTTTCTCTGTTAGCTTCAACTAGCCTATACAAACTTCCTTGCTTTTTACAAAGTCTAGAGCTGTTGGCTGTGTGGCCTACAGTATAGATTAGTAGAAGTGTAGAGCAGTAGGGTTTTGTCAGATTAAATAGAAATGTTGTCTTTGTAAAGCTTGAGGCTTGAGTCATGATGACACCAAATTAAGATGTCAGAGCCTGAAATCTTCTCTGTGGTCATAGAGCTATGTGTCATGCGAGCAACCTTTTGCTTTGTTTCTCTTGAATGGTTAACAACTGATATAAATTCAGTCTTTATTAGCTAACCAAAATTACTCAAAATACAGAAATAAGCAGAAGAATAAAAAAAAAATTTAAGAACTGAAACACAGGCATATAAAATACTTGGAGAAAACAAATATAATTGGATAATCACAGGTGAATCAAATGAGGGAATTAATGAGTAATCATATAAACAATCTAGAAGCTGAAAACTGAGAAAAAAAGAAAAACCTACCTACATAACAAAGACAGGTAAAACATGAACTGAACACAATGAAAATTAAACCAAATGACAACAAAAAGGAAATATTTGCATGACTTTCTAACATTTATAGATGGAGAATATACCTGGGAACAAGTTATGTACTACACCACGTCTCAAATGCATTAAACTGCACAAAATATGTATGCTGTTTGCCATGGTGGATTTTTTTGATCGATGATATGTAGCTTGCGTAAGTTCGGCCGGGAAGACTCAATCATTATGTCACTGTTTACCTTCCCTTTATCCAATCATGCTCTAAATACTCGTAGTATAAAAGATCGAAACTTAAACATGTTTGAGTTCGCAGATGCTGACGCTTCCATTCACCCCTAGCCTCCCCTCCACCTCCAAGATGTCCCTTCTCCTCTATCCTCCCCAACACCACCACCAGGATGGTTCCGTCCCTTAAACGGGGGGTCGGCTGCGCCCCTGCATTCGTCTTCAGGCAGGATATGCAGATTCCGTACCCTCGGAATGCGAACTTCGGATGGGGCCTACGCCAAAGAACTTTATATCATATTGTGCTTGCTGAGCTGTTAATAAATGTATACTGGTAACGGCATTATTCTCCCGAGTCTTTCTGGTAGAACGACCTTTAGGGCAAATTATCTTGGTTCATTGAACCTGGGTCAAACTAGTGGGATTGCATGAACTGAAGTTGTCCTTTATGGAACCGCTTTAGCCTTGACGATTTGTTAGGTCAGGTTTTGGACTACAATACCCAATTTTCTTAGCGCATGTGATGGAACAGGCCTCCGGATCGTGTTAAATCTTTAACAATAATGGATGAGAAATCTATCACCCATTTAAATATTACCAGAGGATGAAGTGAAGACAATTCTACTAAAAGAAAAACTTGTTTTTCATAACCAACACATACACTTCCAACCATTTAAGACAAGAAGAAACCAAACATCACCAGCCTACTGAGAGATACACAATTGTGCTAAATATATTATACATAGATAGATTATTATTTCAAAGTAACAAAGCTACAAACTAGCAAAACTAAAAAAGACTCCACAAACAGCTACTTGAAGAAAAAAAAACAGTTTTGGACTGTCTATACTGCAGCAGAAGCAGGGGGAAAAAATCCATCGTCTGAACAGTACATTATTAGTTTTACCCTCTGGAAGCCACTGCATGCCTTTATGGACTCCCTTAAATACACAAGGAAGAACCCTGCTTTGGCCAATTAGCCTCTATAATAAACTGTACATGGTGCATTTCAGCTGCAACAGTACAATCAAATACAACAGATCTAGAATTCCAAGGATTTTGTTGACAAAGTCTGAGAACCAAAAATGGAAACAGATGAGGCAGATGGTGTTCTACAATGTCACATAACTGTTTATATGCATTCCAGCAACAGAGGTGGTGAAAACTATGTAAGACAGCTGTGACAAGACAGCACCCTGAGAAACATTCCGTAACTTAGGCTAAACTCTTCGGCTATATGTTTAAACACTAAGACAGTTTCTGCAAACAGACATGTAGCTTTGAAATGGGATTACTAGTGCCTTTACATTACCCACTCCTAATGAAAGAAGTTGAATGGAACAACCTAAATACCTGGGAAATAAAACACCTCCATTGCTCCATGGGCTTAACACAGAAGTTCAAACCCCAGTGGGCAGGACTATTGTTACAAGGGGAAAAGTCACTTATTTAAGGTTAGTAATGTAAAGCTAATGGATGGGGTTTTGGACTGGGATGAAATGAGGCATTCTATCCTCAAACAGTGAGAGAATTAATGGCATTTTTCGGCTAGTACAAAGTCCCATCTTTACCCCAGAAGTAATGTACTATGCAAATCCCCACAATACAATATGAGAAAATCCCCACTATTATCCTATTAATGCAAATTCAACCTAACGCCCTCAGGTGTTTAAAAAAAAAGTACACTATTATTCCACAATGTGGCACAATATGGCATAGAATAATATATTTTTAGAGTAATTTGTTACATTAGTACTAAAATGTCATGACCATAGGCGGAGCGTGTGGAAGGCTTGGCCACAGGTAAAAAATTAACAGGGGCTTTGGCCAAAAAACGCACTTGAACATTTAAACTAATTTTAGTAATAACATGAAAATTGCTGAAATAAAGTGTTGATTGCAGCATTCAGTTTAGATCTGCTCATGTTGCATTATACTTTTTATGCACTCAAAACCAGGGTGTTTTTGTCCAGTGCTGAGAACTGCACTCTCAAATCCTCTAATTATAATTTAGATTGTGACAAAAAAGTGTAGACATTATAGGCTAAAAAAGATAATTACTTGTACAGTCTGCTTAATCGATTAGCAGAACTTTGTGAGATCGCAATGAATTAGGATGAGTGACAGCTTGATTAAGGGAGTGTTTTTATGTATGCTTTCTATATGATAATCTGTTCAGAATTTGAAGAAAACGTATGTTTTGCTGCATTAGGTAAGGGTAAGGCAATAGGCTATTTATTATTAGAACTGGCTGCCATGCCAAATCACGCAAATGCTTGCCAGTTCAAATTATAGTGGTTTGTGAACATAACCACTTTAATAACGAGCGTTTATGCTGGGATGTGTAGGTTGTTAATTGGCAACACGTAACTATTTCATGATATCCTATTTAAATGTGTTTTTATGGAGGAATCACATCTAGCCTTACCCTAGAGTTGGTTTACCCTCCGTCTATGACCTACACTGATTTCACAGTAAAATTATTCATATTTTAATGTAAGAAATTACTGTTAAAATTATTAAAATGCTTATAATAAAATTAATTAATGTGAATAAGCTATTAATACAAACCTTGGCTACTGGTCATTATCTGAGCAAGCCAGCTGCCATTTAGTATGATGTGTTATAAATAAATAAATAAATTCACAATACATATATTCAATTTAAACATGTGTGTATCTGATTGATCATATAGCACAATACAGACCAGCTGAGGTTGAAATCTCTTCTCACAGTTTTCCAAAAAACAGCTATCATCGCTGTGTCTGACTTTGACATTTGGATCCTGGCAGATACTGCAGAAGGCAGATATAATAATGGAGAGAGAAATAATTTTGTCAATCAGAAAATGGTCTGCATTAAGTCTGAATTCAATCAAGGGTGAGGCCTCAAGTCGTCTGGTTCCCTCCCGTTCCACGTTAATTAGAGTCTAATGGTAATTATGTGGCCTTAGTGACCTCCCAAACCAGATTATTACAACTTCACAGATGTTCTGGTGCAGATTCTGCTGTATTGTCAGCTTTATCATTGGCTCTTTGATGCGGAGTTGTTTTAAAGTACAAGACTTTAAAGTTGTTTTAAAGTGTTTAGAGCTTCCAAAGTGCTCCTAGAATGGAATCAACTTAAGTGCCTTTAACCTTGCTTCCATAGTTACCATATGTTGCTAGGAAGTGATGCATGACAGGAAGTGATGGATGATGCGTCTTAGACTGCAGGTGATGTTTTAAAAAATGGAAATCTCCCTCTTGACCTCCAGACCTTGACAATTTACTGTACTGTGGCATGACAAGGCAACATCTGTTTAGCAATCAAAACCATCCGCTACTATTCGTATATCAGATGTGCTATACAAGGAACTCAGACAGAGCTTTGAAAGACTCATCAAAGTATCAGAAAACGGTTTTGTGTCTCAGTGAATAATCGCTGTAAGTGATCTCAGAGCAGGTCGATATGGTTCTGATCTTATCGTGGGGCTTTCTCTTAGTGCTGTAGTTTGTATTGTCCTTTGCTAATTGCTTTATGTAAAGGTTCTCTTATCTCTGAGTGCCACAGAACGATTTTGTCTCTCTTTTACGTGCACACACACTTACACATGAACATACACGGGTCATTTGCACTTGCCAGTTAACAAGCATAATTTCCTTGTTTAGGGTCAGGGACTATCTTTGCCTTTAATTTGAGCCAATCAATATCTCTCCAATTGGCTTAATCTTATCTTGTTAATGCAGTAATGAGGCTAACATGGGTTAAGGTTCTCAGACAATACATGCCAGTTTGTTGATTGGTTGGAGATGAGGGTGTGGGTTTCGTCTAATATTTATTGATTATGTGTCTCTGATGTTAGTCCTACAGATAGCTTTGCACACTCATAATGGTCAAAAACATCTGCATGAATGTTTACTTCATGACAGCATAAAGACAAACATACACAACCACAATATTGCAGTGACAAGTACACATAATATGCTCTCAAACTCACACATACACTCCTACATACCCGCACATCCAAATTAATGCTCTCACATTTACCCACACTCGCTCACTAACAGTCTTTAAATGTTAGTCTTCTGTGCCAACTAGTGGTAGGCCGTAAGATTGCAGTCCAGTAGTTTCAGCCGGAGGATGTAGTAAAACCTTTGCTCAGAAAAACGCTAGGTACTCCAAATAGCCAAACATGTTGATTTCAGCTGAATTAAAGCAAAATATTACGAGGCATTAAAATAGTGAGAACTTAAAATGTTCTCACAAGTCAGATTTTGACAGATTTCACTGTATTTGTGGGGATATATTTTCAAAGATATGGCTGTCAAAAGTATAGCTACACCTTTATACATATAGAGAGAGAGAGAGAGAGAGAGATATGGCTAAACACAATATGGCTAAACAAGAGAGACCTGTTTGACAGTAGTGAAACTGCTATTCGTTTTTACACCCTTATTTGTCATGGTGCAGCATCAAAAAAATAAGCAAATATGTACTGAATAATTACACCCTGAATAAATGACACTGTTAATATGGACCTTCTTAGAAGGGAGAGTACTGCTTCCATAATTAATTGCAACAGTGTGCACAGAGACAACTGGTGACAGCAGCTTGGCCGGGCATAAAATGCTTTAGTTGGTGTCATGCTGTTTGTTCATTGTGTTTGCTTGTTTGTCATATGTGTACTTTTTTTCTATTTCTGTTAGAAGCGTAGAAAGGTTTCCATTCAGAGTTTGAATAATTTTCTTAATTCAAACTAAATTCAGTGTGTCTTGTAACAGGTTGAATCATCCTTACTTTAACATTAGCTTGATCTCCAGTTCAGAGCATTAGGCTAGACCCTTTATACAAAGCCCTTGTGTGTGAGTATATGTAAGAGAGTAAAATAAGAGACGTAACTCAAATGTAAAGTAAAAGTAACTCAAAAAGTAAAGTAACTCAAATAAATCGGTTCTAGCTTGCAATAGCACACACCAACATGCTAATTTATAGTATGTAGGCAATCTCAACCTAAACACAAGCTCTACCCTTCACCAAAATGACAACTGCTCTAAATCCCAACATAACAAAATTACAGTTTTTCACAATTGCTAAGACACAATTCTTGAAACCTTCACTCATTTTCTCTCAACATTAAACACAAAACCAAATCTTCAAAATACATTCACAAAACCCCTGACTTTTCTTGCAAAATCAAACAATTGCCTTAACTATTACACCTGTTCTCAAAATCAAACTATGCTTTGTTCATATCATACTCACAGCAAGTCAATATATAAACACTACACAGCATTCATTAGACAGTACATCAAAAAATTGAGAATTGTACACAGTTAAAAAAATTGCAATTACATAAAAAATTATAGTAATCGCAATTCAGTATGGTGAAAATATTGTGTACTGTATGTACAGTACTGCAAGTATAGTATTATATTGAATATTGTATAGTATTGAATGTCTGTATATTCAGCACTTGCATACTGTCAAAATGCAGTAATCCAACTGCAAAAGCTGAAAAGGTCAAAGAATACTGTAAATGAAAATGTTACAATACATTTAAAAAAGTTGTGCAACTGCAAAATTTGAGTTTGAGCGATTGCTCATAGATGAGAACCAGGGTCAAGAGGAACAGGAGGATGGTAGGGCAGGGTTTCAAGAGTGATTCAATGAGCAGAGGCCGGGGAAGAAGACACTCACTAGGTTTAGAAATATAGAATTTTCGAGGAGGGGTGAGGGGGGATTCATATTTAGTTTGCCATAATAAGTGCAACTGTAAGTCTTATCAGAATATCAGCATATCAGAAGTTTTCAAAAGCATGCCACAGGAATAAGAAAGGGAAAAACTCAAATGTAATTTTAACTTATTTCTTATATCTTATCAATATCCTGCCTCAAGGAGATTTATGTAGGACAAAGGCAAATGATTTTCTGTTGCAGAGAACTGGTGATTAAACATAGTTTTTTTGTTGTTGTTGTTGTTGTTTTTTTGCTCTATGTTTTTCAACAAGAAATCTTCTGTAAGCTTGAGCAGCTACCAAGACTGACTTTTTTTATTGGGTCAGCTTAAACAATTAACCTGCAGTGGAAGGGTTGTGGAAGCCAATAATCCTTAAGCCTCTTCATTGTGGCATAAAGTTGATACTACTGCTGGTACATAAAATAATGTTTTAAGGATGTTGTCTTTATACAGGTCATGTTATTATAGGTTTAACACCAGGGGAGACGCGCTTGATTCCTGCTGGTTCCATAGTGAGAGCAGCGCGGGCAGATAAATTTTGGGTGCTGCGACATATTAAATATATTATAAATAGTTTTTCCGCGTGAGAAATACAATGTGTGGCGGGAGTGTGTGACAAAAGACCGAAATGAGTGACTGTTAAGCAGTACATAAAGTATTGAATGAAAATATCTCTGAAATATCTGTGCATTTGACAAATATGGCATTTATTTCACTTCAGCTGTATGCAAACACAGCGTGAGAAAGTGTCCAATTTCACGTCTCGGTTTTCAGCTCCTCCCCAACTGCAAGCGGCAACTCTCGCCGATCGGTTACATCTAGCCGCGGCCGAAAGGCTTGTTCGCCTTGAACCGGCACTGCACAGACCGATCGTTTTATGACATCAAAGTTCTGCGAGGACGATTCAAAAGCATACGGAGCCGTCTGCTCTCTAATCGCTCTCACGGTACTTTGATGTCATTCACCGATCAGTCTGTGCAGCGCCGGTTCAAGACGAACAAGCCTAATGTCAAACGCACCTAAGGAAAGCACATGACAAGATCACATGAGGGAACAAGTAATCAATCACATGACAAGGAAACATGACTATTTCTGATTACAAAATAAAAGACATCCAAGTACCAGATGGACATCCAAGTAACAAAACCTAACGTGACACTTAGGCTATGTTTACACGGAAAAGATCTGAAGAGAAAACGCAAAAGTGGCGTTGCGTTATCACTTTTTATTCTGCGTTTAGACGAGCGTTATGCGGGGGAAATCTGCGTGCATATGGTGACGCAAAAGTGTGTGAAATTCAATGTAGTATGCACTCCAGGCAGCTAGGTGGCAATGTGAAGCACTGCCACACAACAACACCAAGTCCGCGCGCCTGCGTACAACCTTCCTTCTACTTCTCTCCCTAGTAGCGCGAAATCAAAACATGGCGAAGCGAACAGCAAAAAGACTCTTGTACGTTTATCAGAGCTGCTAGGGCAGGGGTGTCCAAACTCGGTTCTGGAGGGCCACTGTCCTGCAGAGTTTAGCTCCAACCCCAATTAAACCCTCCAGGACCGAGTTTGGACACCCCTGTGCTAGGGCAACTTGAAGGTCCGACGTATGGAAATAATCCGACATGTTAGTTGTTATTTCCCTGTACTGGCGCATGCCTGTGGTGTAAACGCGTACGCGACAAGAGCCACCGTGAGCAGATTTGCGTTTTTACCCTTTAGACGGGAACGAGGCGGTGGAGCGTTTTTAAGATTTCCACTCTGGAGGGTGGTTTCACTTTTTTGCGTTTTTAAGCCCCAAAAACGCTGTCGCCGTGTAAACGAAAGGCACATCTGATAAAATATTTTTACGTTTTCACACCCGAGCGTTCTCGTGTAAACAGGGCCTTAAAGTCACGTAATGGAAGTTATGGCCAACTTGATTTTTGTATTGTGACATTTCTGAGCTGAAAGACCTTTTCGAATATAAAAATATATAGGGCGGGACTTGACTTATCCATTAATATAAATTTAGGAATTCAAGCCAGGGGGTGGTAATCGGGGTAGCTTGGTGAATGGGAACAGCCTATTGGGGTTAGAAAGGCCAAAAATGCAGAGATAAGGGAGGGGACAGACCTTTATTCTTTACCATGGCATGCACTGTGCATTAAGGTCCTACGTGTAATTTCCATAACTCAGGGCCAACTCAAAACTGTTTAATTTTTTTTATGCAATTATGATTTACAAATTACATTATTGGAAGTTTTTTGTATGGATCTATTTTTTCAAGTTGATGAATATTTTGTTAAGGCTTTACCCTATATACACAAGCCACACCTGCATATAATTACTGTAGACTATATTTCCATATTTACCATAGTAAAAAGCTATAGTAATAATTAGTATATAAAACACTAGGGATTTTTTGTTGTTTCTGAATTTTGACCCATGGAAACTACTGCTTCAAATATGTTAGAAACACCCTTTTCCTTTGAAACTATAATTTGCCACCATGTTTTTAGTTTCATTACAACAGAAAAAAAAACCTCACTCTAGCCCAGTGGTTCTCAATCCTGGTCCTGGGGACACACAGCTCTGCACAGTTTGTATGTCTCCCTCATTTACCACACCTGATTCAGATCATCAGCTCGTTAGGAAAGAGCTCTATAAATTGAACTGGGTGTGCCAGATAAAGGAGACATATAAAATGTGTAGAGCTGTGGGTCCCCAGGACCAGAATTGAGAACCACTGCTCTAGCCTAACTAATGTAAGTAAAAAGTTGAAGTAAGGGACAATGAAATAAACAGTTTTTCATGTAGCTCTATAGTATACTAGTATAGGCTACTGCAGAAATAGCCTACTACAGACATTTAATAAAGTAACCCCTGGTTTCACAGACAAGGCTTAAGCCTATTCCCAGACTAAAATGCATGTTTGATCTGTTTTAACTGAAAGCAACTTTCTTAAAATATATTTTACAAGGCATGTTTATGAAAGCTACTTAAATGTCTTAATTGAACTAAGGCCTAATCCTGGCTTAATCTAAGCCCTGTCTGTGAAACCAGGCCTAAATGTAACAAATTAAGCCACACATTCTTCACTCTATGCATTAAATATAAATGATAATTATTAAAGTTACTCATTAAAGAGTAATTAATAATTGTTTGATTATCATTAAGGGCACAGACAATTCCGTCAAATTTCTTTAGCACATTTCAATGAATCCCTGGACTCAGTTGGACCCAGGAAAATTGGGAGTCCCAAACGCTCGAGTCCAAGTCAAGTCAGAGTAAAAATGCATTCGAGTCCGTGTCATGTACGAGTCCTCAAAGTCCTGAATTCGAGTTCGAGTACCCCAACTCTATGCAGTACAATTATCAAAGGAGAGCCAAATTAAAGGGTTACATAATATAAATATCTAGGTGTTGTTTTAGAGACTGTTTACACAACACTGTTTTCAACTAAAAACGTGAAGGAAACTGAACAAATCATTCAAACTGATTTGTGAACCGATTTAAACAGATCTGCCAACTTGTTTGATGAAGTCTTTGAACAGAATCGACTCAAAAGAGTGATTAATTTGTAAATAGAGCATTGCTCATGCCCCAGAAAAAAAGATACAGTGTGCTTGGAATAAACTACCCCTTTAACAACATGTATTGCATTAAAATAAAGTAACGAGAGGAACGTCGCCCAATGTAACAAAGTAAAAGTACAGTTTTTTCATTAGAAATGTACTCGAGTTAATGTAAAAGTACCCACATTTAAATCTACTCTTAAAAGTAAATTTTTTCCAAAAAAATACTCAAGTAAATGTACTTCGTTACAACCCACCTCTGAAAACCTTTCATGAGTTTGTCCGTCCGTTTACACGACAACCGCGTTTTGGGTGCCTGAAAACGCAAACTTTTGAAAACGGGTTTCAAAGTGCAATTTTTTGAAAAGAATCTAAATCAAAGTTTGATTCTGACAAAAAAATATATGTTTTTGACTAAAATATTTTATTTTAATTCCATCTCTTTGCAGTAATAGTGCAGCAGGCAACATGTTGCCAGGGTACGGTTAATTTGTTAATGGCCTCCCGTTGATAATTAATAAGGCTTATTGAATTGCAGACATGACAAATGGGAAATTTACCTTAAACTTAGACACTAAATGCATGCAACATGGGGAAGGATAAACAAACATATAGAGAAAACAAGTGTAAATAACAAAAAGAGATGAAAGTAGATGAGATATGATAAATTGTTACGTGTTGAAATTAGAATCATGTAGCTGAGGCTGATATAGAATTAGGTGTCAAGTCATTCTTTGTGAGAATGAAAGAGGAAAAGAAGGTTGTGTGAGTGGAAAAAGTACAGACAGATGTGCTGTTTTAATGAATCTGTGGATGTGTGGTGGCGTCACAGTGTGGACTCACAGAGCCAATGGGATCAGCTCAGAGCTGCACAGTGCTGACCTTGAAACTGGAATTAGAAGGATGACGCACAGGCCACAGGTGTGGGAAAAGAAAGACAGAAAGAGAAAAAAAAGCTAGAGAGACAGACAGAGAAAGGACAAAGAGAGAGTGGGATCAGCTACTGACTTTTAGAACATACAGCACATGAAAACACACACATCTTGTATTTGTACACATATAGTTGTATGTGAATATTGTGTGAATGGTTTAGTGATTTCAAATGCATGTCATTTCCTTCCATTCATGCCTATGTGTCCTTCAGGGACTGGATGTGAAACAGATGGAGGAGGGGTAGACAAGGAGAGGGAGCTATAAGCCTGGTTGAAATGTATAAATCTGCCACAACTGATATGAATGCAAATAAATGGGACAGAGCATATATGCAATTACTGAAAAATTAAGACATCACTTCAGTCCACCTTGTCCCATGCATGCTCATAATTTACCATAGGTTATAAATGAATCAACGGTAGTCACGTTTCGAGATTTCACACAATACATTTGTATAGTTTTACAAATGTACAGTGAAACTATTATATATCACTGTAAGCAATCACCATCGAGATCGGAGGCATAAGACAACGGTGAAAGGAAATCCCAGTTGAGGTGAATTTATTGTGCAGACAGTGCAAATCCCACAGCAAAAAACAAAAACAAGGAAAATAAAATAAAATAAATAAATGTTGAATGTGCTTCAACTCCACACCAACCTGACCCTCTACTCACATTAGTGATGGTAATTTCAAAACACTGCTTCATGAAGCTTCGAAACTTTTACGAATATTTTATTCCGAATCAATGGTTCGGAGCGTGTATCAAACTGCCAGAGTCACGTGATTTGAGTGAACAAGGCTTCATTACGTCATAACTGTTTTGAAACGTTTTGAAACACTTCGAGATTATAATGGTTTACCGACGATCTGTCAACCCATGAATCATGAGAACCAATGAACAAGTGTCTTTGGGCTTTACCTGATCTCTGATCAGTGTAATACATTTGTAGATGTTTTAATTAGACATTAGTATACTTAAGATAAATAACGTCCTGGTTGCTTATATGTCTTTGTATAAGCAACGTATTAAACTGCAAATTAACATTTATATGCCCTAACATATCATAAAAACAACAAACGATATGCCTATGTTACAGACGAAATATGAAAGACAACATTACGTTGACTAGTTTTGGATAGATTATAAAGTTTTTACTGTAAAATAGACTACTGCCACATCAAATAAGCTTTTGTTCACCAATTTCTGCTCATATGTTAAATATATTATGTTTTGTCAAAAATAAAGTCATCAACTAAGATCTTATTATAGTGTTTGCTTTGCAATGTAGGCTTTATTCAAACTAATGAATCCTTAACTTTGAAATACGTATGATAAAATGTATACTTTAGTTTTTACAAAGAAAGATTACACTTGAAATATTGTTATTTTAAGTGTTGCTGTAATTGTAACATTTTTTAATAAAATAGCAAAGAAAATATTTACAAGGTAGATCTTAAAAGGTCAATATAAGCCTTCTCTTTAAATTATTTTTATTGTATTTTATTAGTGACAAATTTGGGGAGAGGATACATATCCAAAACTTTCTGAAAATACAGTATGGGAATTAACTACACAATTACCAAAAATGTTTACCTTGAATATAATACAATTTGCAAGCAAAAATACAAGTGGAAAAAAAAAAATCGAGATGTTTCCTACTGTGAACCAATTTTGTAGTGTATGTGTGTGTGTGTGTGTGTGTGTGTGTGTATATATATATATATATCACTGAGCCACAAGAAAGAATGCAAGGACATATATATATATATATATATATATATATATATATATATATTGTAACAGTGTGATCCCTTTGTGTTCCCTTTCGAGAGGTCTCTCCTATTGCGTAAGTAGCTTACGCTATGGGGAAAACTCCTTTTTTCGAGAATATTGAAGTCTTTATGTAAAACGCATCGCAGCTGCACAGCTGACAGCAATGAACGAAGGAGCTCGGTCATTGGCTGTGCTGCGGCAACTTGCTCGAACCAATGACGGGGCGACTCTGAATGCGCGACCAATGAGCGCGCTTCGCGCCCGCGTGCGTCAGAGCCCGCCAAGATGGGCGTGGCCAAGAGCTATATATTGGGCGCCCCGTCATGAGAGTTCTTTAGATTTAATCTCCTTCAGCGAACACCTTCTTCGCTGGATCCTCCGGATTATTGAAGCTTCGCCGCCGTCGAAAAGCATACCAGCGGGATTGCTACGAGGACGTCGGCACCTTCAGCCACCTTCGAACGCAATCCTACTGAGCCATCCGGCGTGCTACACACGCAAGTATTTTTACATCTGTTCGCCCCGCGACACTTGTAAAAGAGCAATTTTCTGAGGCGTTGTTTCAAATGCCTTCCTGCGCGTCGTGCAGAGACCTTCTCCCGGACGGGGATCGTCACATCATCTGCGCTCGCTGCCTGGGCCGGGACCACGCAGAAGCTGCTTTGACCAAGGGCGGATGCCCGGAATGTGATGACCTGGGTCTCTCCACACTACAGGCTCGCCTCGCCGCTTTCGCCGTGAGCTGAGCCCATCGCCGCCACCCCTCTGGTTGAGCCGCGCACTAAGAAAAAGCGCCGCTCACAGAGGCTTCCTGAACCTGAGCTCAGTGACTTCACGCCGAGCCAGTCTTCGCGTGCTTCACCGCCGCTCTTGCCTTCCCCACCGCCCGTTCAGTTCACCCAGCCGGACCCACACCCCTCTAGCAGAGCGGTGGGCCTTGTGACTTTCGGCGCGTCCGAGGACGACGGGGGAATGGATGACAGCTTGTCCATCGACGCTGCATCGGACGCTAGCTAGCACGAGCGGGGGCTCCACCATGGATACCGAGATTATCCGTGTCCTCTCTAAGGCCGTGGAAGACCTTGGGCTCGATTGGTCTTCTCCCGAAGAACCAACCCGGAGCCGACTGGATGAGTGGCTTCTGCAGGGGCGCCAGCAGGCCCCTCGGCAAAGGCCTTCTCCCTTCTTCCCGGAAGTTCACGACGAACTCACCAAGTCGTGGAAAGCCCCCCGCCTAAAGCCTTCTTTTTCTTCTTCGCTCTCCTCTCTAGACGGCGCGAAGGAAAGAGGCTACGAGGGAACGCCGCCCCTCGAGGAGGCCGTGGCCAATCATCTCTGCCCGCCCTCCACCACCGGATGGAAAGCCAAAGCTTCCCACCCCTCGAAGCCCTGCCGCACTACTTCTGCTCTCGCCGGTCGCGCCTACGCCGCCGCCGGCCAAGCTGCATCAGCGATTCACTCAATGGCGGTACTTCAAGTGTTCCAAGCCAAGCTTCTCCGCTCTATGGACGAGTCTGGCCCCGAACCCGAAGCCTTTAGGGACCTACGCAGCGCAACTGATATAGCTCTGCGAGCCACGAAGGCCACCGCCCAGTCTATTGGCCGTGCCATGGCTAATTTGACTGTTCTCGAGCACCATCTGTGGTTAACTCTGACGGAGATGAAGGACGCGGATAAGGCGCCATTTCTCGACGCGCCTATCTCCACCAGCGGGCTGTTTGGACCGGAGGTTAAGGGTTTCGCCGAACGCTTCACTGAGGCCCAGAATGCTTCACAAGCTATGCGTCATTTCCTGCCCAAGCGCTCCAGCTCATCGCAGAGCAGACAGAGACCGCCACAGCCGCAGTGGGCTAGAACAGCTCCCACCGCCTCTCAGCCCGCGCCTCAGGCTGACGCTCGACGCCGCTCGCGCTCTCACAACCGCAAGCCGCCTTCTGAGCGACGGGGTCCTCGGCCCAAGATTGTGGTGAACCCTGAGCCTCGAAAGCCGTCCTAGCCACAGGAATGAGAAGAGAGAGTGCGTGTCTCGCAAAAGCCGGACCACTCTCTCTGCAAAAGCTCAAACATTACCCAGTCCCCTTACAGGCGGCTGGATATGTCCATACAGCAGTCAATGGGCCAGTCACAGAGCTCGCTCACCTGCAAACAAACGCCGTTTTTACGGCGACGCACAGAAAACACAAAAAGAGTCTTTTTCTGCCTGTGTCACTAAGGGTTCACATGTCCACAAAGTGTGCATTCCCAGATACTGTCAAAACAGTGCCAAATTCATTCCCAGCTCAGGCTGCGCGCCCCATGAATGTAGATCACGTGCCTACGGTCATGTACGCACCACTACACACAAGCACTGTTCACACAGTTATAAATTCATCCCCAGTAAAAGCGGGAAACATTATAAAAGTGACACGTGTGCCTACCACTGTTTATGCACCCCCACTTATAAACACTGTCCTTACAGTGTCAAACACAACCCCACCTCAGGCTGCGAGTTTTACAGACACAGCGCTCGCTGTTGTAATCACACACGCGCCCATTCACTCAGCTGCTCAGTGCGCGCCCGCGCCTCTGAGAGCTACGAGCTCAGGCGACTCGCTGGCCGGGTCCCTACGTCACAGCGGCCCGCCCCTAGCCTGTATTCAGCCCATATCTGTACACGCAGCGGCATGGGAAAACATTCCAGATATGCCGAAATGTGTATTGAATATAGTAAAGCATGGATACTCGCTCCAGTTCGCTCGCAGACCACCACGTTTTACAACTGTGGTCGAGACGAAAGTGAGAAAGGAATGTTCACATGTTCTACGCACTGAGGTGCGCAAACTAATAGAAAAGGGCGCTGTGGAAACTGTTTCCCCCTCTCTGAGCGAGGCAGGTTTTTACAGCAGCTATTTTCTCGTCCCGAAAAAGGATGGCGGTCTCCGCCCCATCCTAGATCTCAGACACCTGAACAAAGCACTAATGATTTGCTCATTCAGAATGTTAACAACCAAGCATATCCTCGCGCAAGTACGCCCAGGAGATTGGTTTCTCTCAGTGGATCTGAAAGATGCTTACTTTCACATTCCAATAGCGCCTCATCACAGGCCGTTTCTGAGATTCGATTTCGAGGGACAGTCATACCAGTACACAGTACTTCCGTTCGGCCTGTCCCTGGCTCCCCGTACATTCACGAAATGTATGGATGCAGCACTTTCCCCCCTAAGGTGAAGGGGAGTGCGAATACTGAATTATCTCGACGATTGGCTGGTTATAGCACAATCAGAAAGTCAGTTAATAACACACAGATCTTGGATTATCAGCCATTTAGAATGCCTGGGTCTAAGAATCAATTTTGCAAAAAGCATACTATCTCCCAGCCAGAGGATTTCTTTCCTGGGAATAGTTCTAGACTCGATGCAAATGACAGCGCGTCTCTCATCAGAGCCCCGTCAAGCGGTTTCAGAGGATGCTTGGTCTCATGGCCTCAGCATCGGCCGTACTCCAGCTAGGATTGTTGCATATGCGCCCTCTCCAACGCTGGCTCAAGAGCCGCGTCCCTACTCACGCGTAGCGTTCGGGCCACTTTTTAATCAGAGCGAACCACGGCTGTATAAAAGCCCTGACGCACTGGAAATCCGCCGACTGGTACCAGTCAGGTGTGAGTCTGGGTGTGAACACAAGGAGAAAGATGATAACGACAGATGCCTCCAAAATAGGTTGGGGGACCCTTTACGAGGGCAGGCCTGTCTCCGGCTTTTGGTCAAACCCGGAGAAGCGCCTACACATAAACTGTCTGGAAATGAAAGCGGTTGCTTTGGCTCTCAGAGCCCTGCTCCCACATCTAAAAAACGAACACGTCCTGGTCCGAACGGACAACATGACGGTAGTGTCGTACATAAATCGCCAGGGTGGACTCAGGTCGAGCTCCATGCATTCAATGGCCAGGAGACTCATTTCATGGTCCCAGCACAACTTGCGCTCGCTGAGAGCAGCGCATGTGCCAGGCGCCCTGAACCAGGGGGCAGACATGCTATCCAGAGACAAGATTCTCCCAGGAGAATGGGCTCTCAACCCGCTGACGATTCAGTGGTTATGGAAAACCTTTGGCAAAGCGGAGATCGATCTCTTCGCCTCCAAGGAGAACGCGCACTGCTCTCTTTTCTTCACGAAAAGCACGGACGCGCTCGCCCAGAGCTGGCCGAGCCGCCCCTTATATGCCTTTCCCCCGATCGCGATGCTGCCACAGGTCATCAGTCGGGTCAGAGAGGAGAAAAACGCAGTGCTGCTGATAGCCCCACTCTGGAAGAACCAAACATGGTTTCCAGATCTGATGCAAATGCAATCTGCACCACGGCCGATTCCACTGAGGCCACTCGTCCCGATCTGTGGGCCCTTCATGCATGGCCCCTCAACGGGTTCCCAGGAACCTCACGAGCGGAGCACTAAATACCATCGCTGAGGCGCGGGCGCCCTCCACGAGACGCTTATATGCCCAGAAATGGAAAGTGTTCAGTGACTGGTGTAATGCCAAGGGCCTGAACCCTGAAACATGCGAGATTACGAACGTACTCGCTTTTCTACAAGGGCTTCTGGAGGCGGGCCGCACCCCCTCCACGCTCAAAGTATATGTGGCTGCCATCACAGCGTCACACGACCCTGTAATGGAACGACCTAATTATTAGTTTCCTAAGGAGCGCTAGGAGGATGAACCCTTCACGCCCCCCCTCAGTGCCGATCTGGGACCTAGCTACTGTCCTAGACGCTCTTAAAGGGCCCCCGTTCGAACCACTCCGAACCGTGCACCTTAAACAGCTCTCGCTCAAGACTGCGCTCTTGCTGGCACTCGCCTCGGTCAAGAGAGTGGGCGACCTGCACGCGCTTTCGACAAACGCTGCCTGCCTAGAATTCGGACCTAACGACTGCAGGGTCGTCCTTAGACCGAAACATGGGTATATTCCTAAAGTGCTCACCACCCCCTTCAGAGCACAGGTTATCTCCCTAACTGCGCTATCGTCTCCAGCAGACGAACACAACGCTAATCTACTCTGCCCCGTTAGGGCTCTCAGAGTGTATTTGGAGCGTTCTGCCCTATTCAGACAGACAGAACAACTGTTTGTATGCTTTGGCGGCCGTACGAAAGGTTCCGCCATTTCAAAGCAGAGAATCTCTCACTGGATAGTTGAAGCTATAGCGCTGGATTATGAAGCTAAGGGACTTCAATGCCCCTGGGGAGTCAAAGCACACTCCACCAGGAGTGTGGCTTCTTCCTGGGCATGGTCGAGCGGGATACCGATCGAGGATATTTGTGCGGCGGCAGGCTGGGCCTCACCGTCCACATTTATCAGGTTCTACAACCTACAGGTCCCGACATTGCATTCCAATGTACTATCAGCATGATGCTAGTTGAACTACGAGTTCGTATCTAGATTATGTATGTGCTTCTGTCACACTGAGCGCCTTCTAGCCGCTCTGTATTTTTTTCCCCACATATAAAGCTCGCCTCTGCAGGCTAGTTGGATGATAACTTTGCTTTTCAGCTCAGGCACCTGCCTCTGGCTATCATAAGGCGAAGTTCAGCACGCACGGCGTTTTGCATGGTGTTCCCATAGCGTAAGCTACTTACGCAATAGGAGAGACCTCTCGAAAGGGAACGACTCAGTTACTAACGTAACCTCGGTTCCCTGAGAGGAGGGAACGAGTATTGCGTAAGCTGCCGTGCTTGTGCTTGGTTAGTTCGCTTCAGTCGTTTTAACCTAAAGAACTCTCATGACGGGGCGCCCAATATATAGCTCTTGGCTACGCCCATCTTGGCGGGCTCTGACGCGCGCGGACGCGAAGCGCGCTCATTGGTCGTGCATTCAGAGTCACCCCGTCATTGGTTCGAGCAAGTTGCCGCAGCACAGCCAATGACCGAGATCCTTCGTTCATTGCTGTCAGCTGTCAGCTGTGCAGCTGCAATGCGTTTTACATAAAGACTTCAATATTCTCGAGAAAATGAGTTTTCCCCATAGCGTAAGCTACTTACGCAATACTCGTTCCCTCCTCTCACGGAAACCGAGGTTACGTCAGTAACCGAGTCGTTTTTCCCCCTTTTTCTAGTTTTTTGGTTTAGTCCTATTCAGTTTTCCCGCTCCTCGTTTGCCTTCAGTTGTCGCACCTGTGTTTAGTTAATTATCCTCATCTGTATCACCTGTCTTCAATTCACCTTACTCATCAGTCTCTGTATTTAGTTTCCCTCAGTTCTTTCAGTCTTGGTCCGTTCTCGTTTGATGTATGACGTGTGTAGCGACTCCTGAGTTTTCTTTAAATAAATTCCTGTTCACCTGTTCCTCGGCGTCTTCCTCGTGATTCCTCTACAACGTCCCGTAACAGAAGAACGGACCAAGACAGCACCATTCATAATGGACGAAGGGGGTCAGATCTTGCGCTCAATTTACCAGAATGGCCGTAAGATTGAATCCTACCTCGAGGAGTTTGTGGAGTACAGCCATCTAACAACGTTAACTGATTTGCAGCTGATGGACTTATTTTGGAGTGGATTAGACCCACACTTCACCTCATGGATGCCACCGGGAAATCCCAACATGACCCTTGAACGGTATCTGGACTCACCAGATCAGAACGGTATCTGGTGTGGCTCACCGTACATGGTCAGTACCGTTATGTCACCCTGGTTCACGGCACTCCATGATCCCAGCCCAGAGCCTTCCCCGCTGGTCCCGTCCAGCCCAGAGCCTTCCCCGCTGGTCCCGTCCAGCCCAGAGCCTTCCCCGCTGGTCCCGTCCAGCCCAGAGCCTTCACCGCTGGTCCCGTCCAGCCCAGAGCCTTCACCGCTGGTCCCGTCCAGCCCAGAGCCCTCACCGCTGGTCCTGTCCAGCCCAGAGCCCTCACCGCTGGTCCTGTCCAGCCCAGAGCCCTCACCGCTGGTTCCGTCCAGCCCAGCGCCCTCACTGCTGGTCCCGTCCAGCTCAGCGCCCTCTCGCTCTCGGAGACGGAGGAGGAGGAAGAGGACTTCCCGCGTCCCGCAATGCCCGGAGGTCCATCCTGAGCGTCCTGTCAGCCCAGAGGCCGTCTCCATACTCCTTGCCCTGCCGGCGCCACTCAAGCTCCTGGCCCTGCCGGCGCCGCCCAAGCTTCAGACCCTGCCGGCGCCACCCAAGCTCCAGGCCCTGCCAGCGCTGCCCAAGCTCCTTGCCCTGCCTGCGTAGCCCAAGCTCCTTGCCCTGCCGGGGCCGCCCAAGCTCCAGGCCCTGCCGGCGCCGCCCATTCCACGTATCAAGGCCAATTCTGCTCAGTCTGGGACTGTTCACGTCCCGACTACCCAGCCTGAGACTGCCCAGCCAACGTCTGTTCCTGAGCCTGTAACTCTCCCAAAGAAAATTGAGGCTACTCCTCTCCGCCATGGCCACCAAAAGGGTCCTCTCCGCCATGGCCGCCCGAAGGGTCCTCTCCACCATGGCCGCCCGAAGAGTCTTCTCCGCCGTGGCCGCCCGAAGGGTCCTCTCCGCCATGGTCGCCTGTACAGCCAGCTCCGCCCTGATCCCCTGGACTGCCAGCTCCGCCCTGGCAACCTACTCCGCCCTGGCAACCTACTTCTTCCTGGTCCCCTGAACTGCCAGCTCCGCCCTGGCCACCTGCACGTCCTGCTCCGCCCTGGCCGCCTGCACGTCCTGCTCCGCCCTGTCCTCCTACACAGCCTGCTCCGCCCTGGAGGCTTCCTGCTCCAGACCACACCCTCCTCAGCCTCCAGGGCGCCCGCCACCCCCCACCCCATTGATGTTATACGGCGCGAGGACGCGCCTTTTTGGGAGGGGGCGTACTGTAACAGTGTGACTCTGTGTTTTCCCCCCTTTTTCTATTTTTTTGGTTTAGTCCTGTTCAGTATTCCCACTTCTCGTTTGCCTTCAGTTGTCTCACCTGTGTTTAGTTAATTATCCTCATCTGTATCACCTGTCTTCAATTCACCTTACTCATCAGTCTCTGTATTTAGTTTCCCTCAGTTCTTTCAGTCTTGGTCCGTTCTCGTTTGATGTATGACTTGTGTAGCGACTCCTGAGTTTTCTTTAAGTAAATTCCTGTTCTCCTGTTCCTCGTCGTCTTCCTCGTGATTCCTCTACAACGTCCCTTAACATATATTTATTTTAATTTTTTTTGTCCTTGCATTCTTTCTTGTGGCTCAGTGATGCGGGGGCTCATTATGCGGCTCATTATGCAGGCCATTGTCTTCTCAGGTGTGAATCAGAGTATTCACGCCCCCTCGCATATTGCCTTTCCAAACAAAAATTGTCTTACAAAATTTAAAACAATGTATTGTTTTATGTGAATGATAAGGCAGGATGATTTTAAGATAAGTTTAAAGCAAAAACTCTAGGCGACAACATCCATTAGTCAAAAGTCTTGTGGACACATATTTAGTATGTGTTTTGTGGCCAATCCAGATGAGTAGGCTATTGTATAGGGTAAATTTATTTAGGGTGTGAAAATTGTACAGCTCTGGGATTTGTAGGCTATAGGGTGTGAATTTTGTATAGAAGATGTGTAGATTTTTTAGCTTGACGTCGTCATACTCAGATTCTAGTCGCATTGGGCTGTGATTACAGGGCGTGTTTCATCCGAACCAGGAAAAAAAATGCCTTAAAAAATGCCAATTGGATAGACCGAATCCCGTAGGAAGGACAGCAAAAACATCTTTCCGATCGACAAATGCCTTGATCGCAGTTCTCTGTTCCTCTTTTAAAATGAATGTGCTGTCTACATCTTCTATAACAGAAGTGATGGCTGAATCTACACATAAATTCTCCAGCGGCAGCCATTCTTTGTTGTAACAAATTCAACCCAAGCGCTCTTTGGTGACATGGATGATTACGTTACTGTTGATCATTCTGCGGAGACTGTTTACATATTTGTGCCCATGTACATTTTATGTAGCTACTGCCACTGGTGTTATTGTTGAATACATATTTCTAAAATTGTATGATGTTTTCGTTGAGTTATTATTACACAATACTTTTTTCTGACCTTTTTGAATCTTGCCCCTGACAAATAACCCAAATTACAAAAAAAGACTAAAACTAACACTAAAACTAATAAAAACTAAACTAAAACTAAGCATTTTCAAAAAATAAAAAATAAACTAAACTAGAAAACCCACTTTAAAAACGAATTAAAACTAAACTGAGTTTGAAAACAAAAAGTCAAAACGAAATAAAAATAAAAACTAATGAAAAATGCAAAACTATAATAACCCTGGTTACAGTTGGGCCCTTACTTTGCCCACCTGTAACTTATTTGACAGGGTCCAAATAGGCTGTCTGTGGACAGTCCATTTTTAGGCTAATAATACATAATTAATGGCTGTAATGTACATGTATGTGTTGTATTGTGTCCCCTGTGTGGTGTACAGTAGGTTTCACCTCATAAAACCACTGTAATTATGAAATGTGACCCTGGATCATAAAACCAGTCTTAAGTAGCACGGGTATATTTGTGGGAATAGCCAACAATACATTGTATGGGTCAAAATTATCAATTTTTCTTTTATGCCAAAAATCATTAGGATATTAAGTAAAGATCATGTTCCATGAAGATATTTTGTAAATTGCCTACCGTAAATTTATAAAACATTTATTTTTGTGAGTGAATGCAGCACAATCCCGAACATAAATGGACAACTTTAAAGGCGATTTTCTCAATGTTTTGATTTTTTTGCACCCTCAGATTCCAGATTTTCAAATAGTTGTATCTCGGCCAAATTTTGTCCTATCCTAACAAACCATACGTCAATGGAAAGCTTATTTATTCAGCTTTCATGTGATGTATAAATCTCAATAAAAAAAAATGACCCATATGACTGGGTTTGTCATCCAGGGTCACAAATATAACCTATTAATGCATTGACCACGGACAGCCTATTTGGACACTGTCAAATAAGTTACAGGTCCTTACTTTGCCCACCTGTAACCTATTTGACAGGGTCCAAATAGGCTGTCAGTGGACAGTCCATTTTTAGGCTACAGTGGGGCCTTACTTTGCCCACCTGTAACTTATTTGACAGGGTCCAAATAGGCTGTCTGTGGACAGTCCATTTTTAGGCTACAGTGGGCCCCTTACTTTGCCCACCTGTAACTTATTCGACAGGGTCCAAATAGGCTGTCTGTGGACAGTCCATTTTTAGGCTACAGTGGGCCCTTACTTTGCCCACCTGTAACTTATTTGACAGGGTCCAAATAGGCTGTTTGTGGACAGTCCATTTTTAGGCTAATAATACATAATTAATGGCTGTAATGTACATTTATGTGCTGTATTGTGTCCCCTGTGTGGTGTACAGTAGGTTTGACCTCATAAAACAACTGTAATTATGAAATATGACCTATTAATTAGGGGTGTGCATTGGCACTGCACTCACAATTCGATTTGATTACGATTCACCAGGTAACGATCCGATTCAATTCGATTCTATGATGCATTGCGATGCATCAAAATTCTACTCCACACAACAAGGGAAATTTTTCATCAGTCATGAGGCAATACAAACAGTCAGATATTGAACAACAGATTTTATTGGCTGCTATGTGTGTATTATAACTCTCCTGTATCTTTGACATAAATGTCATTAAATAAAATAAAATTGAATTGTACAGGGTATTAGATATGGCATTTTCAAACCTGAAAAAAACATAAATCACTGCTTTCAGTGCTTGACGAATGTTTCTCTTCTCTCTGCTTTAGAACTATTTGAAATTAAATAGAGCACTAACAGACAACTTTTCCCAGCAGTGACCATAAGTGTTTTTTACACACAGTAAAATAGCAGCTCTAAGACAGGGCACTTCCTGAACTCCTGTGCAAATCAGTGATCACAGTCACATTATTGTAACAACAACCAACCAGGCACCCAGCAATAAACATATTCAGTGCAACACACAGTAATCACTTACTGTGAAACTTTTTTCAAGTAGTAAAGTCAAGTGCAACTATTCTCAACAAAACAGCAGCTTAGCAGCTTTAAGACAATGACAACAACTATATACGTGATCCTACCAATCACATCAGCTGCATACAACAAAATGTCAAGATGTGAAATGCATTGTAATGTAAACCAAAAATAAAGTGTGTAGGCTTAGCCTACAATGAAATTGTGCAAATAACTTTTTCCGTCTGAGTTCAAAATCACCATCATCAACAATCCGTTTCAGAAATATATAGTTTGACCTAAGCCTACATCATAACTTCTCACTGTTCAGCATTTGGGAATTTCAAGGTTCTTGTGTAAGAACACAAGCTGATCGACATGGTCCGGTTTGAGAGCGCTTCTTTTTGCAGTGATAACATCTCCTGCAGTGGAGAACACTCTCTCTGCTGACACGCTTGTCCCTGGGATGCACAAGTATCTCTTTGCCAACCTAGAGAGGAGAGGAAATGTGCCCTTATGGCGATGCCACCAGTCCAAGGGATCCTCAGAGAGAGCCACAGCTGGGGATCTACAGTACAAGTCCATTTCCTCCTCAGCACTGGCATTGGCGGTCTTACTTTGTACTGCAGGTTCACTGATGTCATTGAAAGCAGGTCCCAGCAAACTCACAAGCAGCGATGAGGCCCTTCTTTTGGGAGCGGAGGGGCCTGCTGAGTCCGACACATTGTCATCCACGGACAGCAACTCTTCCTTGGTTCCTGAACTTCCTGTTCCGCCAGGCGCTTCATTTGCTTCTGTCCTACGTCTCCTCTCATACTGTGTTTGAACAAAATAAATAAGAGCAAAAAACAGCAGTTAGCAGCACTTTCTCAGCCAATGCTGCAGCTCACATGACAACAGACAACTATTTTTCTCAGTCTTAACATTTGACTATGTAGCTGCTTATTTAACATTACATTGTTATTACAATTGAATTGAAAGTTATTCCATTCCAAGTTTTACAAGTAAAAATTAAATGACCTCCAGGGATGCAGCCTCTGAAGTCACTCCTGCGGAGACATCCAATCTCTCCTCCTCTGTCAGGAAAGGTAACCCCCTAAAGCGAGGATCCAGGGCAGAGGATGTATGAAGGATCTTCTTCTCTGCCCCACTGTTGTACCTCTTAAGGAGATCTGTTTTGATGGCATTCTTCACATCGCGGATCAGTGGTTGGTCTCCAATAGTGTCTGACATGCTCTGGAGGAGTTGGGCATATACTGGTGCAATGAGGTTGACTGTAGGACTGCTCTCCTCTGACATAAAAACAGTGGCATCCTTCACTGGTTTTAATGTCTTCACTACTTCCTCCACGTTAGCCAGATCTGCTCTGCTGAGAGTGACGATGTCACTTTCATCTACATTTAGGGCAGGCGACAGCATGGTGGCATGCACTGCAACCTTGCAGTTGCAAAAACCTCTCCATCATATCGTGAGCACTATTCCACCTTGTGGTGACATCAGTTATCAGTTTAAGTAGACTTGTCAGTTTAAGAACAACTCTCTGGTTTTCTTCAAACAGGTGCTTTGCCTTTGTGCTGCGGTGGAAGTATGCTGAGATACGTCGGACTCTGCCCAGAAGCCTGGAGACCGTCGGTAGCTTAAGCGCCCACTGCGCAGCGAGGTTCAATGTATGCGCATTTCCCTCAGCATTTAACATGAGGGAACTTCCCAATTTCAGCAGCACTTATCATAGCGGCATTGTCCGTCACCAGCACAACACTTTTATCTGTTAGCTGCCATTCCTCCACAACATCCAAGAGTAGTCTCGCCATATGAGCATCAGTGTGGCTCTCATAAACTGCTCTCGTCTGCAGCACATGTGATACAATCTGCCAATCCTTGCTAATATAATGTGCCGTTATGGTTACATAGGACTCAGTTGCGACTGAAGTCCAGGCGTCACTTGTAATGGGTACACGACTGGCTTTACTCATTGATTCCATTACCTTTGCTTTGGTTTCTTTGTACAATGCGGGAAGTGCAGAATCAGTGAAGGTAGCTCTTGTCGGTAGCTTATACCTGCAATTGGTAGGCTTATATGCTCAATTGTTTTAAGCATGTGGCGAAACCCCGCATTTCCTACCACAGAATAGGGTCGTAGATCCTTCGCTATGAAACATGCCACCGATCGTGTGATCCTCTTTGCTCTCTCGGAGTTGTGTGGCAACGTTGACACTAGCGACTCGTCAATTCTTGGCTGGGATGTGTCGACTTTTTGTGTTGTTGTTGTTGTTGAAGCCAACTCAGGATGCCAACGATCAACATGGTTCGTGAAGTTAGTTGTATTGCCAACGTGCTTGATTTTAGTGTGGCAGGTTTTACACACCACGTAAGTCTTATCTAGTTTCCCATTAACTTCGTAGAATCCGAAATGTGCCCAGATGTCCGCTTTCCAAGCTTTGGGTGCGTTTTTGATTACCCGTCTATCGCGGTCAACTCCCTCCGCCTCAGCAATCTTTATTGTTGTTATTATGCCCCCGGAAGTAATTGAAACTTCAAAACTTTATTGTCCAAGGCCATAAAATAAACAGTGACATAATCGTTTATGGCACTTTGCCGCATCGATGCTGAATCGTGCATTTCCCGCATTGCGATGCATCGCCGAATTGATTATTGTTGACACCTCTACTATTAATGCATTGACCACGGACAGCCTATTTGGACCCCGTCAAATAAGTTACAGGTGGCCCCTTACTTTGCCCACCTGTAACTTATTCGACAGGGTCCAAATAGGCTGTCTGTGGACAGTCCATTTTTAGGCTACAGTGGGCCCTTACTTTGCCCACCTGTAACTTATTTGACAGGGTCCAAATAGGCTGTCTGTGGATAGTCCATTTTTAGGCTAATAATACATAATTAATGGCTGTAATGTACATTTATGTGTTGTATTGTGTCTCCTGTGTGGTGTACAGTAGGTTTCACCTCATAAAACCACTGTAATTATGAAATTTGACCTATTAAAGTATTGACCACGGACAGCCTATCTGGACCCCGTCAAATAAGTTACAGGTGGGCCCTTACTTTGCCCACCTGTAACTTATTCGACAGGGTCCAAATAGGCTGTCTGTGGACAGTCCATTTTTAGGCTAATGATGCAAAGTTATAGGCTGTAAAGTAGCCCAACATGATTGTCTGTCTTCCCTGTTCACTTTAATGCATGTTTTAAGCAATAAAACATTTTTAATTATGAATTATGACCTATTAATGCATTGACCACAGACAGCCTACAGAGGTCCAATCAAATAAGTTACAGGTGGCCGAATAGGCCGTTCGTGGTCACATAGGCGGTCGGGGGACGAATAGGCTGTTCGTGGTCACATAGGCGGTCAGGGGGATGAATAAGCTGTTCATGGTCAGTGGGCAGGGCCACTGGCTGTCACTTAGATTGGTGGTGGACGGATAGGTCGTTCGTGGTCACATAGGCGGTCAGGAGGACGAATAGGCTGTTCGTGGTCACATAGGCGGTCAGGGGGATGAATAGGCTGTTCGTGGTCAGTGGGCAGGGCCACTGGCTGTCGCTTAGATTGGCGGTGGACGGATAGGCCGTTCGTGGTAACATAGGTGGTCAGGGGGACGAATAGGCTGTTCGTGGTCACATAGGCGGTCAGGGGGACGAATAGGCTGTTCGTGGTCAAATAGGCGGTCAGGGGGATGAATAGGCTGTTCGTGGTCAGTGGGCAGGGCCACTGGCTGTCACTTAGATTGGCGGTGGACGGATAGGCCGTTCGTGGTCACACAGGCGGTCAGGGGGACGAATAGGCTGTTTGTGGTCACAGGCGGTCAGGGGGATGAATAGGCTGTTCGTGGTCACATAGGCGGTCAGGAGGATGGATAGGCTGTTCGTGGTCACATAGGCGGTCAGGGGGATGAATAGGCTGTTCGTGGTCAGTGGGCGGGGCCACCGGCTGTCACTTAGATTGGCGGTGGACGGATAGGCCGTTCGTGGTCACACAGGCGGTCAGGGGGATGAATAGGCTGTTCGTGGTCAGTGGGCAGGGCCACTGGCTGTCACTTAGATTGGCGGTGGACGGATAGGCCGTTCGTGGTCACATAGGCGGTCAGGGGGACGAATAGGCTGTTCGTGGTCACATAGGCGGTCAGGGGGATGAATAGGCTGTTCGTGGTCACATAGGTGGTCAGGGGGACGAATAGGCTGTTCGTGGTCACATAGGCGGTCAGGGGGATGAATAGGCTGTTCGTGGTCTCATAGGCGGTCAGGGGGACGGATAGGCTGTTCGTGGTCACATAGGCGGTCAGGGGGATGAATAGGCTGTTCGTGGTCAGTGGGCAGGGCCACTGGCTGTCACTTAGATTGGCGGTGGACGGATAGGCCGTTCGTGGTCACACAGGCGGTCAGGGGGACGGATAGGCTGTTCGTGGTGACATAGGCGGTCAGGGGGACGGATAGGCTGTTCGTGGTCACATAGGCGGTCAGGGGGATGAACAGGCTGTTCGTGGTCAGTGGGCGGGGCCACCGGCCGTCACTTAGATTGGCGGTGGACAGATAGGCCGTTCGTGGTCACGCAGGCGGTAAGGGGGACGAACAGGCCGTTCGTGGTCGGTGGGAGTGGTCAGGCCAGTTCGCGAAGGCGGTCAGGGGGACGAACGGGCGCTCCGTGGACGCCCGCCTGCAACCTGTTCGGCGCACGTCGAACAGGTTGCCGGTGGTCGGCGAGTCGCCCCCCTATGGCCGTGGCTCGTATCGCGAGAGAAGGGGACGAATTTTGTCAGGGTCCCACGGGCCCGAGGCGTCGCCTCAGATTGTCCCAGAAGGCTTGGCAAGTAAAACAAGTTTTTGCTAAATGTACCCCAGTCAAATAATAGGCTACAAGTCTGGTATCTTTTTCTCTCTCTGGGCAAACACAGCACAACAATCATATATCCACCTTAAAAGGTTATCTGTGTCTTAAACTATTTAACTTTTAAAATTAATAACTGCAATAACTTTTAGAATGCTAGGGCTCACACTTCCTCTCATAAAAGTAAAGTCTTTTAAAATAATGCACAAGCACTTATATAATTAACAAAGGCTGTGCTCAAAAATTGCTTGAGGCTGTTTTTTTAAAAACAAGGATTATAAAGAGAAAAACATTCAGAAATAGAAGTCGGGTAATTGCAAAAAGAGAAATTTAAATAAAAATGAGGGGAATATGAAATTCAATCAAGCTGACGTTGTCGCTGAAAAGAATGTGGAATAGATAGTGGAATAAAGTTTACTGAGACACACTCAATGAAGAGTTCATCGTTCAATTCACAGTCAATAGTGTAGCCAACGTCATTTGGAGCCCACACAAAGGTGCGTAATCATAGCAAATTCATAATATCTCATATCTCTCTAGCCCTTTACTAACACACTAAATGAAAATAAGATTTCAGATGCACGTCAGCCTAGCTGGCGCTTTGGCAGGGTCCCAATGTAGAAATAAGAGTGTCAGTAAGTCCCCGCACACCTACACACACTCTCATTTGAAACAAACATGCATCGTGCTCTTTCTTATTCCCAGTAGATTATGACACACTGCAGAAAGTTATGTTTTTCAATACATTTTCAAAGACAAAAATAGCTTCTGAACAGTCATTCCATCTTTGATTTTACGCCAGTCACAGGAGCTGAACCTTGCCCAATGCTCAAAACAAATTTTTATGAATTTCAAATGGCATTTATATACACTTCAAAGTTCCTTTTAGGCAAGTCATTTCACTCAGCGGCCATCTTGGTAATACCACATTGGCAGCTATTTTCTATGACATTTACATTTATCCATTTAGCTGACGCTTTTATCCAAAGCGACTTACAATTGCTAAATGTCAGAGGTCGCACGCCTCTGGAGCAACTAGGGGTTAAGTGTCTTGCTCAGGGACACATAGGTGTCTCACAGTGGATTCGAACCCGGGTCTCTCACACCAAAGGCATGTGTCTTATCCACTGCGCCATCACCACCCCTATGAAGGTGGCATACAAGTACAGCACACATCTGAAAGACTAAAACTGTCCAGATATGGTTTTAATACCATTTTTCAAACAGTGTTCATCAATTGTTGTCATTTTTCATTAATTGAAATAAAGCTAAAATAAAATAAAATAAAATATAAGATAAAAAAACTTAAACTTTAAAAGTTAAAAGTTCTAAAATTTAAATAAATATAAATTAATAAATTAATACAATAATACAATTGAACAAAAATAAAAAAACACAAAATAAAATTTCTAAACCTTAAAATAAAATTTCTAAACCTTAAACTAAAATTTAAATAAAAACTGAAAATATGAAAATTAAAGCTAATTCAAAATATTAATAAATACTATTATACTTTTGTAAGTAATACTAAAATGAAATATCTCTATCTCAAATAATGCTACAAATATATTTTTTCTAAATACGCATGAAATATATGATGGGCACATGAAAATACTTCATTGTAGGAATGATGTGTACAGGCTTTTTTTATAGCAATGGCAGCAAAACACAGCGGTAACTGAGGAGTCCGTAAGCCCCAGTGAACCCTGGGAGCTTTAAGTGTCTCTGCTGGAAGTGACCACAATATTCAAATGCAGTGGAGGGAGAATATACAACAAGGCAGTATTTGAGATCCTTTGTCTTGTTGCTTTTTCTCACTGAGAATACAGAACGAACTGAGAATTACAGTCTCACGGCGACTATTAAAGGTTACAGTTTCAATAATATTCATACATTTTGCTGATGCTTCACATCAAAAGCTGTAGATCTGATTTATGTTCTGTTTGCTTTTGTGTATCCTTTCAATCAGATATATAAGCCACATTTCCCAAAGCCCCAAATTCTCAATCCAGCTTGGAATGTGTGTGGTGGAACATGATGTAAACAACTGATCTTAGTATTCTCTCTAACTTCTTCCCTTCTGCATTTTCATTATACCGCCACAGTGTGTGTTGTGAATGGAAGCAGAGTGAGCGTGATGGAGAGAGAGAGAATGAAATAAAGCATTTGGAAGGTGAGTCATACTCAAACTCGATAGCCCTATACGAGTGCAGCATGGTGGGTGAGAATGACATACAGACTCTATTCTAGAATCAGCTGTGGCCATGAAAATAACATTCCAGGGTCCCTGACCAATCTGGTCCTCGGCTCTTAAAGCTTCACACCTCTTAAGTGATAAAGTGTTGGGTTCAGATTAAGATGTTGCTTTCCTTTCATTGGATACACGCACACACACACACACACACACACACACACACACACACACACACACACACACACACACACACACTCACACACACACTCACACTCACACACACACAGACACAGACACAGAGAGACACTCAATTGCATTGTGCATCTGCTGTTATTGCTGCCTTCAGTTTGGAAACACGGGTTAAGCACTGATCCTTCATGGCCCGAGAAACTCAGTGAATCAGAACGTGATTGCATTACAAATATGTTAGGATCAATGATATGATCCTAATTTGTTTTGTCCTGTCTATTCAAACATGCATTAAAGTGTAAGTCATACATACAATGACTTACACTTTTAATGTAATTCACATACACCTCTTCTATGATGAGCAAAATTCATTTTCTTATTATTGAAAAATGTTTTTCTGCCACATCAAAGTCATATGGTGCAATCTACATGAAGAATCATGGAGAACAAAAACTGGAAATTATATCATAGAAAGGACCCCTGCCCCTCTTGTCAAGATAAAAGTATTTTACGAAAATTAGATACTTTGATCTTTTATGGCAAGGTAAGGTTCATTCTGGGAAAATGTCATGCGCTATGACTCAAGAAAAACTATAATTATAATATTTAAAATATATATATTTTATATTTATTATTATAAATGTTAGGGTTATGGCTAACTGCGAATCCCTGTTTACCATCAGCCTTGCAAATGATCCAACGCCAGCCCCACTCCGGACCTAGAGCCCAGCTAGACTTCAGTCACGCTCATCACGGACCAAGATCCTGAGCCCACCACTGACTGGGAGACTGAGCCCGCCACGGAAACAGCTAAATACTGAGGCCATCTTTCTCCAGGAGCCCGAACCCCAAAGAGAGTCTGAGCAGGTGTGTGAGCTGGCAACACTGTCCGTCCCATTGGGTGTCCTCGTGGAGTACAAGGGCATAGATGAGAGCCCTACCCATAGTCCCGCTGCTAAGGGTGAGCTGTGCCAGGTTTCTACATTATTATTTGATGGATTGGAAAATATGAGTCCCCAAAATCTCCTCTTACCGCTGGTTACGCCCAGTTCCAAGTCTCTGTTGTCGCTGATGGTCCCATCCGGCCTCTCTTTCCCGCCTTGTCTGCCTAAGCCATCCAGTCCCTCGTCTCCTCCTTTGCTAGCTCAGCTCTGCCGCTTGGATCCGCCTCGGGCCTTGTGGTCTCCAGCTCCGGCTTGGTACATGGACCCCCTGGCTCCACCTCTACCTGTCGACCAGTCAGCTCCTCCTTGGCTCCTCGCCTCATGGCTTCACATGGGACCATCGTCCTTAAGACTCCGCCTTGGTCACTCGTCGCTCTGCCTATGCCATGGACTTCCAGACCACTGGCTGTGCCTCATCCCCCTTCGGCTCCATTGGGCTTCTCATTCTCTCCGGCTCCTCCTCAGTACTCCAGCCCCCTGGTTCCATCTCGGCCGCTCATTACCATGGCTCTTCCTTGGCCTTCAGGTCCTTCGGTGGCACCCGGTCTCTTTCGTCTCTTCGGCTCTGCCAAGGTCTCCAACTCTCCTGTCTCATACGCTGTTGGTCAGTATCCTGACTCCACCATGGCTCCTCCCTCCATCAGTTACACCATGGGTCCTCGCCTTGGCTGTGCTTTAGGTTTCTATCTGGCTCCTTCCTCCATAGATTTTTTTTCCATAACCATATGAAACCATCATGAATACAAAATGTTTATTTTTAAGAACTTGACATATGCATTTTAAACTTTGTCGTGGACACTCCTACTCCTGTGCTCTATGACTAGGGAGGTCAGTCCAGATTTATTCTGTTTCTGTCAGGCCTGTGAGGTGGTTGGCTGTCTCTGTGCATTAATGAGCAGGATTTGGTCTAAGCCCTAAAAATCTCACCCTTCCGCTGGTTAGTTACAATGATTACTGAGACATCTGCGGAAATTACAATTGCACAACACTGACTCACAAAGCAATTTATGGCACTTTAATATATTAGAAAGTAATTTAATTGAGATGAAATATCAGATTCAGAAAATAAAGAACCAGTGTAGATGTTACACTGCCCTTTCTGCTTCAGTGCATAATTGGTTATGACTATTACATACCATACATGTGACATGAAGGAATATCTTATCTTGATTGGTCATATGCTGAGTCTCCAGCAAACTCAATGGTGTCTTTGTGTAGCCATTGACTCAGATGCAGGTAGGTACATGACAGAACTACCAATTAGATGCTTCAAGGGGTCTTGTTAGCATGTGTCTTCTCTGTCAACCACTAAGGTTCTGACACAGAACACTGTGTGTGCCCAGAGAAAAAGAAAGGGAGAATGAGAGAGCAGACATCATGTGAAGAAATCCTACTGAGATAGTGTGAACTGAGGGATCTGAAGCAGGACATAAGTCAGGGGTTTTCAAACATTTTAATGTCCAGGACCCCCAAACATGATGATTCTCTTGTGAGGGACCCTCTTACTAAAATATAATATCAAATATTTTCATATGTAGCTAGCATATATTTTCACATATAAAGACAACTTAAATACCCACAAATTAAAATTCTGTAATTTACTCACCCTGATGTCACTCCAAAACTGTATGGAGTTTCTGTCTTCTGTAGTACATTAAAGAAGATAATTTAAAGAATGTTGGTAACCAGACAGTTTTGATGACCATTGACTTTTATTGAATGGTCAAGAAACACTGAAACATCTCAAAATATCTTCTTTTATGTTCTGCATAAGAAAGAAAGTCATGCAGGTTTGCTTATTTATACTTATTTATACTTTTTTTTTTCTTTTTTTAAATACATTTATAAACTGTCTTTTATACTGCCAATATACTAAAGCAATTTTTTTAATTACCTGGAAAATTTTTACTTTATATTAAGTTGAGTTTTTTTTAAATCTGATGTGTAAACCTTACAAATAAAAACAGCTTGTTTTTAGTTCTTACAATGAAATACTGTCAATAGAATAAAATAACGATTCATGAATAATTCAATGGCTTTCCGACAACTTTTTGAAAGTAGAATGAAACTGTAATAATATAAAAGTATTTTGTTAAACATATTTAATTAATAGCTTTATTTAAATGAAAAACTTTTAATTAGTAACTTTGACAACTCCAAATATACAATTTGTAAATCTTTCCTTCTCTCATATTTCTCGCAAACTCCCAAACAATCTCTTTGCGGTCTTTTGGCGAGTTGGAAAACCCCTGCAGTACAATACAATACAAAAGATATAGATGACACGAATAGAACAAGAGAGAAAGTATAGTGACATAAATCCTATTGCTTTTAATGTAGTTTTAAGCAGATTAAGCAATATGGTTCTCTTACGAGAGTACTCTCGTACTGCGTAATATCTTACGCTATGGGGAAAACCTCTTTTCCACGAGATATTGAAGCCAAAAAATTATCCTTAATTTTGTATTAATGTAAAACGCTGTGCAGCAGCATGCAGACATAGGCAAGGCGGCTTGCGCGCCTATTGGCTGCCCTGCGGCAACAGCAGCAGCCTATCGAGAGAGGCGCTGCGTGACACCACATCCAATGGGGGCGATTCGCGCCCATTTCGTCACGTCCCGCCAGAAAGTATACTTCTCTATACACTTCTCTATACCTCTAAAAGAGCTAGCGTCTTTTTAAAGATGCCTTCTTCCTGTGGCTCGTGCCGATCCCAACTCAGCGACGGGGACCGCCACTTGATATGCGTTTCCTGCCTGGGTGAGGATCACGCGGCTCTCGCGCTTGCTGACGGCGGATGCCCTCACTGCGAGCTTCTGCCTATGGTGACTCTGAGGACTCGCCTGGCATCATTCTCAGAGCCTGCACTTCTGCCCGCTGTGGTACCGCGCCGCAAGAAGCGCCGTGCACATAGCGCGCCCCCGAGCTCTCTCCTGCCCGCCAAAGCTCGCCGGTTCGCCCGCCAGCTTCGCCGGCATCGCTCGAATCGCTCACAGATGGACAGCGGCCGCCGTCTGCCACCGCTTCCGCCATTGAGTGTGATTAACCAGCCGAGGCCTGTTCCATCCTGGCATCAGACAACGAGGACTGGGCGAGCTCTGTAGACCTCCCCCCCACTACCCGCCAGCCGCCTGGGAAAAGAGCCGGCATTGAAGCTGAGCTGATGCGTCTGCTCTCTCAAGCCGTCGACAACCTCGGCCTCGACTGGGAGGCGCCCGCGCAGCCTGCGCACAACCGGCTGGATGGTTGCTTCCTCCAGAAGGACTCCGCCCCATCACAGTCAAGACCCGCGCCTTTTCTTCCTGAGCTTCACGAAGAAGTCGCGAAGTCGTGGAACGCCCCCTTCTCGGCCAGAATGCGTACCTCTGTCTCTGCAGCATTCTCCTCTGTGGACAGTGCGAAAGAGAAAGGATACCTCTCTCTTCCTCCAGTGGAAGCAGCGGTAGCGTCCCATCTTTGTCCGCCCTCCGCTGGACGGCGTGCTTTGACGGCGCTACCCTCTAAAGCTTGCCGAGTGACGTCAGCCATGCACGGCCGCGCTTACACCGCCGCTGGGCAAGCTGTGTCAGCGCTACATTCAATGACAATACTGCAGATATTCCAAGCCGACCTTCTCCGTAAAATGGACGAGGAAGGACCGGAAGCTATCTGCGTGGCGGACCTAAGAAGCGCTATGGACCTCGCTCTACGCGCTGCAAAAGCCGCCGCACAAGCCGTTGGGCGCAACATGGCCTCTCTCACCGTGGCTGAGACATCTGTGGCTAACGCTGTCTGAGATGACGGATGCTGAGCGCTCTGTGTTCCTCGACGCGCCCATTTCCACGGATGGCCTTTTAGGATCTGCCGTCAAAGACTTCACGGACAGATTCACCGAGGTGCAGAAAACTTCACAGGCTATGAAGCACTTCCTGCCGAAGCGCTCTAGTTCCGCAGCAGGCCGCTCTAAACAGCCGTCTGCCTGGGGCTCTAAGCCGCAGCCTGCACCACCAGCCGCCGCCGCTTCTCAGCGCCACCAGGCCCGAGACCAAAGACCGCGCTCTAGCTCTGCTGGACGCCGCCCCCCTCAGCGCGGGCCCCGGCCGAGAATCGAAATCAAGCCCGAGGTCTCAAAGCCTTCCTAGCCCCTCTAGGAAAGCTGCGGTGTTCAAATCCCGCCGCGGCCGGATTTTCACCAAAACTTCTCGCTCGCTCAGTTCCAGACAATGCGACTGTTCCAGCGTACTTCGCAGTAAACAAGCCCGTTCCACAACCTGCTTGCCTGCACACAAAAGCCGTTTTTACGGCTACCCAGATAAATCCAATAAAGAGTGTATTTTCTGGTGTCCCGGCCATAGCCGATGGTGTTATGAGTGTTGTAAGAATGCCCACGTCTCAGTGCCCATTCCCACACACAGACACAGCCTGCCACAATACAGGGCTAGTACAAATAAAATCGGCTCATGTCGGTTGTGCAATAAATGTAGTGTACGTGCCCACAACACAGTGCCCACAAACACTACACAAAGCATGTCCCACGGTTTCTGTAAAAACGAAACCAACACATTCTCAGTCGGTGCGAGCCGACAGTGTTATCAGTGCAGTGAGTGTGCCCGCTATCCCGCGCCCACATTCCCTCACAGACATGCCGAACCCTACGGGCCTCGTCCCGCTCGCATTCTCTCCACAACATGTCAGAGAGAAGCTGAGCGCGGCCGGGCTGCCCGCTGTGATCAGCGCACCCCCCGCCTTGCACACTGTAAACACAGTGTTTATCTCCCAGCACACCGGAGCTCTCCGGCCGCCGTTATGCCGCGGCCAGAGCCCAGATTTCATTCTACCTCTAGCTATTCATGCAGATGCGTGGGCAAAGCTTCCCGGGGTATCAGAATGGGTGCTGAAGACTATAATAAGAGGCTATTCGCTACAGTTCGCTCGTCGCCCCCGCCGTTGCGCGGCGCGAGTCGAAACGACGGTGAAAGACGAAGTATCTCATCTACTTCGAGCCGAGATAGCGAAACTACTGAACAAAGGGGCTATAGAACCTTTATCTCAGGCTCAGAGCAAAGGGGGTCTTTACAGCAGGTATTTTCTGGTACCCAAAAAAGACGGGGTCTCAGACCCATTCTAGATCTGCGACAGCTGAACAGAGCGCTCGCCAAGCGCCAGTTCAAAATGATTACAACCAGGAAAATCCTCGCGCAAGTTCGCCAGGATGACTGGTTTATGTCAATAGATCTGAAAGACGCATATTTTCAAATACAAATAGCGTCGCGTCACAGGCGATTCTTGAGATTCGCCTTCGAGGGCCAGGCATACCAATACAAAGTCCTGCCGTTCGGCCTGTCCTTGGCACCCCGTACATTTACGAAGTGCATGGACGCGGCTCTCGCACCCCTGAAACTCCAGGGCATGCGAATTTTGAACTACTTGGACGATTGGCTGATTCTAGCTCGATCACGATCAGAGCTCATAGAACACAGGACCACATTACTCGAGCATCTCGAGAATCTGGGTCTCACAGTCAATTGGGCGAAAAATTCGCTGTCTCCCAGCCAGAAAATCTCTTTTCTGGGAACAGTGCTGGACTCGCTATCCATGACAGCGCGCCTGTCGCCAGAGCGCGAGCTGGACATTCAGCGCGCCGTGAAATCCTTCCGCCGCGGCTCGATAGTCCAGCTCAAAAGGTTTCAGAAAATGCTGGGCCTCATGGCCTCAGCAGCTTCAGTGCTCCAGCTGGGTCTGCTTCGCCCACTGCAGCTGTGGCTGAAAGCGCGAGTTCCTCCCCGGGCATGGACCGCTGGCCGGTTTCGCCTTCGGGTCGATCTGGAATGCGTTTCAGCTCTGGAACCATGGAAAGTAACCAACTGGTATCAGTCAGGTGTGAGTCTGGGGACTCCCTCGAGTGTGAAGGTGGTGTCCACGGACGCCTCCACCTCGGGATGGGGAGCGCTGCTCGAGGGCAGACCGTTCTTTGGCCAGTGGTCAGAACGGGAAAAACATATAAACTGTCTGGAAATGATGGCAGTCGACAATGCGCTACGGTGCTTCTGTCCCCAGATAAGAGGTCACCACGTTTTGGTCCGTTCGGACAACATGTCAGTGGTGGCATACATAAATCGCCAGGGCGGCATCAAGTCCCGAAACCTTTACAGGCTAACGGAACGCCTCCTGGTCTGGGCTCAGCACAACCTGCTTTCACTGAGAGCGGCGCATGTGCCTGGTCACCTGAATCTGGGACCAGACGGACTGTCCAGAAACAATGTCCCAGCAGGGGAATGGTCGCTGCACCAGCAGACGATCCAACTGCTGTGGGAGACATTCGGCAAAGCGCAGGTGGACCTGTTCGCGTCCCACGAGAACGCTCACTGCCCGAAATATTTCTCCAAGAGCGAGGACGCGCTGGCCCACGTCTGGCCCCGCTGTCCCCTCTATGCTTTTCCCCCCGTCTCGCTCCTGCCTCAAGTGCTGGAACGAATCAGGGAAAGCAGATGCCCAGTGCTGCTTGTGGCTCCGCTCTGGCCGAACCAGGCTTGGTTCCCAGTCCTGATGCGGCTGACCAGCACTGCCCCGTGGCCAATACCGTTGAGGAAATACCTCCTCTCTCAGGCCAAAGGGCTCGATTTGGCGTCCTCGCCCGCAGCTATGGTCCCTACATGCATGGGCCATCAACGGGTACCCGCTAACCTCCCGGAGGGAGTGTTAAACACGATCACACAGGCGAGAGCCCCGTCTACTAGACGGCTTTACTCCGCGAAATGGTCTGTATTCTCTACCTGGTGTCAAGCTCAGGGCTTTTCACCCGTAGACTGCGGGGTCACGGAAGTACTTTCCTTCCTTCAAGAGCTGCTGGATAAGGGCAGGACCCCAGCCACGTTCAAAGTGTACGTGGCGGCCATAACAGCGTTTGCAAAACCTGTGTCTGGCCAGTCACTGGGGAAAAACAACCTGGTCGTGCGATTCCTCAAGGGAGCTCGGAGGCTGAACCCTCCTAGACCTCCTTCAGTCCCGGTGTGGGACCTTTCTACGGTTCTGGAAGCCATGAAAGGTGCCCCGTTCGAGCCAATCTATTTGTCAGACATGAAGCATCTGTCTTTCAAAATGGTGTTTCTTTTGGCTCTTGCTTCAGTGAAGTGTATAGGGGACTTACAAGCGCTTTCAGTAAGCGCGTCATGTATGGAGTTTGGGCCTAATGACTCAAAAGTCATACTCAAACCAAGGCACGGGTACGTGCCCAAATCCCTCAACACACCGTTCAGGGCCCAGGTCATTTCCCTGTGCCCCCTCCCGGTTCATGCTGAGGAGGTGGATGCGAGTCTCCTTTGCCCTGTCAGGGCACTGAGAGCTTATGTGTCCCGCTCGTCTGTCTTCAGACAGACCGAGCAGCTCTTCGTTTTGTTTGGCGGATGCTCCAAGGGACTGGCTGCATCAACACAGAGCTTATCCAGATGGATAGTCGACGCCATAGCACTGGCTTACACTTCTAAGGGCCTGCAGTGTCCTTTAGGTGTCAGAGCGCACTCCACAAGAGGCGTGGCCTCATCGTAGGCGTGGTATAGTGGGGTTACCTTGCAAGATATCTGTACGGCCGCGGGCTGGGCCTCGCCGTCTACATTTATAAGGTTTTACAACCTGGAGGTTCCCGCTTTACAAGCCAAGCTCCTGTCGATATAGAATTCAGTGCTATCTGCCCCACTGTGTTGGCCCAGATACCGAGTTTTGCCTGTACATCGCTCACCGAGCGATAGAACAGCCCAGGGGTGTTGAATAACCCTTTCTATTGCCCAGTTCAGGCTGAATACGTTCACCCTGTCTGCGCAGAACACTGTTACATAACTAGCTCCTGTGGGATGCTATTTCATGGGGAATGATGCTTGCAGCCTCTCTTCTCCGACTCTCTGTGAGTCTATGGTGATTATGCACTATATAAGCCCCGGGCTGCTGCCCTTGGGACTTTGGTGTTGGATCCCAGTACGCACGGCGTTTTGCATAGTGTTCCCCATAGCGTAAGATATTACACAGTACGAGAGTACTCTCGTAAGAGAACGTACTCGGTTACTAACGTAACCTCGGTTCTCTCTAGAGAGGGAACGAGTACTGCGTATCTTGCCGTGCATACACAGCTCTGGTTCGCTTCGGCGATGAAAACCAGTTGTACCAGCCTAATCGAGCTATATTTATAGGGCGAGACCACGCCCTTTCTGGCGGGACGTGACGAAATGGGCGAGAATCACCCCCATTGGATGTGGTGTCACGCAGCGCCTCTCTCGATAGGCTGCTGCTGTTGCCGCAGGGCAGCCAATAAAATTAAGGATAATTTTTTGGCTTCAATATCTCGTGGAAAAGAGGTTTTCCCCATAGCATAAGATATTACGCAGTACTCGTTCCCTCTCTAGAGAGAACCGAGGTTACGTTAGTAACCGAGTACGTTTTCACCACCTCTTACTTATTTGCATGCAGGTTGCAACAACAGTTTTTTTTTGCTGTATTTGTATAAGTTTTGTGTATGTGGTAGTGCAGTGTTGGCATTGAAGGAGGCTTGTCTTCATTAGAAAGTACTTTTATGCAGAATAAAAAGTCACTTGGACCAGCTGCATGGAAAGTGTCAACAGGTCCACTTAGCATCTAAGAGATGTTCAACAGCTTCAGAAAAAGAGCCAGACCACATCACAGAGATCAGAGAGTCTATGAGAGAGCCAGTATGTGCAGATATCCAAAAATATGATGAAAGTAATCATAATTAGGACCCTTACCTGCCAGACAAGCACATGCCACTCACAAAGACATAAAATCAGCCATACATTTCCCAATAAAGAAAGTCAGGTCAGTGCAGGTGGTTCTTCTAAAGGACTCCATTGGGAAGTTTTCTGACTTTGTTTTGTGATATTAGATGCCCGAAACATGACCAGAAGCTGGAATAAGAGAGTATGGGGAGAGGTAGAGCACCTGTTAAAAACTAACCTCCATTGCCCTTAAGTGACACACCCCTGCGAATGCATGATCAGAGCCATCCACACAGTGTTCACATGAGGATATGCAGCGCTCCTTATTGCACACCTGGCTCATTTGACATGAGATGGGCCTCCAGGACATTTATGATGCACCTGCACAAACAGGCCACTTGGATTCTTGCCAAGACCCAAGATGCAACCTTGGGACTCTTACCTGCCCACTTACAAGCCCAGATATGCCCTCCTCCACTTGAAAGACGCAGTCGTGCCTAAGGCCCCCCATCACCACACCACTCTAATACCCTTTATTTCTCTGTGCTCCTCTTCCCTCATACCAAACACTGTGCTTCACACATGCTGCTAGCGACTTGAACTAGATGTGGTGCACTGAGAAAAAAAAAGAAAAAAAAGGTGTTGTCAGCAAGCACCTATAAACTCCTATTGTCGTAATAAACAGTTTTTGAACATATTGCCATGAACAGATAGGCTGTTTTCAAACTCATAAAGCCTTTAGCTTTTTTGGGGAGATTTATGCTATGAAGCAGTTATTATGTTACTGGCATATCATAGTTAAAAGAAAAAGGTATTTTTAAATCCAGTTCTTATTTTTATAAAATGTGACCCTGGATCACAAAACCAGTCACAAGTAGCACGGGTATATTTGTGGCAATAGCCAACAATACATTGTATGGGTCAAAATGATCGATTTTTCTTTTATGCCAAAACTCATCAGGATATTAAGTAAAGATCATGTTCCATGAAGATATTTTGTACATTTCCTACGGTTAATTTATAAAACATTTATTTTTGTGAGTGAATGCAGCACAATCGCGAACATAAATGGACAACTTTAAAGACGATTTTCTCAATGTTTCGATTTTTTTGCACCCTCATATTATAGATTTTCAAATAGTTGTATCTCGGCCAAATATTGTCCTATCCTAACAAACCATTAATCAATGGAAAACTTATTTATTCAGCTTTCAGATGATGTATAAATCTCAATGTCAAAAAATTTACCCATGTGACTGGTTTTGTGGTCCAGGGTCACAATGTTAAAAGCTAATAATTTGCTAAAGTATAATTAAGTATTTAAGAACACAAATATCAGATCAAGAAAACAAACACAAAAAGTGAGTGTTAGAAATTAAAATTAAAGATGTAAGCTGACACTCTTTTTTGAGCGAATTCAAAAGTGATCATTTGCAACAGCTTTCCTGACAACAATGCAAATCACGCTCTTAACACTTTTGAGACTGTTTCTCCAAACAGTTTGATTACTCTTTATTAAATTAGGAATAATGTTCAGTCAGACAATATTGCTAAATAACTCAAATGGGTTATTTCATCATTGTACTGTCACGGTGTGGGTTTTGTGTCTTGTCATGTTCAGTGGTTCCTTGTCTATTAGTTATCCCAGGTGTTTCCCGTTAACCACGCCCCCTTGTTATATTGTCTAGCTCGTTTGTCCCTGATTATTTAAGCCCTGTGTTTCAGCCTCATCTTTGTGAGTTCTTGTTTAATGTTTGACTGTTAACGCTCGTGTGGGTTTGTTCCTGTTCTTGAATCCTGTTTCCTGTAGCCAGTCTGTTTAGTTTGTAGTTTGTTAAATAAAGCGTGTGCTGCACTTGGATCCAGCCTCATCTCCGCTTTAACCGCACGTCGTTAAATGTACAGTATGTTTTGTTCATTCATTGTTTTTTATTTTATATATATATATATATATATATATATATATATATATATATATATATATATACATAATAGCAGCAAAAAAAAAAAGAATTTGGCTTGATTTCCTGTTTTTACTTTCAGGAGTAGAAAATGCATTTTTACATGTGGGTGGGAATGAAACACGCCTTTTGCTGACTGGTCTACCAAAGACCAGCTATAGTTGTGTGGATTCTAAAATGATGATTGCAACTACATTTCATCTCTATCTCCTCAAACACCCAGACTAACAAATGGCTTTACACAAACTTTACCTAAGCTAGACGGGCATAATAAAAACATTTGTTTATTATATTATTGTTTATTTTTAATTGATTTATTAATATTTCTTTTATATTTTATTTATTTCATGTGTAATGATTGTTTATTCAATTAATTAATATGATCAAAAAAAAGACAAATAAAAGCACATTTGATTTGTGTTTTATTAAATAAATATTTCATTTTTAATTATTTTGTTAATTTACTTGTATAGTGTTGTCATAGAAAATGGTCCTGATATCAGAAATATTTGAACACGTATGCTGTGGTTGGCCAATTGAAATTAAGTGTTCCAGAGTTCTTCTTTTTTTATCAACACTTTGTATTTATGCATTAATAATATATTTTATTGCTATTCCTATTACTCTGATGATCTGTCAGAGCAAGGAAACACAATTTTTAAGTTGCAAATAATAGACTTACAATTGGCGTTTGGCTCTTATTAACTGAAGAACATTTCTACAGTGCACAATAATATTTACATGCCATCAAGATGAAAAATGCCAATAAGAGGAAGTACTAACCTTCTACTTCTAAGTCTTATGGAAACATCCAAGGAAATGTCCAAGGTTATCATCAGACAGAAAATAACAATTTACGCAGAATTACGCAACACAGAAATTCACGTGAATATAAGTGCAATGGATAGAAATAAGTTCATTTATAAGATTTAAAAGACCCTGATGCTTTAAGTAAAACAAAAATATGTTGCATTTATGCCTTTACTTATGAGTGCCTTATACCGAACATCTAGCAGACACCCACTCCAAGTGTCCTGTTTACTACTTCTAAAGCCCTAGCAGTCATGCTTTGAAGAGAGGCGATGAAGGGTTGCTTTATCTCCCAGACAACAGTGCCATATAACTGACAGGGATCAAACTTCGTGTCTGTCCCATGACCAAGTTAAAAAACAAAAAATCATCTTTTTGTTGTAAATGTGACAATAATAGCCATTTATCCAAAGCTAATGGACTTCAAAAAGTTCTCCAACCATATTTCAATCAGTGTTTTGTGTCCTTAGAAACTGAATCTTGGGTAATAAAATGTAGTAATGGCCTTAAGAATGATATAATTGGTGACTGAGACACATAAATGCGCACGACATCTCTTTGTCATTCAGCCAGCAGAGGTTTCTTCAATGGCCTCATTCTTTTGTGTCATAGAGGAGAGCAGAAGAAAGAGAGGGAACCAACACGACCACAATGCCTGATGAAGTATATTTGCATAATGTCTGCTGAGCAATGTTACAAGTGTTCTGTGGTCAGCTACTTTTGTGGCCACTCATCTCCTTTTGAAATTATTAATTGAGCAATTTGAAAGGCGTTTAAGTCTGACACGTGATTGTTAATGTCTGCCCTGCTCTGGCTCTAAAATGTCTTCAAATTCCCCATCACTAGGCTGGGGACAATGAAAGCTCTGTGAGGATATGACACGGCATGACTCTCTGTCTATACATCTGTCAAACATCTTGTGCTGTTTTAAGGTTGGTCGCGGTTGAGAAGCGAATGAGCGACATCTAGGACAGGATGCTCAGAATTGATTGCTGCTTTTTCAAACATAACTACAGCTAAATATTTTCTGAGTTTTGATCATTAACATCTGCCTGTCTTTCAGTTAATAATTATCTTATTTGTATCACTTACAGTATAAACAGAGTTTGCCAGTCACATTTATCAGTCCCTCCAGAAAAACGCGATTATGCGATCGCTGAATTCAATGCATAATCAGCCAAAGTCCGCATATTCATGCGGGGGCCGCATTTTTTCAAATACGCTGCACTTTCGCCGCATAAATTGCAGATTTCCGTGCAAAATATGCGGGGTTTGCATGATTTCATAATCCTCGCATTTTCGTTGCAAAAAAGTCACATATATCTTAGCAGAAAGTTGAAAAATGTTGCGTTTGCTTCACACAAGAGCAGCCATTTCCCCGTTTCCATGGGAACGTTATGAAGTGACGCAATTACGCGACGGGATAGCTCACAGCTGAAGTTATTGCAGAGGCCAGACAGACTCACGGAGGCGATTGACATCTCACAAATCGAACTCGTATAACTGTCTGTCACACGTTCTATCGTCACATCGTTACTTAATAAACAAAATAAGATAAAAGAAGTAGCATCAAACAGAAATTACCCGCACACATGTGTTCGAGGCGCACATATAATATAACACTGCAGACAGTTCAACAGGGAGCGCGCAGCTCTTATGGCGCTTTTCCACTGCATGGTACGGTACGGTTCGGTTCAGTACGGCACGCTTTGGCGCTTTTCCACTGCATGGTACGGTACGGCTCGGCTCGGTACGGCTCACTTGTGGCGCTTTTCCACTGCATGGTACGGTACGGTACGGCTCGCTTCGGCTCGCTTTATATGGTACCACCTCTGTTGAGGTTCCAAGCGTACCGTACCGATACTAAAATGTGACGTGGAAGCACTGTAGATCACTGATTGGTCAGACAGACAGAATCGTCACTACCAGCGTCATTGTATTTGCGAGACATCAAACCCGCTAGATTTAAATAGCCAGTAACAGCCACCGCTGTAGCACCTGTTTTGAAACTACTTGCTTGAAGAAAAAAAACTTCCAAAAAATAAATGGCTAAATCGTGGTCAGTGGACGAGAAGCGCAGACGTTCCTCTTGTTGGTTGCAGAGGAGCGGATAAACTATAACGATCAGTCAATCCCACCCACTTTGAAGCGGTACTAAAACTGCAGTGGAAAAGGAACCGAGTTAAAGCTAACCGAGCCGTGCCGCGCCGAGTCGTACCACGCAGTGGAAAAGCAAAGCGAGCCGAACCGTGCCGCGCCGAGCCGAACCGTACTGAGCCGTACCGAGCCGTACCATGCAGTGGAAAAGCGCCATTGAAGGGGCCACACCTTATTTACACTCGTTACAGTCTGAAATAAAACAAGATGAGAAACTAAATATTCCCAGCACTTTCTATGATGTAGTATGCTTGCTTATCAAAGGAAGTAATAAGAAATGACTCTTAACATTAAGGTAGTAGCCTAGTGAGAACAGGGTGTTGGGGGAATCACTTTTTTTCTCTTTTTCATCAAACCGCAGTTTTTGCAATTTCCCGCAATTTTTGCAAGTTCCCACAATTTTTGCAAGTTCCCGCAATTTCATCGCATAAAATTGCATATATATCCCGCATATTCCATCGCATTTTTAAAGAAAACGGGCCGCATAATCAAGGATTTTTGCCCGCAAGAATCACAAAAAAACTCCGCGTTTTTCTGGAAGGACTGATTTATAGAAACTGAATGGGTCTGGAGGAGAGAAGAGCGAAGCAGGATGATGGGGATTAAATGTGGGGAACAGAGGAGTTGGACTTATCAGACGTGAAAAATGAAAGAGGTTTATTTCTGATTACCGTAAAACTTCAAATAATAGCCGAGTCCCAAATAGACGTCTGTCTCTTTTACACGCCTGGTGTGGCGACAGGTTTGGGTAAATAAAGGCCGGTCTCAAATAGAGGCCGGGTCTGTTTTTTAGTTTCGGGTTGTATTTAATCTTCTAAAACCCGTCAGACCCGTCAGCCTTTTTTGAACGGTGAGTGATGTAGAATAGAATGACTGCTGCGCTTGACAGGGCGCAAACGAGCAGAGAGAGAGAGAGCACCGGCCGCGCGCGCGCACTATCACGTCTTCAAACAACACGAGCGCTATCTCTATCCCTCGCGCATATTAATCAAAATCAATTGTAACGATAGTAAAAGGTCGGAAGACCGCAGTTTCACGTGGAGCATTTGGAGACTATTAGAGAGTCTAGGAACAACATCTCAATGAACAACATCTCAACACTAAATTATAAAGACGTGTCTCATATAGACGCCTGTCTCAAATACAAGCCGGTGCAGTTCGACGATTTGGGAAAATAAAAGCCCGGGCTATTATTTGAAGTTTTACGGTACTCAACTGCTTACAGAGATTCTGTGCAAAAAGAGAGAGAATTAGTGAGATACAGATGAAATGAGAATGAGAGGTTCTGCAAGACCAGACATGCATACAACTCTCACACTTTAGCATGCATTGCATGCATGCTAAATACACAGATCATGTGTTTGAGATAAAATACAATATACTTTGATGAAATATTACTCCAGCAAAAATATAAGTAGCCTATGAGTATTAAAAGTACATTTTTATTTGCAATTTAATATGCTCCATCCAACTAATGGGTTTTCCAACTAATGTCCTATAGACACAAAAAGGATAAAGATTTAAAGGCTTGATATTGTGAATTATTATAAACCTAGTCATCAACATTGCAAGACACATATTATTCATATTCATATTATGTTCATAATTTCCACTGAATTTTACAGCAGATTTAGTTCACACACAACTACAGTTATGTATAACCTAAAAATATTATTTTAATTTGAAAGACAAATGCATTAGTCACTTACTTTTCACATCATCAGTCAATTCCTCTGCACGCTCTGTGTCCAAAATCACCTACTCTCTTTTTTGAATACTTTGTGACTGTTATAAAATACACTCAATGGCCACTTTATTAGGTAGGCCTACAGCTTACCGGGTTTGACCCCCTTGCCTTCAGAACTGCCTTAATTCGTCATGGCATATAGATTTAACAAGGTGCTGCACATTCCTCAGAGTTTTTGGTCCATTTTGACATGATAGCATCACGCAGTTGCTGCAGATTTGTTGGCTGCACATGCATGATGTGAATCTCAAGTTCCACCACATCCCAAAGGTGCTCTATTGGATTGAGAGCTGGTGACTGTGAGACCATTTGAGTATTGAACTCATTGTCATTTTCAAGAAGCTAGTTTGAGATTATTTAAGCTTTGTGACATGGTGCGTTATCCTGTTGCAAGCAGTTATCAGAAGATGGTACACGGTCATAAAGGGATGGACATGATCAGCAACAACACTCAGGTAGGATGTGGAATTTTAAACGATGCTCAATTGATATAAGGGCCGAAAGTGTGTCAAAAATATATCCCCCACACCATGACCGTTAGTGGATTGTGTAAAGTAAAGTGTCCATTGGATGTGCACTACATCCTGGTATTTTTTGCCTACTTTTTGTTTTATTAATACTGTAAATTCGGAAATACTACTCTTTCCACATACAGTTTTCGGCTACAATTGTAGGAAATTAAGCATATTCTGATTCTGTTGTGCAGGTAAGTGAGGGCCCAAAAGCGAATTAACAAAAATAGAGTCTTTAATGACAACTCAGGGAAGCAATAATGATGAACACAAATCTTCTTCTTGAGAGGTAATGGCAAAACAAACAACCCGCAGAGAGGGCGATAAAAAGAAACAAAAACTACTTCAGATAACTTCAAAGAGAGTCTTTAGGCTGCAGTCGGGAATAGCAGTGTAGCGGCGACAAGCTGCAGGTCTCTCTGGGTAGACAAGGGTTGAGGCAAGACTGTGATTACCAGATCTCTCGCAGCGTCAGATGAACTGGATAGAATACAAATATCAAGACGATTAGCAGAGAACAGATAGCGTTTGCCAGGCGGATGCCGACAGGACTAGGATAGAGATGAACAAGACAGTAGTTAGCTTCTTGCGTGAGAAACTCAAGTGAGAATCAGACAAAGAAAGCAGCAAGAGCAGGGAGGGAAGTAGAGACCTAATCAGAGGGGAAAGGGAACAGGTGGGAAGAGAGTCAACGAGGTATTCAGGGGAGATGAGGAACAGCTGGAGGAGGAGAGAAAGGAAAGGAAAAGTAACCTATTAAGTCCAGCAGAGGGCGACAGATTAAAGAGAAAGAACAGGAACAAGACATACCATGACAAGACAAGACAAGACATGACAGATTCAGCCTTAATCAGATCTGAACAGCACTTGAACAGGTGTCTGTCACTGGTGGCTGGGGATCTCTTGTCGTGCTGGTGCTGATGCTCAGGTTCTTCTGAAATAGTAAGGCTGGATGTTGTACTAAACTCCTCTTTGCTAGCATCACTGCAGGCCCCGGCACCGCCAGGCTCTTTATTTGCGTCGAGCCAACTTTTGAAAAAAGTGGAGATGGTTGGAATATTACTCCTAAATAATGAAATCCTCTCTGCTATCATTCTCCCTTTTAGCTTTCCGTTTTGTGGCTCCTCTGCTCCACCATTTTTTATCCATGTTGTTTGTTTTTTCAATGTCCTCAACTCTCTTTATTTCACACATCTACTGCCTGTCTTGCTGCTATCAACAGTTTCCGCGGTAAGCTGACTCATTGTCATCATCAGACACAGACAAAAAACTGATCATGATTTTTTTTTGTGCAAATCAATTATTGTTAACACACATACACACAAACACACACTCATTTATGAATTTTATTTTAATTTATTTTTTTTTTAAAAAGAAGAAAAAAAGGATGACGCCACACAGTTAGTGGGGTCTTGGAGGCCCCCTAGAGGTCGGAGGCCCCCGGGCATCGGCCCATTCGGCCCGGTGGTAAATCCGGCCTTGTAGTTAAGCAGCGAGTTACATCGTTGTACGGGAAACACAACCCAGTGTGATTTGTGACATCAAAACCAGATCAAAAACAATCCCACAAAATAATGATTACATGGTTTACATGGCTTCATGAGGCACACACGCACATTTGCACACACATGCAGGGTCTCTCCCTCTCTGCCGAGCGCGCGCTACACGGTTTGGAGCTCGCAAGCTCTAGATTCCGGGAGATTTGAACTAATTTGCGGGCATCAGGGAGCCGCTATCAATATGCAGGAGACTCCTGGAACTGCCGGGAGACTTGGGATGTCTGTAGTTGCCCTGACGGGCAGAGCATGTTGTGGTTTGTGGTTTGGTATGGTTACTGTCCAGACAGTTTGCCGGAGCCCGGAAGATCGTGATGGGGTGACTGTTTCGGCATCAGGTCTGCTTTTTGAGAAACTCACTCTTAAGAAAAATGGTTCTAAACAGTACCAAATTAGGGTTCTTCGGCTTGTAACAATAGCAGAACCCTTTTTATAAGGTTCCATAAAGAACCATGCTTTGAAAGTGCTATATAGGACTTAATGGTGTTATAAATAACCTTTTCAACAATATTTATTTTCATCAATATTAGTATCTTCATATTATTATTATTACTATTATTTTTTATAAATTATTTATTAATATTGTTTTTAATATCTCTTTCGTTTGATTATGTAAAAACAATTATGTTCATGAAGGACAAACCAATTAATGGACAGTATGCGCCCTTTACCATGTTTAAAGGAAAAAGTGATAAATAAAAGCGAAGTCATGGGATAGCTTTAATGTTTTTTGTGACTGGGTATGTTTAGGCATAAAGTCATGATTTAAAACATCAAACAATATAGATCATAAATTCCATATCTTTGTTATTTACTTTGTGGAGAAGAGAAAATGAGTATCCTTAACTGAACAGAGCTGCTCACACTTACATGTTCTGTTAAACTAAAAAGAGAAAAAAACACGATTGTTAGGAAATTATTGTTACCATTTTTAAAGTTATAATATAGACATTTTAAGAAAGAAATTAGTTACCTGTTGACAGTCTGTGTAGTTGTATTAGCTGAGCTCCAGAAAATTAGTAATGAGGAGGCTTTGACAGTTACAGATTTGAAAAACAAAAAGGCGGGAATAAAGAACCCTAAATTCTAACACAAAGAACCATTTCAACATAGGTTTCTTCAGATTCTAAATAGAACTGTTACTACGTGTAAATAACCTTTAAAGAACCTTCTTTTTTTAGAGTGGGTTTCAGACAACGTATATTTAGTTGTTAGGATTTGAGCTGTGGTTGTGGTTTATTACTGTATTTCATTGTGTTTTAGTGGGGTGGGGAAATCATTTAAAATCTGAGTGCATACAACAGTACGTGTATCATACTGAGAAAAAAAATGGTATGTTGAGAACTGAGCCCTTTATTGATTATTTCTAAGGTGGAGATACTCTTTCCTGTTTTGGTGAATGATTAGGGTGAATGATTAGTTTGTTTTCCTCCACAATTTGCAGAATATTCAGATGCTTGGTTGCACCTTGCCTTTAGGTTTGTTGTAAGGCAAAATTCTTTTTAATTCTGCTTTGGAGCGATATTTATTTTGAAAAGTGCCATACAAATAGGATTTGAATTTTATTTTAATATGTTAATCTACAGATTTACATCTTTACCAATACAGTAAATAGTGATACTTTCGGTTACCACTGAGTGTCAGTGTTTCCACTTCTGCTGCACTTGAATGTTCTATGAAACCTGTGTAGTCACAACATGTGGTTTAAAATTTAGCCAGCAGTAAATGATCGCTTAATAACCTGATCTCGCGTTTTCTCTTTGAGACAGTGTGGTCATTTAAATCCAAGCGTTACTTTTAGCCAGCCCGTATTATGAATATGGTCCATTCTTCTGTAACTGTTGCGAACCATGTCAAGGCAATTCCATATTTTATCAATATTAAATGTAAAATTATTGTCAAAACTTTGATGAAGATTTGATTGCGCTACTTTTGTTTTCTACAAGTCATGAAATCTTAATTTCCCCCATTTTTTCTCTCGATTTTTACACAAACACTTATGCTCTAGTTTTTGTACTCTGGTTTGCTCTTAAAATAATAGTATTGTGATAGTCTACTGCTTCGTGGATGTGTTGTGAATGTGTGATTTTCCTCATTTGTAGGGCCTAATTTGCATTGGAAATAGACTAAGTATCTGCTAAATTAACACATGTAAATGTTGATATTCTTGTTTACTCATGAATCAATCGACTTTATTATTTATGTAGCCTAATATTCATGTATTTTTTGTTATATTTGTGTAATATAATATTCATTAACCCTCTGGGGTTCCTCATTTTTATGCCACGCGGGGGGTCTTCGGGTCTAAATAGACCCGGAGGGCGGGATTCAGATATTTATTTTTTCAGAAAAAATCAATGAAATGTATTTTTGTTCAATAATATTTTTTCTTTGGTGTTTTGAGAGAATTTTATGATAACAATTAATATTTAGGCAATAATTATGATCCATTTTTTCCCATTGAATATAATAGATTTTTTTTTATTAATGGTGTATGTCAGGTTAAAGCAGAGACTAGGCCTATAGAAAACATTTTTTGAAGTCAGATTGGTGCCATCTGGTGGATGTAGTGAGCATAATTATCGTGCAATATCATATTTTAACCACTAGATGGATTTACAGCTCTCTGTAGAAAGGCTTGTGCATTCTAGTGATTTTTGCACATATTTGCCTATTTTGTTCAGGTTGTTGATTTTAATATATAATAACAGACTCTCAAAAACTATTTTTGTCAAGTTTTTTGTTTGGTTGGTTGGTACCCTCTGATGGTCTCTGGGGTCCCACTGGACCCCAAATGACTTTTGCTTGAATTAAAAAAATGTTCTCTTTTTCCAAATGGTATGAAACTTCCTACGGCTCTCAACACTTTCTAGATCTACAAATTTTTTTTAAAATGGAACGTTATCTGTTTTTATGTAGGCGTGACAAAAATAGTCACACTCGTGGTCTTCGGGGTCCATTGTACCCCAAAAAATGCAATTTAATTTTGTAACAGAACAATATATATTTTTTTTTACAAATATAAATTTACTTTATTTATTAATGTTTTTACTCAACATTTGTGCAGTTTTTGGAGGATTTATTATATCTTTTAAATATCTATAAATAAATGAATACATATTTATTTATCGTTGGATTCAAAATAGACAAAATTCATCATCAAAATCAGAAACAACGCAGAACATAACGCAAATCTTTTTTTTTTTTTTTTTTTTTTTTACTGCTTTATTTGCTAATTTGTTATTGTTGTTCAGTTGAAATAAATGATAAAATCTTAAGACTCCAACATTTATCTTTGTAACATGTTGTTCAGGTTTGATTATAATCATACTGTAACATTATTGAAAAATAATGTTTTTTTCAGTACAAAAAAAATGCTAAACTTTGACAAAAAGTATTTTGTTTTTGTTATAATTGTGATTTTAAAATTTTTATATATGAATCCAACTGAATCCAACTTTAGAAACTTTAGAATCTTTCAGTAATTCAAATGTCAAATGTTTTTGAAATAAAAAGCCTGTTGAATTGCACTACTTGAAAAAAAATAGGCATTGCATTAACCATGCTTGCATTGTAATGCATTGTATTTTTAGGGCTTGCATTTTTATGGGCTAAAATTCAACATGGTTGAATATTTAAGCTGTGAATATTTCAATTAAAAATCGAAAAATCTGGTCTTCGCTTGTTGTTGACGAAGACCAGCAAAATTAGAGCAAGTCATTCTTTCATAAAACTCATTTACAGCAATGTAAGTTTATTTGTGATTATTATGACGACTGTTTTTGTTAAATTTGGTGCCTTCACGGTTACTTTTCCTGTGTAGCCTACATGCATATTTCTCTACCGTGAACGAGATCATAATGTTATTCCCCGATGCGGATATACAGATCCAATGTTACATTTTTGAGGTTGACATATATTTCTCTTGGTTGTTTAGTTGCCTTAACTTTATATTGTGGCGATGTGCTGCATGCAGGCTATTAGGGTTTCCCTCAATACTTCAGGATTCCCCTGCTGGACACATACAACGCTTAACGTAGCTTAATGGACTAGTGATGTAAAAGTCCAAACTCACAGGCAAGCAGATGGACTCAGAATAACGTGCACAGCTGAGCGTTTCCCAGTGATAGACTGGCATTAAGATGGCTTGATGTTGGACATTCACACATTTAGGGACCGTCTCTAAAGTGCATACGACTTTGGTATACACGTTTCTAACTTCAATAGCATTTGAATAGAACGACTTACAGTCATAAAACCAACTGTAAAGTGTTCATGTAGTGTCAGGCATAATGCGAACCCTTTGGATTTTTGATATTTATTCAAATAAATTTAAGTTTGCTATTGAAGTTAGAAACGTACATGCCAATGTTGTATGCAACTTTAGAGACGGTCCCTAAATGTGCGAATGTCCAATGTCAAGCCAATTTTACATTTAGTCATTTAGCAGACGCTTTTATCCAAAGCGATTTACAGTTAAACTAACAATAGGAGGACAACAATATGCAAGTGCTATGATCCCAGTTTAAGCTAATGCAATACACGTAGGCATTTTAGGACTTTAGGACTTATATATATATATATATATATATATATATATATATATATATATATATATATATATATATATAGAGAGAGAGAGAGAGAGAGAGAGAGAGAGAGAGAGAGAGAATAGAATAGAATAGAAAGTGTTAGTAGCCTATTAATTGATCAAGTGTTGATTTTATGCCAGTATATCACGAAACGCTCAGCATGAAACTTTGCGCGTAAAGTTTATAATCTGAGTCCATCTTCTTGCCTGTAGCCTATATAGTAGCCTACAGCCTACATCCCCAATAAGGTGCAAGATTGGTCTTTCATATCACTGTATGTGTTAAGCGTTTTGTCCCAACGGAAAGGGAATCCTTGAGAATGAGGTATTGAGGGAAACCGATTATAACCCTGTTCATGGTAGAGAAAGCTGATGACATGTAGAATACACAGGGAAAGTAACAATGAAGTTATTGAATGAAACATAAACACAGCTTTTGTGTGTTTATCATCTTTTCCGCATATACTGTCACAGATAATCATTTCCATTTTACGAATGAATGTCTTCGTCAACAACACGCGCTTTTGCACCATCTGATGGTGAGGTAGACTAACAGCAGATGGAGAGTATGCTCGGCAATCTACTGCTTTTCCTGCAGTTCCTGGACGTCAATGTTGAATTTACTGTCGAATTTGAACCACTGAATTTGTGGAAGCGAATTTGCAAAGCGAAATAAAATGGCCCAAAAATTGCCTGTTGAATATTATTGGTTCTATTTTTAAACAGTTTGAATATTTTGGAAATGAAATATGAATGGTGAATATGGATTATTGAATTTTTTTAAATGTTTTTAATTGAAATATTCACAGCTTAAATATTCAACCATGTTGAATTTCAGCCCATAAAAATGCAAGCCCTAAAAATACAATGCATTAAAATGCAAGCATGGTTAATGCAATGCCTATTTTTTTTCAAGTAGTACAATTCAACAGGCTTTTTATTTCAAAAACATTTGACATTATTTTACTTCCATAGAGGCAAAACAAAGGGGAAACTGGAGGCGGCAAATACAAACCAGCACAGATTCGGCTACATAATAAGGAGCTTAAATTAGTATTATTATTATTAAATGTCATCTTGTTGTGTTGTTGGGTGCTAGAATCAATGAAAAATGAATATGCTGTATCTGGAATTTTTATTTCTAGAAAATATTCACATCATTAAAATTGCACCGTAATGTCACTCTTTACATTGTCGTCTTCTTGGCGCTGGCAGAACTGCGGATCGTACCACACAAGTCTTGTACATGACCATTCAGCACATAGTTATAGGCATCTAAAGATTTATATGCCCTCAGTTTCTCTTTACGCTCTGTTTATCTATCGGATAGGTGTAGAAGTCAGGCCACTCAACCACAGGTAGCCTAGCGTTAACGTTAATTCTGTCAGATCGTCCATCCATTGACTGAGCGTGTATGGGTCAGCCAATCTGGTTCCGTCCGTTAAAATTAACTTTTGCAAATAACAATTGCGGTCCTGGACAGTGAGTGACCTTGCACATTAAGATAACATCGGATTTTCTCCAGTCATTGTTAAAAAACAAGCTAACAAAACTTGCAAACTAATGTTAGTGAAGCGGCCAGAGGGATCGTTCTGCCTCCACCTAAGCTCCGCCCACAAAAAAAACGTCACCATGTTTACCAACTGAAAAGGGGTCTATAGGCTTTAGCTTCAATTTTTATGAAATTATTCGCTAATCGGTTGCATATTATGTCGTGGATATATCCCTCGAATGCACACTGTAGTCCCTTTTGTCTTGCTCTCTCAGATATTTCACGTTCGCCAAAAATGACTAATTATCTCATTGGGAATGTCTGACACTGGTGCATACACACTGTAATAGACGTGCCAGGCGCGAAAGCTTGACAGGCGTAGCAACAGTAACTAGGGAGGGCGGGGGTTAGCGAAGGGTCAATTGAGACAGAATATTCAATTCAAAATGAACATTTATGTTCCCTTTACATTTTCTTATAATTTCTGTTTTTCCAAAAAAAAAAAAAAAAAAAAACGTATGGTGACTACAGTCACAGAAATGTAAATAGTTAATTTGTTTCTTTATATTTTTCCACCCATTTTTTTTTTCTTTTTTTCTAAAGCCTTTGACGATTCATTATTTGTTGTAAAATCCCTTATTTATTTATGGTTTAATATTTTTCTATAAAAAAAAAAATTTAACTTCTGTTTTTGTATTTCTTGGTGATATATCACAGCAGAACACATACAAGTGTCTCAAGAACTGTATTGTAAATGCATCCACATTGTAGCTAAGCATCTATAGAATCCAGAAATATGACTCTCTTCACTCTGCTATGAAAATTGACCATTCCAGAAGCCAAAATATCAACATAGTGCCAGGCGGACTTAAAACCCCTTAGACTTTGAAGGGTTATTATGTGCATACTATTTACATAGGCTATTCTATGAACAGTAACTCAAAATTGGCAACGGCAATTATAAACAAAAAACTAAAATAACAGCAAAAGTATAATAATTATCAAACAGTAAATTAGAGAAATAAAAAATGATCCTAACTATATTTACATATTATTTACATACTAACTAATTACAGTTTTTGTGTGTTTTTTTCTTGTCTGTTTTGCACTCTTGGTGTTTTAGAGATTCACCCCTTCACTGTTGAGTCCTTTTTTCTGCATCGTGACTGATTTGTAGATTGTATGCACAAAAAAACTCTGTATTTTCATATTTTTGCCAATTTCCCATTCATTCCCTATGGCGGGTCATTTTACACCCTGAGTGTGACTATTTTTTTTACGACCACTTAGACTTTTCAAATCCTGTCCCCAATTTTTTGGGGTGTTCATATACCAAGTACCAATAAAGTAACCAGGTTTCAGACCATTTCGATGAAGCTACGATTTAAAAAAAATAAATATTTGAACGCTTCGGGTCATTTTAGACCCGAGGAAGTAAGTGTGTGTGTGTGTGTGTGTGTGTGTGTGTGTGTGTGTGTGTGTGTGTGTGTGTGTGTGTGCGCACGCGCGCGCAAGAGTTTTTTTTTTTTTTGTCTGTTTGGCAACCTTGATGGCTTACAGTCTCATGCTTTCATTGCTGTACACTTTATTTCTTACGTTGATGAATAATTGCTTTTATTTCACACATTTCCCAAAACTAGCTTTTGGAATGAAACGTGTTCTTTTGTGTGTATGTGTATGTGTGTGTGTGTGTGTGTGTGTGTTTTTGTCTGTTTTGAACTCTTGGTGTTTTAGAGATTCACCCCTTCACTGTTGAGTCCTTTTTTTCTGCATCGTGACTGATTTGTAGATTGTATGCACAAAACACAAACATTTTCATATTTTTGCCAATTTCCCATTCATTTCCTATGGCGGGTCATTTTAGACCCGAAGACCCTGAGTGTGACTATATTCTTTTTACGACCACTTATACTTTTTAAATCCTGTCCCCAATTTTTTTGGGTGTTCATATACCAAGTGCCTATAAAGTTACCAGGTTTCGGACCATTCCGATGAAGCTACGATTTAAAAAAAAAAAAATATTTGAACGCTTCGGGTTATTTTAGACCCGAGGAACCCCAGATGGAATCTTTAACAGAATTTAATAATAGGCTGGAGTAGACTTTGAGCTATTAGAGGTTGTACAATTTGGAGGGAATTTGATTTGTCATAAAAAAAAAAGTAGGAAATATTCGTGTCTCACAGAGGAGTGGACGCATAAAAGGAGCGACGACAGTGAAAGACGAGAGAGGACCAGGGGCCTGTTTCAGATAGGAGGTTAAGAGAAAACTCTGAGTATGTTAACCCTGAAATAAGGCAAACTCTGGGTTTTCCGTTTCAGAATGGGGTGTATTTCTGGTGTATTGAGTAGGCTACTTCCAACTGCCTGGGGTTCTGTTGGGACAGGAAGCTCTAAAAGACAGATATTACCATCAGAATCTGTTGGGAACAACGAAAAACTCAACCCAAAGTAAAATAAATGGAAATATCAAAAATAGCCTATATAAAAAGAAAAATTGCGAGCCACTACCCTCTTTCTGTTGGCTGAGTAGAAGTCAAATGAGAATGAACATTAAATTGTGTGAAAAAAGAATTAAACCTATGTCAGAAATGCTGCTGCACTCCTAGACACTGGATGCTATTTAGTTATTTAATATGTCAAATGTTTGTAAAGTCATGTAGCCTACAGCCATGAACCTTTTATGCTTAAAGATTTAACTGATTGAATTATGAATTTATTGTTCATTTTTAGTTGATGCCACGTTTTTTTCTTTTTTTTCTTCTTTTTTTTTGCCTGTGGGATACCATGAAAATTAGTATTAGTTCAATAACTTACCTTTCTTTCAGTTTTCACCTGATAATATAACAGTGAATAAGAATTACACTTGTGTATTGACTCAGAAGTATGTGGATGTCTTTTTGTCGGGTGCTGTTGCCATGGTTTATCGTAATTTCTGAGCTCCATTGTTCATGGCTTTTCATAGTCGTGGGGCACGTGCTTAACTCAGAGTCAACCTACTCCGAGTTGATTGAACTAGCTCAATTCAGCTCTTCTGAAACTGAAAACTCAGAGTTTCCCATCTCAGGATAAGTAAACTCAGAGTTCAAGTTTTAACTCAGAGTTGGTTGAACCTCCTTATTGAAACAGGCCCCAGAAAAGGACAGAGTATCTGTAGGTTTTATTTTTTGGAATTACATTTTTTTCCCCAAAAAAACTGTGGAATATTGCTGTATTTATTATTATACATAATCTTTAATTAAAACTTCCCCTCCCTCTTGCAATGACATCTTTTTTCTTCTCTGATGATATGTTTACTGGCGTGAGGGCGGGACAACCTGTCACAATTCAGTCAATTCCCTATTGTCACGTTACAAACAAGGGGAGAGAGAACTCAAATGCAGCAAAAGTATTTATTAAACAAAAGAAAACAAAACACAAAGCAAAAACCCACAGGGGGGAAAACACAATAAATGAACATGGAACAAACACTGGGTCAAGAGTACAGGGAACACGCAGACCAAACCAGGAAACATCTGACAATGACACGACCAAGACTGCAAACAAGAGGAGACTTAAAAAGGGAACAAATCAAGAGGGGACAGGTGGAAGAACTCAAACACTAATCAGATAACGAGGGGGAGGGATCAACAATCAAAACAGCACATGGCACAACACAACAAACACCCATGTGCAACACAAGACAGGACAGGCATGTGACATAACCCCCTCCCTACGGAGCGGCTACCAGACGCTCCATCAGGCTAGGGCGGGGCAGGAAGGAAACACCAGGACGGGACGGGCGGGATTAATCGGAGGGACTGAAGGGATAGACCAGGGCGTGACATGAACATTGGGCGGCCAGGGCAAAACAGAGAGTCCATAGGCTGGTGAGGGAGAAACACAGAGTCCATAGGGCGGTGAGGGAGAAACACAGAGTCCATAGGGCGGTGAGGGAGAAACACAGAGTCCATAGGGCGGTGAGGGAGAAACACAGAGTCCATAGGGCGGTGAGGGAGAAACACAGAGTCCATCGGGCGGCCAGGGCGGCGAAGAGCCCTCGGGCGGCCAGGGCGGCGAAGAGCCCTCGGGCGGCCAGGGCGGAGCAGATCCTTCAGGTGGCCAGGGCGGTGAAGACTCCTCGGGTGGCCAGGGCGGTGAAGACCCCTCGGGTGGCCAGGGCGGAGCAGACCCCTCGGGTGGCCAGGGCGGAGCAGACCCCTCGGGTGGCCAGGGCGGAGCAGGTCTTTCAGGTGGCCAGGGCGGTGAAGACTCCTTGGGTGGCCAGGGCGGTGAAGACCCCTCGGGCGGCCAGGGCGGAGCAGACCCCTCGGGTGGCCAGGGCGGTGAAGACCTTTCAGGTGGCCAGGGCGGTGAAGACCCTTCGGGTGGCCAGGGCGGTGACGACCCTTCGGGTGGCCAGGGCGGAGCAGGCCCTTCAGGTGGCCAGGGCGGTGCAGACCCCTCGGGCGGCCAGGGCGGTGCAGATCTTTCGGGAACAGACACCGGCTCGGGAACAGACACCGGCTCGGGAACAGACACCGGCTCGGGAACAGACACCGGCTCGGGAACAGACACCGGCTCGGGAACAGACACCGGCTCGGGAACAGACACCGGCTCGGGAACAGACACTAGAACAGAAACAGTCACAAGGACAGACACAAACACAGACACAAACACTGGCTCTGGCTCTGGAACAGGCACTGGCTCAGGAACAGGCTCTGGAACAGGCATTGGCTCTGCCTCCGGCTCTGGAACAGGCATTGGCTCTGCCTCCGGCTCTCGAACAGGCATTGGCTCTGCCTCCGGCTCTGGAACTGCAGACACTAGCTCCGGCTCTGGAACAGCAGACCTGGGCCTGTCCAGGATCCGAACTAGACGCTCCAGATATTCCAGATCCAGGAAGGCAGACGGCACTGGCTCTGACTCCGGCTCTGGAACGGGTACTGGCTCTGCCTCCGGCTCTGGAACAGGCATTGGCTCTGCCTTCGGCTCTGGAGCCGGCAATGGCTCTGCCTCCAGCTCTGGAACCGGCAATGGTTCTGCCTCCAGCTCTGGAACCGGCAATGGTTCTGCCTCCAGCTCTGGAACCGGCAATGGTTCTGCCTCCAGCTCTGGAACCGGCAATGGTTCTGCCTCCAGCTCTGGAACCGGCAATGGTTCTGCCTCCAGCTCTGGAACGGGCACTGGCTCTGCCTCCAGCTCTGGAACGGGCACTGGCTCTGCCTCCAGCTCAGGAACAGGCACTGGCTCTGCCTCCGGCTCAGGAATAGACACTAGGTTCAGCTCCGAAACGCCGGATACCGGCTTCTCCAATATCCGAGCCAGCCGCTCTAGATAGCCCTGGCTCAGGAAGGCAGACAGGACGTGGACAGTCTCTCGCTGGGCAGACGGGACGTGGACAGTCTCTCGCTGGGCAGACGGGACGTGGACAGTCTCTCGCTGGGCAGACGGGACGTGGACAGTCTCTCGCTGGGCAGACAGGACGTGGACAGTCTCTCGCTGGGCAGACGAGACGTGGACAGTCTCTCGCTGGGCAGACGGGACGTGAACAGTCTCTGACTGGGCAGACGGGACGTGGACAGTCTCTGACTGGGCAGACGGGACGTGAACAGTCTCTCGCTGGGCAGACGTGACGTGAACAGTCTCTCGCTGGGCAGACGGGACGTGAACAGTCTCTGGATTGGTCTCCAGGAGAATGGCGGGCTGCTGAGGATCGGCTTCCGGGCACTCGGGGAGGTTGGAGATCTTTCGCCTACTCCGCCGTCTCTGATGGCGACGTGCCGATTTGGTGCTGGATGAGATCGTCGGTGGATGATCGAGGAATGACCGAAGCGGAGAGTGGTTCTGGAGCTCATCTCTGGCACCTTCCCTCCTACGACCTCCACGGTTCCCCGAAACCTTGGCCAAACGCTCCGACTCCTCCCTTTGACTGGCCATAAAAGCGAGAGCCTGAAAAATGTTCATTCTACCGGGTTCGTTGGAGGCCGGAGTCATTCCGTCATGCCCGATCCTGGAAAATTGAGTAGACCCAAAAGTTGCGATGGTATAGTCCGGGCAGTCCAAAAGGTCGTCATCCATCCAATCGTCGACCTCCATCTCTGTCCCAGTGTGATACCCATACTGCTGAGTCCTCCAAAGTGGTCGTGACATTCTGTCACGTTACAAACAAGGGGAGAGAGAACTCAAATGCAGCAAAAGTATTTATTAAACAAAAGAAAACAAAACACAAAGCAAAAACCCACAGGGGGGAAAACACAATAAATGAACATGGAACAAACACTGGGTCAAGAGTACAGGGAACACGCAGACCAAACCAGGAAACATCTGACAATGACACGACCAAGACTGCAAACAAGAGGAGACTTAAAAAGGGAACAAATCAAGAGGGGACAGGTGGAACAACTCAAACACTAATCAGATAACGAGGGGGAGGGATCAACAATCAAAACAGCACATGGCACAACACAACAAACACCCATGTGCAACACAAGACAGGACAGGCATGTGACACCTATGGACTAAATTAGGTCCTGCCCCTAAATTTTTTCTTGATCGAGAAGCCGTTTCACTCTGATGCTGCGTCTCAATTCACCTACTTAAACTATGCCCTAAAAGTACGTAGCTACTCTTTTTGTGAAGAAAAAGTACTTTTGAGTGTGTAGCAAAAAGTAGACAAGCTTTGGGACAAGATGTCAGAACACAAACACGGCGGCGGTGCAGTGACGCAGGGACTTTGATGGGCTGATCCAGGTAAGATGATGGCGGGTGAAAACCAGGGCCGTGAAGTGCAGGGTGAACAGATAATCCAGATGGAAATGAAGAGACAAATCCAACACAACACAACACAACACCAGACAGGAACAGGGAACGGGAACAACACCAGGGGCCTGTTTCAATAAGGTGGTCCAACCAATACTGAGTTAAAACTTGAACTCTGAGTTGACTTACCCTGAGATGGGAAACTCTGAGTTTTCGGCAGAACAGCTGAATTGAGCCAGTTCAATCAACTCGGAGTAGGTTGACTCTGAGTTAAACACGTGCACCACGACTATGAAAAGCCATGATCAATGGAGCTCCGAAATTACGATTCACCATGGCAACAGCACCCGACAAAAAGACGTCCACATGTTCCGAGTCAATACACAAGTATAATTCTTATTCACTGTTATATTGTGAAAACTGACAGAAAGGTAAGTTATTGAACTACTACTCATTGTCATGGTATCCCACAGACAAAAAACAAAACAAAACAAAAAAAATGTGTCGGCAACTAAAAATGACCAATAAATTCATAATTCAATCAGTTAAATCTTTAAGCAAGAAAAACAGCAAGAAAGCATAGGCTGGACCTGCAGCACCACTGATACATGAGGAGAATATTGGAAGAATATTAAAATCCAACAGGAAAAAGAATAACTGTTGCTTTTGTATTTGTAGGAAATACAGATGACCAAATAAATTGTGAATAATTTGTGTATTTAACAGCTGTGGTGGTGGTTACGGCATATATCTCAGACTATCCTTCCATTGCATTCAGTAATCTGTTTCATTTTCGGAAGGTGCAATGATGGGAATATGCATGTCATCAATGCATCCAACCACATTGGAAATCCTAAAGGAAAATCTAATTATTAGGTTACTTTCAGAGGTCACAGCAAGATGTTATCAAATGAACGTCATTTCTCAGATTAGCCTAATTTAAACCGATTTCTCCACCACTGTCCTGCAATCCTGTGAAACTTCTCTTTGATGGATCTCATGAGTTTGTGTCCAGGAAACAACACAAAAACTCTCAGAAAGAGTGTGAGAGCGAGGCACACTTTCCTTCCTGCTCTGATACAGCAGCTTTACTAATGTGCTCTCTCCGATGTTATATAGAAAAATGTGCAATTAATGAATGAACTGCACTGCAAAAAAATGCTTTTCTTACTTAGCATTTTTGTCTTGTTGTTTCCAGTCAAAATATCTAAAGATTATTAAATCAAAATGCATTTACTAAAAGAAAAACTCTGGGTTTTTATAAGAAAACCTGCTCCCGACCAGGTTAGGTTCACAGAGTAAGTTACCATGGTAACTGACTCTGAGTATAAGTTACCCCTCTTTCAGAAACGGGCTTGATCAACTCTGCTTTCTCAGGTTTGACAAACCTCCCATTCTGAAACGGGAAACCCAGAGTTTGCCTCATTTCAGGGTTAACATACTCAGAGTTTTCACTTAACCTCCTTTCTGAAACAGGCCCCAGGAATCCACATAACGATCTGACAAAGACAGGACGAAAACAGTGAACATAAATAGGCACCGCTGATCAGCCGCAGCTGGCACCGCTGAGTAGATTCAGCTGGTGCCGCTGATCAGCGGCGGTGATGAGACCACGCCCACACGCACAATAACAAACACACGAGACGAGAAGGAGCAGTGAATTCATGAACCATGACACACGTTGATCTGCAGTCACTGGTCTTTCATGCGGAGACTCTCCTCATATTAATGCCACAATAGGGAAGAGAAGACTATCACAAATACAAAGTTCTGTCATGAAACTCTAGATGGTGCAGGCTGATAGGTCCTTAACTCAATTTGTTAGCAAACACATTATCTACATAGTGCAGCTTATTGGTCGCTGTGGCATCAACGGCCAATGAGCTACTGCTCAACATTCAAATACCTGCCATTGTTTGCTGTTAGTAGTCTACAGCATGCTTTCAGAAACCCTCCATCTTCCCCAGATCCACCTGTATAGATCTGCTACGGGGGTATTTCATATGTTATATGTGCAGCAGCAGCAGCATGACTTGTATGTTCACAGCAGCATGTTTGTGAATGTATTGGCAGTAGCAGGTCTTATTTGCTTTTCAGCAGCAGCAGAGCAGATATGTTCCGCCAAGACCAAATACATTAACATTCCCACATCCATTACCATGCCAATCTCTCAGAGAGTTGTCATGACAGAACATTAGTTTCATGCTAACTTTAATGTACTTTTTGATAATTTAAAAAGAAAATCTTCAAGCTCTGAAAAGTTTGACAAAAATTATTTGACAAAAAGCACATCTGTGCTCATCTTTATAAATCAGGTCTAATCAATTAAGGTAGATATAACAATAGTTTAACTTATTGTATTTTGTGTCTATATCTCCCTCTCCCCATTTCACAACTTTGATAACCCTGTTTTAATAGTCACTGTCTATTTGCTGTGGGATCTTGATATGTGCCATTCAAATGTGTTCTCACCCATGTCATTTCCTCTTTGGGCCATCTATCACAACAATGCACAAGTGCCTTTTCACTGGTCACTTGCCACTATTGCTAATGCAAATTGCATTTGCATGAAAACTTTTTGCCTCGTGGGCCCATCCTGCCCTTGGGAACTGAGGCCGCTGCTGCTGCACATATCGACAATCAGATTGAACCCCAGTGTCAAAATTACAATATTCCTGCCTCTATAAATTTGATCTTGTGTAACCGCTAGGTCATCAATTACTCTATGTATGTCATATTTCCATACTCACTAAATCAATTAAAGAAAGTGATGACATATTTTGACACAGGAGCTAGATGAGCTCCGATGCTGTTCTGTTTCCCAAACATGCAAACTTGATGGTGGCTGCTGACACACAGATCAACACACTTTACTCACATACCCAAAGCATACCTCTTTTAGTGACTAAATCAGATGAACATCAAAACAATATACTAAAAACAAAACATTCATTTGCCAGGGCACCTTCATAAGTTTGACTATGTTAACAGTATGGGAAGATTTATTTTTATCCTAAAAAGGAGTGCCAGTTCACTCGAGACCATTTTCTGTTTTTTTTCTGTTTACGTTTGGTCAATGCAAGGTTAAATGCAACTCCATGGAAAAATCTGTCCCTGTAGGCATCTGGGCATAACAGAAATTGTGATAAAACACTGCAAAATAACATAGTCAAATGCAATAGAATGATAACGGTGCGAGGCGTAGCATTTGGCAGATAAGATAAAGAGCTACAATCTGGACAAATATATGCCTGTAAAAGCAAGCTTTAATGATTTCAGATAAACCTGACGTCAGTGGAGTAGAGCTTGTATTGAGGAGGTAACATGGAAGAAATTACAAAGCACACGTACTCAAAACATTAAGCTATTTTTTTCTCCGTCTTTCTCCTTTTACCCTCTTAGTTTATGAGTCAGTGCCATGTAATCCCAATGGGTGGTGCAGCAATCTGTAGCTGTGCAGACATTTATGAAAACTTTATTATGGCTTATAAAGCTGAGACAAACAGGAGCATTGGCAGACTAAGAGAGGGATTCTCTTATGTTATCACAGACAGTTTGTGCTAATATGCAGCAAGAATGGCTGTATGTATTGTATTCTCTTGGCCTTTTCAAATATGAATTAATTCTAAACTTTGCAGAGTCCAAAAGGAAAAATATCACTGTAAATATTTGCAAATAATGCTTTAAATATACACTACCTTGCAAAAGTATTTAGACAGACACTTCTCGTTTCATCAAATTAAAAATTCCACATCTAATCCATGTGATGTTTTAAAGCTTTTTCGAAGCAAATACATTTTTTTTTTATCTTTCTCTTTTTTCCCTCTCTTTTTTCATGTACAGTGGTGGTCAGAATTAATGGAACCCCTGGTAAATATGATCAAAAATGACTGTAAAAAAATAAATCTGCATTGTTTATCCTTTTGATCTTTCATTCAAAAAATTCGCAAAAATCTAACCTTTCATTGAAGTAAAATAATTGAAAGTGGGGGGTAAATCACATTATGAAATAAATGCTTTTCTCCAAAACACACTGGCCATAATTATTAGCTCCCTGTTATTAAATACTTTTTGCAACCTCCTTTTACCAGCTTAGAGTGTTCTTCTATAATGCCTGATGAGTTTGGAGAACAACTGACAAGAGATCAGAGACCATTCCTCCATACAGAATCTCTCCAGATCCTTCAGATTCACAAGTTCATGTTGGTGCGTCTTCTCTTCAGTTCAGCCCACTCATTTTCTATAGGGTTCAGTTTAGGGGTCTGGGACGGCCATGGCAGAAGCTTCATTTTGTGCTCAGTTACCCATTTTTGTATTGATTTTGATGTTTGTTTTGAACCGTTGTCCTGATGGAAGATCCAACCACGGCCCGTTATAAGATTTCTAGCAGCGGCAGTCAGGTTTTGATTTTTTATCTGTTGGTATATGCTAGAATCCACAATGCCATGTTTCTGAACAAGACATCCAGGACCTCCAGCAAAAAAAAATAGGCCCACAACATATAAGATCCAGCAGTATATTTGCACATAAGAACTATATTCTTTGGTTTTACTCAGTGTGATGGACGATTAAGGGAATTTGGTCTTTGTGTTTCCTCATATTTAAACTCCTGTGAAACAAGAAGTCATTGTGTCATGAACAACCAGACACAGATAGATCCAAATGCAGCGTGAGTTTATTTACAGGGTAGTCAGACAGGCAATGGTCACAGACAGCAGACACAGCATAGGAGACGAGGCAATACCCAGGATCCGATAACCAGGCGGGATGACATAGGCAGGCGGCAGACGAGACGGAATCCAGCAAACAGGCAATGGGTCAAAAGGCAGGCAGCAGACAATCGAGGAACAGGTACAGCTTGGGTCCAATACACAGACAGGAACAGACTAGACTAGGAAACGCTCGGAGATGTACACAACAGTGAAACAAGACTTCGCAAATGGGTGATAGAGAGAGTGGAGTATAAATGTGTGGGGAACTGCGTGTGAAACTCGATGCAGGTGTGAGAGTGATCAATGGAAACAGGTGTGTGCGCAATCAGTTCAGGGTGTGTGCGAAAACAGTCCAAGGAAAGGCAGTTCAGAAGTGGAGCGCCCTCTCGTGGCACTCAAGGGCAATCCAGCCGATCATCGTCACATAACCCCCCCCTTAAGGAGCGGCTTCCAGACGCTCCAAAGATGCTCCAGTCGGGGGGGGCAGAGCGAAGGCGATCCTGGGGGAGAGACGGAGGGCCAGGCCCGTGCAGAGGAACGGGACCAGGACATAGCCACGACGGGCCTGGGCCGCAGAGCGTGGGTGGACCTGACTGGGCAGGTGGCCAGAGCGGAGCAGGATGAGGTGGAGGCCAGGGTGAAGCAGGATGGACTGGAGGCCAGGGTGGAGCCCCCTCAGGCTTCCCTGGATGTGAAGACCTCTCGGGCAACCACGGCAGAGAAGACCCCTCAGGAGACCATGGCGGCACAACTTCACAGACGTGAAGCTCAAGTTCGTCATGGCTGACGTGAAGCTCTAGCTCGTCGAGGCTGATGTGAAGCTCGAGTTCGTCATGGCTGACGTGAAGCTCTAGCTCGTCGAGGCAGACGTGAAGCTCAGGCTTGTCAAGGCTGACGTGAAGCTCAGGCTCGTCAAGGCTGACGTGAAGCTCAGGCTCATCAAGGCAGACGTGAAGCTCTGGTTCGTCTAGACTGACGTGAAGCTCAGGTTCGTCAAGGCAGACGTGAAGCTGCGATGAGGGCCAGCGATGAGGGCTCTGGACTGGACGGGACCGGCGGTGCAGACTCGGGGCTGGATGGAACCAGTGGTGCAGGCTCTGGGTTGGCAGTCTTGGGAGAAAGGAACCCTGGAACGGCGACCTTTATGGACTTCCGCGTTGAGATCAGTGGAGAATCAGCCATGCTGGAAACCAGTCCTGGGTGGCAATAGATCGATCCTCACTACAGTCGATCCCCCGTTTCTCTGGCCGCTCTGTGTCAGCGCTCGCTGCGGCTCCTCCTCTCCCCCTCCCTCTCAAACATGACACCGGCTCTGAATGTGACCGGCTGGTGCCACAAAGCAAACAAGCATGTCGATCGTTATTTTTGCAGAAAATTGATCGATGGAAAGAACTTAACAATTATAGTGACATGCTTGCTAATGAAATAAACAAATTAAAAGCCATTTGTGTGGTGTGGCTTTTGTGTTCATGGTTAAGTGCTATTATAATTTGCATTTCCGCTGAAAAAGAAGTGTTCTAGCACGAAAATCTTGCCTATAAATAGTGTTGCGTGCCTTCTTATCAAATTCAAATGATCATCCTCCTCTATTTTGCTTGGGAACTAATGTGGTCGGAACCAAAGTTTACAGGACTTCGTTCTCTGGACTCCTCTCAAACAGAGCACTTCTATATCCGAACCGCGTCATTGCTTATTACCATAAAGTTGACCTGACTTCAACTCTCCTCGCCACTTTCACCGTCCAAGACGCGGCGCGCCGCTCTCGCCGGAGCTCGCCGCCGGCTCTCATTGAAAATGAATGACTTCCGGCCACTTTGACGCTCTCGCCGGCGGCGGTGTGAACGCACAGTAAGGAGGGGCCAACAAGACATTGTGCCCTCTGAATTCTTAATCAGGGCCCTGACCACATCCATCCCCCGCACTTTTGAAAAGCTTGCTACGCCCCTGGTGTCACGGTAGCTCCCAGACACTTTTAAATCATGACTTAAAACTCACTTTTATTCATTGGCTTTTAAACCAGCCTGAGAGTTAATTTTTGCTTTTTTGTTTTTGTTTTGTCTTGTTCACTTGTTTAACTGTGTCTTGTGCTCTTGTCATGTGTTTATAATTTGTCTGAAATTATGTCAGTTTTCAGCACTTTGGCGAACCTCGGTTGTTTTATCAGAATCAGAATCAGAAAGAGCTTTATTGCCAAGTGTGCTTGCACACACAAGGAATTTGTTTTGGTACTGAGGCTTCCAGTGGACATATACAAATACAAATACAACAAGAAACATAATACTACAAATTATAAGAATAAAAAATAAAAATAAAAGTATCACAGTTGGGTTTAGTCAGAATAGACATTTTTAGATTTACAGATTATGAACTATGAACATATTTACAGTGTTTTGAATATTATAAATAAAAAATCTACATATAAGTGAACCTGAGTTGTACGATATTGCACTAAACAGTGGGAGTATTGCACTTAAAGGCATATGCCTTGTGAGGTGTGTTAACTGTTCAGAAGGGAAATGGCCTGTGGGAAGAAACTGTCCCTGTGCCGAAATGTTCTTGTGGCCAGTGATCTGAGTCTCCGTCTTGACGGTAACAGTTCAAACAGGTGGTGTCCAGGGTGAGTGGAGTCTGTGATGATTTTACCTGCTCTCTTCCTCACTCTGGAAGAGTACAGGTCCTGGAGGGATGGCATTGGGGCACCAATGATCCTCTCCGCAGTCCGGACTGTCCGTTGTAGTCTCCTGATGTCTGATTTGGTAGCTGAACCAAACCAGACAGTGATGGAAATGCATAAGACAGACTCAATAACGGCTGAGTAGAACTGAATCAGCAGCTCCTGTGGCAAGTTGAACTTCCTCAGCTGGCGAAGGAAGTACAGTCTCTGCTGGGCTTTTTTCACAATGGAGTCAATGTGATTTTCCCACTTCAGGTCCTGAGAGATGATAGTGCCCAGGAACCTGAATGACTCCACTGCTTCCACAGTGCTGTTCATGATGGTGAGTGGGGGGAGTGCTGGGCTGTTCCTCCTGAAGTCCACGATCATCTCCACTGTTTTGAGCGTGTTCAGCTCAAGGTTGTTGTAACTGCACCAGACAGCCAGCTGTTCAACCTCCAGTCTGTAAGCAGACTCGTCACCATTTTGGATGAGACCGATGACAGTGGTGTCGTCGGCAAATTTCAGGAGCTTGACAGAGGGGTCTTTAGAAGTGCAGTCATTAGTGTACAGGGAGAAGAGCAGTGGGGAGAGAACGCACCCTTGAGGGGCGCCAGTGCTGGTGGTGAGAGTCCTGGATGTGAGTTTCCCCAGTCTCACTCGCTGCTGCCGGTCCGTCAGGAAGCTGGTGATCCACTGACAGATCGAGGATGGTATGGAGAGCTGGGTCAGTTTGGCTGTGAGAAGACCAGGCATGATGGTATTGAAGGCCGAACTGAAGTCCACAAATAAGATCCTTGCATAAGTCCCTGGTCTGTCGAGATGTTGCAGGATATAATGCAGTCCCATGTTGACTGCATCATCCACAGACCTGTTTGCTCTGTAAGCAAACTGAAAGGGATCCAGCAGGGGTCCAGTGATGTCCTTCAGGTGGGCCAACACCAGTCTTTCAAACGACTTCATGACCACAGTCGTGAGAGCGACAGGTCTGTAGTCATTAAGTCCAGTGATTTTGTTTTTTTTGGGGACAGGAATGATAGTGGAGCATTTGAAGCAGCAGGGAACTTCACACTGCTTCAATGATCTATTGAAGATCTGCGTGAAGACCGGGGCCAGTTGGTCAGCGCAGGCTTTTAAACAAGCAGATGAGATGCCGTCTGGGCCTGAGGCTTTCCTAGTCTTCTGTTTTTTGAAGACTCGGCTCACGTCCTCCACACAGACCTTAAGCTCAGGTTGGATGGCAGGAGGGGGGAGTGGGAGTGAAGGAGGTGATGGTGAATGTGTGAAGTGCAGGTTAGAGCCGGTGTGTGGTGTGAATGAGGGTTTTTCAAACCTGCAATAAAATTAATTTAAATCGTCAGCCAGGTGTTGATTGTCCACAGATCGGGGGGATGGTGACTTGTAGTTGGTGATGTTTCTCAGGCCATTCCAGACGGATGATGGGTCGTTGGATGAAAACTGTTTTTTCAGAGTAGCTTCTTTTAGCAAATCTGATCTCCTTTGTCAGTCTGTTTCTGGCCTGGTTATACAAGATTTTATCCCCACTTCTGTAGGCATCCTCTTTGGCATGACGAAGGTGTTTGAGTTTCCCAGTAAACCATGGTTTATCATTAGTAAATGATAAGAATGTCCTGGTAGGAATGCATGTATCCTCACAGAAACTTATATATGATGTTACAGTATCTGTGAGCTCATCCAGATCGTTGGTAGCAGCTTCAAAAACAGTCCAATCAGTGCAATCAAAGCAGGCCTGTAGATCCTGCTCTGCTTCATTAGTCCATCTTTTTACAGTTCTTATTACAGGTTTAGCTGGTTTCAGTTTCTGCCTGTAGGTCGGTATAAGATGAACCAAACAGTGATCAGAGAGCCCCAAAGCTGCTCGTAAAACGGAGTGATACGCATTTTTTATTGTGGTGTAACAGTGGTCCAGTATATTACTGTCTCTGGTGGGACATGTAACGTGCTGTCTGTATTTTGGTAGTCCGCGGGAAAGATTTGCTTTGTTAAAATCCCCAAGAATGATTAAAAGAGAGTCAGGATACCTTTGTTCTGTTTCAGCTATTTGTTCAGCCAGCTGTTGTAGCGTCGCGCTCACGCAGGCGTCTGGAGGGATGTAAACATTCACGAGAATGAAAGAGGAAAACTCCCGAGGCGAGTAGAAGGGTTTACAGTTTATGAAATGTGCCTCTAAATTAGGAGAGCACATCTTCTTCAGTGTTGTTACATCTGAACACCAACTTTCGTTAATGTAGAAACACAATCCACCACCTCTTGTTTTCCCCGTTAGCTCCGCGATGCGATCCGCTCGGAACAGCTGGAAGCCCGGCAGATGTATTGCGTTGTCCGGTATGGCTTCACTCAGCCAGGTTTCAGTGAAGCACAGAGCAGCAGAGTTTAAAAAATCCTTGTTAGTGCGTGTGAGGTGAAGAAGTTCGTCCATTTTGTTAGGAAGGGATCGGAGGTTCGCAAGATGAATACTGGGGAGTGCAGTGCGCAGGCCGCGCTCGTGGAGTTTAACCAGCGCGTCTGACCGCGCGTTTGAACAACAACGCTGCCCCACCGACGAGAATGTCCAGCAAGACGTCCGAATAATCAAAAACTGTAGAAAAGTTATCTGGTGTGTGTTTCCTAATGTCCAGTAGTTCGTCTCTGGTGAAACTGATAGGAAAAGAATGACTAAACGCAGAACAAACGAACAAAAACAACACAATAGCTGGAGAGCGACACACCGAGGCAGCCATGCGCGGCGCCATCTTGTATTTGCCATATTAAATGTGCTTTACAAATAAATTTGTATTGTATTGTATTGTATTGTATTGTAATTCTAAAAGTGAATAAAAGGATCTTATATCCAGTGTGTAGGCCTAGATGTATGCCAATATTTTTCATATGCGATTTTGCAAAACAGGGTTTTAAGAAATTTGGACAAATGCTGCATGCTGTCCCGAAAATTTTAGGTTTCTGTGTTAGCACCCCCCACCTCCACAAAGGTTTCATAGGGGCACTGGAACAATCATTCATAAAACGCATTAAACTTTAGTTTACAAAGATGTGAAACTCACCGAGTGGTCTGGGGTGTTCACTGATATGCTCACACAAAAATCGCTGCAAAAGATGCTTTCCAACAGGTGTTTTACCATTCGTTGTAAAACTATGAACCTATTTTTCAAAACGCCTCACAACCGGACATTCTTCCGTTGAGAGCTTGAATAATAGACACTCCAGCCCAGTTGGTGCCGATAATGCACCTTTGCCAATGTTTGGATAGCGTAGCCTACGATACCGCGACTGGAAGACTACAGAAAGAATACAAACAACCCCATTTCCGTTTCCGTCGGCGGAGTATTAAAGGCCATCTTTCAATTTAATTGTATAACTTAATTTAAGTAAGTAAAGTAAAGTAAAACTTTATTTATATAGCACTTTTCACAGACAGGAAGGGTCACAAAGTGCTTCACAGTAAAAACAAAAATAATAAAACATATAATAACCACAACACACATAACAACAAAACCATATGGCTAGTTAAACGCTTGTCTAAAAAGATGTGTCTTAAGGTGTTTACTAAAAGTTTCTACAGAGTCCAGGGCTCTCAAGGCTAATGGAAGAGTGTTCCAGAGCCTTGGAGCCACCACACAAAAAGCACGATCACCTTTTGTTTTAAGACGTGTCCTAGGAACGGTAAAAAGGTCTTGGCTTGAAGACCTCAAAGAGCGACCAGGAGTGTGTATGTGCAATAATTCCTGGATGTAAGAGGGAGCTTGACCATGGAAGGCTCTGTAAGTAATGGTTAACATTTTAAACTGCACTCTAAAACTAATTGGGAGCCAATGAAGAGCCTTAAGCACAGGTGTGATATGTGATCTCCTGTTGGTCCTTGACAAAAGTCTTGCAGCAGCATTCTGTACAACTTGCAGTTTGTCCATGGAGGATTTGTTTAAGCAAGTGTACAGTACATTGCAATAATCCAGGCGAGAGGAAATAAAAGCATGAACAAGCATCTCCAGCTCTTCTTTAGAAACCACCGATCTAATCCTAGCGATGTTCCTGAGATGAAAAAAACAGGAACGAACCACCGATTTAACATGACTGCTAAAACTCATCGATTTATCAAAAATGACACCCAAATTTCGCACCACATTACCGTCCGAGGATAGTAGGGCCCCAATGGCCTGCCTAATCTTTGGAGTAATGTTATCTGGAGCAAAAATCAGCACCTCAGTTTTGTCTGAATTTAGTTGTAAAAAGTTGTCTGCCATCCAATTATTAATGGAGGCTAAACAATTGTGCAACAAGGACAGTTTATCCAGCCTATCAGGGCTAAAAGATAAATATAGTTGAATATCATCAGCATAACAATGATAAGATATTTCTCCAAAACTAGCAATAATCTCTCCGAGAGGGAGCATATACAGACTGAACAGCAGGGGGCCGAGCACAGAACCTTGGGGCACACCACAGGACAAAGGAGCCGAGTCTGACATATATGGTCCTATGGACACAGAGAAACTCCGGTCTGAAAGATAGGAGGAAAACCAATCCAGAGCTGATCCAGTAATGCCCACAGTAGTTTTCAGTCTATCTATTAGAGTGCAGTGATCCACAGTATCAAACGCTGCACTGAGATCTAATAACACCAGCACAGAACATTTACCCCCATCAGCAGCCATCAAAATATCATTTGAGACCCTAAGGAGGGCAGTCTCAGTTGAATGTTTTTTACGAAAACCAGACTGAAATTTATCAAAGATATCATGTAAATCCAAAACATTATTCAGCTGGTTCGCAACAACCTTTTCTAGAATTTTAGAAATAAATGGCAATTTAGAAATAGGCCTATAATTTCTGAATGAAGCTGCATCAAGATTATTCTTTTTCAAGATAGGCTGAACAACGGCATGCTTAAAACAGCTAGGAACCTGGCCCAGCTGAAGAGATAAGTTTAAAATTGAAACCAAACATGGGCCAAGATGATGTATGGATTTTAAAAGCAAAGATGTAGGTAAAATATCAACAGGGCTTTGAGAAGGTTTCATCGTCCCCACTAATTTAAGGATGTCATTCAGGGTAATGGGGCAGAAGGAGTCCAATATTGAAGGTCTGTGCTGTTTTATACAGAATCTTGTATGAAAATGTCAATTTAAAAAGACATACATCAGAATACATATGTTTTACAACTCCCACAGGCAGAAATTAAGAAAAAAATGTCCCTATTCTAAGCTAGGCTCAAAAAAAACGCGTCATATGACGTAACGACAGGCAAACAAGTAGGCGTTGCTGCCTTGGTTCTCAGTGTGGGTTTACGTAGTCTGAGAGGTGGTAACAGAAAATAGAAATTCGGCGGGCGGGAACGGGTGGTAATGGTCAGAAATTCGGCGGGCGGGAACGGGTGGTAATGGTCAGAAATTCGGCGGGCGGGGGCGGGAACGGGTGGTAATGGTCAGAAATTCGGCGGGCGGGAGCGCAGGACTCTAAGTTACCTCCTGACACTTATTTTATTGAGTTAATAAGATAATCTTTTTGGAAACGCATCCAAGTAATGCTTTACAATATTAGTTTTCTGGTTTTCTTAGTTACATTGAAGTTGCCTTGGTTTTCTTTGACTAATCAAAGCTGGTATCAACAGGGCACATGCGAGGGGATGCAGCTCGGGACTATTTTGAAAAGATTAGCAGTTACTGATATTACTGATACTGTTCAGTAATAATCAGTTGGTTTTGCAGAGCTCAGAAGTCCCAAGCAGCTCTTGGTGTGAGCTAGAGGGTCTAAAGCGGAGTATGCAGTTCCTGATGGACCAAGACATGCAAGTGTCTGCTCTGATAACAGACAGAAATCGGCAGGTAATGATGCTAGGAGAGATCTAAAGTTGAACAGTATTGACATGCACAGTATCACTCAAAATAAATTCTAAATTCTATAAAATCAATTTGTGTGTTCTTTGTTTTAGGTGGCCAAGTGGGTACGTGAGAAAATGTGTTCAGAAGGAACAAGGCATTTCTTTGACGTCTGGCATATTGGGAAAAGTATGTATTGTGATGTTGGTAGTTCTATATAACAGACTTGTTTTTTGTAGTTTATTTCACTTTCCTAATAATTAGTTTGCTCTGCTCTGGAACAGGTGTACAGAAAGCACTGGATGCTGCTGCAAAAGAGAGGGACTGTGAGGATCTGAAGCTGTGGAGGCCAGCCATCATCAACCATCTCTACTGGACCGCAGCTTCCACCCCTACAGGAGATCCAGATGAGATGCAGGCAAAATGGCAGAGTATGATTAATCATGTACAGGACATACATGAACACAGCACTCCTGCATTTACCAGCTGCGCACATCCACCGTTGGAAGGAGAGGCAAGAAACAAGGAGTGGCTTGAACCAGGTACAACATAGTAGCCTACATGTTAAAAGATGTCAAATGTTTATATTATATTTATATATAGTATTAATTATGTGTAAATATATATACAGTATATACATGCAAATGTTTCTTAAATATATACATGCATATGTGTATATTTATATATAAAAAATTATTATACACAGTACACACACATATATTATGTAAACACAAACTTTTATTTTGGATGCGATTAATCGTTGCCCAGTAAAAAAAAATAAAAAAATTTCAGGATATTGCAATACTTTTGTAGCAGGTAAATGAATGAATATGGCTAAACTAATGCAGTCTTGTATTGCAGACCAAAATGTTATTGATTGATAACAGCATTACATATTGTTTGCAAAAAAATAATTGCAGAGTTGAGTCATTGTCTTAGACCCATTTGAACTGAAAACATTAATGTCATGTATTTCTGTTGCATTTCACTGCATTGGGTTAGCTTTGGAGACCTAATGTTCTATCTACTTATCTCCTACAGACTTCTCTTGGCAGCCCTACATTTCAATAGTAATGGCAACAGAGATGTAGCTCGAACCAGTGAGGGTGAGGCACGCTACGCCGTTCGCTACCCGCGGTTTCGGAAAGGTGGCTGGGTAGTCCACCCCATCAAGGAGAAACCATCTTACGGTTAGTAGTTTCACTTAGTTTCTCAATATCCTTTTTTATGTGAGTCAACCATCTTATTAAATGTGTTCTAAAAATCTCTCCTCAAGGATACGCAACAAATCTTATGGTCTCTCTGGTAGAGGAATACTCCAAGTCACCACAGGCCCTACAAGAAAGCAGTGCTGTCTTGTCCTCTGCTGCCCCGCCCCCCCCCTCACCAATTCCCTCCAGAAGGTTCCCAAGGATGAGGCAGTCAGCCTCCATCTCGCACGACACTTGCGTTTTAACACGTAATAAAAGATAACTTTGACCAATACAGTTTGTTTCACTATGAATTTATTAATCGTCTTCCAAGTGGGGCCACTGGAAACCTTTGTATGTTTGTCCCTCCTCTGCAAACTGCCTCCTTATTGCTGACACAACACATGAAGGTATGGCTTTCCTAATGTCCCTGCCTAGTATTCCGTACACCCAGCGGACAACCTGCCTGTATGCTGTGTATCGGAACTGCTTGTGGTGGAGATTGGGACCTAATTACATTTTGATCATACCATGTTTTCATAGTAAACAATTCCAATGGTAAATATTGAATGTCCTGTTGGCTGATATTCTACTGTACTACACAACACCAAAGTTGTTTTTATAGTAAGTATATGGAAACCACTGAGTTTAAAAACCTTCTTAACAGGATTTACTATTTTGGTGTAGAAAAGCTGGTTCTTTAAATTGCAGTGTGAAATAATTTTTGCTCAAAACATACTCTGAAGTTCAAGTATGCTATCTGCAGCACAAAAGGATTCATACAGGATGCTTCAAACCCTGGATGGAGTGTGAGGCAGGTAATGTCTTCTGGGGGATCTAGGTTTTGGACAAGGGACCAATAGGCGTCGACCTCCCTACAGCACACACTCTCCACTGCTGATGGCATAGCCTCACATCTACCACACAAGCACCTGTTAAACAAAATGTGCCAAGATAAACTCACGCATTTATCTGCATGCCTTACACCCAGTCCACGTGACAATAAAAGATCCTTGTAACAATGACTATATTTACATGAACAGCATATTCCCGTCCTAACCGGAACACTAACTGCTTTCATACACATACTCCGCAGTACATGCGAGCTCATTTACATAATGTCCGTCGGAAATACTAGGGGAGTAGTATAACAGCCGGCTAAGTTCGGAAAATCTGGGATCTAAATTAAACATTTTAAGATACATGTTGCTAGCATAGATGGTGACATTATACATGGATGCTTGAAAAACAGCAAAGTCGACAGCAATATTGCTAAATATGATTTATTAAAGATACTGCAATGTGATAAACATGGAGACAACGTTAGCCACAATTAGCAATAGCCTGTGGTCACTCACCAAGACACCTGACCAATCCTCCACCGATTCTCCTCACACCACAACTTTATCTCTCTCCTCTGTCCATTTACCCTTCCCCTTAACTCTGCCTGACCCCTCTCTCGCCTAGGTGGCTCATAATTATAAGGCAATGGCCCATCGGAAGAGTTGACATGAACCCCTACTGCAACCTCTTCAATGTCTGACTCCATTACGAAGAGATGGGATTTACCGGCCGTTGCGTCACGTCCGATCAGAGCGTTTTTGACAGCGGAAGTAATTTCACTCACAATTTCTTTTAAAAAACTTTTTTAATGCACATTTATGATTAATTTCTTCACGCAAATCGAGTTCCTACACTATTTATCTACACGTCTATTCACAGGGATCTTCAACTTGAAAGATGGGCTTTAAGCTAAGTATTATAGGGACTTTAAGCAACAGCCTCTGGTGGAATGGCAACGGCATTTTGGCGTTCTATTGCGCATGCGCGACTTTAACTGCTACTTCACGACGTTCTACTGTAACAGTCTACTACGGGAGAACAGCTGATTTGCCGTAGTCGCTACTACGTGACACAGAAACACAGAAACCTAAAATTCTCGGGACAGCAGCATTTGTCCAAATTTCAATCCTAACCGTTCTATTTCCTCAGAAACGATCTTAAAACAGGGCTTTAAGTGTAAAATACCGAACTTGTCCTTTAAGTTAACCACATTTGTGTAGTTTTAGAATCCACTATGGGTTGATTTATTTACTTTTTTTTCCCTTACGAAATTACCCCCACCACACCCCAACCCCCCCTCCCCCCTAAATTTTAGTCACAAGTTTGCTACTGTGGCTTCACACTATACAACTGACGTCGAGAAATCATTAATATGTAGGTATGTATTAACATATTCAGCACCTCACTGGCTGTCCTGCAGAGAGAGAGAGAGAGAGAGAGAGAGAGAGAGAGAGAGAGAGAGAGAGAGAGAGAGAGAGGAAACGTGAGGCTCGACTGAGAGCTGACCGTGTTTTCAACAGGAAACAAATCAGAGAGAAGGAGTGAGTGAAAATGCTGCTGTAACCGCTGTGTTTGTCGCGGTTTTGTGATTGTTTTCCTGGAAGCCGACGCTTAGCGAATCACGCCAATCTGGAGCCCCATTTGTTTAGACCCGGGAATCTAAGCTAAAGGTGTTTATTTTGTGTTTTTGGAGACGTGAAGCTCGAGACTCCGCGCAGAATGACCGCTGACTGGCCCGATCTGCTTATCGTTCGCGGGCATTAGGTAAGAGCGCTTATTTACACCGATCATGGCTGAAAGAAAAGCAGGTAGCATAACGTTTATTTTGGGCACTCACAAACAATAAGACATGTTGTAGTTTAATTTTAGTCCGTTAAATCGCCCACATCATGCCTAAATCTGATTAAACCCAGCGAATTCAACCTAAAGACTTCTGAGAGCTTGATATTGTAACTTGTTCTTATGTTGAAGGAACTAGCACTACCTCCGTTTGCTGGCGAAACAAACACAACGCATTTGCCTTCGAGGGTCTTTAGGGTCGACATGAAGAGAATAATGGCATTGCTGGCAGTCCGAATGCTTGTGTTGAGCTTGTGGATAGGGGGGCAGTCAGCCACTGCGGGAGAGGGACAGTCCACTCCGGCCACATGCTCTCCGCTGTGCCGCTGCGATGAGGACGGAGGAGCGGACTGTTCTGGACGAGGACTGACCACTGTTCCCACCGGCCTCAGCGCTTTCACATATTACCTGTAAGTTACTACAATAACGTACAATCAAGTGCATGCTGGGAACAAGTGCGTAGAAATATGTCGAAAATTGTGTTCTAATCGTATTTGGCTCCCATATCTAAAAAGTCAATATTACACGTTAGCCTACATGTTTTTTTTTAACGAATTACTGTAGAAATACCAATAACACCATGTAGCAATCCCTCAAAAATAATGACGCATGTCTAGTTCATGCATTTACGTTAACTAACCATAACTTGTCTGTCTAAAACATGTCTAAAATTGTTTTCAGACTTAAAGTTAAGTTAGTAAGATCATTAATCATGTAGTATCAAACCATGATAAACTCTCTTGTGACTCAGAAACACACCTTATACACCCACTTTTATTAACAGCATAGCACTAAACAGCAGTAAAAAATGTTTAGATTAAGGGTGAAGAATCCAAATTAAGTAGTTTTGATGGACATGACTGGCAGTAAGTATCATTATTACAGTACAAATATTAACACAATTTCTTCAGAAATTCATAGGTGAGATTTTTAGTTTTGTAGCTCAAAGTCCATCTTGGGCTGTTTTTGGGTATTTGTGTGCGTGTAACAGACTAAATGCCATATGACCCATGCGGTTAACATAGAGAGGGCTGCTCATCTATTATTGATTGGAGCCAGCCTTTAAAACCTTACCAGCTTGCTTTTAAACCCATGCACCATAAAAAAGGTAGATTTTGAGCCAGTCATTTATATATTGAGGTGAGTTGAGGTGCTTTTCTATGAATAGGGCTTTCCACAAATGTCTTTCTCAGCAGTCTACTGCTGATTATGTTTTTTTTTTTTTTGCAGTGCACGACGGACACTAGTATTATATCTTTCTGGATTTTTTTTTTTACGGTTACATCTTCTTCATTTTTGAATTGAACTTTGAGTCATGGATAATCCAGGAGCCCTCCCACATTAAAAGACATAAGTAATTTAAGTATGTATAAGTATACTGTCAAACAGTAACAGTTACCATTACTGACAAAAGGTTCTGTTCACCGTTCACAATAAGAACTAAAACTATAAAGAGAACTATAACAACTATATTAGCGTCTACACCAATGCAAATTCTATTTTATTATATGCATGAGCTGCAGTTATGCTGTCTTTATTATGTCGCTTTAAATGCTCAAAATGCTGGATTTTGATTGTCTCTCAATGTTTTTATTGTTAATCAGCTGGGGGAAAAAAATTGTTCTGAAAGTGATTCCAGCAATATCGTGTGGCCTTATTCTCATAGCATTACAATGATTATTAAAACTTTATAGTTATTGTCCTACAGTAGGTGTGAATGGACCTTACTTCTTGATGCTGACTCCTTTGGACTGTAACAACAAGCATTCACATCAACCGTGCATAGTTTGATGTCTCACCGGTTGATTTTGAGAACTTTTTGCCCCTCAAGTTTTTCCGTCTGTTAATACAGAAAGGCTGGTTTATTGCTGGGCTGGGCTGAGCCAGAGCCCAGTGTCTGTGGCACGTGCAAATTATGTCCCTCACCTCATTAGACTTTACCGGCACTTATTGTGCTTTCTCTCTGTTGTAATCAAGTGTGTTACTTTTCTGCCAAATTGTTTAGAAGCACGTCTGGAGGTGAGTGTTTATTCTGCAGCTCTCTCTTGGAGCCCATACATTTTGAAAACAGCTTGACCGGGCTCTCAAAATATCTCTGCCAAGCTGCAGCATGTAACTCAACGCCAAGCTAAGTCCAGTCTGGAGAAGCGATAAAGCCAGAAATAAAGCCACAGAGTTAACACTAGCTGAGGCAGTGGTCAACTTAGATATCAGTGAATTATATGCAAATAGGAGGGCTGCATGTGTAGGCATCAGCAGGATGCTAATATTCCCGATTGGGTTTTTTATTTTTATTTTTTTAAATGTGAAACATTTTGTTAGACAGTGTTATCATTATAACCAATAGCCTGATGTTAAATGTTTCTTGACCAATATGAACCAATTCACCAGCAAGCCACATTATATTGTTGGACTTGGGGGAATTCAGGTAAGCTAAATTGGGACACTTTTTGCCATTGAGATGAATAATGTCTCAAAATGTCCTAATTATTCTGAATTAACCCCTCTCTCTCTCTCTCTCTCTCTCTCTCTCTCTCTCTCTCTCTCTCTCTCTCTCTCTCTCTCTCTCTCTCTCTCTCTCTCTCTATTTATATATATATATATATATATATATATATATATATATATATATATATATATATATATATATATATATATATATATATATATAATGTATATGTGTGTATTTATTTTTAATTCAGCATGGAATAAAAAATCTCCCTATCTATTTTGTAAGTGCATGTTATAGATCTTATTGTGAACCATTCATCATTCACTTTCAAAATGTTAAAATAATAATGATTTAAAAAAAAAACCTGATCTATGCCGGACTTCTTCAAATATGTAGTCTACTTAAAACCCATCCCTACACAATCGTGTGCAAGCTCACCTTCATGTTTGAGTGCAACAACCACGTCTCAACATCCAATTAACAACTGATGGATAGAACTCCGTCTCTGTCCTATATTTTTTCTTTTTCAACAATCTGTTACACTTGGATGTAAGTCACAATAGGGAAGAAAAGATCTGTTGCTACTTCCACTTGATTTTGAAGACTATAAAATTAATGTGTGACCGTATTTTCTCTTATTTGTAACATACTGGTTAATCTGGAAACTATGTTAGTGCTGAAAGGTGTCTATATTTAAACAATTTGTGTTTTATTGTGGTCCAATTTTTCATAAAATGCACATTTCTGATCAATCCGCGAGTGATAAGGAGCAGATAATGGGACATCTGTCAGTCTGTCTGTGTGGTAATAGCCATAAGTTGTGAAATGCGCTGCCACCTCTCAGCTGCATCCGGCTGCGTTGGCCTGCTGCACGCTTTACTGCATTTCTGGTATTTATTTATGTAATTGATAATAGTTGGGCTATTCTCTCTGCCCGTACTCTGGGTTGCCTTCAGCTGTCGTCACACTGTCTCTCCCTGCAGAGAAGAACAGAACTGGAGAATTAGTGAGAGAAAGGACAATAGAGGGAGGGAGTTGAAGTTGAAAACTGGTAAAGTGACAAAGAAAAATATGTTGGAGGATATCAGGATTTGGAGGGTCAGAGAAAAAAAAGGGAGGGAAACAAGTGTAAGAGCACAGTCTGGTTGATCATTATTCCCTAGTCTAGATAGAAGCCCTCAGTGGGGTTAATATAGTTTGCTTACTTCAACAGGTTGTTGCGCAACACTCCAGGTTAATCATACTCTGTTTAGGTGGAGTATCGTAGCAGGGCGAGTGAGAGACTTAGCACCAGCTTAAGAAACAAATATGCTCTCTAGTATCGCTCCACACCAGGGAAACTTTGACCTTGACTGAGCTGTATGGACGGATGTAACTATATATACATTTTTAACTCCCAATGCAGGTGGTTCATAGCATTTTACTGTGCACTTTGGCCTTGATAGTGTTTTAACAAGCACCCAGTAAAAAATTGTCTGTTTTGTTGTATTGATAAGTGCTTTCTTAGTGGGGGCTTAAGTTATGCTTAACTCATATATTTGAAAAAGTATTTTAGAATTTTTTTTTCTTGTAATAACTTCAAATGTCTTACATAGTTGTTTGTTAATTGTTTTACTTTTGTTAGTTGTTTGTTAATTGTTTTACTTTTGTTATTCACTTTATCCACTTGAAGACAGCCTTGCTACTCACATGGCATAAAAAATTGAATTTTTTCACTTCTTTCCTTATCTTGTTCTTTTCCAGTAAGTTAAAAAAAAAAAGTTGAACAGAAATCATTTTTGTTACAATTTAATTGTATGTCCTTCATAGTCAAGCGCGTGACTCCTTTATTTTTGACCCATGCTACTTTTCAATTTACCTTGCCTCTTTTTTGGTGTCCCGTCACTGGCTGAAAGAATTTCCCTTGTGTATATGTGTGTGTGCCCTGGCTTAGTGCGGTGGGGATATCCCCCCTTAACCGTCTGTCCACACGCCATTAGCCCACTCTTGCCTCAGCCTCAGTAAAGCCCTTCAGCATTGAGGAGCTGGAATGTGCCTTTGTGTCCCATTAACAAAACAGAGACGCCATGTTCTTTTCCATCTTAAAGGCTGTGGGAAGGGTTGCACGTCTACAAGCTCAGTCAGATGGAACCGGCAGCACCTTTTTTCCACACCTTTCCCTGTCTGAATGTATAGAGCGATTAGTGATTTTGTTTTTTCACATTCACGTCTGAAGACAATACCGTTTCTGTGCAGTCAGTACGTGACACAAAATGCCTGGTTGGGTAATGCACTTTTAATGGTTCGAGAGTGAATTAACGAATGAAAGTTTGTTATTGCTCTTATTTTGATTTTGTTTTTTTAAGCAGGCCACCAGAAAGAGGCGCATGCTTTTCTTGAATCTGTCCGATAAAATTACTAGGGTGAAAACTATGGATTAGCTGAACCTTTGATGCAATGTTTTACCTGAAGATGATTTGTACGCCTCAGTGCTGCACAAATGATTTACAGCTCTAACTGATGTTATGTGGTGAATTGGGATGGTTCAGGATAAAGGTTGTTTTATATGCACATTAACACAGGCAGCCTTCAGTCATACCTGCGTCATACCACACACACACACACACACACACACACACAGGTCATGAGAAGAGCTCTGGAGGAGAAGAGGGCCCTCTGTGTTCAGCGTTCTGGCAGACTCTCTCAGCCGTTAAAGGTGAAGCTTCATGAATGTCTGTGACTTCATTTTCGTTTTTACAAGAACAACTTTGCGTATCCAGTTTGAGTCCCAAACATTGAACTTAATACAAAAAAATCTAGGGTTAGCATTAGCAACCAAGTTTTTTTTTTTTTATTCCAGAACTGTTCATTTTTTTAAAGGGGCTATATGGAGAATTCAGAAGCCCTTATTATTAGCGACACCGGTGGCTGTTAAGTAAACTGCAGCCAGCAACTTACTGCTTGTGCTCGTACTCCTGCACACGTAACGTAATGGCCCGACATACTCACAGCGAAGTCCTTTTTTCATTCTTTGCTTAGGGTTAAATGAAGTTAGAGCGATGTTTAGAGGAGTATGTAAATAGGTGCAGCACGCTTTCCTCTTAGAAACAAAATAAACACACAATAAAAATGACAGCAGAGAAAGCAGCAGTTAAGAAAGCATCTGATCATAGAGATGTGGATATGTTTGCACAAGCTCTGCAATTCACCAGCATCATGTTGACAGGTGAAGTAATTAATAATATTCAATATTCACTCAGTATTCAACATTATTGACCTGACTGTACTGACACTGTTGTATGAGAACTGATCTGAGCTGGACGAGGAGGACATCCCTTCTTTTTTCAGAACTGCTATATAGATGAAATTATCTAATTTACGGTAATAATTGATGATCTTTACAACGGAACTGAATCAACACTGAACTGATTTCAGCTGAACAACAGCCAAAATGCATAATTTTCCTGTTGTGAAGCTGCTTTGAAATAATCTGTATTGTTTAAAGTGCTAAATAAATAAAGGTGACTTAACTTGAAATTACACTGTTATGATAGTTTGATTATAAAGTATATTTGAGACTATAGACTATATCTGACGATGTGAGACCATAGTTTGAATTAATTGCTTTTCTTTGCATGACACATTGACATTACAGTACAGAATAACTGTTTTGCCAATATCCTGAACATTGTATAAACATTAATTGCATGTGTCATAGAATGGAAGAGAGGCTTTCAGGAGTGTGCGTAAACGTCACATCCCTTTGATTTTCCCGGCAATAACCACCTGGGTCTACAATCTTTCATAGACGACCTAGGAAGTCGGCGAAGGTCTAGTTTTTTAAAGTTTCGTTACAGTTAGTTTTGCAATTAAAATGTTTTTTTGTTTGTTTGTTTTTTTACATATAGCCCCTTTAAATAATACTGACAGAGTTTCATGCACTACATTTTCATAGGCACCACGAGACCGCTCTTGAATCTACAGCTTGAACAATGTAGTCCGATTATAGAATAAATTACTCTTATTAATCAGTTCTTTTTAGTGAATCAAAAACATAATGCATGACTTTGTCAGATTCCTGAACAAATCACTCTAATGAATTTGATATTTTTAGTGAAACAAACACATACAGCTTATAACTTACAGTCAGTTTAGTTACTGACTAGTTCCGTATATGGCATTGCGTACTTAAAGATACACGTTATGAAGTTTCCAGTAGAATTTTATCAATTTTAAGGACATTTTTGGATTGGTATTGGATTGTTGTTGTTTAATATTTAAAGGGTTAGTTCGCCCATTTAAGACATGAAGTTGTATGGAATCCTTACCAGCACTATAGTGCATACACACTGAACCACTCTGTAGTCACCTCCCTGGTCAGAGTTCTGGCCGCTGGACGTTTTTCAAGAAAGTACTCCCGGTTAGTTTCCGGGGCCTTAAAACTGTGCGTTTTTACGTGAAAAAATTATTTGCGTTTCAAAGCTTGATTAATTTAACACACAAAAAACACGCCGGTCAAAATTCATACCTCAGTTTTAATCGGCACTATTTTCTTTCCATTTCTATCAATCCGCGCTGCTAGCAACGTCAACAGTGCGCACGTTCCGATCAGCTGTTCCATAGTGTTTACACAATCGATTACGAAACGACGTAAAAAGTAGAAAATGAACGATGGTGCGAACTTGTAAATTTCCAGGCTGTGACCACAAGAATGTGCCGGGATCACCGTTCAGATTCCATCGTTTTCCTGTTTCGGATATATAGCTACGAGACAGCTTTGGCTGGTTGCCATCGGCTACTCTGCGGGAGCTAAAATATCCAGAATCAAGGATTATCGTGTGTGCAGTGCTCACTTCAGCGAAGACGATTACATCCCCAACCAAGGAGGAATAAGAAAAAAACTGATTTTAAAGAGTTTTGCTGTACCAGTACCACGGGTAAGCTCTATTTACTAACTTTATGATCCCATGTCTAAACTTGGGTCTAGACATGTTGTCAGCGAGTCGCGCTATCAACAGCTGATCGGAACGTGCGCACTGTTGACGTTGCCAGCAGCGCGGATTGATAGAAATGGAAAGAAAATAGTGCCGATTAAAACTGAGGTATGAATTTTGACCGGCGTGTTTTTTGTGTGTTAAATTAATCAAGCTTTGAAACGCAAATAATTTTTTCACGTAAAAACGCACCGTTTTGAGGCCCCGGAAACTAACCGGGAGTACTTTCTTGAAAAGAGAACTCTGACCAGGGAGGTGACTACAGAGTGGGTCAGTGTGTATGCACTATAGTGCTGGTAAGGATTCCATACAACTTCATGTCTTAAATGGGCGAACTAACCCTTTAAGGCCAAATATTGGATTCATTTAAATCTGCCTAAAAAAAAGCCATTAAAAAATGACACCCTTATTTTACGTTTATAAAGTTTTTTTTTTATTTTTTCTTTTGTGGTTTTATCATTGAATATCTCATAATTTGACGATCAGATCGCTTTTATTTTTTTTTTCGCTTTTACCAAAAAATAAAAGAAACTTTACTCTGGACCAAAACCGTTAAGAGGAATTGTAACTAAAATAATTAAATTCTTTACGATTCCCATTCCTTATAAAATCACTGTCACTCTGTATCTTCCCTTTTAGGTTCCTCGTTTTATATCTCTCCCTCTTTGTACTTTTCTATTTTTGATAAGCATAAATGAAGGCTCATGATGGTTAGAGAGACACGTAAGAGCTTTTCTCTCACTCAGAAATGGTGGATGTGGGACAAAGAGAGAGACTGTTAGGCTGCCAGAACTTCTTAAAGCATTGCAAGTGTTTATACATGCAGCTTTCAGACCTCAAATCAAACCTTATTGGCCATGCCCTTGTCCTGTGGACTTTGTCCCATGTGAAGAAAATATCCACCAAATGTCCGTTCTGCTGTAAGGAACGTTGAGGACTGGATTAGTGGACTGACAAGTAGTCCCCAGTAGGAGCCCGCCCGGAGATGAGCTCTAATCCAAGGTTTACGTGTGTTGTGTTCTCTGGTGGTTAGGCTCCTTGAGAAGTGTCCAGCAGCTGAATAAGTGCGGATGTCTTCTCTGTCCAGCTCTTCCAGTAAGGATTGTTTAACATGGCACCTCTCCTTCTAGCCGAACATTTGTACGTGTGTGGTCCTACACAGTGCCACTTGGCTGGCATTTCCTCTCTTCCCATGTGCGCGACCCCTGGTGACCTCGAGTCGCAGGGTCCGTCATCGCCCCACTGGCGAGCGCTTCCTGACCTGGAGATGACCCCCCCTCCCCGGGTCCCCCGCATCTGTCCACACGCTGCCCCTGCCAACAATTTGTATGTGTTTATGAGTGTGAGAGAGACAAAAAAGCAGAACCTGTTGAATTTATTTAAACTGAGCTGATGATACATTATGTCTAGAGGCCAGTAAAATAAACAGTTATTACCAGTTCATCATTTTCTTCCTCATTTCAGAAACCTCTGCTGTCTCCTCGTCTGGTTGGCATGTCATATTGAAGCCAGTCATGCTTCATTTTGCGTTGCTATTTTTAAGAGTTTGCAATATTTCGTGTGTGTGTGAGAGAGAGAGAGAGAGTCATGTCAGGACTGAAAGTTTAAAACGCTAGTAGGTACATTGACAAGTTTACAGTGACAAAACAACCATTATTTTGTGTTAGATTTGAGGTGACAAGGGACACAACCACACAGAGGGAGAGAATCAACTGAGAAACTGTGGGCATATGTTAGTTGATTTCATATTCACACTGATATTTTGTCCAGTCAGTAGCCCTAGTAATTACCTTATGAGCAGAAAAATAAAAAATGGTATTTTTTAGGGCTGTATTTATTTGATGAAAAAAAAAAAAGTAATTTCTTCCTGTTATTGCAAAGCTGTAAATAATTTTTTTAGCAGCCATTCAGTGTCACATGATCCTTCAGAAATCATTTGACCCCCTGTGGTGAAAATCAAGTTTTTAATATTGTTTGTATATGTCTTTAAGACAAACCATATGCAAATTCATCAGTCAATGCCATTGCTGAGTATTTTCTCCTTGAAACAGCAGTAAACCAAACATGCGGCTTGAAATCGCCACTCTCTTCTCTTCACAAATATGTTGTAACCAATCCCTTCAAAGTGCGGGCTGGCCTTAGCATATAAATATGCTGCGAAGCAGGGGGGGGGGTCTAATCATATCAATTACCATTATGTATTATTTGCCCTTCCACTTCTGAATCAGTTTCTGGTTCAAACATAAATGGCTAAATTAAACCAGTATTTCCACTTGCCACTTGCGTTTACTACAGTAAAGTTGACAGAGTGGATCAGGTATTCTAAGCTCTTGTGATTGAGTGGAGGCGGATAGTAATTTGCAAATTTATGGATCCGTGTATAAATGAAGCAAGAGTGTAGAGTTACATTCGAGCTATTTTAAGGCATGTAGAAATTATTTTCACAGGATAAATAGTTTAAATGTGACCCTGGACCACAAAACCAGTCACATGGGTCCATTTTTTTTAAATTGAGATTTATACATCATATGTAAGGGTGTCAAATCGAAATCGATCGAAATTAATTCACAATCTCGAACTTCTCATCTCGTGACACCCCCAATCATCTGAAAGCTGAATAAATAAGTTTTCCGTTGATTAATGGTTTGTTAGGATAGGACAATATTTGGCCGAGATACAACTATCTGAGGGTGCTGAGGGTGCATAAAAATCGAAATATTGAGAAAATTGCCTTCAAAGTTGTTCATTTATGTTCGCGATTGTGCTGCATTCACTCACAAAAATAAACGTTTTATATTTACGGTAGGAAATTTACAAAATATCTTCATGGAACATGATCTTTACTTAATATCCTAATGATTTTTGGCATAAAAGAAAAATCTATAATTTTGACCCATACAATGTATTGTTGGCTATTGCCACAAATATGCCCCTGCTACTTGTGACTGGTTTTGTGATTCAGGGTCACAAATATTTAATTTTGGTGTTCAAAGCTTAGTTTTAAGGGATACAATTGACTACAGGGGGACTTTAATATTTCAAATGATCAGTGTTGAGTTGAAAACAGTTGTGCTGCTTAATATTTTACTGTAAACTGTGATACACATTTTCAGGATTTCTTTCAAACATGCTTTATGAAACTTACCTTTCATTAGCCATTATAAAAAACATTATGTAGTTTTTAATCAGATCAGTAATTTATGAAAATTCAAATATATTAATCAAATTTTCATGACATTCAAAATTTATTTGAATGTATTTTAACTAATGTTCTGTGGAGAAAGCATGGCTCATTAATATTATCAGTAATTTTCACTTGCTAATGCTCACACTCCATTTAATGGCTTTAGAGTTATAAGAGAGTCTGAGAGAGTTTGTGTATGGCACTGTGAGAGAAGGCAGGACAGACTGTGGGGTGCTGAGGTAGTAAAGAGGCCCCCTGTAATTTATTAGACTGTTGAGTTCTAGTCAAAGCCAGTATGATTCACTGTGTTCGGTCTAAACCAGCTGAGAGAATCGTGAGGACAGCCGGACACTCACTCCGTTCACACGCTCAAGTTCATCTCTGTCCTCCAGAAACGGAGGGTTGTGAATGCTCACAGAGATGGCCATGTAATTATTAAGAGATCATTCATGGTCAATGGTGTTGTTGGGACGCAGGCAGGTTGCCTTGGCAGTTAATGGGTTTGTTTAATGTGAGCTTCCTGATGGATCCTTGAAGAAGACCATCTGCTGCGTTAGAAACGCCTGTCTCCCATCACATCTTCTTTTTCTAATGGACACCAGACAAATGACAGGATGAGGCTCTGAGATCAGTGGAAAGGAATGAAGGGGAAGGATGGAGAGCGAAACAGAGGGGGAGAGATGGGCCGAACGATAAACAGAGGGGTATACTGAGTGAGATGAACTGGGAAAGTGCTGAGACACACACACACACACACACACACAAGCACGCACACACATTCTGTCTCTTAGTGTCACAACACACACAGACACGCAAATAGGTGCAGCCACAGACAGGTCTGTACACACACTCTTAGTGGAAGGTGGGAAGCTTCTCTGGTCTCACTGGAATGTGAAATGGCTTCCCAGAAAACTGGTTTTATTTGGGTTTCATTCCCATCAAGCTTCTGTCCAGCTCAGCTCACCTATTCAGAGAGAAAGAGAGGGAACACATGGACCAAATTGAGAAGGAGTACTATGAAAAAGAACTTGCTGGCCATGAGACTTGTCTGTATCAAACCCTTTTGGGAGGCAACTTACATTTAGGTAATTTTGTCAAGGACATCTGGACAGCACTCACTGCCAAACATTAGTAAGCATGTAGAATTTTGACCTTGCTGATATTGTATTAAAACAACTGTTATTTGAAGCTGTCGAAGTATCCACTGATGCTGATAACTTCATAACTTATCCTTCTTTAGTGGAGGTATGTTTCCTTCTCACCACCATGTTTGATACCAACTGTAAGCAACCTGATTTGCTAACAAGCATTTTGATAGCACATGCAATGAGTTCATGTAATTTTAAATAATTAAGAATTATTATATTTTAATGAAAGTATTTACAGTCTTAAGTTAACATAATAGTTAACTATATATTCTGATAAAAATACTTTATTAAGATGTTTACTTAACCACATTTTTAGTGTATTGGTAATTTTTGACCTTACCTCAATCTGAACAAAAATAAGAGATGTTAATCTTCATTGATTTATTTTGGATTATCATTGATATATGTTAAATATCACTGATTTATTGATGTTTACATTAAATAACTGAATATAAGCGTGATTGAGATTTGAGCACTCTAGCAGAGGGGAGGTTTCTTTTTAAGTGAATATGTTTGTTCTGTTGTATAACTTCAGAGGGTTTGTATATGATACTTTGTTTTATGATACTTAAATGGTGCTTTTTTTGTTTTTGTTTTTTGGAGCCATTCATAAGCCACTTCATTGAATGGAAAAAAACAGGCCAAATATTCTGTTAAACAACAAATTGTGTTCATCACAATAAAGAAAATCAGCTGGGTTTGGATTGATGGAATTTTGGGTGAACTATCCCTTTTGGGAATTTCATTTGGAAAATTCACTGTATTCAAGCACATATTTTACATAATAAAGTTTACATTTAAGAAAATATAGAAGGGAGGTGAAGGTGTATGGTTTGCTGTTGTGCAGTCTAACTCCAGTGTATGTTGTTTGTGTGGATCGGAGGTGTGTTCAGCCTTGTCCATATCTCATTACAGATAGGTTATCAACACAGCCCAAACACACTGTGTGCTTACAGGCATGGTGTTCCTGTGGAATTAGCAGCTTAATACACTTCCTTTCTCGCATTCCTGCTGTCTTTCTCTTTCTGTAAATCCTTTGCTTTGTCTGTCTCAAAATCTTTTTTTTGGGGGGGGGGGGGGGGGGGGGGTTGACATGTTTGCTCTCAAGGCTGAATGTTTGTGTTAGAGCTCACATGAGGGAATTGGCTTCTTGCTCTGTGACTCCAGAACTGAAGCCCTTCTTTGACTGGACATAGAGCTGCCAGTGTGTTGGTGTGACTCGGTGAATATATTTTTATTTGTTATACCTTTTTTTTATAGGGTATAAATTATGTGTGCGTGTGTGGTCGTCTTCTCTTCTTTAAGTATTGGGTAAGTCTGTAGATTTTTTTTTTTTTTTTTAGGATCTCAGGTAGTTTCGTTCAAAGAGGGTTTAGACTGGAACTCATTACTCAGAGTTTAAATCCCATGTTCTGCGTCAGACGGCACTCAGTCTTTTCCCAAACATTTTAAGAAAAACATTTAAGTGCTGTCTTCCCAAACATTTAAAGAACCAAGTACTGTGTTTGAATTCGTATAAAGCTTATGCCCTATCTTTGAGGACCATCAGGCTATCCTTCTTTTGGAAAGGTGTCTTACACTGAGCTTGTGAACTAGAAGGCAATCTGTTTACTTATCTGCGTATTCTGCTTTTTATAATTTTGTAGTTCAAACCGTACAATTGTCTTCTGAATGGCAGACCGTGTGCTGGAGCTCAAATATGACTCAAACTTGTCTCTCATGTAGAGAATGAGAGGAATTTGTCAGGCATGACATCATCCAACACACTGATAGGCTTCCAGTGTTCAACCTCTACTGTATGTAATGCTGAAGGAAAAACAAACCATCAGGCTTTCTGGTTGTGAGAAGAGACTAATGTGCTTCAAATTCAGGGTGGAGGTCCTGCTTGAAACAACAAACGCTGAACCCTAATCAGGCCCTGAAACTCAGGATTGTGGGATTGTAGTTATTGCTCACCATTTTAATCAATCCCACAAGTTGCGCACTCAAAATGTTGGAAAATGAATTTAATTATTGCACAAAATAATCTGACTTTACATTACTGTTTTATTTAGCTGTGCTCCATTCAGGATTTTTGGGGCTGATCACCGATTACCAATCACTGGAAGCAGTATTGGCCAACACCAATCACCGAAATAAATAATAGGCCAACTATTCTTAACAACAATGTATTTGAAGTATAATAAATTTAAGAGATGTGGAAGTATCATGAATTGACAACTTTTTATTTATTGGCAAGGAACAAATGCAACATTCCATTTCCTCTCTCAGAGGTGATTAGGAACAGCTTAGAGCTTAATAAATATAGCATTCCTATGAAATAAATAATAATAATAAAACTTTATGAACAGAAAGTAATCAAGTGTAAAACAACACTGCACAGTCTTCACTGTATAAATGAAATATAGATTAATCCTACTAAATCTACTATATTTGTTTTCTTTTTATTTTGTTGTTTGATTAACATTAATGAGACAGATTTATTTAATATTACACCGGTCTTTACAGAGACCGCCGATCAAACTATATAAATCATATTATCGGCCAATAACAATGGAAAACCCTTAATTATATTATACACAAGTGCCTAAAAAGCCCTGAATAAGATTAGATGTAGGCTAGGTCCATGTGAGATACACAAACATTTATATAAAATTAGATAAAAAGTCTCATCATTTCATGAGCACATTTTTAAGGCGCACACCCTTTTTTATGATTGTTCTTTAAAATACATCATTTGAAGGACAGTCAATCAAAATATAGTTGTCACAGAAACGGCTCACCCTTTTTGGTCTAAAAAGTCAGCCGGTGAACGAAACCCACCCATGCCCTAACACACACACACGCACAGCACATCTACGGGCCTTATCATGCGGCAGGCTGTGGCTGGGCTCCTTCGGGGCTTGGCAGGGCTGTGAGTGGGCTGGCCCAGCTGTGATGTGGGGCTCTGTGGGCAGCTGCGACCACCGAAAGGCCTGCTGCGGTGTTGGTGTGGTTTGCCGACACGCGGATGCTCCCATGTTTCACTGATGCAGTGGAAATGTAAAAGTTAACCCTTAGGGTCTGAGCAGAGGAGTTTAGGATCCTGTAGAGGTTAGCTGCTATTGATTGGATTCCTGCAAATCTTCATAGACACACTTTCTGTATTGTTTTACCATCTGATTCACTAAAGAATTAGTAATGCTGTAAACACAACCACAAAGTCTATGGTGAGGCCCAATTGCATTCACCATAGACTTTGTGGGTGTGTTTACAGCATTACTAATTCTTTAGTAGTGTAGTTTAGCTCAATTCTGGATCTTTCAGGTTGGTTCTGAGGGTAGATCGCTATTCGAGATGATCCGATAATCATTTTGACTGATATTTTTGACTGATATTTAATAGAGCTGCATGATTAATCATTAAAAGATTGCAATCTCGATTCAAACACCCACTCGATTCCTAAATGACAACGATTAGCCTGTCTATTAAAGCTATGACGAAATCATACCGGAACATTCAAATCTGTGTTCGCACTACCTCTGATCCAGAGAAAGCAGCCATGTTTAGGTATGAAATAGCTTTTTAACCACCAAGTATTGTGATTTCTGTGTTAAAAATATTCAAATGATCACAGACAGAATTACTGGGATTAAAGTTGGATAAATAGACTAACTTGGCGTTTCAGATAGCCTAATGTTGTTCAGTGTTTTGTTTAGTTGTCTGTGCAGGATTTTGGGAGAATCGTGATCTCTAGTCTATATGAAACACAAAAAAAGTGATTCTCAATTTATTCAGAATCGTCCAGCTCTAATATTTAAACGTTTTTTTCAGGGCTTATCATTGTCATATATTTTCTTATATTTTCCGATAAGTGTCATCTAGTAGGTCTCTATAGAATAATACTCAAAACGCATCGCATTTTGTTCATTGCATTCCGAAGAGTATTGGATAAAAAGCATATATTTATAGTATATGTCTGACTGTAACTCTAATCTCATATGCTTTGTAATTTTTTGAAAAACTGAATTAGACTGCAGTGCATGTAGTAAGTAAGCATGCACGGGTTTTTGTGCTAAGATGTTGTGCAAAATTTTAAATGTTTAGTGAATTTGCCCCTGAGTGTTCATTCCAGGACAAACTGGCTTGTTGTGCTTCTTTCAGAGTGATTTAGATAGCATCTTGCATTAAGCTCTAAAATAATAAATGTTGTTTTAGAAAAAGTGAATGACGCTATCCTCTTAGAAAATAAGGTTATCATTCATAAATCAATGTCCTCTGTCCTATAGCATGAGTTTAACTAGGATTCTGTCTCTTTCCTGCTCTTTTTCTGTTACTCTTACTGACAGGCAGAAAATCTGCAGTGCTCTGTTGAGACTTGACATGTTCCTGAGCTCTCCTAACACAAGGCTTTTCTTCTTCCTTCCATGTTTGTAGTATGTATTTTCCATTCAGTCACGCTCCATCTGTAGCGCTTAGGGTGGTCCTTATTTGTATTCCTAGAGTTAGTAATTTAATGACAATGCCAAATTGTATCTGTCTTTGCAAGCTGAAATCTTTAACTGTTTGAGCATGTTGCAGGATTTCACCTTCTCAATACCCAGCAGGTTTTACATTATTGCTCTGTCACTGGTGTTTAAAACAAGACTTTTAATGTTTTCAACATGCTCAAGTATGTTCTGGGTTAGTGCTTGGCCGGTATACCAGTTTCAATTTCATGTACGTAATGTTTTTTTTCAAATAGCGCCATACCAGCGCATAGCTGAAACAATTCCTGCATTTATTCAATGACCACGGAGAGCGGGGGACCTCATATTGAGCCATATTGAGAGGGGACCTCTATTAACTGCATACCCTTCTTTCTAATGGTTATAACTTTATAACAGAACAATACATTTTCCACACAACTAACTCAATTTAACATGGCAAATACCATTACATGTTGGATTTCACGATGCAGAAAACACGGACGGAATCACAAATATCACCAATGGAAAATTATTCAACGGTTTAGTCGTTCTTGAAGTGAACTTGTTATTAGACTAATAAAATAACATTTGTTATATCTGTTTATGAATAAATAAAGCAGTAATTAATGTCTTAAAATCACAAGTCTGATTTGATTTAATGGTCAGCAGCTATAGCCTACATGACTAATAAAAATCACAAACCTGACGCTTGTAAATTAAATCAAGCGTAGCGTCAGTTCTGGCAGGTCACGTTAGTCAAGCTCGCATCAGCTGACTCTCAGCTGATCCACGTCTACCTATAGGAATACGACGCCTATCACTGTTTACATATATAAGCTCCTTTAGTATTATCAGCAGTTATCGCGTTTCTCAGGAGCTAATTACCCTCCTCCATCCCCAGCTCCTCCTGTCTCCAGTCAGGATTTGGCTTTCTGATTCCCCTTGAATCAATTCAATTCAAATTTATTTGTATAGCGCTTTTCACAATACATATTGTTTCAAAGCAGCTTTACAGAAAGTGCATTTCAGAAATGTACATAGAAAAAATACAGTTAGTTAATCAGTTAATTTAGGGCATAACATATCGCCGCCGTTGAGTCGTCTCTTCACAGGCCGTCGAGTCGTCTCTTCACAGGCGTTTAGTCATCTCATCGCAGGTGTTGGGGACTCTGAAGTCTCCGTGAGAGGCTGGATACAAACTGGAGCTGACAAACGCCATTTACCGCAGAAAAGCAAATGGGAAATAATTAGCATAGCTGCTGTTCATAAAATTAATGCATTTGATCTGATTCAACAGTGGTGTAAAAGGTAAGAATTATTTGAATGCTTGGCTAAAGAGATGCGTCTTTAATCTAGTTTTAAACTGGGACAGCGAGTCTGAACCTCGAACAATATCAGGAAAGCTATTCCAGAGTTTAGGAGCTAAATGCGAGAACGCCCTCCCTCCTTTAGTGGACTTAGATATCATAGGAATGACCAGAAGCCTCAAATTTAGTGATCTTAAAGAACGCAATGGATTGTAGGGCGATAGAAGGTCCATTAAATACACAGGAGCTAAACCTTTTAGGGCTTTATAGGTCAGTAATAGTACTTTGTAATTGATACGGAACTTAATAGGTAACCAGTGTAGAGATGATCAAATTGGTGTTATATGATCATATTTTCTTGACCTAGTAAGAACTCTAGCAGCTGCATTTTGCACTAATTGTAGCTTGTTTATTGAGGATGCAGGACAACCAGCTAATAAAGCATTACAGTAATCTAGTCTTGAGGTCATGAATGCATGAACTAACTTTTCTGCATCAGAAACAGATAGCATGTTACGTAGCTTAGCAATATTTCTAAGGTGGAAAAAGGCTGTTCTTGTAACATATATGATTTTTGAAAGACAAGTTGCGGTCTAGTATAACACCCAGGTCTTTTACTGTAGTGGATAAAGTAACAGGACATCCTTCTAAATTAAAGTTGTATTGTATGAGGTTTTGTGGGTAGTTTTTTGGACCAATAAGTAATACCTCCGTTTTATCTGAATTTAATAGTCGGAAATTACACGTCATCCAGCATTTTATATCTTTAAGACACTCTGTCAATTTAGATAAGTTGGTGTTTTCATCTGGACGTGATGAAATATATAATTGAGTGTCATCAGCATAACAGTGGAAATTAATTCCATGTTTTCTTATAATATTACCAAGTGGCAGCATATATATTTAGAATAGCAGAGGGCCTAACACCGATCCTTGCGGCACTCCATAGTCTACTGACGTTATCTTTGATTTTTCCCCATTTAAACAGACAAAATGGTAACGGTTTGATAAGTACGATCTAAACCAGCTTAATGCCTGTCCCTGAACACCAGTGTAGTTTTGTAGTCGATCCAAGAGTATTTTATGATCTATAGTGTCGAACGCAGCGCTAAGATCGAGTAGAACTAGTATTGAGATACAGCCTTGGTCAGAAGCTAAAAGTAAATCATTTGTAATTTTAACTAGCGCAGTTTCTGTGCTATGATGCGGTCTGAATCCTGACTGAAATTTTTCATAGATATCATTTTCTTGCAAGAAAGAGCACAATTGAGAGGACACTATTTTTTCTAGTATTTTAGACATAAATGGAAGATTTGAAATGGGTCTGTAATTTGCTAGGTTATTTGGATCTAATTGCGGTTTCTTAATGAGAGGTTTTATTACTGCCAGCTTGAATATTTTTGGAACATGACCTAAAGATAAAGACGAGTTAATAATATTGAGAAGAGGCTCTTCCACTACAGGTAACACTTCTTTCAGTAGTTTAGTGGGTATTGGATCTAATAAACATGTTGTTGGTTTAGATGCAATGATAAGTTTGTTTAGCTCTTCCTGTCCTATAGTTGTAAAGCGGTGTAGTTGTTCTTGAGGGGCGATAATTGAGGCTGAATCATAAGACACCATAAAATATTGTACATTTACAATTGTGTTTCTGATGCTTTCTATTTTCTCAGTGAAGAAATTCATAAAATCATTACTACTATACTGTAACGGAATATTTTGCTCTGGTGATGTCTGTTTATTTGTTAGTCTAGCCACGGTGTTAAAGGGGTGGTTTACTGCTTTTTTTCTTTGCATGATTGTGTTTATGGGGTGCAATATAACATGTCTAAGTGTGTTTTTTTTTTTTTTTTTAAAAGCCTTATTTTTCATAAATTTCACCTTTATTGTAAGCCACTTTCTCCTCTGTCATTTGAACGACCGGTTGACTTCCTGATTCTATGAAACCACTCCCTCAGAAACAAGCAATGGGCTCAGATTGGTTAGTTGGGCCGGTGTGTTGTAATTGGCTAAACTGCATAGTGCACGTAGTCGGAAACTTCATGCCCATTACCTTTACAGGCGAAAGCTGCATGTGCTCCGGTCAAACGTAAATAGTGTCTATAGCCTACTGCCGTATCAGTTTGAGCCAGAATCAGACCCAGAAAGAGGCAATGAAGAGAGTCAAGCAGAACCTCCCCACGGCTCTTACAAAACGTTTCTGAATGGTACAATTTATTATTATTATTCTATTCTATTCTTTTCTATTGTACTATTATTATAAGAATTTCGATACGCTGTTACTTGAAAATGCTGCTGCTTATAGCTTTTGATATACGGTTTTCTCCAGTTTAAACATTTAATATAACTGAATAAATGACAGAGTAATACCGTTTTTTAAAGTTATTGTTTTATCGATATAATGAACAACCGTTTATCTATTCACACAACTTAGTTTACTCAGTGTATCGTTTTCTTTAGGTGTACACGTTGTCTTACACACACAAAATAGCATCGAACTAACTGGCTACTATAAACAAACAGCGTTGGCATTGGTTTACGTTCTTGATCAGATCGAAAAATTACGTCATAAAGTATACATGGAAAATACATTTACAAAATTTGTACATAATTACAAATTCAGGTCCAAAATGTTTGTACGCGTTTGTCATAGACACACGAAATAGCATAACTAAGTGGCTACTAAAGCCAGCGCTGGCATTTGTTTACGTCCTTGATAAAACTAAAACATTACGTCTGAAATTATACATGCAAATACATTTAAAATGATTAAGTCTTACTTACAGGTTGTGGCCCAACAACTGCTGCCTCTGGTTTTAAAGTTGGAACTGCTTCATGTTTTAGTAACAGTTGAATCCGGTGTTGCACCGGCATTGAATTCGTGGAGTTTCTGGAAGCTGTCGTCCGTAAAATGCGCGGCACAGAGAGCTAAATTGCGATTGTAATTTTCTGGAACATAATCAAACATAAATTGTAGCCATTGTTGACGAACTACAGTGTCCGTAGGAAGCCCGAACACAGAAGACCTGACAGCGGGGTGAAAATAACACACTTTCGACGGCATGGCTACTGCTCTCCACTAGCTCCTCTTTGACAAAGCACAGAAATATGGCCATGCCCCCTTTTTTGCATATTCCGGAGGGAGGGTTGATTATGGGTTAGTTACGTATAAAACCCGGGAGTATCTCGTTGTAGTCCCATTCGAGTCGTTTTTGTAGGCATTAAACTTCCTGATTTTTAAAAGACGATATCTCTGCTTACGTTGAACTTTCAGCGCAGCAACTTTGCAGATACTGTTCATGCACCAACAGCAACATTACACACTATTTAAAATGAAAAAAGTGAAATCGCAATCAACCACCCCTTTAAATAAAAACCTTGGATTATTTTGGTTATTTTCTATTAGTTTGCGGAGATGCTCAGCCCTGGCTGCTTTTAGAGCCTTTTTATAACGTGACATACTGTCTTTCCACGCAATTCTAAAGACCTCTAAATTACTTTGTTTCCATTTACGCTCTAAGTTACGAGTTTCTCTCTTGATAACATGCGTAGCACTGTTGTACCATGGTGCTTTAGTTTTCTCTCTAACCTTTTTTAATCTAATTGGTGCAACAATTTCTAATGTACTAGAGAAAATGGTGCTCAAACTGCTAGTCATTTCCTCTAGTTCATCTGTTTGTTTGGGTTCACTGAGCAGCTGAGATAGATCAGGTAAGCTATTTGAGAATCTATCTATAGTGGTTGGAAGGATTGTTCTGCCTGGTCGATAACGTGGCGCAACATGATAAATTTCAGCAGTACGTATTATGCAAGTTACCATGTAATGATCAGTGACATCATCACTTTGCGGTACAATATCTATATCGGTTGGATTGGTTCCATATGATATAATTAAATCTAGTGTATGATTTAGACGATGAGTGGGACCACTGACGTTTTGCTTGACCCCAAAGGAGTTTAATAAATCTGTAAACGCAGCCCCTAACGCATCAATTGTGTTATCTACGTGTATGTTAAAATCTCCAACAATTATTGCTTTATCGACATTGACCAATAGATCCGAAAGATAGTCTGCAAACTCTTTTAGGAAATCAGCATAGGGCCCTGGAGGTCTATATACAGTAGCCAAGGCTAGAGATAATAGGGATTTCTTTCTTACATCTAGGAGCGTAACATTTAGCACAAGTACTTCAAATGAATTAAACCTGTGACCTGTTTTCTGAGTAACATTTAGAATATCTCTATAGATTGTTGCAACACCGCCACCACGACCGATCAGACGGGGCTCATGCTTATAACAGTATCCTGGTGGAGTGGACTCATTTAGACCGAAATACTCATTTGGTTTAAGCCAGGTTTCAGTAAGGCAAAATACATCGAAACTATTATCTGTGACCATTTCATTTACAATAACCGCCTTAGGTGTGTATATTGATAATTCAATATACCTACTTTATTTTTGACAAAACATCATACTATAGTATATTTAACTATGAGCAGAATTTGGTGAACAAAAGCTTAACTATTTAATGTGACAATAGTCTTTTTTTTACAGTCAAAACTTTATAATCTATCCAAAACTAATCACAAAATCTTGTCTAAACATTCATATTTAGTCTGTAACATATTGTGTATGATATATTAGTATATACATGTGAATTTGCAGCTTGTTGCTTATTCAGACATTTTATTTCACAATATTTCAGTCTATTTTTACTCATCTTAGTAGGCTATAGCAATATAGTTTGGATGTGTTCATGTAAACATAATGTTTACTAATGTAGTTACGAGAGTGAATGAACGGCACAGACACGCGCTGTATAACAGTAGTAAACAAAGCGCGCGCGCCTGCATGCCGTTCATTCATCATTTAGCCTACACACAGACACGCAATTCATATTTAAACAGTCTTTTTGCGGTTTACAGTCAGACACTATTCAATATCGCGATTAGAACAAAGCACTTAAGAATAAATGACTTACTACATCAGCTGGATCCATTGCTCCTCGAATGAAACTACCAGAACTTCTTGTAGCCTACATTTTCCAGGGTTATTAGATAGTATTATTCCTCACAGCGAAAGGATACGCTGTGTAAACAGCTGTACAAGATACTTACTAAACACGATGTGTTTTATAATCCAGCTGGTGGGCGTTGGCATGTTTGAATGGCTTGCCTTAGATCATTTGCGTTTGAATACCGGCGCGCTCTCCGTGGGCGTGGCACATTAACGCGTAATGAGGTATAATGAGCTGGAAAGAAAAATACTGACATCTCTCTCTTTTCATACAGATTACATAAACTGAGAATATTTGTTTTTTATATAAATTAATTCATTTAAAAGAAGAGAGTTCAAGCTTCATTATGGAAAAACACTCGTGCCTATATGACAAGTATTCGTGGAATTAGTTAATTTTCGGACGCGTTTCAGAATGGACTTAACTGACAGAGAGAAGGCAGAACGCGCATCATGTTTGTTTTTCTTTATTTGGCGAAAAGCACAACACTTTGTTTTTATTGTGAGTATCCACAAAAAAAATACACTTATCAGGATCTAATGATGTACAACACTTAATATGTAAGATCAAAATCAACAGAGTATTTTGAGTTTCTTTTGCACTGACAAGAAAAAAAGCGAGACGCGATAGCCGACCTCAGAGAGGTTAATTACAATAAGATTTTTTCTAAATCCTACAGTAGATTTATTATTTGGCCTCACTAAACGAGGAATAGACACAGTTTCTATATAATGTTCTACACTACTTGTATCAATTAAGTTGGGACAGCAAAGTTTGTGATTTGGACTTTGACTTACTAGTCATATGGTGTGCAACGTCTTGGAGATGTTGTCCGACAGAACAGCCGCTCCGATTCTGCTGGGGTGCAGGCCATCAGCACGGTAGAGCCTAGGTCGCTCCCAGAACAGATTCCAATTATTTACAAAGAGCAGTTTCTGTTCATTACACAATGACATTAACCATTCATTTAGTGCAAATAATCTACTGAACCTTTCCTGTCCTTGTCGGTATGTGGGAAGCGGTCCAGACACGATGATCGTTGCTTCAGGCGATGTGCTGCGTACCGTCTCGATCAGGCTCCTGTAGTCCTTCAGAACCTCCGTCTGCCGCAGCCTGATGTCGTTCACTCCCGCGTGCAGCACAACAGCTCCGACACGCTCGTCACCGTTCAGGATCTCGGGAACATGTGCAGCGACATCTAGAACACGAGCACCAGGAAAGCAGTGAGTGCGCACATTACCCTTACCTGTGGTAGCACGGACATGACGTCGTCGCGTTCCGACTCGCGAAGAGGGGAGAAGCGGTTCCGGGTGGAGATTTCGAAGACCGGTAGGGGTGGAGAGGTTCTTGGTCTGGTCCTGGCTCGTGTCTTCCGCTGAGGGATCACCCAGGGTCCATGGTGTTGTGTCGGTGCCGGAGTGAATGAAGCCAGGGATGACCGCGTCCTGGGTGCTTGCGTCCTGTGCAGAGAAGCACACGGAGTAGACGAGGTCGGAGTCAAAAAGTTACTAACCACTGACTTGTGAGCATCGGCGCGTGATGTTTCAAGCGCTGATCACCGATCTTGCAGCTCGGCTTGCCTCTCTAGCAGACCACGGATCTGCTTCTCCACGGACTCCAGCTCCAACAGCACCGAATGCAGTTCGAATGTGTCCTCACCTGCACTCAGAGGTAACGTTAGACACACATCCGATATATTTGCCATTATAACAGATGAACAGTAAATTAGTAGTGATACTACCAATATCACTACTAATTTAGGACTGAAATCCTGGATATAACCCGTATCCTTTCAGTGAAACTGGTGTAAATGAGACGATCGATAGGCGAGAGGCCACGCGTGCAATGCTCGCGGGCTAAAGGCTAGTAGCGGAGATTCGGAAAGTTGGATCTAAGTAGCGATATCAAAGCAATCCGATTGTTTTTTATAAGGAATAGTATCGAAGATAAGTTCACATGCTGTAAAAATAGAAAGTGCTTGTTTATAAATGAGTGGTAAAGAAGAAAATCAAGAATTTATGAATCAATTCGACGGAGCTCCAAAACACCGAATCAGAATAAATTCTCAAATTATGTTGTACTTTTTAAAATCTTGAATTAATGATATCTGCATACATTCATGTTGGTTCTGTTCTGTTTACTCTAAGGGGGCTGCTCTCCCTGCTTTTATCCATGCTAGACTGAATGGATGTGCAGGGAGTTCTCGCCCAGAACGGAACCATACCGCCAATCCTAACTGTATGCTAATTGTCAATCGTATTTGACGATAGTGGTCCTGACAGAAATAATTTTATATATAGTTTATTAATGTATAATATTTTTTTCAAATGGATGATGAAAAATGCCATAATTAGAAAAATATCTGCATATCGGCAAAAATCCAATATTGTGCATCTCTATATATCACACAGATAGAAATATTATAAATACATCTGATCAAGTAGAAATAGCTCCTTAAAGGAATAGTTCACCTAAAAATGAAAATTCTGTCATGTCTTTCCAAATCTGTCTTTCTTTTGCAGAACTCTGGGAAATTCTGGGAGTCAAAATAACATATGACCTCATTGACCCCATTTTGAAAAAACACCATATTTTCAAAAAAATCTTATTTTGTGTTCCACAGATGAAAAACTTTTCATTACAGAATTGTCATTTTCGGGTAAAATATCCCTTTAATGTAAGAACTAGACATTTTAACATTTAACAAGTTTTCATTTTGAGGTTGTGGTGTGTATGATAAAAGAAAATGCACCATGTTACTTGCCATTTCTTTGTAATTGTTTGTTAAATTTTTTTTCATTATAGAAGTTTGAGACTTGTTAATATTTTTACAATTCAGTTTGGTGACATATAAACGAGACACATCACCTTTAAGGTCCAAATGCACAAGGTTAATAATTATGCTTTATTTAAACATAAATGCAATAGAAGTGGTCTGAAGCAATCACAAATGCACACACTCTTTAAGAGCACACATTATCAGTCTTATAGGATAGTTTCCTTCGGTAACGGCTCCAGTAGGCCTCTGTCTCCGTCCCTGTCTTTGTCACTGCAGTGTGGCCCCTGGCCCCTAATGAGGAAACCTGCTACTCAGGGATAGAGATCACATTCACAGACCCAAACACACACATAGTCTTCTTTCTCTCTCTCTCATCCTGCTCCCAGGCACCTCAGCCAAAAGACTGAGAGAGTTTGCAGTAGGACGAAAGGCTGCGGGGAGTGTGTGTATGTGTGTGTGTGAGTACAGGAGGAACAGGACTGTCAGTAATGCATTATGTATCCAGAGGACCACCGGGACCGCTGCACAAATAGGGGCCCAGGGACACCACCAAGCGGGAAAGAGAGCGAAAGAGTGAGTGATAAGGAATGAGAGGAGAAAGGGGAGTGTTCTGGTGGTACATGGTCCATTGAAAGCAGCCTGAAGGGTAATTGGATAGGGCAGGTAACCTGCGGATCAAAAAAGAAAAAAAGATAGCGGAGTGATGGAAGGTCATAGCCGCAGGAGGGATAGGGAGGCCCCTTTCGGTGTGTGAGATGGGGGGGGGGTGTAATCTGATACACAGTGTGGCCAGAGGCCCTCATGCTCATATACGCTTTCAAGACTCAATACAGCCCTTGCAGTGAAATCCAAGATGGTGGAGACTCTCTTCCCCTTGTTTTTTTCTACCTTCAGGGATGGGGATGTGCCTCATTAGCTATTGTAGCATGTTTGTTGGGCTCCGTCAGAACCCGTCTCCATGTCTACTGTGTGCGGCCCAGCTTTTGAAGCCGCACATAATGGATTCCTAATCAAGATCTCAGGCCCAGCTGAAAAAACCTGCATCTCCTCCAGAACAAAGACAGAAACACACACACTCAATTCTGGCTGGAATACGGCAGGATAAATAAACAAGAGGACTGAAATGTATAACAAGTAGAATGCCACATAAAAACACACTTATGATCTACATGCGCTGGTTCTCATTTCCACTCTGTGAGTTTGTGTTGTGGCGTCACTAACGGTTGGGTGTTTTAAGGTCAGTGTTCTGACCTTTCTCACTGCGGATCTACCATTTGCTTTTCTAGCTGCCCACACATTTCACCTTTCAGCCCAAATGGAGAAAGAGAAAGAGAGAGAGGAAAACACTTTGTGTACTGCCTGCATTTTTGTCATGCTGCTACATGCTATCTCTCCTCCGTCTCCTTGACAGCCTCCACTCTCTCTATGCTCAGAGCTTCAGAGCCTTAGGGAGAGAAGGAGGGACAGAGATAGTTTTATAGAAAATAAGAGAAAAAAAAGAGAATGAGGGAAAAGTAGAGGATTTCGCTTCATTAAAGGAATACTTAACAATCATTTACTCATTCCAAACCTGAATGCTTTATTTTTATCTTGCAGATTTTCAGAAAATTGATGTGATTTACTTACAATGAAAGTGAATGGTGACCAGAGGCTGTCAAACTTCAAGATGACAAAAAGCACAATAAAAGTAGCAAAAGCTTAAAAAAAATAGGCTTAGGCTACTTTTATTGTGCTTTTTGTCATCTTGAAGTTTGACAGCCTCTGGTCACCATTCACTTTCATTGTAAGTAAATCACATCAATTTTCTGAAAATCTGCAAGATAAAAATAAGGCATCATTAACTTTCATTGTATGGAAAAGAAAATCTAATTAAAAAAAAAAATGCTTTATGAACCTATTTATCAACCCATCTTTTGCTGTATACATAGACTGAAGCGACATAAGTCTACTACTTAATGTTTGAAAAGAAGTCTGTCAGGCTTGATGCACAGCGACAGACATACAAACAGCACTTTGTTCACAAATCTGACTCAATTCAGATAATTTAGCCATACAGTGTGCACTTTGTTTCTATGTAAATTATTACTTTACCATGACATTTGAACCGCCTTATTGGATGAAAATTAGATTTCATGATGATCAAGTTTGTAATAGTAATAGTCCTTCCTAAAAAAGGTTTGGACAATTGGACATTATTAACCCCTTCAGACCTGAATTATGTTTTAAGTTTCTGAAAAATATAAAAGTACATTTTCCCAGCTCATGAGGCTTCTATAAATGAGACCAAATAAAAAAAATAAAAAAAAATGTTTGGCTTTAATATATATTTTTTTTTTGTCCATTTCAATGGACATCAGGTCAAAACAGGTGTACTTCACAAAAATGTACCAACATAAAATTAAATAATAAACATAAAAATTGTTAGTATATACTTAAAGCTTTTTCTCAAGGTCAAAAACTTTTCAACAGTTTACCATTTCAACTTTAATTTTGAGGTTTTTGTTTTACAGATTGCACATTGTTTGTAACAAACTAAATATCTTAGAATCAATCAATTTGGTCATGTTAGGGTCATTTTCTTTGCACATCTTTCTTTTTTTAGATCAAAAACATTACAATATTGAACATTACAATATTTCAACTTTTATTGTAAGGTTTTTGCTTTATAGATCACACATTTGTTTATTCATAACAAAATAAACCTAGGAATCAATCAATCCATTCATGTTAGAGTAATTTCCTATGTGTGTCTTTGAAACAATTTCTCTGTTAACGATTTTCTTGTATTGTTACAGTACATTACTAGGAGCACGGTTGCCAGCAAGTTACTGTATTTTGATTTCCAGTAACTGTACTGTAATTCACTTTACAGTACACAAGATCAGTACTGTAAACTACCAAATAGTAGCCTACTTTACTGTATTTTTACTGTATTTCGTCATTTGTTCTGCTTTTGCTGTAATTAATTATATGGTATTGTACTGTAGTATCTATATTGATACATTACTGCTAAATATTATTATAATTTTCTAAATAATTACTAATAATGATAATATTATATCATAATATAATATGTAGTTATAAGGAATATATAGGCTATAGTAGGAAAAAATATTATAGAAGTCAATGGCTACTGTCAACTGTCTAGTTATCGACATTCTTTAAAATATCTTCATTTGTCTTCAGCAGAATAAAGAAACTCATACAGATTAAGAACAACATGAGGATGAGTAAGTAATGACAAATATAATTTTTGGGTGTACTATACCGATAAAGGGATAGTTCACCCAAAAATTAAAATTAGCCCATGATTTACTCACCCTCAAGCCACCCTAGGTGTGTATGACATCGTTCTTCTTTCAGACGAACACAGTCGGAGTTATATTAAAAAATGTCCTGGCTTCCAAGCTTTATAATGGCAGTGAATGGTTGTTTCTGTTTTGAAAGCCCATAAAAGTGCATCCATCCATGATAAAAGTGCTCCATGCGGCTCTGGGGGGTAAATAAAGGCCTTCTGAAGCGAAGCGATGCGTTTGTGTAAGAAAAATATTAATATTTAAGTTTACGCTTTAGATTTAGGTCAAATCCGTATGTTCATTTGACCAGAAGCTAGTCATTTTACTTTATACAGTTTTAAATATTGATATTTTTCTTACATCTCCATCTTCCTCATCATCACATAAAGTCAACATCTGAGATATTTCCATCAGCTATATGCTCAAGCACTTCAAGAACTATATATTCTGCATATGAAAAATTTTCAAAAATGTATCGGTACTGTGATGTAGATTTTTTATATAAGAAATTTCAATCAGCATTACTGGACTTTAGTTACTGGAATGTGATTTCAGTAACAGGCTTTTGAACCCACTGTCCATTCTAATGGACAGACACATTTGAAAAAATCCTGATTTAAAATGTGCAATTCTACAATAGATTTTTAACGTTAATTAATAAGTTCAATCTTTCTTTTATACATACAAACTATGAAATACTGGCAAACATATCAAAAAATGTAAATAAAACCATAGGAAATGTTGCTTGCTTCTGTGTTTGGAGAGAAGTGCTGACATGCTTCTCTTCAATGTAGTGTTTTTTTTTTATAATTACTACATGCAGAGCTTTACTGCCATTTGATTGGATGACAAGCGTCCAATCTAATGGACTGCAGGCTTTAAACTAGGTGAAATGCTCCAGAAGTAAAAAAAGGGGGTTGACATGTGATGTCCATTGTAATGGACGCAGGGTCTGAATGAGTTAAGGGGAATACTCAATGTGGTTGTACTCAATGATATGTAACCCACTGCATTATCCATGGCTAACTCAGAAATCACTTTATCTTCTGTATGGAGCCACTGCTAAAAATATTTGCTGAGTGTATATTTGCACAAAGCAGGAGAGATTATGGAGGATGATGGGAAATAAAGATTATGTGTATGAATATGTATATGTGAAAGATTTATTTTTGGTTGGAAATGCAAACATTTATAGCTTTTTAAACTCATCTCCCAAGCAAAAACTTAATAAACCACTGATGTCGTACTTGCATGACAGGAGAGGTAAAACACCATAGTGCAGCACTGATGACATCAAATACACTTTGCTTTCTTCAATTATTGTTGCGTGATGCTTGATCTCACTGTCTGATCTGGATTCAGGTCTTATCAGTCGTCACAGACATACAGATCTCTGTTCGAACTTGTAGAGCAGGAACATGATCCGTGGGATCATGTTCAAGTTCTATTCTTGAAATCTCAAGTTCTTGAAATCTCTTCAAGTTCTGGTTGAAATAAGTGTCTGCACACAGTCAGTTTTAGTTATGTTGTCAAGTGAGCGAAATCACAGCACAAGCTATCCATGATCTCTTCTCTTCCATAATAAATAGTGAAGAAACCAACCATAAAATGTATATCCAAAAAAGAAATGCATCCAAAGAGTAAATGTTTGTTACGTTATGTTAACCTATAGAAATAGTACTGCTCAACCACTAACTATGAACATGTTGTTCTTTTGTTTCCATAGGGACATCAGCATGAACAACATCACTGAGCTGCCTGCTAATGTCTTCAGAAACCTGCCCTATCTGGAAGAACTGTGAGGATATCTGTTTTTTTTCTCTTTCACTATTTTCCTCTTGCTTTGTTTTCTACTTCTTATGTTTGACACTGTTTTCATGTACTGCCATAGAAAAAGATGATAAATGGAACACCTCTATGATGATTTGAAATGATCTTTTGCTCAGCCTTTATTTTTGATTATGGCCCTATTTAGTGATATTTTGCATATTTTTAGATTTTGAAATGTTTATAGAACTGCTGAAACAACTTTAAAACTAAATACACATGGCATCCATTAATTCTCTGCTGGTTTCAGTGTCCGCTTGTTGAATTACGTGAGCTCCATTGTCTTCATTTCTTTGGATAGTCACCACATTGTGTCGCTGTCCATCTACATAAATTAAAGTCTGTTCAACTTTGACGCAGCAGTCATTGTTGTATTGTATTGCCTCGGACCGGCAACTATCATTGAAAATGTGTGACATCCAAACGCTTTGACTCTGCAGTCACTGTTTATGTACAACTGCTATTTAGGTGCAGTCACACCAGCAAGTTTTCATGGACTAAATCCAATAATTTTAATAGGAATCCACATGAGATTTCCCCATACAGATTTTGTATTGTGTTGAAGTTGGTCACGCAAATTCACCACATTGACCAACAGAAAGCAGCTTGGTTTGAAAGTGACTTCTGTGTGAGCCGTGCTTCATACATCGCTACTCTAGTAATAGACAATTGACCTTTTTTGCCCCGCAATATTTTGCTAATATGACAGTACCTTTATTTAAGGATTCCGGCTTAATGGCCCCAGAAAACTCATCCATGTTGTAGATATTCATTATAACAACAATCGCAAGTATGATTTGGCTTTTTGTTCTTTATCAGGTTAAACCGATACAATAGAATGGATTTACAGATGAACAAGCTACACACTGTCAAGTAGACCTTGAGAGTTGTCTTCAAAAATAAAATGCAAATACCTACTGCAGCGAATAAGTGGGGAAGAGATTTGACCACCCACAGCACCATCCGCCTGGTTCAGCACATCTGGAACAGTCTCATAGCTTACCTTATTGTTAGTCAGAGCATCTCAGGATTACTACGGGTGTCAGATGTCACCAAGCTGGCTTTTGAAGCGATGTCTAACTTGTTCATATTGTGTTAATGGCATTAAAGGAACAAACACATGCTGTTTTTGACTGTTCTTGAGTGTCTGTATCAGTATGTGAAACGTTCTGAACTCTCATTTGGTGTCTGAACTTTTTCCATGTGTTTGTCTTTTCTCTACTCTTTCACTCATCCCGCGTCTGCCCATCTACGGGAAGGGCAGATAACATCTGTCTAAGTGATATCAGGTACCAGCGCTTCCAGATTGCTGAAATGACCAGCTCTCAAAATCGGCTCCCCTTGTTGTTCGCTCTTTTCCTTTTTTATTCGTTTGATTGGAGTGTGTTTTCTTACCCTTGTGTGTCTTTCATCCACTCCAATCTCCTCGGCTCTCATTCCTAAACAGTCCTCCAGCGCTTTGTCAAAGGCCAATTTGCTTTTCAACGCATTGTGAGAAGGAATGCATGGCAGGAAGAAGGAGGGCAAAACAATGGTTTCCGTGACAACTGGAGTTTTCAGAAGCGTGTGCTATCTGGGAATGAGGTGGGGGGTGCAGGAGGTCTCAGGGACCTGTACAGCACTGTATTGTGCCAGATGCCCTTTGTCAGGTTGCTCATGGCTCAGTGGACACAATGGGTGTGGTTAATCAGAGGGTCAGGAGTTCACTTTCTGGGCTTACATTTTTCTTTAAACACATCCTAGACTGTTGTAACCACTCAAAAGCTACATTGCAAGATCATCAACTAGCCTATAATATCCATACATAAAAAAAAAAAAGAAAAAAAAAATATATATATATCCTATTTTACCTAAAAGCTTGGGGTCAGTAAGATATTAGAATGACATAAGAATGATGTCTGAAGCATCATATGACACTGAAGACTGGAGTTATAGCTGCTTAAAATTCAGCTTTGCCAAATTGTAATAATAGGGGGGTGGGTGTGGGTGTGGGTGTGGGGGTGGGGGTGGGGGTGTTCCAGGTAAACCCTATGTTGTGAGGACAAAAATTCCCCACAAAGATGGCAATATCTGAAATGTGTGCAGACATTTTTTGGTCCCCTTGAGGAAAACAGCTTATAAATCAGACTAAATTATGTTTTTTGAAATTGTGAAAATGCAGAAAGTTTTCTGTGATACTGAAAATATTTTATTTAAAACATTGTTGACAAATAAAAACGACATGAAAATTAAGCGTAGCGTCGGTTCTGGCAGGTCACGTTAGTCGACTCGCATCAGCACGCCTTAGGGCTGGGCGATAAAACGGTATCAGTATTTATCGATGGTACACCACAAAAAAAAGTGTTCGATATAGCGCTCGATATTTTCTTTTTAAATGGGCGCGCATTGCCCGTAGATCTTAGTTCACATATCGCGTCTAAAACGTGTGGAAGGCGCGGCTGTGCCTGTTTCTCCTCCTTTCCAAAGCGCTTGCGTTCCCCTGGCATCTATCGTCAGTGTTGCCAGATTGGGACGGTGATTTCCAGCCCAAAAGCTCACCAAAACCCGCCCACTCCAAGAAAAAACCGCCCCAAATTTTACTGCCAAAATAATGTGATATAATTGTATTGCCATGTCATTCAAGGTTGATAAGCACCATTTAGATCTCCTTAAAACAAAATAAAATATATAATAAATGCAATATATAATAAATGCAATAATAAAACACAATGCAATTTCACAGTGTAGATTTAAAATGTTTTGCGATAATTTAAATACCCAATGTTTATTTTGTTATATTTAATAAATTATATAGGCTATGTATTTAAATTATATTATATATTAAAATTATTATTATTAGTAGTACTACTACATTTTACTCCTGATAAACGGGTGTATGTGTGTGTGAAAGAGAGAGCGAGATATCTTACCTTTAAGGCGAGACACTACAGGTGAATAGGGTAATTTTTTTAACTAGCAGATATCACCATGAAACTTTGCCAGTTGATTACCTACATTAAGATGAGAAAAAAATGTAGTACAAGTTTTCTGTAATTTAATGATTAAATATGCAAATGAGGCATTATCTAATTAAATATGCACCAATTTGCATATATTTTAAAAAACGAAATCTGTATTGGATAAAGTATTGGATAAAGCCAGGTTCTAAATTTTTTTTTCATTGTGTTCACATATTAGATGGGGAAAAAATTACAGAGGGATTTATGGATATCTACTTTTGTTATCCTGTAAATCAGAATATACTGCCAATAGCCTTAAAAAAAATATTTTCACCATGTTTTTTGGAATAAAATGTTATATAAATCAGGCTAGGAATAATATATTTACAAATCCCTCTGTAAATGTCTTCATAATATAACTAGGTACCAGATTGGAAAGTTTGGTGTGTATAGGTGCTACTGAAAAAGAGATTTCGGACTTGGAGTATGAGAGAAAAGTCATTTTGAGAAAACGGGCTTTAAAGATTTAGCATCAGCCAATGAGATTGCGCATTTAGAGTTAAGTCCCCCCTTTTACTTTCACGATTGGTTGCTGATAAAAAGGAAATGACCATATTTGGATCCGGCAGTATTGTTCAGGAGAGAGAGAGCTTTCTAACGGTGTGTGTGATGACAGGGTGCAGATCGCGATCACGGAGCAGAGGGATGATTAATAACGACAACTTTTGATGAATTTATGAGAAATCTACACACGCAAACAGACAAAGTGTAGTAAAATAAAGACCTAAATGTGTATTTCGGACTTTTTTTCACCACAAGTCTGAAAGAAGACATGTTATTGAAGACAAATATCCCAAAATCTCAAAATTGACCAGTGAAAAGAAAACAATGTTTTTGCCTGCCGTGTCTCGCCTTAAATGCAGAACAGTAACAGGCTGTCGGTTGTAACTTGACAGGATGCTGAAGAACACAGCTGACACAGCAGCGTGACTTGCGAAAATGCTCTTTCAACCGGAGCGTTGGATATGGGGAGAGTGAGGATTTTAATTGCACCTAGTGCCAAATCATGAAAGCAGTGGTTTCCTCCAGCATCTTGAAAAGAGTCTACCTCTAACCAAAACGCATCAATGGTTAAATTAGGTGAGGACCCTGCTAAGGCAACATTTCTCCACTGAGTGTCAAGTAAATCTAGTGAGTCTGAGAATAATTCCTTTGGCAGATCTCGGAAGGATGATTTGTTTGACACAACAGAAGCGGGACACAGGAGTTCCAGCTTCCACAGCAACTCCAAGGATGCAGGCAAACGCATTTGATACTGGGCAATGAGTTATTTTAAGAGGTCTACACAGCGTGTTAAGACCACCTGCTTTTTCTCAGGTGACAGAGTGCTCGCCTCTAACTTCTGACTGAATGTGGTCCCCAGGTCAGCATCTTTAGGTGAGAGGTATATACTGGAAGATTTTAGGTCCAAGTCCATGAGTTGTTGTTCGTTATTCATACGGAAAACGCTCGGCTTGATTATACGTCTCAGTGTTGACATGTACAGCCATTTGAGGTCCCGGAAAACTACAAGGCTATCAGCGGTCTCTAACTGAAAACACTTGTTGATAGCTTTGATTTCCAGCAGTAAAGGACGGAGAAAATGCAAGTAAATGCTGTTGGTCTTGTCTTTGTACATTTCACTCAGAAGCCGCGCAGCATAGCAGTGTTCAGAGCTTGCTGCTACACTGAAATGTAAAGTAAGTGCATCTTCTTGATCAAGGATTCTGTCAATGCAATCTGCTGTCACTAACCAGTGGGTGGAACTTGGAGAAAGCATTTTCAAAGGACATCCTCCACTGTTAACCGTCTCATGAAGAGTTCGGTAGTCATTCTGACGCTTAGATGAATGTGCAAACCAGTTGTAAGTCTCCCTGATCATGTAGTCAATATTGCTAGGGAGCTGCTGCATTGCCTTGTGAGCTACAATGTCCAGGGAATGGCATACACATTTGATTAGTTGTAAGTTTGGCTGTTTCTGTTTCAGCAGCGTATACACGGAATGATGTCTCCCCACCATTACGCTTCCTCCATCTGTTGCTATGCCAACCATGTTTGCTACATCCAGCGTGTTAGCTTGCAGAAAGCAGATGATAGCATCCACAATCCCATTAGCATCAGCGTCCAAAAGTTCGACAAGTCCCAGGTAAGTGCTCACAAACCGATTGAGTGTCTTAGAACAATATTTTACACATATGCAAAGTAACTTGTTTACGGTAATGTCGGTTGTTTCGTCCAAGTAAAGAGAGTAAGGCGAGTCACCAATGTCCTGTCAAAGTTATTCTCTAAAATATGGCGCAAGAACTGACTTAATGACAGCCGTACATTTGGTTCTGTGCATCTGGAATGCTCCGATCTCATCCTTCTGTATGTCTGATAAGTCGTCCACGGCATTAACTGACATGTGGCAAGCAACGTATGTTGCTATCCGCAGTTCAGATGGCTGCAGATGGCTGCCGAGTTACTTAAACTAGCTTTACTCGCTGTGAAAGCCTTAATTGTGGGCAGGCACCGCATCTTGTGCTTCTTGGTTTCGGCATGGTCCTTCAAATCCTTAAAGTGAGCCCTTATGTCGGTGTTGAAGAATTTGCAATGAGCTTTGATATCATCCGATTTAGACTGCGTTATCCATGGCTTTAGGTCCGAATCACTCTCCCACTCCTTTCGGTATGTTTTTTTCACCAACCGAGCCGAGTATGCAGTTGGGTGTGTTTAGATACATTACAATGACTGATTGGATGGAGTACATGCACACTTGGGTTGTGTTAGTTGTGTTAAATAATTAGCCTATCATTTTTTTGAAAACCACCAAACTGATCCCAAACCCGCCCAAATTTTGTCCACCCGCCCAAACCAATTTTTACCCGCACAATCAAATGCAAAACCGCCCAATTGGGCGGGAAACCGCCCAATCTGGCAACACTGTCTGTCGTTGTTATGCAACCATGAACTGCACTCTCCACATCATGTTGACTGAAGGTGCGTTCCATTCGACCGTGATTCGTAAGTGGACTGCAAAGTTAAAGATGGCGCAACCACCACAACGTTGCCCAACATCAAAAGGCAAACGGAATGAAAGCGGAATGAAAACTGCGCTACTCATTATTTTGTGCTTCACGTTCAGTTTGTACCAATGTCAGTGCAGCGCGAGCCGATCTTGATCAAGCGACACTGTTACTGCACAGCGCTAGTAAAGAAAGCATTTGAATTCGCCACTTAAGTAATACAGGTCCTTCTAAAAAAAATAGCATATTGTGATAAAGTTCATTATTTTCCATAATGTAATGATAAAAATTAAACTTTCATATATTTTAGATTCATTGCACACCAACTGAAATATTTCAGGTCTTTTATTGTTTTAATACTGATGATTTTGGCCTACCCAAAATTCCTGTCTCAAAAAATTTGCATATCATGAAAAGGGTCTCTAAACAAGCTATTAACCTAATCATCTGAATCAAATAATTAACTCTAAACACCTGCAAAAGATTCCTGAGGCTTTTAAAAACTCCCAGCCTGTTTCATTACTCAAAACCGCAATCATGGGTAAGACTGCCGACCTGACTGCTGTCCAGAAGGCCATCATTGACACCCTCAAGCAAGAGGGTAAGACACAGAAAGAAATTTCTGAACAAATAGGCTGTTCCCAGAGTGCTGTATCAAGGCACCTCAGTGGGAAGTCTGTGGGAAGGAAAAAGTGTGGCAAAAAACGCTGCACAACGAGAAAAGGTGACCGGACCCTGAGGAAGATTGTGGAGAAGGACCGATTCCAGACCTTGGGGGACCTGCGGAAGCAGTGGACTGAGTCTGGAGTAGAAACATCCAGAGCCACCGTGCACAGGCGTGTGCAGGAAATAGGCTAAAGGTGCCGCATTCCCCAGTTCAAGCCACTTTTGAACCAGAAACAGCGGCAGAAGCGCCTGACCTGGGCTACAGAGAAGCAGCACTGGACTGTTGCTCAGTTTTGCATGTCATTCGGAAATCAAGGTGCCAGAGTCTGGAGGAAGACTGGGGAGAAGGAAATGCCAAAATGCCTGAAGTCCAGTGTCAAGTACCCACAGTCAGTGATGGTCTGGGGTGCCATGTCAGCTGCTGGTGTTGGTGCACTGTGTTTTATCAAGGGCAGGGTCAATGCAGCTAGCTATCAGGAGATTTTGGAGCACTTCATGCTTCCATCTGCTGAAAAGCTTTATGGAGATGAAGATTTCATTTTTCAGCACGACCTGGCACCTGCTCACAGTGCCAAAACCACTGGTAAATGGTGTACTGACCATGGTATTACTGTGCTCAATTGGCCTGCCAACTCTCCTGACCTGAACCCAATAGAGAATCTGTGGGATATTGTGAAGAGAAAGTTGAGAGATGCAAGACCCAACACTCTGGATGAGCTTAAGGCCGCTATCGAAGCATCCTGGGCCTCCATAACACCTCAGCAGTGCCAATTGAAGCAGTCATTTCTGCAAAAGGATTCCCGACCAAGTATTGACTATTGAGTGCATAACTGAACATAATTATTTGAAGGTTGACTTTTTTTTTTTTGTATTAAAAACACTTCTTTTATTGGTCGGATGAAATGTGCAAATTTTTTGAGATAGGAATTTTGGGTTTTCATGAGCTGTCTGCCAAAATCATCAGTATTAAAACAATAAAAGACCTGAAATATTTCAGTTGGTGTGCAATGAATCTAAAATATATGAAAGTTTAATTTTTATCATTACATTATGGAAAATAATTAACTTTATCACAATATGCTAATTTTTTGAGAAGGACCTGTAACATCGCTGTGAGATCTAGTGAGAAACGTTCAAATTTCTCCGTTATTAATGGATCAAACAGTACTGACGTGGAAACCAGGAGAAAGATTGTGTCATGAATTAACTAGTTATAGGCTTTAAGTCCACAGATCAGCAACATTCACCATGGATTTAATGTAGTAACACTAACTGTAACCATGGAAGTTTGGCAGTAGTAAAATGCTTTCAAGTACGTGTACATCTTTTTCCAGCACTTTAAAACTCAAATATTATTATATTTAAATGTTATTTTTAATGTGATGACGAAAACATGATACAAAAAAAAAATCAAGGACATTTCTCTGGCATTTCTTTCTTTTTGCTGTGTCGAAAACGTACCGAACCGTGACACCATTGTGGCATATCAAACCGAACCATGAATTCTGTGAACTATTACACCCCTACTTATTACAGATGTTGATCTACCTCAAAGTTTGCTGTGATTGTTCTACGTTTACACCTTTACATTGCACACATTTTGTAACATTGTAACATGCAAGTTCAAGAGTTTCTTTAACACTTACTTTTTTATCTTAATATAACACATAAAGAAGATATTTTTGTTTAATTTTTTTGTTTTTGACTGCTAAAACTTTTCTACTTGTCTTAAAAAAAAGGTTATAAAAAATGTCAATAATTATTGATACCGAACGATATAAAATATTATATTGTGATACTTTTTTTAGCTATATCGCATAGCCCTACTGTATACATATATAAGCTCCTTCAGTATTATCAGCAGCTATCTCGTTTCTCAGGAGCTAATTAAATGGCGAAATTCGGCAGACAAACCGCATCATCTCACAAGGAATCGTGCAATCGGGAATTTAGTGAGAGGAATTCGTTCCCCACAAGGATTTCATCTCTGAAAGTCTTCATGAAGCTAAGCTAAGTTCCTTTTAAATGCTCATTGCTAAAAGCTATCAGGGTTTTGGCAACATGCTTGTTGCTAATGCTATCCGTGTTGCTTGGGCTATCTAGCCGTTTTCATTCAAACGTTCTTGCTAGGCTTATACGATCATATTGGCTATGTGCGTTACGCATCTATTGTCATTGGCAACTGCTCGCGTTGCACATGCTGTGCTTTTAGCACTATGCAGCGCTTTTAGCACTATATGCAGCACAGATTCAGGCAGCTTACGGTGATAGTTAGGAAATAACAATCCATGGTGCAAACAGAATCATTTCTGCTGTTCTGCGGCACAGCTCTAAAAAGACACAGTAACAGTCACTAGAGGTGTCAACAATAATCGATTCGGCGATGCATCGCAATGCGGGAAATGCACGATTTAGCATCGATGCGGCAAAGTGCCTTAATCGATTATGTCACTGTTTATTTTATGCCTTGGACAATAAAGTTTTGAAGTTTCAATTACTTCCGGGGGCATAATAACAACAATAAAGATGGCTGAGGCGGAGGGAGATGACCGCGATAGACGGGTAATCAAAAACGCACCCAAAGCTTGGAAAGCGGACATCTGGGCACATTTCGGATTCTACGAAGTTAATGGGAAACTAGATAAGACTTGCGCGGTGTGTAAAACCTGCCACACTAAAATCAAGCACGTTGGCAATACAACTAACTTCACGAACCATGTTGATCGTTGCCATCCTGAGTTGGCTTCAACAACAACAACACAAAAAGTCGACACATCCCAGCCAAGAATTGACGAGTCGCTAGTGTCAACGTTGCCACACAACTCCGAGAGAGCAAAGAGGATCACACGATCGGTGGCATGTTTCATAGCGAAGGATCTACGACCCTATTCTGTGGTAGGAAATGCGGGGTTTCGACACATGCTTAAAACAATTGAGCATATAAGCCTACCAATTGCAGGTATAAGCTACTGACAAGAGCTACCTTCACTGATTCTGCGCTTCCCGCAGTGTACAAAGAAACCAAAGCAAAGGTAATGGAATCAATGAGTAAAGCCAGTCGTGTACCCATTACAAGTGACGCCTGGACTTCAGTCGCAACTGAGTCCTATGTAACCATAACGGCACATTATATTAGCGAGGATTGGCAGATTGTATCACATGTGCTGCAGACGAGAGCAGTTTATGAGAGCCACACTGATGCTCATATGGCGAGACTACTCTTGGATGTTGTGGAGGAATGGCAGCTAACAGATAAAAGTGTTGTGCTGGTGACGGACAATGCCGCTATGATAAGTGCTGCTGAAATTGGGAAGTTCCCTCATGTTAAATGCTGAGGGAAATGCGCATACATTGAACCTCGCTGCGCAGTGGGCGCTTAAGCTACCGACGGTCTCCAGGCTTCTGGGCAGAGTCCGACGTATCTCAGCATACTTCCACCGCAGCACAAAGGCAAAGCACCTGTTTGAAGAAAACCAGAGAGTTGTTCTTAAACTGACAAGTCTACTTAAACTGATAACTGATGTCACCACAAGGTGGAATAGTGCTCACGATATGATGGAGAGGTTTTTGCAACTGCAAGGTTGCAGTGCATGCCACCATGCTGTCGCCTGCCCTAAATGTAGATGAAAGTGACATCGTCACTCTCAGCTGAGCAGATCTGGCTAACGTGGAGGAAGTAGTGAAGACATTAAAACCAGTGAAGGATGCCACTGTTTTTATGTCAGAGGAGAGCAGTCCTACAGTCAGCCTCATTGCACCAGTATATGCCCAACTCCTCCAGAGCATGTCAGACACTATTGGAGACAAACCACTGATCCGCGATGTGAAGAATGCCATCAAAACAGATCTCCTTAAGAGGTACAACAGTGGGGCAGAGAAGAAGATCCTTCATACATCCTCTGCCCTGGATCCTCGCTTTAGGGGGTTACCTTTCCTGACAGAGGAGGAGAGATTGGATGTCTCCGCAGGAGTGACTTCAGAGGCTGCATCCCTGGAGGTCATTTAATTTTTACTTGTAAAACTTGGAATGGAATAACTTTCAATTCAATTGTAATAACAATGTAATGTTAAATAAGCAGCTACATAGTCAAATGTTCAGACTGAGAAAAATAGTTGTCTTTTGTCATGTGAGCTGCAGCATTGGCTGAGAAAGTGCTGCTAACTGCTGTTTTTTGCTCTTATTTATTTTGTTCAAACACAGTATGAGAGGAGACGTAGGACAGAAGCAAATGAAGCGCCTGGCGGAACAGGAAGTTCAGGAACCAAGGAAGAGTTGCTGTCCGTGGATGACAATTTGTCGGACTCAGCAGGCCCCTCCGCTCCCAAAAGAAGGGCCTCATCGCTGCTTGTGAGTTTGCTGGGACCTGCTTTCAATGACAGCAGTGAACCTGCAGTACAAAGTAAGACCGCCAATGCCAGTGCTGAGGAGGAAATGGACTTGTACTGTAGATCCCCAGCTGTGGCTCTCTCTGAGGATCCCTTGGACTGGTGGCATCGCCATAAGGGCACATTTCCTCTCCTCTCTAGGTTGGCAAAGAGATACTTGTGCATCCCAGGGACAAGCGTGTCAGCAGAGAGAGTGTTCTCCACTGCAGGAGATGTTATCACTGCAAAAAGAAGCGCTCTCAAACCGGACCATGTCGATCAGCTTGTGTTCTTACACAAGAACCTTGAAATTCCCAAATGCTGAACAGTGAGAAGTTATGATGTAGGCTTAGGTCAAACTATATATTTCTGAAACGGATTGTTGATGATGGTGATGTTGAACTCAGACGGAAAAAGTTGTTTGCACAATTTCATAGTAGGCTAAGCCTACACACTTTATTTTTGGTTTACATTACAATGCATTTCACATCTTGATATTTTGTTGTATGCAGCTGATGTGATTGGTAGGATCACGTATATAATTGTTGTCATTGTCTTAAAGCTGCTAAGCTGCTGTTTTGTTGAGAATAGTTGCACTTGACTTTACTACTTGAAAAAAGTTTCACAGTAAGTGGTTGCTGTGTGTTGCACTGAATACGTTTATTGCTGGGTGCCTGGTTGGTTGTTGTTACAATAATGTGACTGTGATCACTGATTAATATTTGCACAGGAGTTCAGGAAGTGCCCTGTCTTAGAGCTGCTATTTTACTGTGTGTAAAAAAACACTTATGGTCACTGCTGGGAAAAGTTGTCTGTTAGTGCTCTATTTAATTTCAAATAGTTTTAAAGCAGAGAGAAGAGAAACATTCGTCAAGCACTGAAAGCAGTGATTTATGTTTTTTTCAGGTTTGAAAATGCCATATCTAATACCCTGTACAATTCAATTTTATTTTATTTAATGACATTTATGTCAAAGATACAGGAGAGTTATAATACACACATAGCAGCCAATAAAATCTGTTGTTCAATATCTGACTGTTTTTATTGCCTCATGACTGATGAAAAATTTCCCTTGTTGTGTGCGGTAGAATTTTGATGCATCGCAATGCATCATAGAATGGAATTGAATCGGATCGTTACCTGGTGAATCGTAATCGAATCGAATTGTGAGTGCAGTGCCAATGCACACCCCTAACAGTCACTATTCAGTTGAGTCAGTTCAGCGTTGATTATGTCGGGTATCAGACACACTTGGTCTATCTAGTTCTTGGAAACACGCCGTTCTTAAAGCTATAGTGTATAGAAATATGCTTGCTCTAAAGGCTATCTGTTGTAATTTAAACATGCTTGTTCTTAAGGCTATCTGGTTGCTATTGGAAACATGCTCAGATAAAGGTTTAAAGGGGGGCGCGACCAAAAAATTTTTGAAAACCATTGCTCTAAAAGCTGTTAGTTGCTATTGGAAACATGGTTATTTAGCCCAGTCAGTATTTGGAACATGGCTGTGTTTTAGGCATATATCTGGTGTCATTGTCACATGCTGTGCTAAGCTTATCCAGGTATCAGCAAAATGCTTTCGTTGTTTCAGCAACATTACTAGTATTGTACTGGTTGCTAATGCAAATGTTATTGAATATATTCTCACTACTTAGGCTTCTAATATTATTGAGCATACTGTACTAAGCGACATGCTGTGGTAATCAAAGCATTGTTTAAGCCTTATCTGGTTGCATACAATAAAGAATTAGCTTTTTTTTTTCAATCCGATTATTGCAACATGCTGTGTTAAAGTTAGCACATGCTTGTGGCTAAAGCTTATCTAGATTATTGGTAACAAATTGTGCAAATACACATTAGGTATGTTCACCACAGAGGTCTGTCATTCAACACTAACATCGTAGCTTGATGATCCCGTGAATGAGTGTGGAATCATGGGAGTCGTCATCTTCACCTCCACAAACAATGGAATTCAGTATGACGGGAGCAGAAATCATTTTCATGAATCAGGAAGCACACTGTACTGTACATTGTACATTGCTTAGCTGCCCACTGCATATGACTCAGAGCTACAGGGTTTATGCTTCATTGACCGAACTACACTAGTGCTATGGTTATATAACATGCTTGTTGTATCAGATTTTGCTGCCACTAGTAAGAGCTATTGCTGTAGGGTGTATGCTTCCCCTGCCAAACTACACTAGATTTAGCAATAGTTCTGTGATACAACATTGCTTGTTGTATCAGTTTTGTTGCCGCTAGTCGGAGCTATTGCTGTAGGGTAGGGCTGGACGATATGGCCAAATTTTATATCACGATATATTTCTTAATTTCGGTCAATACGATATAATTCTGATATCGATATGAACAAAATAAAAGCATCAGAAAAACTGCCAAGAACGCCCACAACAGATGTCTGTACCTTCAATCTTCTGAAAAATTAATTTGCCAAGTCTATGAAACCTGCTGGAGTCTTTCGGTACTGCACCATAACAAACTACATGAACCAATGAAATAACCCATCATAACAATAATATCCTCTTCTCAATACCTGCTACAAGACTATGTAAGCATATGGGTAGCAATATTCAATTATGCAAAATGGCAATGCAATTCTTTTTTTAAGTTTACATTTGCCATTACATTTGTGCAAAGTTTGGTGCAAAATTAAAATTCAATTATATAGTTTACATTTGCCACTTCATACACTAGTTTTAATATGTAAATTGAATACATATTTTAACGCTTTATAAGTTCGGCACCACTCTCCGGCACATTTTGCAGCACGCTGAAACCTGAGGTTTATCAGATCTCAGATAGCCGAACCACTTCCATACCACTGGAATAGTCTTTCCTCTCTTATCTACTATTTCGTCTGCTTTCTCCTCACTTGTGAAAGCTCGTTTAGTCACATTTGTATTCTGGTCAGGGCCGCTCATTTTGTAGCTAAAACTTGCCGCGTTGGAGATCAGCGTACTGTCTGTGTACGTCATCACGAAAGTAGCCGATTGTGTTCTGCTCTTTCTGACAGCTGCGCGCCTAAAGTCAGTCAGTGACAAATGCTGTTATGTATATTGAAATATCGAAAATGTGTTTGAAAATCATATCACCGTTATTGAAAAAATCACGATATATATATTGATATTGAATTATTGTCCAGTCCTACTGTAGGTGTATGCTTCCCCTGCCAAACTAAACTAGTTTTAGCAATAGTTCCGCAATTATGCATGGATGCGCAGGGAGTTCTTGCCCAGAACAGAACCATACCGCCAATCCAAACTGTATGCTAACTGTCAATCATATTTGTCGATAGTGGTCCTGACAGAAATTAAGCGTAGCGTCAGTTAGTCCAAGCCCGTTCTATATGACACATCCTAGATACTCAAAATAAACATTGCAACTTGCACAAAAGGAGACAAATGCAAGCGAAATTGAACTAAGTTATGTGCTAGCCAGAAAATGTTATTCCTGTTGTGGATGTGCTCTTGCTGTAACAACGTGCTGAAACACGGGCAACTAAACCCAAAGAATTCACAAAGTTTTGTTACAATAGTGTTCTCATTTTAATGTTATGTATGGCAGATTGGCTCTGCACATCTTGCACTTAACAGTATTATCATCTACTTTATCAAGTGATTCCAGACATCCCTATGCATTTTCGATACCATAACAAGAAACGATTTTAATTAAAACTGTTGAAAAAAATATGAGAAAAAATAACACTGGATTATTAATAAAAAAAATAAAAATAAATAAAAACATCTAAAAGGAAAATGACCATCTGAAATAACCCAATTATAGTCAATAATGTAGGCATTGCCGTTTTAGCTGACATTGAAGAGTGAATGAATGCTGGTAAACTGAAGTGCTTTCCTAGCGGGTTAATAAACTCAACCAAACGCATCCAATATGGGATTAATCAGATACAACATAAAAGTAATATTACAACTTACATCTGCACATGGACACAGTTGAAAACAAAGCTGAAACATGGGTAAACACTAAAGCACAAAGAATTTACAACATTCTATGTTAGTGTTCTCATTATAGTGTATGGCAGATTGGCACTGCACATCTTGCACTTACTGTATTTATATTATCAAAGGGATTTAGGCATAACTGCGCGCTTTCAAATACAGTTGTAATCGAAATTATTCAGCCCCCATTGCAAATCAGGTTTATTGGCAACTGTTTGCAATGAACAAATCAAACAAAAGTAATTGAAAGAGCTCAACACAACACATGTTTCAAGTGGTTTCCCCAAATTCAACTGAAAATGCAACTTTAAATGGCTTCCGCAGTCTCAAAATTATTCAACCCCCTGAATAGAATCCCTCACAACAGCACTAATCTGCAAAACAGATGTTGTCTAAAGCACACCCTGATTCAACTAATCAAGAGCTCCATTAGTTGCTCCAGGTGTGCTTGAGATAGAATACATTAAATATCTGAACTGACTACAGGTTTCCCACAGGTCCTTGAAATCCTTAAGTGAATCTGAAAAAAAAAAAAATTCAAGGCCCTGGAAAGTTTTTGAAAATAAACATACATACATACAGGTCCTGGAAAGTGCTTGAATTTTATTTTATGCAACTCCCAAGACGTACACCCTACTGACCCAAAAGCAAAAGTGCTTTTTTGGGATTTGGGATTCTGTTCTGTGGAGCGATGAAACAAAACTGGAACATTTCAGCCCTATGGATCAGCGGTATGTCTGGAGGAACAAGAATGAAGCATATGCTGAAAAGAACATGCTTTCTACAGCTAAGCATGGTGGTGCTTAGTGATGCACTGGGGCTGCTTTGCATCCTCTAACACTGGAAACCTGCAGCATGTTGAAGGCGAGATTAATTCATTGAAGTATCAGGAAAACCTAGGAGAAAACGGTATGCCATCAGTGAGGAAGCTGAAGCTTGGACATCATTGGAGCTTCCAACAGGACAATGATCCCAAGCATACCTCAAATTGCACCATGGCTTGGTTGCAGAAGAAGTCCTGGAAGATTATACAGTGGCCATCACAGTCACCTGACTTGAACCCCATAAAAAATCTCTGTTGGGATTTGAAGAAGGCGGTTGCAGCACACAAACCCAAGAATATTACTGCACTAGAGGCCATTGCTCATGAGGAACGGGCTAAGATTCCTCAGAGACGCTGCCAGAAACTGGTGTCTGGTTACATCTTGTTTGCAGCAGGTCAAAACAGCAAAATAGAGTTCTATTAAATACTAAAAATGCTTACCACGAAGGGGTTGAATAATTTTGAGACTGCAGAAGTCATTAAAAGTTTCATTTTCAGTTGGGGAAACTTGGGGAAACCACAATTTGTTGTGTTAAGCCATTTCAATTACTTTTGTTTGATTTGTTCATTGATTTGCTAAAAGTCTGAAAGCCTGATTTGCAATGGGGGTTGAATAATTTCAATTACAACTGTATAGTTTCACCTTATTTCGCCGGTCTAACGCTAACCAATCAGACTTCAGGAACTACCCAAAATGCTAGCCTGGTTCTACCAGACTCTCGTACATTTCATTTGTACAAAGAGTCTTGCACCGCTCCATTGACAAGCGTTAACTTCCTTGTAGGCGGATCTGCCCAGAGTCACTCTATCTGCCATAACCAATCGCTAACGTTTGGTCGTGACATATGTCTTTTCCCGAACCCCGTGGGAGGATGGCCATAAACACAAAACTAAGCAAAGATTGTTCTTGCTCCGGCTTTAACTTCTTGATATTTGGCAGCGTTGCCACAACGGACCGAATGGCTTCGCTCGCATCGTTCTTATTTTGAACTACAACTCAAAATAACGCACGAGTCGACATCAACGTCATCGTTCTCAGCCACTCCCTCTGTTGGCTGATTGGCCCGGTAAAAAATTGATCGGAGAAAACCAAAGTCTACAGCGCAATCCCAGACGTAGTACTGAAGGAAAATGAAATTAAGCGGAAGTGCGTAGGAGGGCGGAGCCAGGCTACCAAAATGCTGCAATAAGACAAAAAAGAAATATATTTTTAAAAGTCAAGGCGATCATTGTTTTCATGATTGGTCTTTGATATCCGAATACTTGAAATACAGGTCCTTCTCAAAAAATTAGCATATTGTGATAAAGTTCATTATTTTCCATAATGTAATGATAAAAATTAAACTTTCATATATTTTAGATTCATTGCACACCAACTGAAATATTTCAGGTCTTTTATTGTTTTAATACTGATGATTTTGGCATACAGCTCATGAAAACCCAAAATTCCTATCTCAAAAAATTAGCATATCATGAAAAGGTTCTTTAAACGAGCTATTAACCTAACCATCTGAATAAACTAATTAACTCTAAACACCTGCAAAAGATTCCTGAGGCTTTTAAAAACTCCCAGCCAGTTTCATTACTCAAAACCGCAATCATGGGTAAGACTGCCGACCTGACTGCTGTCCAGAAGGCCATCATTGACACCCTCAAGCAATAGGGTAAGACACAGAAAGAAATTTCTGAACAAATAGGCTGTTCCCAGAATGCTGTATCAAGGCACCTCAGTGGGAAGTCTGTGGGAAGGAAAAAGTGTGGCAAAAAACGCTGCACAACGAGAAAAGGTGACCGAAACCTGAGGAAGATTGTGGAGAAGGACCGATTCCAGACCTTGGGGGACCTGCGGAAGCAGTGGACTGAGTCTGGAGTAGAAACATCCAGAGCCACCATGCACAGGCGTGTGCAGGAAATGGGCTACAGGTGCCGCATTCCCCAGGTCAAGCCACTTTTGAACCAGAAACAGCGGCAGAAGCGCCTGACCTGGGCTACAGAGAAGCAGCACTGGACTGTTGCTCAGTGGTCCAAAGTACTTTTTTCGGATGAAAGCAAATTTTGCATGTCATTCGGAAATCACGGTGCCAGAGTCTGGAGGAAGACTGGGGAGAAGGAAATGCCAAAATGCCTGAAGTCCAGTGTCAAGTACCCACAGTCAGTGATGGTCTGGGGTGCCATGTCAGCTGCTGGTGTTGGTCCACTGTGTTTTATCAAGGGCAGGGTCAATGCAGCTAGCTATCAGGAGATTTTGGAGCACTTCATGCTTCCATCTGATTTCATTTTTCAGCACGACCTGGCACCTGCTCACAGTGCCAAAACCACTGGTAAATGGTTTACTGACCATGGTATTACTGTGCTCAATTGGCCTGCCAACTCTCCTGACCTGAACCCCATAGAGAATCTGTGGGATATTGTGAAGAGAAAGTTGAGAGACGCAAGACCCAACACTCTGGATGAGCTTAAGGCCGCTATCGAAGCATCCTGGGCCTCCATAACACCTCAGCAGTGCCACAGGCTGATTGCCTCCATCCCACGCCGTATTGAAGCAGTCATTTCTGCAAAATGATTCCCGACCAAGTATTGAGTGCATAACTGAACATAATTATTTGAAGGTTGACTTTTTTTGTATTAAAAACACGTCTTTTATTGGTCGGAAATATGCTAATTTTTTGAGATAGGAATTTTGGGTTTTCATGAGCTGTATGCCAAAATCATCAGTATTAAAACAATAAAAGACCTGAAATATTTCAGTTGGTGTGCAATGAATCTAAAATATATGAAAGTTTAATTTTTATCATTACATTATGGAAAATAATGAACTTTATCACAATATGCAAATTTTTTGAGAAGGACCTGTAGAATGCAGATTTTGTGTGTATATATTTTTATATATGTTGGTAGGTTTACGTATATTGCAGCCACCGCACTAGCCATTATTTTTAATCGAAGGAGACGTAGGCATGTTATCCAAGCATTATTGGCAAGGAATGCCCCTTATACTTGGGAGTGGCCATGTATGAGGTGTTTCTGGGTATTTCTCCCTCCAATCTGCCACAAGGTCTTGATAAATTGACATTTTGTTGTTTTTTAAAATCCGGTATTCCCGTAATACTTTTCTCTTTTATGAGTTTAATAAAGAACTCCTGTCTCATCTTCTGTCGAAACATACTGCGCCTTCTTTAAAGAATGATCAACTTTTACATACGCCAGGTGACCTGTAAATGCAAAAAACTGTTTCCACTGCAGTTTTGCAAAATATTCCTTTTTCAAATTGCCTGAAAAACCACCTCATGTTAGTGTAAAAGCTTTTTTGCGAAATTGATATGTTTCCATTGGGCGTAATAGAAACACAGCTATTCTCTGCCTCAGAGTGATGCAGTCTTCTGTCATAACCACACACATACACACTCTCACCTCTCTCTTCAAACATATCATCCCCCGCTGAAAGATACAGAGCTGTCAAATATTAATCCTCTCTAGATTGGGGTCTCTGGCTTGATAAGTATTGTTCGTGTGAGTATGCCAGAGACTGTGTCTGATTGATATATATGTATATTGTTTTGTATTTAAAGGTGCACTCACTCATTTTTTTTTCTAATTAAAATATTTTATACAAATTCATGAATAATACTTTTTTTTTGTAATCAATTTAAAAATATTTACCATAATTATATAAATGCCAGTGGCCTAAAGAAGTTGCTTTTATGATGATGTATGAGATCATATGATAAGTAGCCTACTACTTCCTTAATGTCGAAATCCGGAATACAAATGGCTGACTGTGAATAAGTCATTTCTACAATGCCATTGGTAACAAAACTTTTGGGTGTTGCTGCATTCATGTCACTGGGTAAAGTCATATAGTCAAGCACAATATTCATGTGGTTTTGGTTGTGTGTACATTATTTTGAAGCCTGTTTCCACACTAGCTTCTCAGGTTGTCTTTCTTTGAGGAATTCAGCTAGAGCTCACAATACCAGATTTTTGCAGCACTGTATCATGGTTGCTAGTGGCAGACCTCTTATTCTACATTAGACAACTAGGCACTTTGGCTAAGAAAATTGGAGAATGTGTTTTGTTACGCTAACATTTGGTCTTACTAAAAGTAGTAGCCGTAGGGCTCAGTTAGTGCTAGTATGTTTCAAGAGATTTGTTGTTCAGGTTTTGTTGGCATTCTCTGGGTGCAAAGCCTTATAAGCTTTGGAAGTCCAATGGCCTTTTTCATAAGAGTTTGGCACAGTGACTATCTAAGAGGGGAGAAAGTAAGTGCAAAGTCTGCAATTAGTTCTGAACAAAAACTAGGGGGTTTTAGACATAAAAGTGCACCATTGAAGCTCTTGACCTGCAAAAAAACACCATTTGGACTGGTTTTTAAATGATGTAATTTAGAGCAAACTGAGTCCAGCCTCACTGGACATGTCCTAAACAATGCCGTAGGAAAATTTGACAATGCCATATGGGATATATTGCATTGTACTGCCTTATTAATTAAATTGCAATTTGTTTTATATAGGCACTTCTGTCTTGGAAATGTTGGCTGAACACATCACATGATATTTCCCATGCTTACTGAAGTGGTTACTAAAGCAACACTCCAGAGTAGCTCTACACAGCTCTGGCAACACACTGACCACAGAATGAGACTTAGATTAGTTCCAGACAAATAAAGATCAGGGGTGACATCTCCCTGCACAATGCATCGGACTGCTGAGTAATGACAATGAGTGTGCATAAGGAATCCACCCATAGAAGCCTGGTCAGATCTGATGGCTTTGAGAGACAGCCAAACCAGAACGATAAAGAGAGAAATACATGGAAGGAAAGCACGTCTCTTTTTCCCGCAAGCTAACCCAACCACTTTGGTGTGCCACAACAAATGTTTTGATGTAAACAAGAACGTAGTTGGACTGCAGTTGATTGTTTAATTTGGGGTTTGTGTCGTGGTTGGAGAAAGACAGATATTCTGTCAATTGCTGTGTGATGGTTCATCATTTTAACTTTTTGGTATCCCAGCAGTCTTTTCCATCTCTCTCTGTGTTTTTCCTCTCCTTCCATCTCCCTGTGTGTGACAATGTTTCAACACTTAGAAGCTGAACCCCTATGATCCCGCGGACAGATAAGCCACCCCAGTCATGTCCTCACCATCATAATTGCAGCTGTATTATCCATTGTCTCTTGTTGTCTTTCCTCTTTATGTCTCTGTCTCTAGGTTTGATGGTGAATAATGGAGGCACTGTGCCTTAAGATAATTACCCACACAGTTACATATATACTTTGGTATTATGGAGAATGTAAGGGTGTGGTAGAGAAAGGGATGACCATAAAAAGTGGAACATATTTACCTTTAAAGGTGCATCATCGCCTTTTTTCAAAAATACCTCCATTCATCTCAGCAGCATTTAACCTCATGGAATTACATGATTTAAAAATTTGCGCTTTTTAATTTTTGTAATTTTTGTAATTTTTTATGTATGTACATTTATAACACCCTTTTTTTATATTACCTTTGCATCAAATTAACCCTGCTGTGAGGGTGTTTATAATACAGTGGCTATGGTAGTGATAAAAGTTGACATCTTTCTCTCTTCTTTCTGCCATTATCAATTTCTCTCTATTTTTTCCCTCTTTTTGAAAGTTTTGAAAACGCTATTGTTAATTTTTTCTTTTGCTATTTGAGCAAATGGGAACACAAAAAATATATTTAATGTATTCTCTCATTCACCACTTTGGAAGTTTACCCAGCTATGACGACTTTCGCTTCTGAGAAACAGAAATGTGAAAAGGGTCAATTAAAAAATGGTCACTGGCAAAGCATCTACTTTAATATAATGATATATTTACAATTTACTGTACATGTAGCTTTTAAATTCGTCAATGGAGAAAGATGCTTTTGTGGTCTAGGAGATATTAAGGTGTTCCAAACTTCAATGAATTTCTTTCTTTTGTTGGACACACAATATGATATTTTGAAGAATGTCAGTAACCAAACAGTTGATAGCCAACCCCCCCCCCCCCCCCCCCCCCAAGCATATTTCATCCGACCAATAAAAGAAGTGTTTTTAATACAAAAAAAGTCAACCTTCAAATAATTATGTTCAGTTATGCACTCAATACTTGGTCGGGAATCATTTTGCAGAAATGACTGCTTCAATGCGGCGTGGCATGGAGGCAATCAGCCTGTGGCACTGCTGAGGTGTTATGGAGGCCCAGGATGCTTCGATAGCGGCCTTAAGCTCATCCAGAGTGTTGGGTCTTGCGTCTCTCATCTTTCTCTTCACAATATCCCACAGATTCTCTATGGGGTTCAGGTCAGGAGAGTTGGCAGGCCAATTGAGCACAGTAATACCATGGTCAGTAAACCATTTACCAGTGGTTTTGGCACTGTGAGCAGGTGCCAGGCCGTGCTGAAAAATGAAATCAGATGGAAGCATGAAGTGCTCCAAAATCTCCTGATAGCTAGCTGCATTGACCCTGCCCTTGATAAAACACAGTGGACCAACACCAGCAGCTGACATGGCACCCCAGACCATCACTGACTGTGGGTACTTGACACTGGACTTCAGGCATTTTGGCATTTCCTTCTCCCCAGTCTTCCTCCAGACTCTGGCACCTTGATTTCCGAATAACATGCAAAATTTGCTTTCCTCCGAAAAAAGTACTTTGGACCACTGAGCAACAGTCCAGTGCTGCTTCTCTGTAGCCCAGGTCAGGCGCTTCTGCCGCTGTTTCTGGTTCAAAAGTGGCTTGACCTGGGGAATGCAGCACCTGTAGCCCATTTCCTGCACACGCCTGTGCACGGTGGCTCTGGATGTTTCTACTCCAGACTCAGTCCACTGCTTCCGCAGGTCCCCCAAGGTCTGGAATCGGTCCTTCTCCACAATCTTCCTCGGGGTCCGGTCACCTCTTCTCGTTGTGCAGCGTTTTTTGCCACACTTTTTCCTTCCCACAGACTTCCCACTGAGGTGCCTTGATACAGCACTCTGGGAACAGCCTATTTGTTCAGAAATTTCTTTCTGTCTCTTACCCTCTTGCTTGAGGGTGTCAATGATGGCCTTCTGGACAGCAGTCAGGTCGGCAGTCTTACCCATGATTGCGGTTTTGAGTAATGAAACAGGCTGGGAGTTTTTAAAAGCCTCAGGAATCTTTTGCTGGTGTTTAGAGTTAATTAGTTGATTCAGATGATTAGGTTAATAGCTCGTTTAAATAACCTTTTCATGATATGCTAAGTTTTTGAGATAGGAATTTTGGGTTTTCATGAGCTGTATGCCAAAATCATCCGTATTAAAACAATAAAAGACCTGAAATATTTCAGTTGGTGTGCAATGAATCTAAAATATATGAAAGTTTAATTTTTATCATTACATTATGGAAAATAATTAACTTTATCACAATATGCTAATTTTTTGAGAAGGACCTGTAGGAAGTGCGATAACAACACGGAACGTAGTTGGTCCGTGATCCATAAGGACCAGGCCCCACGGTTCGTAATGCATGTGATTCGCGGATTAATTGCAGTGTTTAACCATGATAAAGTGAAAGTTTATCATTTGGACCTCTTTTAAGTCCTGTTTAAACATTCAAGCGAGTTTAAAGCATTCGAGCGCAAGCAGATGCAGAGCCATGCAGGTGGACACAAACACCGAATTCAGTTCTGTTTCTCGTCTTATTGTGCTGGAACACAGTCGCAAATGTCTTAAGTAAACGTAAACAATTGAAAGAAATGGATGCATATCATTATATTGTATCCGTGCATTTGGTCTTAAAGTGAAAGCAACCTAATAAACATGCGGCTGTCTGTATTATTAATGTTAATCAAACAACAAAAGACAAAGAAAATCGTTTGATGAAATTGTTTTCATATCACAATATACATGGCAGAAAAACGAAATATCGCAATGCCAATATCGTACAGCCCTGTTTTAGATACGATTTTTTTCAGACATGCATCTAAGGGCCACCAACGGGCAGTTAACTCGTCCTGATGCTGTAAACATCTAGATAGATGTGTGCAGTCCAGCACTTCCCGTCATGAGAGGGGCAAATGGAAGGCTTTCTGTTCTTTGTGAAACTCTGTGGCCTATTTATGCTCCTGACATAGAGAGAGAGAGAGATGATAAGAGAGTTAGAAGAGTGTGTGAGAGTTTTCTGACTCCAGTTTCAGTTGGTGATAAATCTGGTGTTAATCTCTCGGGCCTGATTTTGTGAAGTTATGTGTACCCTCTGCCCACCTTACCACACATAAGCACTCTCACACACATGCAGCATTGACAAACCCATATATACTGTGTGTTGTACAGCGTAACCTGTTTACATGCCTTCACACACCATGTGAAATTCAGACTCAAGATGTCCACTTGATTATCTCTGAATAGAATGTGTCTGAGTGTGTGTTGTCCAGCCCAAAACATAACTGTACAATCAGAACATCACATCACATTCATTCCAGCCATCACATTCTGACACGTCTTAGGTATTTGTGCTGCCCAATCAGACAGAAAGTCTGTAGAGGCTTTTGCCAACAGAGAACAAGTTAGCACTTCAGGAGAGAGCAGTGCTTATCACACACACTACTTTCAGCACCGCAGATATCGTCTGCTGTATATATTGTACTCCCACACTAAGCCTGTTGCCCGTTTATAGTTGCCAAGTGACATAGCAGTTGACCCTTTGCTAAGCACACCCCACTTAGTTACTGTTGCTAATCTAGACAAACTTTACAGAATATCCAATCGGCATAAACTGGAGATTTCTGTAAACCACATGATTTTTTGTAAAATGTGCTCAGAAAGTGGGAAATATTAATTTTGGTACAATTCGTATTAGTAGTAATATTAAATTATGCAATAACATGATACTGATGTACAGTACGTGTGTGAAGTCTCTTATGCTGCATTTATTTGAATGCAATAAAACAGTAATATTGTTAAATATTATTACAATTAAACATTTTTCTATTTGCCATTGCTCCCAGTTTTCAGTGTCACATGATCCTTGAAATCTATATGCTGATTTGGTGCTTAAGAACTTAAGAACTCAAGATTCAAGTTACTAACTATGAGTGACAAAGCGCAGAATGTTCTGAGTTGTGGGAACGTTTTCTTCAAACAGTTTCTTTTTATTAAAATTATTACCAATTAAGCTAATTCCCATTGGCTCACAATCACATTGGCATAAAAAGCAAATGTTTGTTACCAAGCTAAAGGATTGGTCAGTTTCATTTTAAGGTGGGGCTTAGGGAAGGGTCAATTAAAAACATGCAGAATGTATAGTTGCAAGTGTGAGTGTATCAGCATTTTACAATGGCTCATCCAGCCTTGTTTAGAGTTGTAGCTCTTCCTTTTTTAATCACTCTTTCTGTGTTCCTTCCCACTCACAACCTTGCATTCACTCCCTTTGACACCCCTTCTCCAGCTTTCCATCAGAATGACATTTTTTTTTAACAGTCTAGCTGAAATGAATTATCTTTCTCTCTTCATAGACGTTTGGCTGGTAATGACCTTGCTTTCATCCACCCAGAGGCTCTGTCTGGCCTCCATCAGCTTAAAGTCCTGTAAGTATTCCACACACTCTCGCACGCACACACACACACACACACACACACACACACACACACACACACACACACACACACACCTCTATTTGATACAGGCTTACTCGTTCACCCAGAGAGACAATCTTGAATAGCGCAGTGAGAGAGCAGTAGATCCTGCTGTGTGTTTTGTTGAGTTGTTAAGTGGTATTGTGTAACTAACAGGAATTTCACTGCTACTGGATCAGCAAGTCTGTCAGTGTCTGATGGAGTACCTTCATTGTGATGCACCCCCCCCCCCCTTCTCTCTCTCTCTCTCTCTCTCTCTCTCTCTCTCTCTCTTTTCTCTAACTCATATTTTGTCCTTCAGGTGTTTGTGAGCCAATTCAAAAGCAGCTTATCAGCTGCTTGGTCCCCTCAGCCATGCTTTACATAAAGCTCATTTTTCCTCTTCCCGTCCTCGTCTAGGGTTGTTTCAAAGCCCCACAGTGCTGTTACAGGCTCATTCAGACACTGTTGTGGGAAGTTGGGAATGAGTTGGGAAAACCTATTGTGGACCTAAAGCCAAGGACTTTGGAACTGTAGATGTTGGAGATGATTTGAGACCAGTTTTTATTTACTGTGTTCATACGTTTATGAATGCCTCTTGGCTGGGCTACGTGTATGTGACTACAGAATATATGTGTGTAGTTGTGTGTGCTGTGGCCTGGCACTAAATGGGAAAAGCTGTCCTCGCGGCCTATGCCATTTGAGTGACGCCAGAGAGCAGATAGTGTAGAGGAAGCAAGATATGCACTGTGATTAGTTCAGAACAAGACACACACACACACATACTACATCAACACTAGAGCTCACATGTGATTATCTGGTCTCATGATTTGTGAAGAAATGTTGTAGAGAAGTGTATATGTATTGTATTGTGATGTGATATCCGACAGATGTGTCATAAAAGGTGAACACAGTAAATAATAATTGTTTTAAACCTATTTTTCAGGATGCTTCAGAACAATCAGTTGAAGACTGTCCCCAGTGCAGCTCTCAAGAATCTCCATGCCCTGCAGTCTTTGTAAGCATCTTCCTCTGCTTTCTCAAAGTCAAAGTATCTTTATTGTCTCCCCAAGGAGAAATTTGTTTTGGATCTAGAAAGATTGCTACAAGAGTTACCACAGAGACACACCACAAAAGCACAAGAATAAGACCGTTAAAAAGACAAAAAAGTACATAGAGCATTAGGGCTACTCAAAGGAGCTGTGCAAAATTTCAAATTACCATTTTACTATAGGCTACTTGTGCAAAGCAAAGTTCTCACACAAGGTTATTTAAATACAATTTCTTAATATGAAATTAAAGACCAGCTGATATCTGGATAATTAGGAAATATTCTTAATACAATTTATTATTAATACAAATATCCCGGCTTTCAAAATGGTCCCAATTCTAAGGAGAAAACACTAAACCAAAAAGCACCCCATTTAATATTAAGTTTGATGTTATTGCATTGCTGTAGAATAGCATGAAAGATAATCAAGTTGATCACATTTATTTGCAGATACAGCTGATTTACACATTGCTTAAAAACACATTGTCCAATTAATTTTGTCAATTGCCTGTATAATGCTTCGATATAAATGATTTAATGCATTTAATTCTAATGGAAGTAGTAATAAGTAGGGGTTCATCAAGAAATGTTTGCATGGCAATGTCTTGGATGCATTAGAGTTCATGTAACTGTGAATTATTTTGTTTGTTTGTTTGTTTGTGTGTGTTTGTGTGTCTGTCCTCAAAAGTTGTCTCAATGAGATTTAGTCCAGCTGCTGTTTCTGCTGTGGGACAATGTGTTTAAAAAATCAGGTTTTCAACCATTATCACCTCTCCAGATTTCGCAGTCTCTTTCTGTCTTACCCCCTCGTGTTGTGTGTTTTTCCTCTCTTTTTCCCTGTGGTGCTGAAGTAATGTGTTTTAGCACAGTCCAAAACACATGCTTTTGGATAAGGCCTCAGAGAATGACATGTCAAATACTGCTTACAGAGGTTCCAAAAATGTTATCAAAAATATTGTAAAAACAGTAATATTGCGAAATATTAAAACAACTGTTTTCTATTTTATTATATTTTTAAATGTATACTTTATTCCTGTGACGCAAAGCTTAATTTTCAGCATCATGTCATGTCACATGATTCTTCAGAAATCACTCTAGTTTTCTAATTTGGTGCTCAAGAAACATTTCTTATTATTATCAATTTTGAAAAGAGTTTTGCTGCCATGATTTTTTTTTTTTTCATAATCCTTTGATCAAAAGAAAGTTCAACTCAACCTTATGTCTCAGCTATAAACGCAACCTATTTCTCTCAATATATAACCTATTAACAGCCGGTGTTTACATTAAATCTCATTAAATCTGGATCATTTCAAGTGTACACTGCTTTTTCCTCCATATTAATGATTCTGTTATTGAATGGTAAAGTAATAATGTTAATGTTAAAGTTTCCATTTCCTGTTTTGTTTAAAATAGAATTTTAAAACATTTCAGATGGCTAATTTTTTTTTTTGCATCCCTAGTTAGAACAGTTGATGCTATGGATATACTCTAGAAATACGACTGCCTCTCCTCACTCAGACTGTTTCCAAAACCACAATTATAATCTTACGTCCATCTATAATTTCAAGTGGCCATCTGTGCCACTTTTTTCAGCGATCCAGTAAAGATTGCTGCCTTCTAACCTCAAAAGTCAATTCTGTGGTTTGCCAGTTAACAGACCAGAAAGCAATTCATTATCAGAAACAATTATCCTTCAGTCTCCTTGAGCGTTAAAGCTGTGATCTGTGGTGTGTTTTAGAAATAGCTTATAAAGTAATAAATCTTAACAAACGCTGAGCTGCTAATGTGTTACATTACAATGGCTCTTGTAGCCAAATGTTTCCTTGTAGATATACATCTTAAATTAATATTCTCTGTCTCTTTGTCATCTATGCCACCCAACCCTTTTGACTCTCTGTGAATCTTATACTATGTGTTTGTCTGTGTGTGCGCTGAGGTTTGGCAGTGGCTGATGTGGACATGCCCAGATCTGCATGTTCAAAATAAGAAGCATGTACAGACTTTAGCTGACAGATCCGTATCTCCATAGATAAGAGCCACCTCTCTACTCCTGAATATTGATTTGGTTCAATTAGCAAATTAACCATCTGTTTAAGTATGAATCTAAGGGACCGTATAATGCCAAATTGTGTCATTCATGAACTGATTTCAGTTTACTTATCACTCACCGGCCCCACATTATGCCCATTGTGTGAGCTTCATGTCTGCATAGAGCGGAGAATTAAACATTCTTAAACGTGCCAAAGCCGAAAGTGAGCCAGAGTTCATATCCAAAGCACACGTCAGTTTAGATGATCTCTCACTGTAGTTCACAAATGCCTCGCAGTGCTGAAAATTTTTCATTATGCATTGCACTCAAATAAATAGGGGAAAAGTACATGCATGAAAACTTGCTATTGGTTCATTAGTTGAACATGTGCAATCTTTAGTCCTCCTTTCCCTGAATGGCCTGAGAGAACACAAAAAGTTTATTTAACAAGCAAAACTAAGCTTAAAGTACACTGTACACACACTATTCCAGGAAGAAATATTGTAAACAATTATGATCTGTGTTTATATTTTCATTTGGTAGATCCACAAGTATATTTCCATTACACAGAGGCATTTATTAGCTCCCCAACAATTGTTTAACTGTGTGTTCCCAAATAATAAGCTGACTATGCAGAATTTTAAGGCATCATGCATGTTCCTGATGTGACCTGTATTTTCTGCAGAATGCAATTGAGTCAAGCTCAGTGAAAAATAAGTATACCCAAGATGGCGGACACAGCACTATGATTTAATACTGAAAAGTGCCAATAGGATTAGCTCAGTCTAATTTAAAATGGACTTTTTTTAACTCAATATTTGGGTGTTCTATGTATTTTTATATTCAAATGGATAGTTTACCCCAAAATGAAAATAATTTACTCACTGTCATGTCATTTTAAACCCATAAGAGTTTGGTTAATCTTTGAAACACAAATCAAGATATTTTCCATGAAACCTGAGAGGTTTCAGTCCATTGATCTGCAGAAAGTCTGACTTTTTGACATTTGGGTAGAATTCCCCTTGTAATTTCACTATTTTCTATCCTTCTACTGTTAATATGTAGTGTTTAAACATAATAGCCTAATAAAAATGTATGTGCTTTGTTTCTTGCATGATAATAAATTTGAAGTAGCCTAATTTATTCCAAAATCATCAGGCACATCAGCAAGAAATCCGACTTGTGACATCATTATGTTTGATGGACATAGATACGGTACCGCCTTTGAAAAGCAGTAGGCGTGGTTTAGTAATCGCTGTGGTGAGGTCAGTTTAGTCATTTATGAGGTTCTATTGGAGTTAGAATATATAGGTAGGCAGTTCAGAAAGGTCTGGTAACAGAGCATTTGTGAGTGACTGTGGGTTTCCACATTTTTGTGCTTTGTCCTGTTTCAGTGGCAAGGCTTTTTTCATGTTCTAACTAAGATCTCCACCTACGCATACCCTAGTCTTTTGTGTTTTAATTGTATAATCACAGGGCAGGGAGAGTATAGCTTAGTCAGTGTCAGCCATTTATAAACAGGAAGTCACCACCCCACCGTTATTACCCATCAACCCCTTCCTCCTAGTGATTGGCTCCGATTCCAATTTTCAGTGCCCTAACTTAGAAAATGGAAATAGAAAATTCTCCACATGACTTGTGTGCTATATTCATAGTCTTCTGAAGTCATATGCAACACACACTTGTTGATAAGTATATACATACTGAGTCAGATCTTTTAAGCATCTACAGTATTTGACACAGCACTGTTTATTTCGGTCACAAGCCCTCAGGGCTGAAAGGTGTGGTTCCTTTTTCTCATAAAGCCATTGAAGCGGCCCCTGAGTGGGGCCAGGGCTCCCACCTGGGCTGTGTGAAAAGGGTAGGCAAAGTGTAGTGAGATCATGGAAACGTCTTGTGTTTCTTTAACAGCACAGTGTGCAGAGACTGAGTGTTAACTGATGTTTTAGCACCTATGTGACGGCACACTGTTATTCCCAATATGCGCGCCCTCCTGGTGTTGTATTTGTAGAAGCGGCTGTTTCAATAAGTAAAAGCGTTTTCAGCTCATTTATGCTCTATCCCCATCAGTGTTCCTGAAATCTCTTCCTATTTCTGTGCAGGCGGTTGGATGCTAACCACATCACTTCAGTGCCTGAGGACAGTTTTGAGGGTCTGCAGCAGCTCAGGCACCTCTGGTTGGATGACAACAGCCTGACTGAGGTTCCCATTGGCCCCCTACAGCACCAGAGTAACCTGCAGGCCCTGACGTTGGCCCTTAACCGGATCACACACATCCCAGACAACGCCTTCGCCAACCTCTCCAGCCTGGTTGTATTGTGAGTACTGTGCAATTTTGGCTACATACACTGGAGTAATTCATCCTGCTTTTAACACTGATAAATTTACCTTCCCCTGTTGCCTTTTACCACACATCAGTTAAATCCGTCAATGCGCTACACTAACTGTAGTCCTAGACGGCTCGTAAAATACTCATACAAATACACTTGCACATGGTTAAGTACACACGCAGGTAAACAGCAGCGTGGATGGGCGAATTTAGAGAGAGAAAACGGGAAAGCAAAATGGACCCTTGTGTCTTGCAAAGTCAAACAGAGGCTATAGACCTCCCTCTCTCTCTCTCTCTCTCTCTCTCTCTCTCTCTCTCTCTCTCTCTCTCTCTCTCTCTCTCTCTCTCTCTCTCTTTCTCTCTCTCTCTCTCTCTCTCTCTCTCTCTCTGTGCCTCACTTCTGGAAGCTTCTCTGTGGGTCTGATTTTCCAATTACATTCCAGCTGCTGGAAAATATTTGTCTTAGGAGTGGAGGCCAATTAATCCGTTAAGTAGACTGAACAAACACACAGACCTGTGTGGTGAAGTGCTCAGAAGAACTACTGAGGAGTTATCCGTTCAGAGAAAATGTTTGTGTTAATGTTCTGCTGAGAAGTGCATCTTTTTAATGACTGGAAAATCCGAGCAAAATAGACATCCCTTAGTCATCCCTAGTCATCTGAATGGTTATAAATGGTTTCATTAATATATTTACTATAATCTACTGGCCCATCTATTTTATCACACAGAACTCACTGTATAACTAACCAAACACAATGTGGAAGTAAATTGTAAAATTATAAATGCATAATATTCCTTTTTTAATGGAGGATCAAAAAAGTGCACAATAAAATGTGCATCTTAAAATTAGTGATGAGTGTTATATTGGGTACCTTCTTGATAATCAATGATATTAGTGTTTAGTTTTAAAAAAGTATTATATTGGTGGACATTAGATATATATATATATTTTTTTTAATGTAATTAATTTATAAACTTTTTCAAAGCATTAACAGAAAGCTTCATACAATTAAAGTTAGAATCCCCCCCCCCCCCCAATTATAAACCTTACCGCTGAAATAATTAACCATACATTACATACAAGATAAGACAACAATAGTAGTAATAATCACAATTAAATTGAAAAAAAAAATATATATATATATATATAATCTACAATATATATTTTTTCTATTTTTAAGTATGATACTAGATCAAATAACCACATTGAGGCTTTAGTCTCAGGATTTTTTGGTTTGATTTTTAATAAAACCCCTGAGGATTTTTTACTTTATTTGTCAATGATACTCCATGTTCTGGTACTCCAAAAATAGCAACTTCAACACTGGGTTTTATATCCAAGCTAAAGGCCTCATTTAATGTTTTAAATATGAATGTCCAATAGTCACTCAGCTTTTGACAAGCCCAAAACATATGAAAAAAGTCTACCTTGTCACCTTTGCATCGATCGCACAAGTCATCAACATTTGGGTACATTTTTGAAAGTCTGAGTTTTGTGTAATAGGCACGATGGAGGACTTTAAGATATTTAATAGTACATGCTCATTTCCCTTATTTTTATATTAAGGTCACCTGCCGTCATATATTGCTCACAAAGTTAATCTTTAAAAACATTAACGCTGTTAAATGTAATAATTAGCAACATTCAAAGTGAACAAAAAGTGAATGTTTGCCTAAATTCACTTTTAACATTTACAATAATTGGTTTTATTTTTGAGTATTTTATTTTTAATTAATTTACACAAAATATAACATTTTTATTTCTGACATTTATCATCATACCATCAAAATAATTATCAGCCTATTGGCATCATCTAGAAACCCAAATTAAAATGATTGTGTAAATTAATATACAAGTGTTGCTTCTAAAATATTGTTTGTCCATGTCGTTCAGGCATCTACACAATAATCGGATTCAGGAAATTGGAAAAAACTGCTTTAATGGGTTGGACAACCTGGAGACATTGTGAGTTCCCCTTCACTTATACATGTAATCACACTTCCTGTCATTAAAGAGATTGTAATCTGCTAGAGTGGGTCTGTCATCAATAGCATCATACTACTTATTTTTACAAGAGATTGTATGTGGGCACAAGTGTAGTTACTCTGTGCAGTGTTTAGTATATGTATCTGCTGCCCTCTTCTGCAAGACTCAGGCTTGCAGAGAACGTTGGGAGCTCTCTGGCATTTATTTGAATACCAGTATGCAGTGTAGTAGAGAACATACTAGACATGAAGTACTTCACTGGTATGTGAGCAGAGACAAAGGTTAAGTAATCCATTGAACCGAGATCCCTAACCTTAAGCCTGAAACGTTACGTAATGTTTTTCATTTTGAATGAAAAGTATGTAATAAATGACATTATATGACAGCATGTGAACCAGCAAGTGTCAATATAACATTTGGATTTGCAGAGGTTTATGCCTCTTTGACACTCAAACTTTGCCAGTTATTTTTCTGAAAGGTTTAGAGAGTAAAATGCAATAGCTCATTTTAAAAAGATGCAGATGCAGTAAGTGTGCTGTCTTCTTCGCTTGAATTGAGTTGATCAGGATTTACAGTGTACTGATAAAGGACAAAAGAGTCTTTTAGGACCTTCGGCTTTACCTTATTGCCTCCGTTCTCTCTCTCCACTTACCACAGTTCGTTTAGCAAGCATCCACTGTGTCAGGGAGGAAGAGGCGAGGGGAAGGGGAAGGCAGATAGCCATCGCTGACTCTGCTTTATTTACTTATTCTGGCCATAATTAGGACAGGATGAGGACACGCCAATGTCCTGTGCCCCTGGGGAGGAGAGTGGGACACCAGACAGGGGCATTAGGGGGTAGAGAGGAATTATCATGCCAGGTTGAATCGTGTGGCAGCTGAGATAAACAATAACACACTGAAGAAATCAGCAGACCGGCTGTCCTGACTGGCCTCTGTAAACAGCAGAGTTGATTTCTCTCAACAGATATTTTGTTTTCTCCTTCTTTCAGATTGTTCCTTTTCTGTTGTTTGGCAAAAAATTATCTTCAGTTAGGGCTGTCTTTAAACGTAGAGCTGAAACAGAGATGGCCCATATTATAATTTATTTATTAAATGTACAGTATAAAGAACAAAGAGTTTCCTCTATATTAGTGATGGTAGTGGTTTCGCTCAAGTGTTTCGTTCATACAGGGAGGTTCTTCTAATATGAAAAACTTTCATCTGCCCTGTCTCCTTTTAGGGATCTAAACTTCAATAATCTGAAGACCTTCCCAGAGGCCATTCAGAAACTGCCCAAGCTGAAAGAACTGTGCGTATCTACAACCACACACATTCAAACAATAATTTACAGTCATTCTAATAGTTCCTCTCAGCCACTTGTTTTGAAGTTAGGTTTTGATATAGATGGTTTGTGTACCAGATTAGAATGTTGTTAGAAAAGGTACTATATATATATATATATTAGGCCTTTTTAAAATCAAGGAATATTAGAATAGTTTAATAATGCATTCAAAATCAAGAGTTGCAAACAGGTGTAGGTTTGTTAACCTCATCACCATTGTGTTTAGAAATCCAGAGAACTTTAAAAAAAATTACTTGTGTCAAGCTGCCATCTAGTGTTAAGAATTAGAAGTGCTTCATAATATTGAGCTGTGATCAGTGATGTAGCAGGTCTGAATCCTGAGGGAGGATGTCTCAGAGTGCTCATCTCACAGAGCTTCTTAGAGATTTTTAGCTTAATGATTTTAATTTTTCCCTGTTTGCCAGTGGATTTCATAGCAACAGCATTGCATCCATCCCTGAGGGAGCCTTCAGTAGGAATCCCCTGCTACGCACAATGTAAGCAAACGCTGATCCCACTGTTATGGAACACACACACACACACACACACACACACTGTCTCACTGAAATATTGTTGTGATTCATTTTTTTTGGCTATAAACATCCATTATGTCTTCAGCCATCTTTTTGACAACCCTCTCTCCTTCGTGGGAACTACTGCTTTCCAGAACCTGTCAGACCTGCACTCTCTGTAAGCAGAATCATTATTCAATCACTGTTCTGGAACTGAATTAATGACACTCACAATTAACATATTAGTGTGTAACTGGCAGGTGTCCGTTTGAATGACTGACCTGCATACTAAAGTGTTTACTTGCTTTTATGTTTCTTTCTATTTATTCAACTTTATAAGAATCATTCACCCCAAAAATTAAAATGTATTTGTTCCAAACCAGTATAGTACTTTCTATCTTCCATAAAACACAGTTGATGTTTAGGAGTTGCTGTTTTCCGAAATGCACTTTTCTATATAATGGCCTATATATGATACTTTATGCTTTTTTTCTTCAATTTTGGTGCTTGAATAGGATAAAGCTTTTCTAACTAACTGATGATCACAGAGTTTTAATTTCTTGAATTTGTTATATATTTCAGAATGCTGCGTGGTGCCAGCATGATGCAGGATTTCCCCAGCCTGACTGGAACAATAAATCTAGAAAGCCTGTGAGTTTATTTTACACTGGATAAACATACGCAAAGAACAGTGTCAGTTCAAATAAAATCAACTGCTAAACATGTATGGTTTCCTAGTATGGAAATGTCATACAGCACAGCCTGAAATGAAAATAAATTACAAAAAAAAATTAAATGACAAGCCTTTAAAGTTTAAACAACTACAGTATAAATTAATCAAAAACACAATTCACATTTAATGTCTCTTGTGTTGTTCAGGACTTTAACAGGAACTAAAATCAAAAGCATCCCAGCAGACCTGTGTGAAGATCTGACTGTGCTCCGAACACTGTAAGACACACACGATGCATGAGCACGGTTCATAATTCAGTGCACTCATACTGCTGACACAACAGCATAACACATCAGAGACAAACACAAGGATATTAGCACTAAATGACACTTTGTAACCATAAACTAATATGCTACCGCACTCATAAGCATGTTTTAAGCAGTGACATACCACTCATAACAGTTTGTAACACGTGTCAGTCAGATGTCCATGAGCGCCCAGTGATGTGCCAGTTACAGCTTTGAGCGCTCAGTAATTAATAATCAGTCACAGGCCCCTTTACACGCAAAGGTTAGCCTTCACTCAAAACACTCATACACGGTCATGGAAAAGCCTTCAAGCCGGTGCTGTCATTTAAAGGGATAGTTCACCCAAAAATGAAAATTCTGTCAGTATTTACTCACCCTCATGTTGTTCCAACCCCGTAAGACCTTCGTTCATCTTCGGAACACGAATTAAGATATTTTTGATGAAATCTGAGAGCTGGATCACTCCTCCATACTCCTCCATAGGCTTCAAAAGGATTGAAACTTGCCGGCCTCGAAAAGTTATTAAAGACATCGTTAAAATAGTCCAAGTGACTACAGTGGCTCAATCTTAAGTTTATCAAGCGACGAGAATACTTTTTGTGCGCAAAAACAAACAAAAATAACGACTTTATTTCAACTATACATTTCCTTCTCTGTTGGCCTCTAGTCAGTTAACTTAGTATAATAGCGTAGAGCTACGTCACACGCAGGCTCACTATTGGCCGACGCTGGTCATGTGGGTGATGCGTGTGACGTACAACAACAGAAGCTCTACGCTTTTACACTAGTCAACTGACTCGAGGCCCACAGAGAAGGACAAGAATAGTTTAAATAAAGTCGTTATTTTTTTTTTTTTGCGCACAAAAAGTATTCTCGTCGTTTGATAAACTTAAGATTGAGCCACTGTGGTCACTGTAGACTATTTTAACGATGTCTGTTATAACTTTTCGGGGCCTGCAAGTTCAATCCCTCAAGAAGCCTATGGAGGAGTGATCCAGCTCTCAGATTTCATCAAAAATATCTTAATTCGTGTTCCGAAGATGAACGAAGGTCTTACGGGGTTGGAACAACATGAGGGTGAGTAAATACTGACAGAATTTTCATTTTTGGGTGAACTAACCCTTTAAGATACTAACATATGCTCAGCATGTCAGTCATAACGTACACTCCCCTCAATTACACACAGACACACTCCATCGCACACAAGCGAAGTGTGCATCAGCCAAGCGTCATCCACCTCACAGGCGCGTACGCAGTGGCCTGTCAGAGGCACAGCTGGAGGGGGATGTTTTAAAGTGATGTCTAATGACCTCCCGGAGGAGAGCGAGCCAGAGGCAGGCCTGCTCCCAGCCCGACTGCTGTAACACATCACACATCCTTTAGTTCCTGTCTAAACTTCATCAAAACATTTCCATTCTTCACAAGCTCAGTGTCTCAACATTTGTGTGTATGTTCTGACAGAGATCTTTCCTATAATGACATTGGAGACCTGCCGTCCTTTCAGGGCTGTGTTAGACTGCAGGACATGTAAGTTCCGTAATCGTGCTACGTTTTTCTACTGTTTAGACAATGTTCAGTACTGACATTTGAATTATGTTTATGAATAGTTTTTTTTTATTATGTGTCATGCAGAAGTCTACAGCACAACCAAATCCATCAGATAGACAGAGGAACTTTCCAGGGGATGACTAGCCTTAGAGTGCTGTAAGTAATAACAATTACTGTGCCATAAATGTGTGTATATGCAAATGTTAATGTATAATCAGCAGGTCATTCTCACAAAACAATCCATGAGAGGGTGATCACTCTTGTATTAGATGATCCTACATTATTACACATATTACACGGCTACCTACCTCATAAATAAATAAATGGACATGAAATATTGATTTGAATTCGTTGGAAGATTTCATTATGTGAGAAGAAAGAGACTGTGGAGCGATACAACAGAGAGACCTGAAACTAGCAGTTATATAGGAATTTTTTTGCAGTTTGTCAATTATGCAAGTAAGCACTCATTACATAAAAATATTTGGCCACAAAATAATGAAATTAACCAGTCAGAATGAAGTATTCAATAGAGTATTATTAATAGAGTATTATTAATAATCATCAAGAGCATGCAACATAAGTGCGCATTTATCGCCAGTTAACGTTTGTAATATGTGCCTTGTTTTTAGGGGTTCAGGCGCGTAGCTTGGCGGCGGCTACATCAGTGAAAAGTATGAAATCGCTCAAAACTCCTAAACCGTTAGGCGTAGTGTCTTATATCGTTGGGATCCTTGACTCAAGGCGGACAAAATGCATGACTCGAATTCAATCGTCACTCTGGCAAAATTTTCGGGTATTTTTTTTTTTTTTTTTTAAACCTACTTTTCTGAGCTAGTCCTAGGTTTTTGGCCCGATCGGAACCAAACCAGTGCAGCAAGATTCTCTGGAGTCTGATTGTCTATTTTCAAAAGAATTATCTCTAAGGGCCGCTAAACCGTTAGAAGTGGGAGGAGCCTTCGCGTTTTTCACATGCATAAAGGATTGTAACGCGCATGATTTTTCGCACATGCCCACGACGTTCATGCCGCGTGATAGAACTCATCCTTAGAAACTTTGCCTCTAGGACCATCACTGTCAATCGAATAATTTGTTAAATATGGGAGATTATTTCAAAAAAACAACTTTGTCTAATTAGTCCTAGGTTTTTGGCTCAACCTTAATAAAACCCCTGCGTCACAATTCTCTGGACTCTCTAGGTCAATAATAAATAATAAAAAAAAAGTTTTACTTTGGCCTTTGGATAGCTATAGCTGGGTCATTTAGAAAGTAGGCAACCCAAAAGCCTATCATAGATGAAAGCTCAGAACTTCGCATCATTAGGGGAACACATGTGGCACATGATTCTAAAGAAGCATGCAAACTTTTATGGACATCGGCCCATGGTGGGGCTATAACTGTTAAAAAGGTGTAAAAATGCTGCATTTATATGCCAAATCCCATGAAATGGCTGAAATGGCTTTCTGCCTGATTTGCGTAGAACTTCATGAAATTGGGTGTGCACATGCGTCAATTCTATGCCATAGATGGCACTTTAACTGTTATAAAGGTGAAAAACGCTATATATATTTCCTATGCGTATATTCCTATTCCTAACTGAAAAATTGTCTGCTATATGTAGAACTTAGGTGAGCATATGTGCCATGTGATTCTAAAGAAGCATGGAAACCTTTACAGAGAAATACCATATATTTCCTATGGTAAATTGCCTGTATAGGCTGTAAATAGCCTTTTCCTTCTATGATTTAAGTGGTTACATGCTTGCTAAATAAAACATAATATCTTTTTACGCATGTGCTTAAAGGCTTTAAAACGCTTGAACCCTGATAATTGCTGACCAAACAACAAACTTTCCAGCTCAATGTCTGTGAAAAAGGGATGTGATCGACAAGCTGTGGTGTATATTTTATAGTTGTTTTACAAAAGCAATAAGTTACGAGAGGCCATACATTACAATAATTTTTACCATGGTTAAGAGAGCTTTAAGGCACACCTAGCAACACATGAGTGTAAAATTACCAGCTTATCACTTTATTTCAATCAAGTGAATAGCAGTTCACTAATCACAATTTCTGAAATCTGAATCTTTACCCAGAGCCATCTGTATATGTGTAGCTTGTGTATCTGTTTGTTTTCTCACTGCTCTACAGAGACCTGAGCAGAAACCGGATCAAGTTCATCCACAGAGATGCTTTCCTTTCTCTCAGCGCTCTCACCAACCTGTGAGTGTTTAATCAAAGTCTATGCTCTCATAATTATTACATTCATTGTATTTCAGTGGAAATTGAAAATATGATTGTCATGATTTAATTGATCATATATTGCTCTTTAATTAGATATTAAAAGTACTTTGATGCAGTTTCTGCCTCTGATTAAACAACAAAGCCATACGGGGCTTTCGTGTGTGTGTGTGTGTGTGTGTATACATGAATATAATTGCCGTTTTTCCATCATGCCATTAGGGATCTCAGCCTGAACTCCCTAGCTAGTGTGCCTACCATAGGACTGAGTGCACTCAACCAGCTTAAACTGACTGGAAATGTGGAACTGAGGAACGGTCTAATGTCTAAAAGTCTGCCTAAACTCAGGTAGAGCTCTTCACAGCCTTACTCATGAGCTTGTGACTGATTACAGGTCATTAAGGTTGCTCTTGTGTCCCAGTTCAGTTTATATGAATAATGATGTGACGTCCTTACCTTCCCCCGTTCTCTGTAATCACACTCAGTGTACTCAAAAATTTCAGAGACCTTGATCAAAACCCAGATAATTAAGTAACTCTTGATGTCTTCCTAAACAGTCTCTCACTCTCTCTCTCTCTCTCTCTCTCTCTCTCTCTCTCTCTCTCTCTCTCTCTCACACACACTCCATCTCTCTCTCCATCTCTGTCTTTGTCCCCAAAGGTCCATTACGGTTCCCTATGCCTACCAGTGTTGTGCTTTTGTGACTTGTGACAGTGCAGTTAACCCAGCTGAGGATGACGAGCAGAGAAATGCATTTGGTATGACTTTTTGGCATATAGTATAATGTTGTTAAGCTCAGCAGCTTCTGGTGTATGTGGCCACGTGTGATTGAATGAGGTGGTCTGGCTGTGTTTATGTGTGGTATTATGTTTCTCATAGTTGACATGCTTATAAATGTATTTGTTAGGTGGTGAGGAGGAGATGGAAAGGATTCCTCTTGTCATGCACTGCTCACCCTCACCGGGTAAATACAAAGAAGTCTCTTTTTCTCTCCTTTTGCTACAGCCAGAGAACTCTTGGTAATCTAATGTTACAAGATACTCACAAAATTAGTACGACCATTACACATATTTACTATGGGACGCACAAAACATCTGTACCATATTGGCCGTTTTGTTTTATATTTAATAAAAAACTATTTCTGTCCATCCCTATTATGTACTGTACACTAACGTTCAAAAGTTAGTAAGGGGGGTCAGTAAGGAGCTCCAAATCAGCATATTTGAATGATTTCTGAAGAATCATGTGACAGTGAAGACTGGAGTAATATTGCTGACAATTCAGCTTTGCCATCAATAGGAATAAATTACATTTTAAGAAGAAAAAAAAAAGTTATTGTAGATTGTAATAATATTTCACAATATAAAATGTTTTACTGTATTTTTGATCAAATAAATGCTGGATCTTTGCTGGATCTTTCTCCTTTTTTACATAAAATATTGAGTTAGCCTCTTATGCACTTCAATCTTTCAGGGGCATTTAAACCTTGTGAACACTTGTTGGGAAGCTGGATGATCCGATTGACCGTGTGGTTCATCTGCCTGGTGGCGCTCCTCTTCAACTGCCTGGTGCTTGCAGCCACCTTCTCCCCACGCAACTCTCCTCTCTCCCCGTCCCGACTCCTGGTGGCTCTCCTGGCCTCCGCTAACCTGCTGACAGGGGTCTACGTGGCAGCACTGACACTCCTGGACGCTGTCACCTGGGGCTCGTTTGCAGAGTATGGCGTGTGGTGGGAAACGGGTGCCGGATGTCAGGTGGTGGGCTTCCTCGCTGTGTTTTCCTCTGAGTGGGCTGTCCTGCTGCTGGCGTTAGCTGCGGTGGAGCGTTGCTTTGCTGTGAGGGCTCTGATGGGGAAGGCGGGAGCTCTGAGGTCCAGTAGCGAAAGGAGGGAACGACGAAGAAGGTTTGGTATCGCTGCACTTCTGTTGGGATTGGTATCTATCGCGGCGGCCTGCCTCAGTCTGTATCAAGAATCAGCCATGGGCTCTCCTCTCTGCCTGCCCTTCTCTGGAGGTCCTGGTCCAGGTCTGGGGTTCACAGTGGCCCTGGTGCTATTGAACACACTAGCGTACCTGCTGAGTGCGGTTGTCTATATGCGGTTATACTGCAGACTGGGTCGTGCCCAGTTGGCTGACCCCGACCAGGCCGGGTCTGTGAGACATATTGCCTGGCTCATCTTCACCAACTGCATCTTCTTCTGTCCTGTGGCGGCTTTCTCATTCGCTCCCCTGCTGGCTGGGACCAGTAATGCAGTGGGCGGACCGGAGATGGCCAAATCCGTGACGCTCATATTCTTTCCCCTCTCTGCCTGCTTGAACCCTGTGCTGTACGTTTGCTTCAGTCCCTCCTTCAGATATGACTGGCTTCGGCTTAGAGGACGGGGGAGGGCCGGAGGTTGCGGCGGGCTGGTTGGTAAAGCGGTCACTAAAGGGACGGTAGCAGGAGGCTCGGTGCTATCTGACGACGGCGAAGGCTTGTCTAGCGATTGCGGAATGTACACAAAGTTGCACAGCAACACTCGGGGAATGTGCGAACACTGTGACCCTGCCCTCCACATCAGGACATCTTCCTCTTCTGCTTCCTCCTCTTCCTCAGCTTGCAGACATTTAGTGAAGTCCCACAGCTGCCCTGCCCTGATGGCGAACACATCTCAGTGGCTGAGCTCAGAGGGGTACTGGCCTGACACCGGGACGCTTTCCGCCCAGTCAGAATATGGAGATGAGGGCGATTCGTTTGTGTCAGACAGTTCGGACCAGGTTCAGGCTTGCGGCCGAGCTTGTTTCTGTCAGAGCCGCGGCCTCCCTTTAGTACACTACTCTTACAACGTCCCCCGCATGACAGACTGAGCTCACTGCCCCGAGCACTCACACACTCACTTCATCACAGAGTCCTCCAGGGTGTGGAGTGTCCCTGCTCCGCAAGGATAGAGAACAGGGAGGGGCTGGACACATGGCTGCAGAGCCATTAAGACAAACAGACCGGAAGCACTTTTCACACTTGTGTGTATGTGTATGTGTGTGTTTGAGTGAATATAGACCAAATCCATGAAAAGGGAATCTGACAATACAGAAAGACTCTCTGAGCCAAATGTTGTCAGCAAATAACATGTCTTGTTTTTTGTTTCCTGTCCCCCTCAGCCAAATTCAGTTGCATTGCACCCAGGGGTGATTGACAGTAGGATGGACACAGTAATCTTATCTCCCAGTGCCTGCCTATCAGTTTGCAAGAGTAGAACTTGTCTGTTTATTTTCTTGGGGCATTTTTAGAAGAGAAAAATATATTTTCCCTTTTATTCTTTCAAACGTTTGTCCTTTAGATTTAAAGCAGGGATATATGTGCCATTGTTGATTTGTCTTTTTTCTTATTCCTTGTTGTCATCATAAAGCCTGACTTTCTATGTAGCAAAGTTCCTCCTCATACTGGAGTTCCAGTTTGCTGATGAGAATGTAATGTTCATGCTGTCTTGTGTTCATGCCCTCTCATTTCTGAGTAAGTACAAGTTGGTCGTTATGTTGAAAAGCATTCATTCCTTGTCTGTTTTTTTCTGAAAGTGATCCTAAAATCACAGTCCTCTCCTTCAGCTAAAAGAGTGATCCAGTCATGCCAGTGCTCTATTAACTGTTTATGAAAAGAAATCATATTTAATTTATGTTATACAATGACCTTTGGATGTCTTGACCAGAGCGCTTCCTTAATCACTAGTAAGTTTCTAATAATTTATTTTAAGACATGGAAATGCTTTGATGAATGAATGGCAAATTACACTTTTTTTATTCTACTATTAAGTCACTAGATAATTTTGATATGTATTTTGTACACTGGTAGTGAAAAAAATGTGTTTCACGTTAGTCATGTTATGGTTGATAAACTATAAATATATATTAATAGTTATACTATTGTGTCTAAAAATAAATTAAAAATAAATCTCTAAAAGTGAAAATCATTTTTTACATTCTACAACTGCATTTAAGCATCACGACATAATATAACATGAAAAGTTTAAGATTTTCTTAAGATTACATTTAACTGTTATTAAATTATTAGTTTTTAAAGATTAACTTTAATTGAGAAATTTAATTTTCTATATTGTTAAATCCCAATAAAATAAAAATCGTATCTTATAAATCAAAATCTTATAAATGAAAATATCTTGATCTTGAATATTGTGCACCCCTACACAAGAGCTGATGTTACATGCTTTGTACTAAGGTCTTTAATATTCATAGCCTGTCCTTATGAAAACCCTTTTTTCCCCTACACTTAACATCCATACAGTAGAATTTGTGTGATCAGCTGTATAATATATTGATGTTGATGTTGCCATTAAGCTATGTCATGTGGGATGGACAAGGGGACCAAAGTATGTCTTTGTGTTCAGGAATATAGAACATTTCATCATCATGATTCTACTTGTATACCTTTGTCCATGTATGTTCAGGAATTCAAGTGAAAAGAAATGTGTGTTTGTTTGCCTTAGATACCAAATGTCAACACCTTCCTTATTATGTTTGCAAAGTGGATGCCATTTTGCCAGTCATATAAGCTCTGGCATCAACTGACAAGCCTTGCAGGTCGTAGCTACTAGAACTGACAGAATTCCAAAGTGTGTGTGTGTGTGAGTGTGTGAGTGAGAGAGAGGTTTAGAGATGTCAGTTTGTTGTAAATTATTTTTGTAGGACACATCTAATCAAAAATGGGATGCATTGTCTAACTGTGGAAGCTACCTCTTCAACCGTAGTGGCTGCCAGTAGTGAGTAGTACATGTGGTTACGTTTTCATGTTTATTTTGTTGGTATGATTGCTTGCGCTGTAAATACATCTAGTTGTATGCTCTCACTGAATGAGTCATGCATTAGTTTGTACTGGGAGAAAATGACATACTGTATACAGACATTTTTGTAAACCAAACTATATAAACTGATTCTCTTTAAAGATAGGAGTGCTTGTCCTTTGTTATTAAGTTTCTCTCTTGATAGTTTAGTCTTCTTTTAGTTGATGAGTTAGTTACACGTGTTGTCATGCTCTTTTTATTCCAAGCTGAAATCCAAGGTCCTGACATTGCTCATTTAAATAGCAGTAGTCTCATTGATAGATTCAAAGTTTTATGCAGTATTGTGGCTGTCATCCTAAATTGGCTCTTTATAATACTGACTGCAGCTCCTAAAACTTCACCTTCGTGTCATAACAATGAACAGCGCTTTTCATTCAAAAATAGCAGCCATCCTCAATATTAAAATGTTTCATGTGGTTAATGCATTAATTATCCTTTAACCTGTCATGGCATTTAAATACCTGACAAGATTAGTTATTCAATTAATAGAGCATTGCTACGTTTTTAAAAAAGAGGAGAGTGTCTGGGTCAATGACGTGATGGGTCATTTTTTTGTCTAAAGGCCTTAATAATAAAAAACAAAGATATGACATCCAAAGTATGTAAGATAGTAAAACTTGATCTCTTTCATTGAATCCAAACGGTTTTAATTATATTTTATTACATATAAAGGTATTTTAAAGATTTTGAAGTGTCAAAAGGTCATTCGGTTTAATCGTCCGAAGACCAATACAGCCATTTCATTTGTGATTAAAATATCTTAAAATGTAGCTAATAAATTTATATATTTTTTATTCTGGCATGATTTTATAACATTATATATCAACATAGTGCAAAATGGTATTAAAATTATGTGTAGAGGTCATTGCTTTGTTATGAGAAAGAATGTCCAGAAAAATTAATTTCATTGATGTCATTCGGAGGAACCAATATAAAGGCACCATTTTGGATAAAGTCATGCGGTCAATATCATGTGACAGGATGTGATATCATTCAGACAACTGCAACAGACCACACGGTCGTGAAGCAAAGTAAGCAACTCACTCTTAACTATTTGAAAAATTCATGTTTTCACTTCCTTATACGCATGTCCCGAAATATCAGGTCATTCGGTACAACCGCTATAAAACATGGAAAATGTTGTAATATTTTAAAAACTTGTACTAAATATAAAATGTCTGATTGTCTTTTTGCAAGCTAGCTAGCCAGCTAACTTGCTAGCTAGCTAGATATCAGCCTGTTAGCATTGTTTGATAATATTGTCATTCGGTATTACCAAAAGTGTCATTCAGTAATACCGAAAATTTGGTTATACCGAATGACCTACTGGTTGTACCGAATGACAGCAATGTATGTAGGTCATATTTGTACATATCTGGAATAAATAAATATAACATTGTATTAATAGGAAATGTGAAGAGTATATTATTACATCATTTTGACCGAATTTTACTTAAATTGCAGATGCCTTTATCAAATAAGGAAAAAGGAGCTCGCTACTGGAAAAGGATCAAAGCTGATCCTGTTAAAAAAGAAGTGATACTTGCCAAAAGAAGAGAAAAGTATCTTTTTTTTATTATTTAATTATTATTATTACTATTATTATAATACTATATATAGTAGTAATTGCATCATAACACTGTTACAGTGCTTACAATCGGTTCTATTTTGCATTTAGAAACTAAAGAAAACTTAGTGATTAACAGGCACAACATGCCAATATTATATTATTATTAGTAGTAGCAGTAGTGGTAGTATGGGTGCTTTAGTTTTCTTTTTGTTTTTAGTTACCAGAGAAGAAAACTCAGTGGCAAAAAATAACACCTGTCAATTGATGAACTTGGCCAAAAGGATCAAGAAAAAAGGCGTCTTATATGGATGAGGGCAAAACGGAGGCAGAGAGAGAGAAGTTGAGGACCATAAACAATATACTGAACCTGAACCCCGAGTTTAAATGTGACACCTGACATTCCAGTGGATGAGGTACCACAGGAACCACCTTTGGCATCAGAACCAGAAGAAATCTTCTACTTTAAAGATGATGTGCATACAACAATTAGTGAGCCAGAAACCTCTAAATTCACGGTCCTCAAGATTATGACTCTCAGCTGATCCATGTCTATCTATAGGAATACGACGCCTATCACAGCAATCATATATACTGTAAGCTCTTTCAGTATTATCCACAGCTATCGCGTTTCTCAGGAGCTAATTACCCTCCTCCATCCCCAGCTCCTCCTGTCTCCAGTCAGGATTTGGCATTCTGATTCCCCTTTGAATCAAGACTAAATTCTCTAATTATCTTGTACATTAAAATATTAAATTAATGATATCTGCTATACATTCATGTTGGTTCTGTTCTGTTTACCCTAAGGGGGGTTATAGAGGGAATGCATTAACGTCACTTTCCCACCGGAACACGCCCCCTCAGCCGGATTGAGTGGCAGAAGAGCAGCTGCGTGACTGGATTTAATAGGTGAAACTGCGAAAACGCAAGTAAAACAAACGATTATCAGTTTAAACTAAAGATTGGACTCAATATAGTGTTCCTTACAACTTACTAAAGATCCAGTGATCTATGGATATTGACATTCAGCCAGGAATCGTGTTTCCTGACATTTAAATCTCCAGTAGGTAGCTTTTGTAAACAAATATTTGTTAAAACTGTCATTATGTCCTCACAGTAGAATATGAGACAGATAATCTGTGGAAAAAATCTAGCTCCTCTGGCTCCTCCCTGTGGTCCTATTGCCATTTGCAGAAATACACCGCTCCCGGTCAGAAACAACCAATCAGAGCCAGGAGGAATGTCTTAGCAGTGTCAATCACGCTCGTGTACGCGCTGATCACCCCTCTCTTGCACAGCGCGAGCGCGTACCGTCGTTCGTGACTCTCCTGTTCGAACTCGTTCATCCAAATGAACGAATCTTTTTTCGAGTCATTTCGTTCATTCAACGAACGAAATGACTCGCAAAAAGATTTGTTCATTTCGAACGAGTCTTTTTTGGAGTCATTTCGTTCATTCAACGAACGAAATGATTCGAAAAAGATTTGTTCATTTTGATGAACGAGTTCAAACAGGAGAGTCACGAACGTGCATCACAGAACAGAGCAAGGCGAGCATTTGTGCTTACAAAACTTAAAGTTTTTTTTTTATTTTTGGAATGACCGATCGTTTCGCTAGATAAGACCCTTATTCATCGTCTGGTATCGTTTAAAGCCCTTTGAAGCTGCAATGAAACTGTCATTTGGTCCTTGAAACGTTTGTGTCCTATTGAACTCCATTATATGGAGAAAAAGCCTGGAATGTTTTCATCAAAAACCTTAATTTCTTTTCGACTGAAGAAAGAAAGACATGGACATCTTGGATGCCATGGGGGTGAGTAAATTATCAGCAAAAGTTTTTTTTAAAAGTGAACTAATCCTTTAACGTTATCTTACTAGCTATTTATAACTTATAGAAAGAGTGCAACGTTATAAAGTTACATGTATTGCAAAATACATAATGATTTGAGGACCAAGTTTGTAGTATTGACCAAAGTATTGGCAGGCCATAGTCAATGTAAAGCATATTGTTGATGTTTCGTCCCTATTAGTGAATGTTCCATAACTGTTTATAATCTGCCGTCATCGGTGGTCCTGTTTACTAGTCTGCGCGTTCACGGCAGGCTCCGCTGTGGGGGAGGAGCTGTGGAGGGAGGGCTGTAGCGCAGCAGAGAGCAAGAGGGTTGGACCTGGAAGTTGTGCTTGTTCAAATTTTCAGGCTAAGTCAACATTTTCTCAAAACTCCCTACTGCAACTTTATATGTGCCTGATTTTGACACCGAGTAAATACATACAGCAAATTTGCCTGTGAACGCTTTATATAAATACAATATAGGCAGGTCTAAATCCAGGTGATCACTTATATCAATGTTATATATATCATCATATCGTGTAGACTTAAAACTTGTATAGTTTTTTGTCAGTGTTTATTTAAAAATGTCAAATTATACAGTGGTAAATATTTGATTGATGAGTTGTCACTGCAATATATAACAATACAATATATAGAGAATGATTTTACCACTAAATTCAGCATATTGACACAAAAATGATAACTGCAAATCCACCTTTCGCTGCCTGGCGTCCAGTTGTTTCTATGAATTGCAGCGATCTATTTGCTTCTCTGTTCTGTAGCTTTAGGTAGTCTGTAAAAATTTACCTCATATTTCTTGTCAAATCTAGTTGTACAGTCAGTCTCAAAGCTCTTTCCCGTTTTAGACGCGTTTTGTGTGTTTTTCCGCAGCATTCACGCTGAAAACCAATGCTGCCGCTCAGTCTTTTTGCCACTTGTGGGCGTAACCGCAGTCACTCCGGCCAACGCTGACGTCACATGCATACCCTCTATTGCTGCTCTCCCTGCTCTTATCCATGCTAGGCTGCCCAAAACAGAACCAGACCGCCAATCCAAAATGTATGCTAATTGTCAATTGTATTTGATGATAGTGATCCTGACAGAAATGTTTTCATGTTTGATGCACTTTTTTGCATTAATATTATATTACAAATAAAATGTGCTTTTGTAACTATTTTTGTCTGTGTATTGTCTTAATAAATATAATGTCAATGGCAGCAGACTTAGTCATTCGGTATAACCAGCCTTGGTCATTCAGTAAAACCAATATATAGTAAATATTTAAATGGAATAATATTGTTTTTAATAACTAAAGGAACTACAATAATACAAATATAAAGTATTTTTTTCTACATTTACCCTTTTCTCATTTCCCTGTGCAATGTTTTACTGGAACATGTATAGGAGGGTTTAGAGTAGTCCAATCAAATGATTACATTTATGAGATCAGTGATAATGTTATTTTATATTTCTTCCATGGTACACACTATATAATATCTCAACATCAATGTCAAATCAGGTTTTTTCATGAATAATTATCTAAAAATTAATAATTTTAGATATATTCATGGTTAAACCGAATGACTTTTTGGTGACAAATTTTGTCTTGTAAAAAATGACTTAAGAAGTGTTAATTGATTGTAAAAACAACAATCTCATTAGTAAAACTAAAAAATGGTTTCAAAATTAATTATAGGCCTATCTCGATTCATTTTTTGTACACTTTTAAAACCCTTATTCGTCAATGAGCTGCATGTCTACAAATCAATCGTCTGTTAAGCCCATGGGAATTGTATGTTCCCTAAAAGAAAAAAACATCACAGCCGGTTCTGTGGAAAACGGCTCCGCCAATCAAGCAGCCTGGTCGGGGATTGTGGAACCACCAGACACTGCCAGAAGGGATAGGGAGGGATTCTTAATAAAGGGAATAGTCAATTCTTTTTTTCTGCTTCTTATTTTCGTCTTATCAGATTCCCATGCTTAACTGGAGAGGGGCGGAATAAGAACATTTGAAGTAGACCCCCTGGAGCTCATCGTCGAGTTGCTAAAACATCTCAGTGGGAATCTTTCCTAAGGTGCTCGTAATTGTACCAAGCGCTTTAGCGTCAATGCTTTCTGCAATATTACAGTCACGCTGGTTAACGCTTGATAAACTGCCATCTTACGTACTTTTAATACAGATCTTTGCACACTAAACATCCATGATTGAAGATTCTGATCTTACCTGACTTACGGGCTGCGGTTTGGTGTTTGAGGAGATCTATAGTTTTCTTTGCAGACCTCACTGCGTTTGTTGAATGAATAGCTTTGATTAGGCAGGGGTGAGAAGTAGCCTGCCAGGATTTGTTATTACCTTAATGTTCCTGGTGATAGACTAAAACCATCCAGGCTGAGAAAAAGACTCATTACTAAAACTAATATCACCGTCAGTACTAAATATACGGCTTGTGACAGGCAATTCAACATGTAATTAGTGATTCTGACAGGAAGGAGGCCTCATATGCTCCAGCTCTTAACAGTCCAGCAGATGGTTGTGGCTTGTAGGCTCCTCTAGATGGCAGTGCTGTTCAGCTGGTTTACAGAGTAACGCTTTCTCATTTTCTGTGCTACTTCAGCTTTACATTAAACTGGAGATTTTCCACAGTCGCTGAGAGCCTCTGATCTTTCCAAATGTCCTCCTGTAACCTTCATAAGTGTACACTGCATATGGACCTGCTTAGCCACTACTAGCAGAGAAACCTGCTAGAGGTCGGATAATAAATTAAGCGCCCACTTACTATTAACGTTAGGCCTAATAAAAATTTGCATAGATTTAAAAACTCAGAATGTCTTTACATCTCTGTATAGGCCACACTCTAACTTCAAGAGTCATGTAAATATGATCCAGATATATGGCCTATATTTTTGTTGTTTCCGGTAGGCTATTTATTTTACTAGGGGAGCACGGGGCACAATGTAACGCGGGGCTAGTTGTAACACACTTGTTTTAAATACTTCCACACATGCCAGCAAGATGAAACTTAGTGTATATACACTAGTTGCCATATCAACACTATATAGAGAAAAAAATTGCACCAAAATTCAGAAATCTTTGTAAGATATCACTGAACATTTATTTAACTATAGCAAAAGTACATTTCTTACTTAAGTTAATTTTTCATCTCTATTTTTTGTGTTTATTTAAAATGAGACAAATCTGATATTATTTTAATCTCCAATCTGTTGTTTAACAGTTGATATAGTTCTTTAATGCTTTGCTAACTAGCTGAAGACACTAGCAGGTTTTAAACCCCAGATGTGCAGTTGGGGCATGTTGTAACACTGCGTTACAATGTGCGCCTATTAGAAATATGCTATTATATTCTATACTTTTATGAATTCTATTGAGAAAACATGAGAAACATGTAAATAAAGACTGAGAGTCAATGTTCAGAAATTATTAATTATTATTTTGGTTTGAACTATGCTGTATAGCTGTGTTTTCCGGTGTGTTTGTTGTCAAACTCAAAAATTCGTTTATTTTTAATTATTAAAAAATCCCATTATTTTATTTGAAAAAGTTAATAATTGTATTTTATTAAGAAAATATTTTGGTTTGACTTGTATATTTTTTTTGATTAGATCAGATAGCATTTTAAGCTGTCATATGGTGATGTTACAATGTGCCCCTCACATGTTACAATGTACCCCACCTATGGGGCATGTTGTCACATTTCACTTCCATTCTTTCGGGGTAAATCAAGAAAAAAGTATACACTGTATTAATAAAACAAAACCACATAATTGTACTAGACATGTGGGAAAAAATAAATACTCTAAACCCTAAGTAGATTTACACAAACTGAGAAAGTCAAAAAACGTTACGTTGTGCCCCGCTCTCCCCTATTTCCAATATCTGGTACAGGCAACTGCTGCAATCAATTTACCATACAAAGATGTAGGCCTATGACATTGCCATTTTATAAAGTATTTAGTCTCCAAGAGTGTTGCTATGGTGATACTGTGAACTGGAAAAGCTAATAGCTTTATTAGCCTAATGGTACCTGATTTTTTTTATCCATTTTTATTTACATATTTAAACATTACTACAGTAGCTACTTTCTGTACCTACTCAATTATTTAATGTTCGTACTCATTTGAGTGAGATTATAATGCAAAATAGGTATCTCCGAAAGGTCTGCGACAGATATAAATATATCCATAAATGATTTTTAAATGTCACATAAAACTGTACCATCTTGCCATTAAGGATGCGTACAGTTAATCTAGTACTCCGATGTGACAGCGACGATCAATCATGAAAACTATGATCGTCGTGACTAAAAATATATTTCTTTTTTTCTGATTGGCTACCGTATATAGACCTCCAGGGCCTTACGCCAATTTCTTAAAAGAGTTTGCTGACTTTCTATCAGATCTTTTGGTCAACGTCGATAAAGCATTAATTGTTGGAGATTTTAACATACACGTAGATAATTTAAATGATGCGTTAGGGGCTGCGTTTACAGATTTATTAAACTCCTTCGGGGTTAAGCAAAACGTCACCGGACCAACTCATCGTCTTAATCATACACTCGATTTAATTATATCATATGGAACCGATCCAACCGATATAGATATCATTCCAGAAAGTGATGATGTCACTGACCACTACTTGGTAACTTGGATATTACGCACTGCTGTAATATGTCATGCTGCGCCACGTTATCGACCAGGTAGAACAATTCGTCCATCCACCATAGATCATTTCTCAAGTAGCTTATCTGATCTGTCTCAGCTGCTGCCTGAACCCAAACAAACAGATGAACTAGACGAACTAACTAGCACTATGAGCACCATTCTCTCTAGAACATTGGATATTGTTGAACCCATTAGATTAAAAAAGGTCAGAGAAAAAAGTATAGCACCATGGTACAATAATACTACGTATGTTTTAAAGAGAGAAAAGCGTAATTTAGAGCGTAAATGGAAAAAAACTAATTTAGAGGTCTTTAGAATCGCGTGGAAAGACAGTATGTCACTTTATAAAAAGGCACTTAAAACGGCCAGGGCTGAGCACCTCAGCAAATTAATAGAAAACAACCGAAATAATCCAAGGTTTTTATTTAATACCGTGGCTAGACTAAAAAATAAACAGACGTTGTCTGAACAAAATACCTCGTTACAGTTTAGTAGTAATGATTTCATGAACTTCCAGCCCAGTCTCATCCCAAGACGTCATATGACTGACACTTTTGACCATACGTCAACATCCGACGTTTTAGGGTACCCTTTAACGTCAGTTAGATGACGCTATCTAATCCTAACCCTACCCCAGACCTAAACCTACCCGCGTCATCTAACTGGCGCTAAAGGTAAAGCGTCAGTAGATGACGCCCTAGGATCGTCATCTAACTGACGTTAAAGGGTACCCTAAAACGCCGGATGTTGACATATGGTCAAAAGCGTCAGTCATATGACGTCTTGGGATGAGACTGTGTTAGAACTTCTTCACCGAGAAAATTGAAAGCATCAGAATCAAACGTAAACGTTCGATCTTTGCTTGTGCCTTATAATTCGGCCGCAATTATCACCCCGCAAGAACAATTACAATGCTTTACAACCATAGAACAAAAAGAGTTAAATAAACTTATCACTTCATCTAAAACAACAACATGTTTATTAGATCCTATACCAACTGAACTACTGAAAGAAGTGTTACCTATAGTGGAAGAGCCTCTTCTCAATATTATTAACTCATCTTTATCTTTAGGTCATGTTCCAAGAACGTTCAAGCTGGCAGTTATAAAACCTCTTATTAAGAAACCACAATTAGATCCAAATAACCTAGCAAATTACAGACCCATTTCGAATCTTCCATTTATGTCAAAAATATTAGAAAAAGTTGTGTACGCTCAACTCGGCTCTTTCTTGCAAGAAAACGACATCTATGAAAAGTTTCAGTCTGGATTCAGGCCACATCATAGCACTGAAACTGCGCTTGTTAGAATCACAAATGATTTACTTTTAGCTTCGGACCAAGGCTGTATCTCAGTACTAGTTTTACTTGATCTTAGTGCCGCGTTCTATACTATAGATCACACAATACTCTTAGATTGACTACAAAATTACACTGGTGTTCAAGGACAAGCATTAAGCTGGTTCAGGTCATACTTATCTGACCGCTACCATTTCGTCTACTTAAATGGAGAAAAATCGATTATAACTTCGGCAAACTATGGAGTGCCGCAGGGATCTGTGTTAGGCCCTTTATTATTCTCAATATATATGCTGCCACTTGGTAATATTCTAAGGAAACATGGAATTAGTTTCCATTGTTATGCTGATGACACTCAAATATATATTTCATCACGGCCAGATGAATACGCTAAATTATCCAAATTGACAGATTGTGTTAAAGATATAAAAGATTGGATGACACGTAATTTTCTTTTATTAAATCCAGACAAGACAGAGGTAATACTTATCGGTTCTAAAAACCGTCCACAAAACCTTTAACAGCACGACTTTAACATAGTAGGATGCCCTGTTACTTTATCCGCTACAGTAAAAGACCTGGGTGTTACATTAGACTGCAACCTGTCTTTTGAAAAGCATATTTCATATGTTACAAAAACTGCCTTTTTCCACCTTAGAAACATTGCTAAGCTACGTAATATGCTATCAGTCTCTGATGCAGAAAAGTTAGTTCATGCATTCATGACCTCGAGACTAGATTACTGTAATGCTTTATTAGCTGGTTGTCCTGCATCTTCAATAAACAAGCTACAGTTAGTCCAAAATGCAGCCGCTAGAGTTCTTACTAGATCAAGAAAATATGATCATATAACACCGATTTTATCATCACTTCATTGGTTACCTATAAAGTTCCGTATTAAATACAAGGTATTGCTTTTGACTTATAAAGCTCTAAATGGTTTAGCTCCAGTCTATTTAACGGATCTTCTATCGCCTTACAATCCATCGCGCTCTTTAAGATCACTAAATTCGAGGCTTCTGGTCATTCCTAGGATATCCAGATCCACCAAAGGAGGCAGAGCATTTTCACATTTAGCTCCGAATCTCTGGAATAGCCTTCCTGATATTGTTCGTAGCTCAGACTCGCTCTCCCAATTTAAAACTAGACTGAAGACGCATCTATTTAGCCAGGCATTCATATAATTTTTTTATCTTACAGTTACTGTAAATTCGGCCTCTAGTTCATAAACGCCAGAGGAGAACTGGCCCCCGACTGAGCCTGGGTTCTCCCAAGGTTTTTTTTCTCCATTGGGTCATCTGATGGGGTGTTAGGACACCATTAGGTCACTGGATGGAGTTTTTCGGTTCCTTGCCACTGTTGCATTTGGCTTGCTAAGTTGGGGATATTCAAATGAATTAACCAATCATACCATTGATCAGCTCTACCAAACTTGGATGTCTTTTTTCCAGTAATAAACAAACATTGTTAAGTTGTTTTGATTGATACTGTGAAGCAGCTTTGATACAATCTGTATTGTGAAAAGCGCTATATAAATATATTTGACTTGACTTGACTTGATTGGTTACTGCGGCATTTAGGGCGGTAGGCCTACCAGAGGTCTGATTGCTTAAAGCTGCAGTCCATAGCTTTTTTAAGTTAAAAATGATCCAAATTAATTATTTAAAAAAAAACATCTTCCGCCTGTGTTCAAAACTATCTGCTTGCCATAGCTAGATTCAAAACGGTTAGCTTCTAATAATGATTTTAATGCCAGTGGTACTGGGTTTTCGCGGGAAATTCGAGCATGTCTTTGCGTCATTACTTCACACCCGTACACATAAAGAAGGAGTTTCGGCTAGCCGGCTATACTGCGCGTGAGAAGATGTAGAGATAGGCTTTTCTCGCAGCACTTTACATGATTAAACTTATGGCGGATCCAGAAAGATCCAGACAACAATCATCAGTGTCAACTGGAGATCAACCAGTTATAAAACCCAAAAGACTTCGTACTTCGGATTTAAGGTGGAAAGAGAAAGAAACCGTCTCATGCGAACACAAGGATACACATCGGTGGGGCTTTTGAAAGGTGCGTGAACTCCTCCCGAAGGGGTTCGAAACGGATGAAGAGACAGCTTTTTCTGCTGAACAAGTAAGACATTTCAATAGTTCAATCGTGTAACAGTACGTTTTCTTAATTCACACAGTTATGGAGTTTCCTTTGTTGTGCCTTTCTCGTTTAGCTATTATGGAGAATATTAATTATGAACTACACAGGTAATCATAAAACACATTAAATAACGTTAGTCACGCAATGCTGATGTTGTTAACATGAACAATTTGAGAACAAAGTAGGCTATGATTTGCACGGTTGCTGTAAATCGCGCTGATTAAATCTAACGATCGCTTGTCATGTCGAATGCTTTTCCCCCCTTTAGTTGATCAGAACAAAAATGGATGTTACTTACTTGTTCAGAAGACGTTTTCCGGTGAAAATTCTTATGTTGGTCAAGCTTTCAAAAAGTGAATCTGTGATTCTGAATGACAGTATCCACACAGCGCGGTGATTGACAGCAGCACTCGCCTCAAAACCATACCTGTCAAGTATCCCGTTTTGGCCGGGAAAGTCCCGTATTTAACCCTTCTTTCCCGCCGTCCTACCGTAGGCTATTAGTATTTTCCCGTAAATCTCCCGTATTTTAACCTGCGTTATTAAAAAATAATAATACCCCGGGCGATTAAAAAACAAAAAAACATTCCCAATCTGAGCTCTGTCACTAGCCTCGCGATAACTGCCACCTACAGTAGCCTACTACAGGTACTGTGGGTACTGTAGGTGGCAGTTATGGAAAGCCTTTAGGGCCAAAAACACGCGAATTTTAACGCGTATTTCACGTGTAAAATACGCGTAAAATACACGTGAAATACGCGTTGATTATGTCACGCGTATTTTACGCGTATTTTACACGAGAAATACGCGTGAAATACACGTTGATTATGTATAAAATACGCGTGAAATACGCTTTAAAAATCAGTATGAACGGGTCGGTGTCATTGGCTGCTGAAGACTTGGGTCTAACCATTTCTGTGAGCTTAGAGGGGTGTGTACCTTTCATAGACAAGGCTACCGCCAGTTTACATTCTATAGATCAGCTTATTCAGGTTTTTTGTATAACCTATATGAATAATATATTTAAATAGCAGTTTTATGACAATTTAGATAAAAATAAAATTAACTTGTTTTTCTCCACTCATGCCTTTTTGTAAATAAAGATGAGCAATTTGAGACTTTGAAATCCTGCAGTAAAGTGAATTGCAGTTGTCTAAACGTGAGGTGATAAAAGCATGAACTGCCATCTCTAGAGTTTGATGATTAAGGAAAAATTTGACTTTAGACAGCAGACGAAGTTGATAAAACTTGAACTTTTAAAATACAAGTACAATGTAAAAACATGTAGCCTTTAGGTACACAATAAGTGCATTGTATTGTTGTATCTAATTATTTAAATGTTAGAGCATAATAGTTAAGGACACACTTAATATAAAGTGGGACCCAGTTTATTTATTTATTTTCAGTGTACTGTGTGCGGTCATGTATGCAGCCATATATCAAGGTGGACCTCACACAGCAGGGGCACATTCACAGTGTCATTACATGGACATTTATCAACCTTATCATAGAAGGCTTTAATAAAATAAAGCTAACAGACATAGGCGTCGATTTCGGGGATGCGGTGATTTCGTACCACCAGATTTCGTCATGAGTCATTTTGTACCCACCACTTTTAACTTCCGTCCATATTAATTTGACTTTTGATTCGATTTTTTGGACCGTTTTCAATGGTTATGAGGAGCAATATGAGAGAGAAATTTGGCAATCATTGTCTGACCCAGCAAAAAAAACACTATAATACATTTTTTATTGATTTTTCTGTTCGCATTTATGAGGGAAAAAACAACGTATCAGTTCTCATTTACGGACGTGAGCGTTCAGAAAGCGGCACTAAAAGACTTCTTTAAAACTTTCACAGAGACCTCAAACAGAACAGCTGCCTTTGTTTACATTTATTTTCGTTTTGTATTAATTATATCTTAATTTTAATCAATGTTTCATGAACCAATTGTCTGGATTTATTTAATAAATAAGAAGTAAATATAGCAGAATCACGACATGGAGGCGCCGGCGAGTGAATTGGAGTTCGTCTCTTAAATTAACCGAAACTCGGCGTATAATGCACATTCACATTCACAGCGTATTTAGATGCATTTATAATCATTACTTTTACCGGTTCTTTGTGGCAAGCTTTATGCGTGCGGTCGTGCGCTTGAGCACAAATTATGAGCTTTTGGCAATTTTTTTTTAAAATTATTGACAAAATTAGAATATAGTAAAAGGTTTTTTTTGTGTGAAAGTTTTGGGTGGGCCTGTTGAAAAGTGGGGCCGTGCCTGAGCTACAGGACATCGTCTTTGAAAACATAACCTGCGCGAAAGAGAGAAAAAAAATTAATACGTCATTGTACCCAGCACTTCTGAAAATGCACTTCCGAATGCGTCTCTGTCCCCAGCACATTTCAAACCAAACTGACCCATGATAACAAAGATAGATTGACAGGTGACACTGCAATGACTACCCTTTTAAATTGCTAATTTAACCCTTTACACTGTTTTTTTTTTTTTTTTTACATCAGCAGGGTTCACTTGGAATGCTCCGAATGCAATGGGCAAACACGGTCCTCAAGGGTCAATGCCCTCTGCCCTGCAGAGTTCAGCTTCATTTCATTTTTTCTAAATGTAATACATTTTCAGTGAAATCAATTCTGATTTTAAATAGTAATGCATATGTTAACAAACTGACCCACTGTACCTTTTATCATGCAGATGATTTGTATGAATTTATGATCACAAGCTTGGATGTGTTCTGTCAGTACTTGAGGAAGGTAAAGTAAGTGGGGAACTGAAAAAAAAAAAAGAGTTGGCTTTATAGCACAGTCTCATTTCAGTAAACTGCTGGTTAGGTATGAAATATGCCACATGGTGTCCGGTAAGAGACTTGGTGAACATATGTTGGAAATTTGAGAGTAACCTGTTTATTTGTCACCACAACAACTCAGTTACTAAGAGACGGATGATGGACGCTACGACAGAGACGGAAGGCACCCCTGCCACAAAAACAAACCCCTCATGTAAATACCGCGATCAATGGGACAGCGAATTTACTTTTCTGAAGAGGAGCAGGGTAGGGGACAGTCACGCATTTTGTAACTGCGACTTTAGCATCTTAAAACCTGTTAACCGTTGCCAGTGCGCCGACGCACTGAAGCGTTTTTTTGTTTTGTTTAAATAGTTCAAAGTTACTATCAGATTTAATGTTATTACCTTGACAAACTATACATAATTAAAAAGATATAACACTCAAGTTTCAGTATTTGACCACTATTGTATTCTCAGAAACGTATAGTGACAGTTATGTCTTAATTTGTGTCAGGAGTTATGTGATCAAAAAATGAGTCGACACCTTTAATATGAATTATGAGCGTCAGCCGGTCTCATTCAGAAAAAAATCCTATGAGTTCGTCATGACAGCGCTTAACAAAACAACGTCCCTCAGGGCTTTTAGCTAAAAAATGTACAGATTTGGAGAAATATTGATAGATTCTCATAGGTTTACATCCGATTTATATAGACAGGAATAATATTTATTGAGTGTACCCAAATGTGCCGATGTAATCATGAGCGCTGGATACTCTGATGTATTGTTTTTTCAATCCATACTGGCAGCCTGAGGGCGCCCTGTGCACATGCAGTCCATATATGGAACACATGAAGAAGAGCCATATCATGTGACATTCAGGAAGTTCCTCAATACTAAATACAGAGTTTTAGACTTGTCATCTTCAGAATATAGATATAACATGGTCAGACATGTGGCTTTAGTGCAGTGCATTCTTAGATGGATACAATGCCAACTTCAATTTTATTTTATTTTCAAGATGTTTCATAAAAAATAAATTTCTAATAACTTTACAAAAATTTGTAGCTATTAATAACTATTTTTTCATTATGACAATAATTAATTCTACATTTACAATAAACTGCCAGGTGTCAGCTTTCAAATTAGATCATACTTGTGTTTGTAGTGCAAAGGGTTTATGAACTGTATCTGTTTCAGTTTGGGTATGCCATTTCTGGGGATTTTTCAAAAGTGGGGTTGGAGCCTAACAGGTAAAAGAATGCAAAGTCTGCAACAAATTTGAACAGTAACTCACTAAAAGAGTAAAGAAAAGTTATGTGACATGTAAAGAAAAACTGTAAAAGTAAAGCAATATGAAACGAAAAGAATGTGTGGAATGAAAATAAAATGTAAATGTAGAGACAAACAATGTTAAATGAACTATAGCACTTAAAATGTAAGGGATAACGTTACTGGAGCTTGGTTGGGGTGGTGGGACTGCTCGCGGTGGGCGCCGGGAAAATTTCCCTTATTTTCAAATCCAAAACTTGACAGGTATGCTCAAAACACTGTGTTCATCCGCGCTGTTTCATGCCGATTTACAACCCACGTAAAGATGATAATTCCGCGAATCACTGCAGTTACAGATTTCGAACAGAGATGGCGACAAAAAGGGAAAAAGCTACGGACTGCAGCTTTAACATAGGACAGCATGCCGTCCAGACCTGCGAATAAAGTGAAACTATGGATTTGAAAGCGTGCAGTGATGCCTGGAATCACTTTGATCATGAAACTACAAGTGCAAGATGTGCTATATACTTAACATTATAATGAGAACAACATTTTAATAGAATGTTGTAAATTCTTTATGCTTTAGTCGCCCGTGTTTCAGCATTGCTGTTAGGGGAAAGAGCGCAGCCACAACGTACGGGAGTTACACATTCAGACAAACATCAAGTACACGTGTGCATTAGCATCCTTTTCTGAAAATTTTACAAAAATGTCCATCCTTGCCACGTAGGCTACACTGGAAAACTTGAATCATTAAGAAAGTATGGAGAAAGGCCCAAGCAGAGCCGTCAGTGCTGCAATTTAGTGAGCTAGAAATCTCCAAGCCTTTCAAATTATGCTTTCTTCACCATGTGCAGAATTTTACAAGGTTTCATTAAACAGAGTCATTAGCACATAAAAGTCATTCAGAGCACAGTATCTCTCTTCAGCCACAAATCTCTCCTAGAGCAGATTCTAGATAAAGGACAAACTGGAGGGAGTGACGCTGGACCCGAACCATAGAAAAGAGAATATTGCTAAAAGAAAAGGAAAATCTTTTGGCATTCAGATTGTTGATTCTTTCTGGCATGAAATGAATAAGCAAAAGTGGAGCTGTCCATCTGGACCTGGAAGAGACAACGTAGACTGAGTTTGTCAAGAAACTTAAGCTGTTAAAAATTCTTAAGCTGTTAAAAAGCTGTTTTCATTTTAGTTTTAGTAATAATTTTATGATGTGCTTTTGTCTTTTCAATTAGTTTCTTTCAATTTAGCTTTAATACTTGTTTATTTCAAATTTAGTCATTTTAGTAGCTACTTATTTCAGTTCTAATTTTCATTTCAGTTTTTTAAATTTACATGTTATTTTATTTCAGCATTATTTCAATTATCAAATATTATTTTGAATCATTTTAGTTTTTCTTTTTGTTAAAGATAACAGTGCTGAAAATAATCCATATGAAAAGAATTAGCCTAGTCATATCATCACCTTACTTTAAAGTAAAAAACAAACACATTAAAGACAATTAAGCTTTCTAAAAATTGTAATTTCTCATATTCTGATTTTCAAACTATGCCATGTACCAATAAATTAAGAGGCCAATCTGTTTGGCTATATTAAATATTTTTTAGACTCAATGACTAGTCAAATAGCAGCTGCATAAGCAGTTAGTCAAATACCTGTCTAGTGATTGGTGACATGCTTAAAATAATTCGGAGCTGAAATAAAGGAAAGTCTCCATCAACAAGGTCAATACATAACCACACCAATATAACATATTAGACTGATTGTTTGCTCAGTAGAGCCAAGTGTGTTTACTTAGTTTAGAATAAATATACAGTCAGACAGCCTGTAAACGGAAAGTTAGTTCCAGTTGATTTTTAACGTCACCCCTATAACAATAAAAAGTTAGTATTATTTCTATCCACTCAAGAGGCTGCTAATAGCACAGTTCCTCTCCCCGTGGCCTTGTCTGTGGTATCTCTGACAACACACTCTGCTCATATCAGCAGACATTATTTGATAAAGGGAGCAAAGGGCACGAAAGTGCTGAGGGATTAGCATTCGCTAACATTACAAGGTAATTCACAGTGGCACATCTGCCATCTTGATTGTTTGTACAGAAAGCACATACCTAATCACACTGAGTTGCCCGTTTTCATCTCCCCTGGCTTTCCTCTCTCAACGGCTGAAGGTGATCACCACCTCATTGGGGAACGGCTTCAGCTTAGCCACATCCTGCTTATGCAAGCTTTATCTCTCGCTGTCAAACATCTCACACAGATGCACCGTGGCAAGGCTCATTTTTAAGCCTCTGTGTTGATGAGTAAAGCTTCTGGGATGTTATGCTTTCCCAATTCATGTTAGGTTATCCACATAATTTTACTAGATACTAGGCCCTACGCTATGCATATTAGAGGTTTTCGTGAGTAATGCATAGAAATGTACAACTATTGGTAGCTCATTACGCAACTGGAATACTTGATTCTGTTTGGTTGACCCTGATATCCAGTGATCAGATACTTCTCAATATTCACTGTCGGACACGGAAAAGCTGTATATCAGACATCAACAATTGAGTGTCCCTGCACACACTGGTCAACCCCAGCTAACAATGTTCTCAAAACATTCTGGAAAAAGTTTCTCTCAAAGTTATGAACAAACATTCTTCCAATAACATCAATAGAATATTTGTAGGCTACATTGTTATCTGGTCTTTAATAATGTTCTCCAAACATTAGCCAAAAAACATAATTTCTACATTGTTTATTCACTTTGTTTCAGAGAACATTCAAATGTAACATTCTCAAAATGTTTGCAGATTGAGAAAATTGAATGTTTCCTAAACAATTACATAACCATGAAAAAATTTAATTAAAACTGTTTTGTACGTTCACAGAACATTCAGAAATAACTTTTTTATAGCTTAATGGTAACATTAGCAATACACGTTTTTGTTAACTGGTACCTCTTTGCTATATTGAGTGCCTGATTATGAAACTTACACACTTGGCATTTGATTTGTCATCTTACATTGGTATGATGTGATATAATGGTAAATGAACAAGACTATAGATTGTGAAATTAAATATTTTCTGTTCTTTAACTGCTCAGCCTGCTAGCTTAGCATACCTTTAGCCTTTGTGTATTAAATGTGATAATGTACAGTATGTAAATTGTTTAATGTATAATATGAGTTTGCATGAAATCAACACTGAACTCCTTGTCATGATCTTACTATGTCCAGTGGAAAGTCACACCATGATCTCACATTGAGCAAGCAGGTGGGTTTGTTGTGATGTCATGAAATGAGTGTCAGATAATCCATTACTGCTCTTCATTCTGCCATTCACTCATATCAGCCATGCCATCCCACAGGGCCGCTCTAATTCACTCGGACACTGTGAAGTTCCTCGCAGTAGGTGGTTGTTTTAAGGTTAGCTGGGCCCTAGTACCCCTTTTTCCTCTTCATTCCAGCTGTCTCTCAGCAGCTGTTTCTCCCTGCCACTGATTTAGGCATCCATTGCAATAGGATGTAAAACAAAGCAGCCTTACTGAAACATTAATGACTCTTAACTCTTGTTCTAGACACACTTTTATCCTCTGGCTCAACCTTAAGTATTCATCCGCTGTGATAGGCAGAACACTGGTTTGAATGCTGCAGTGTGTATCATAATTGAGCAAGTTTAAGCCTGACAGTACTTTGTGTTCTATCAAATGTGTATTGTGTTTTCAAATGCTACAGCATCTTAGGCTGTCGAGCCGCTGTCCCTGCTGGAAACAAACTGAGGCTGTAAAATAAATGAGATGTTGAATATGAAGGAGGGAAGGAAGGAAGGAAGGAAGGAAGTGGGATGAAGGGAGACGAGCTGCACGCTTCTTGACTCTGGAGGAAAATATTTTGGTAACACTTTACAATAATGTTCCTTATATTAGTTAACATGAACTAACAATGAAAAAAAATATTGTTAATCTTAGTTCATGTTCATTTCAACCATTACTAAAAGTAGTAGCTATCTGTTAAAATAATTTAATGGACCTAAACTCTCATGAGCTAACAATGAATAGTTGTAATTTTATCGTCCAACATTAACAAATATTGATAAATAGAGACTGTAATGAATTGCTCACTGTTAGTATTTTTAGTGGTCACACTTTAGACTAGGGTCCAATTCTCAATATTAACTACAACTTTTGCATCAATAATCTCCTAATTACTGCTTATTAATAGTTAGTAAGGTAGTTGTTAAGTTTAGGTATTGGGTACGATTGAGGGATGTAGAATATGGTCATGCAGAATGAGGCATTAATATGTGCTTTATAAGTATTAAAAACAGTCAATATCCCAGTAATATGCATGCTAATTAGCAACTGGTTAATAGTGAGAATTGGATCCTAAACTAAAGTTACCTTTTTAGTTAATGTATTAACTAAAAGGACCTTATTGTAAAGTGTTATTAAAGGTGTCATAAAATTCTGTCTGTCTTAACTTTGCGTCATTATGTAAGTAAATTATATAACTACAATTTACATAAATCTTCGAACGTTGTGCTTGCATGAATGAATTCAGGCACAGTAATAGATCGGTAACGAAATGAGATTGGTCATGGATTATCAAACATGACTTGGAGAGTTTCACTAGAACAGGCACTGGTCGCTGATTCAACTCAAGTCTGGCTACATTAACAAGCAGAGTTTTGTAAGCACGAGAGTCCATTGCCTTCATGGAATCACATGAGGCATTTTTTTCAGGAAACGCTTTTATTTTTTTTCCTCTTTGCAGACACTCTAGTACCTGTAGGGATACTTTACTGGCTATAAACCAAGCACCTGATTGATTATTCATGGACAAATGCTCATGGAAAGGACAGCATATATCAAGTAGTCACCCAAAAAAATTGCAGCAAACCAAATTTAACAATGCAACAGAGACAGAAGCTCTAAAGTCAAAGTAAAGGTGCACTGCAGAGGAGATATCCAGCCAAATATACTGACTGGCCGGTCCCTTATTCCCAATCACCTGATCATCAGGGCACTTTCACTGCTCTGCGGCTCAAGTGAATACAGCTCTTTACAGAAATATGAGGTAGATTAAAGTGCTGCAGTGTATATTTGTTCTCTGCTGACGTCTTTTAGATTATGAATGCTAAGTATGTGTTGTTTTTGTTTGTTTTTATATTATTTTATTCGAATAAATCCAAGTTGTCTCCCTCTTTGCTGTGTGTCATTGCAGGGGGATGTGACAGGAGGGCCAGCGGGGCAGTACACGTCTGCTTCCATTTGTCATAACGAAGAGCTGTCATGCAAGGTGTGTGTGTTGAAACACTTTTACATCGGCATGTGTTTGTCACTCTGGGATGGATCCGTGTCCATCCTCTGCATTCTGGAAGGGAGGCGTACATGTAAACATGTCACACATCACAATTATGTCTACATCACATGAGCGCTTAAATGAACACACAAACCCATCCATGTTCACGCGACATGCATGTCTAGTTAGGCGTAGAAATATGACATTTTGCTCAGCCACACATTCATACATGGTTATGCATGGTTAACTTCTCCCACATATTTTGCATTCTGAATCTCATTTCCACAGACACCCCCCTCCTTGACATGTCCACACACACATAACCACATCGAGATGGGGCTGTGAGGGTCGGCTGAGCACCTCCAGGCCAGATCCTCCTTTCCACATGAGTGTGTCCAGTCTCCATTCCTCACCCCCTCTCCTTCCCTCTCCTCTTGGGCCACGGGCTGCAACATGGCTCGGAATACTCTAAAGACACACTAAATCAAATCCTCATCGCAAGCTGTGTCTTTTATTAGAGTTATATAAGTGTGTATGACGGATAGAAAGAGAGCAAGGGAGTTGCTCCTGTTTTTTAGCTTCATGATGAGGGATGCCGGGGAGAAAATACATTTTTAAATCATGTCAATTTTATTGTTATGATTTTATCTACTAGTCTATAAAATTGTGTTTTAGGATTTGTTTGCAATTAACTGACCTCCTCAGATGTCGAAGTGATTGCCGCTGACCTTTGATGACTATAGCCTAATTCTGCACAGATACATGGCGATTTTTAAATCACAGCACTCAGTCTTACTTGGTCTGATGCACTAAGGTGGGGGATCTCAGAGCCTGAAGGCTTTGAGGAGATGTCACACATATCTGATGTAAAGTGGAGGCCAGATGCATAATGCTACCACAATCAGAGGCTCAGTTTTTAACGTAAAGCTTATTTAAAACGTAAGCTCAAATCATGTTTAAATCACAACAATGGTGTGATCAGTGTGATAATGAGCCTATCATATTCTCATTATTACGATGATTGGCTGATTGCCCTCCTCTCATGCTTCCAGCAGGTCCACAAATCAGCTCGAATCAGAGGAACTGATGGAAAAGGACGGACTAAGTAAACAACTCACCCGCTCGAACATCATCATTTTTGATCACGGCCGAATCGACTTGAAATTATGCTTTGATGTCAGTGAGCTAGCAAATAAATGACAGGGACACCTCTGTCCCAGCCACCATCAATATATTTGTGATGTTTACGGATTCCAAGACTATTGTTAATAACATATTACTATTAATTATAATATACCCAAAAAAATTTAATTTTTTAAAATTATTGTAGTTATTTTAGAAGTGATGTTAAAAAACATACACTTCATGCATTAATAATAGTATTTTAAATATATGTTTCTGCATACAGTATATGTAGCCTATGTGTAATACACACATACTTTATTTTTTGTATTGTATTTTTGTATTATTGTATTTTTTATTATTCAGCCAGAATTAAACTGATTGAAAGTGACAGTTAATACGTTTGCAACTTTATATTCAAAGAATCCTAAAAAAAAAAGTTTCACAATTTCTAGAAAAATATTGAGCAGCATAACTGTTTTCAACAAATCAGCATAGAATGATTTCTGAGCATCAGCATATTTGATGATACTGAAGACTAATGATGCTGAAAATTCAACTTTGCCAACACATCACAATAAATTAAAAATGCAAAATATAAATTAATTATCATTTGAATTCGTAATAATATTTCACAGTATTACATTTGTTTTGTTTTTTACCTTAGGCTAATTTTATTTTTCAAATTTCTTTCAAAAACACAAAAAACTTCCAAACTGTCGAACAATATCTTATATATGTATATACCGGTACATATCGATTTACACTGAATGCCACAACATGCCACTGGGATTTAATATGTGATGACATAAAATAGTTAAATGTGTGCAATCATTCCTCCAGCCTTCCACAATGTTTGTTTTAAGACTTTTCTCACTGTGTGCATATATAGGATACTTTTTGGACTGCCGTATCTCTGCTCAATAACTTTCATTACGATATCTTAGGTTGCAGACGGAGGGTGATTTGCCAACTTGCAAGGGTTTGCATCATGGCAGTGTCTCTGTCAGACATCCGTGAAGCCCCTCCTAAGCGCAGAGCATAACAGGCGCTCATTTGAAAGTCTAATTTGCTAATATGTCGGTTAAACATAAGTTTATTTATTTAGTAAGGGAAATGTAATGAAAACCACTAAATCAGACTTATTCCACTGTTTGAGTAAAGGCCTGTGTGTTCGTCTGTGTACATGAGAATATTGCGCGACCAACTGTGTTTGTAATTGCCTGCTCTTTGTGTTTGTGCATGGTTTTGAGTGTTAGCTCGTGCTGAGTGAGTGTTCTGCTATGGCAGTGGTGGTGACACACACTGTCCTGTTGCATGGGAGCATGCCTGATGAAAACAGTGGACTGGCAAACGCGTGACTAGCTCTACCCTTCTCCCTGCACTGTTGCGTCATCTACCTCCAGGACATCTCACAGCAAACGGATTCTCTCGGACTGAAACGTCTCCATGTGATTGTTCCACCCAGCTCTAACAGGGCCATAGATCACTCTCAAATTCATTTACTTCTTAAATGTTCATGGACGCTGAGGATATCCAGATCTGCAGCACACAAAAAAAGACACAATTTGGAAAACGTTCTATACTTTTCATCATTTTCTTATTGTTGATTGACAGTCAGTGACAGTGAGATGTGATGGGAGGATCAGAGAAAGCAACTGATGAGAATGAGTCCATTGGTACCAGAAATTTTCTCCAGCTCTTGTTTAAACCAATTTAAAGCAAATGCAACATGGGACATCAGACAGGCTTTCTATACATTATATGCCCGATTTCTTGTTGGTTGATTGCCAGTACTTCTTTTCACTTCAAAGGATTCGGATTTAAATGCTACTAACGTCCAAGGCCACAGAATCTCACTTCCAAGAAAAAGTGTAAGTGAAGATATTGGTTTAAATGCAAGCATGGAGTCTTTTGACATCCTTTTTTCAGTTTGCTTTTAAATGGATCATATAATGGCATTTTTGTACAAGTTAATATGAATCTTTGAGTCTAAATGAAAACTTTGTAATATACTTTTATTAAAAATTCTCATTAGTATTATAAGAAAACACTAATTTTACCTGGTCAAAAATAGCTCTGTTTTCAGCACGCCGTTTCAGTGCATATGCCTTTAAATGATAATGAGCTTTGCTCACTCTGCCCCTCTGTTCTGTGGGGCGTTTTGCTTTTGACACAACCACAAGTGGAGTGTTGCCTTGACAACAGTTTAGGGTATATTTTTTCAACAAGAATGTCAGCGGGAGTCTCTGAGGACACATCTGTGCAACCATACCAATTTGAACCGGAGTCGGACCCTGAACAAGATGACGGCCCCGAAGAAGTTCGACAATTAAAGATGCAGTAGGGAGTTTTGAGAAAACGTTGACTTAGCCTGAAAATTTGAACAAGCACGACTTACAGGTCCCACCCCCTTGCTCTCTGCTGCGCTACAGCCCTCCCTCCACAGCTCCTCCCCCACAGCGGAGCCTGCCATGAACACATATTAGATAATAGGGGTGCAACGGATCAAAAAACTCACGGTTCGGATCGTTTCTCGGATCAGAGTCACGGATCGGATCATTTTTCGGATCAGCAAAAAAATTAAAAATAAATGGCATCATGTCTGCACCTATAAACACACTGATAGCTAGGCCTGTCACGATAACAAATTTTGCTGGACGATAAATTGTCCAAGAAATTATTGCGATAAACGATAATATTGATAATAAACGATAATATTGTCGTTCTGAGACCATTTTCATCTAAAATAATGATAATTGCATAATAATGCAGGTATACCTTTTCAAAGATCAATAAACTTTTATTTCTAAAGACTATTTAACACTGAAAACATTTTAAATATCCGCAATAATGAACAAAACAACCAAAAACAATAAAAGCAATGGACTCTCATTCTCTGTTAACAAAAAATGCTCTTACCAATGTGTGACTTACGTTCACACAGAGAACCATATGCATCATGTACTGTGTGAGCATGCGTCTCATATGAGTATGTGCGCTAGTTTGTGTGTGTGTGCTCGCGTCTCATATGAGTAGCTATGTGCGCGGAGAGTTTGTGTGTGTGTGCTCGCCTCTCATATGAGTATGTGCGTGGAGAGTTTGTGTGTGCGCGCGTGCGCGTCTCATGTGCGAGTTTGTGTGTGCGCGCATCTCGTGTGTGTAGAGTTTGCGTGTATGTACGTGAGCGACTTTAGGTGTGTCTTTGTGCATTTCATATGTATTTGTTTGAGCATTCAGCAGTATACATGTATGTTTGACTAGCCTACTTAGTATATGTGTATGCAAGTGTTTCATATATGTGTGCGTGAATGAAGTTTGATTTAAGCCCTAGACGGCACCTCATATGAGGGAGAGAGAGAGAGAGAGAGAGAGAGCGAGAGAGAGAGAGAGAGAGCGCGAGAGAGGGACGAGCGAGAGGTAGTTTGTGATGGCTTTAGCCCGGTCTGATTGTGCAACAAGGGGTTGCTTAAATGCCGCGGTGATAAGCGGTTGTTGAGCAGCCTTCGTTTTCACCCCTGTCAGTGAAACATCGGGGCGATGTTGCTTCAAATGCGTGGCCATGCTGCCACAGTGCCTACACGTCGTCACGGTTTTATCCACTAACCTCTTTCCTTCATCATTATATTTGACAGGGAAGCCAAAATGCTCCCATATAGGGGATTTAAATGACGCGGGGCGTTCAAGCTCCTCAGTTCCTCCGCTCGCCATGACCACGCTGTGTGTGGACTGAACATGCGCACAACTTTTTTTTTTTCATAAATCAATCCGCGGATCACGTGTGTGCCGAACCGAAGATATTGATCCGAATGGATCACGGATCAATGATGATCCGTTGCACCACTATTAGATAAAAATTTTATCTACATGTTATGCTGCTAGAGTTTTGACACCGAGTCAATGGGCTCTGTCTAATTCTTTCTTTTTCTCTTGTTTATCGTCATCTGCCTTTTTTCTTTTACCTCTTTGTTTTATGAGCAAGTGCCACTCGAGAAATTGGCAGTTTAGGTTGTTTCTCCGCCATTAGCACAGCTGCAGCACACCGGCAATCTTGAGTTTTTCACAGATTATCTGTCTCATATTCTACTGTCAGGACATAATGACAGTTTTAACAAATATGTAAAAAAAATGTTTTACAAAAGTTACCTACAGCAGCTTTAAGGCTTGAACAGGACGTTTCTGAATGGTTGGTTAACATAATGTCACGTAATGTACACCTGCATACACAGTTTTTAATAACGCATTAACCATAACACGTTGTTCATTATAAACGTGGGATTATGAATTATATTGAAAACGTTGTAATAGAAAACATGCCGTAATATACCCTGAGTGTAAACATTAGCCGCATTCATCTTGAAGCGTGCAAGTGATTTGCAAAGATTAATATTTAAAGGTTAATAAAACATTTACACTCACTTGTTCTGGAGGTGCAGCAGGAACACGAATAGTTGGTACCGATTCTGTTTTCAGGACCAGCTTCTTAGCAAAACCAGATTTACACTGACCCTCGTTTATAAAACAGTCTGGTGAGAAATGATTAGCGCAGACATAAAAGCATTTACGTAGATCGTTGGGAATATTCTCTTAAAAAATAAAACTCAGCCACTTCGTCTTCAGCGGTTCGAGTTTAGGAACACCAAAATGACTGCTGTGTTTATTATTACAGCCAAGAACAGAACACCACAATCGCTTAGACGCCATTCTGCTCCAGTGTATCAACAATGGCGGACTACGATGACAGCTCGCTCAGGGCGGGTCTGTGTTGAAACGCTGCTGTCAATTATCAATCGTGGGAGGGGCGTCCGATTTAGTGACGTCACAAGATCAAACGGCTCAATTTGAGGCAAGGGAAAACATATAAGAAGATTAAAACAAAAACACTGGATGGATTTTTATCATTATATGATGGTTGTGTACAGGCACTGCCAACACACATTTCAGTAATATCAACTTGTAAAAGTGCATGTACGATTATATGACCCCTTTAAGACAAAACTAGTATGAATTTAGTGTTTGTGAAGTTGTGGCCATGTCTTGCTCAATCATCTTCAATAACTTCATCAAGACCAATATAGTTTGCGTCACTGTATAGTGACCAATAGGTGAATAAAGGCACAGTCTTCCTTCTTTTCTCTTGTGTTTCGGCAGATTGTGGTTGTCACTATTCAGATGAAGATGAGGGCAGACTGGTTTGTGACCAACTCTGTCAGACCCCATTATGTCAAACACACTTACGGTCTCTGTTTGTCCTCCCAAATATACCAATGACATCATCTGTATGCAGAGTACGGAAAATGAGTCAGTGATGCAGCGCACTTTCAGAGAATCATAAGAATTACGCATGGACGCAGACTAGAGCAGGAGTTTGTTTGTTTCTTGTTTTGGTAGTATATCTTTTTGCTTTCTTTTTCTTTGTTTACCACTCTTTCTCTTTATCCATTCTCTTATTCTCTTTATTTCACCCCACACCCTTGACAACTTGCTTCTGATGACTCGGTTCTTTTACAAATTGTTTGTTTGGTTTAAGCCAGGGTGTGTCAGTCTTTGAAAGGAGAACAGAAGGACTTGCAAGTGTATAGGAAAATTCTGTAGTGTCTCTAGTCTCTACAGCATTTTTGAAGGATGAACAATGTACAAGTTTTTCTACAAGGACACAGGTATTTTTAAATCAGTCAGTCTATAGATGAACCATTATTACTTGCACAACAAAACTGCCTATTGTAGATGATCAGGTGTTCTTGTTTAGAAAGATTATTTATACATGTCCAGAATTTGATGGGTGATTTAAAAAATAAAATAAACATGCTTTTTGTGTCCCTCATATCGTGTAGATAAATACTTAAACAATGAATAGCTGATGCTAAATTGTATATGTTATTATTTTATTTTGTACTTTTTTATTACCATATTTGTTTTTAAATGTCCCCAGTTTCCAACTATTCTATGTGTTCTGTATTCCAAACATGTTTGAAATGGTGCTGTCTCTTTAGTGGTAGTTCAGTAAGCATTTTACTGAATAGTTCTTCATAGAGCATCATACCTGAGTGGGATGTCATCAATAAAATCAGTGTAAAAATTGTCATATAACATAAAAACATACATTTTAACATAAAATAAATCACTTTAGAAACATTAAAAAAAAAAACAATATTAAATGTAATACTTATTATAATATAACATATGGGCTGAATTGTTCTTTGGAAACATGAGAGCATCATACCTGACCGGTCCGATGGGGGGCCGGCCTGTAGGTTTGTGAGAGTGAAATATTTAAAATTAAAAATCATTGCAAAATTCTCATAATAAAAAAAACATGCATTTTAAAATAATCTATAAAGGCAAATAAACAACTTTTTAAAACATACAACAATAATATTACATTCAATACTTTCTTTCCCATTCAGTTAAAACTGGTGGTGGATTATTCAGTAAACTTGTAACTAACAAATCTATACACGTTTTCTACTACACAGTGAGCAAAAGGACAGACAGCATTACAAGAAACATTCCTCCCATCACAGAATGATCTTAACAACCAGTTTATATTTTGTTCATACAGACAAATGAACATGCTGTGACAAAAATGCGGAATCTCCTGTCTTAAAATGTTCTGCATGAGATGACAAAATGTAAGATGACATTTCAGTTAACATAGACCAGCCCAAATGAATTCTTGACATTTTATTCCTGGCATTTGTCATATTGTTTTAATAGCAATCTCTTCATACTAATATACATAATATTATATTATTATGTATATTCATATTAAATGCATACCCAGAGAAGAGCACATTTGTGATGAATCTATGATGGGAAACCCTCCTGCTGAATGGAGTCAGCCCTGGTTGGCCTGACTCTTTTATCCTCTCCTAGAAAGCACTAGTTCTGGAGGGATTTGCACCGGCCCTCTTTTTTTTTATCTTTTTTTTTTTATTTAATTTTTTTTTCAGTCCACTGAGTGAAGCTATATCTATTTTTGGCATCACATGACAGACTATCACAGAGTACCAAAGAGCCAAAACTCACACAGTATCCTCCAAGCCTATAGCCAGGTGACATAAGGGCCCACTATGTGAACAAAACAACAGGCTTCTGTTTTCAAACACAACTTTTGGATTTGGAAAGCCTGATGCTATTCTTTCCACACCTTTTAAAAACACCTTTTAAAAACCCACAACGTGCCTCTCTGCCATGTGAAGCAGTTTAGGGAGACAACGCAGTCCAAAGAGCCAGACTTCAGAAATGAAAGAATTAAGGATGATAGAAATCGAGAGAGTCCTTCCATTTTGATGAGCTTAGATCAGTCTGTGAAGATTCAACCAGAGATTCAATCACCAGAGTTTCAGCTCTAAACCTCTTATCAGCAGAATGTATCACTGGAATTAATGTTGATAATTGACTTAATTCATTAAAAATCTGTCTGAGTCAAGGATTACTTTCTTCAGTCAAGTGAAAGTGAGCCTGAAGATAGGTCTAGACGTCTAAAGCTCTGAAAGTTGTTCTTGGCAGCTCTACTTTGACCTCAACTGGAAGTTTCAGCCTGACATATCATTGAAAATGTATAAAAACAAATGTATTTGTTATGTCATATTTTTTAACATTGGTTAATGTATAATAACTAACATAAACTAACAATGAGCAATACATTTGTTGCAGTATTTATTAATCTTTGTTAATGTTGGTTAATAAAAATCCAGCTGTTCATTGTTTGTTCATGTTAGTTTACAACTAAAATTAACAAATACAATATTTGATTTCCATAATGTATTAGTAAATGTAGAAGTGTAGTTCATTATTAATTCATGTTAACTGAAGTGATTAACTTATTGTAAAGTGTTACCAAATGTTTTATTATTACTGCCGTTCAATACATCATTCACTAGCAAAATGATTTATACTATTTATTGGTATGTGACTTTGGCACTTTTTCTTCATGGAGAGATTGCAATTTTCCCATAATTCTCCGTGAATGCAGGCCTTATTTCTTGGCATTTACTGTACACAAATAACTGGGCGAAACCAGCAAGGATATGGCAGTTAGGAAACTAGCCAGGAACTAACCAACTGCCAGGAAACATTTACAGAGTTTCTGCACCTTACTAAATCCTAGCAATCGAGCATGATCCTCGGTCATCACTGCTCTTAACAACACACATTCACAGAGGAAAAGGAGACCACATCTGGTCATATATTGGAACCACATTGGAACCAGAGAAAAAATGAGTCCAAGCCAAACTAATTATTCAGCACCACAGAGAGGTATTAATACAAAAAAAATTTACTTGCGTCATTGTAAGGTTACATGTGGGTTAATCTTGTCTAGCCAGATCTTTGGCAAAAATCAGATCCACATTGCTGCTTATTCTGGACAAGCATCCAGAAACCATCTGCTTACACAGGATCTTGCATCTGTCTGACACATTTGACCCCTTGGGAAAACTATGAAATTAACTACCTGTCCGCATTGTCCTTTTGACCTGTTACTGTATGTTCTGTTTTTAAACATATTTTTCTATCATTCTATTCTGTGTATATATATAGTTTTCATTTACAATTCTACCTTATTTTATATATTTTAAATAAGTGAATATTACTGTATATACATGTCTATCATTCTACAGTATATATATATGAGTGTTCTTTTTCTTTGTACAGTAAAGATCTGCAGTTTATGAACAGACTTCATCTTAGTCTGCTTTGATTGCATTCATGTAAGCAAAACAAAAAAGTGCCAGTGCTCTTTAATAAAAAATAATGTACATTTATGTACTCTACCATACAAAAAAAGTTTGGGTTCAGTAGGATTTTTTAGTATTATACTAATAAATTAATACTTTTATTCAGCAAGGATAAAGTGACAGTAAGCATGTTACGAAAGCAGCGCCACTGTTGACAACATTGATAATAATAAGAAATGTTTCTTGAGCAGCAAATCAGCATATTACAATGATTTCTGAAGGATCGTGTGACAGCAATGAAGACTGGAGTAATGATGCTGAAAATTCAGCTTTGCCATCACAAGAATAAATTACACTTATATGGTATATAAATAACATCAAAATAGAAAACAGTTCTTTTAAATTGTAATACTATTTTACAATATTACTGATTTTGATCAAATAAATGCAGCCTTGGTGAGCATGAGACTGCTTTAAAATCCACAAACCTTTGAACTGAACAATGACAGATAAGATTATAGTCAGTCAACTGGCAATCATTATTGTCAAACATGAGAAATTATACTCCATCAGCCTCACAAAGTGTCTTACAAATTGTATCATAAAAAAGTTTAGTTGCTCTTCAATTGTTCATTCAGGCACCTTTAATGGTACATGATTGTGTACACTTTCATTAGACATGATTGCATATTATTATAGTGTTAAAATAATTTTTTAGATATGCTTTTAGATGCATTTTTGCTCCATGTTTTACTGTTTGAGCTATATACATCATTTGGTGAAAACTCCAGAGATACACAACAGATGATTTCCTATATATATTGAAATAATACAATAACAATATTGTTTTCAATCCATGATTTTAAATACGGTCAAGTAGTTCTTCTAAAGAGTTGTTTATTCTCTCAGCTGAACAACTGTGGATACATTTATCCAGCACACTTTGGAGGGTTGTATGAACACTGCGATGTCATGCCATATATTGGCTGGGTAATGATGAGTCATATGTGCATTTGTATGCTCGCTGAAGAGTTGGTGACTCAGTGGCTCTTTCCACTGTTTTATTGGCAGCTTACAGCGCCTGTAGTTGCAGAGCGTGGTTGTAAAATGGATAATGTGCATGGCTGCAACAGAGCTAATTTGCAATAGACCGAATTAACCTACTCTTTAAACAGGCTAGAAGCTTTGCCTTTGAAATAGCTATATTTATCAAGTTGTTGTTAAGTCAGTGCTAGCATGAAGGAGAGAGAGCGAAAAAGAGATAGGTCTGTGGTGGGCGTTTGACTGCTCTTGAGGAGCCAACGTTGTAGGAGGGATCCCAAAGTGCACACACGCTCCTCGAACGTTGGCAAAAACATTTACCCGATATCCAAGCAATGACTATGATGATTGCATAAGATTAAGAGAATTTTTGCTAGCTAAAATGTTCGATAAACATTTTTGAGTCTAGCAATATGAGGCATATGTGCTCGAGCCCTTTTTCTGAATCAGATCGGTTAGATCACGACTCTGCTGTTGCTTTGAAGCACTAGAATATCAGCCATGAATACAAGAACGCTAAGTGCTGCCTAAGGCTTAACCTAACCTGTGACGGACTACTGGAGCTCAAGAGACGGGAGGAGCGACCCGGTCATTCACACAAAAGTGAAGTGCACCAGATACACATTACACTGACAAAACCTTCCCCTGGAATCTGGAGATTTGTTTATAGCTTTCATCCAGAAATAAAAGTCACTAGGTGTACATTTAACATTATGTGAAAATATTTGATTTGATTGATATATTATATATTACATTGCATTATTTCGTAACACTTAAGTTTAGGGTCCAATTCTCACTATTAACTAGTCGCTTATTAGCATGCATTTTGCTATTGGCTGTTTATTACTTATAAAGCACATATTAATGCCTTATTCTGCATGATCATATTCTACATCCCTAATTCTACCCAATACCTAAACTTAACAACTACCTTACTAACTATTAATAAGCAATAATTAGGAGTTTATTGAGGCAAAATTAAATAATATTATATTATTAAACATTTACTCAAGAAATACAAGACACTAATATGTACTTTTAACATTATGTGGATTATACGAATGCATTTTACAAATAAAATAATTTGACAAGTATATATTAATAACATGTATATTATATTATTAATAAATATTTAATGATTATAAATATATACATAGTATATATTATAAATATAATTTCAATCGCATTTTTTTTATTTTCTTGAATTCTATTTAGTTTAATAAAATCTCTGGACAAGATCATGTTAATGTTTAAATGAATTATAAATCAGCACAGGTGTGTTCATCTTCACAGAGTGATACAGGAGAAGGTCAGTATACACCTCTGCTGTATGTCATTATTTAAAGTCAGCCAAAGAGTTCATCGCCCACAAACTCATCCACATCTCACTGATGACTGTGTTGTTATGAAACAGTTGCCGTGGCACTCGTACTTTGGCAGGAGTGAAGGATTCCAGGCTGTCAATGTATCAATGCTAATATATTACAAAAACAAACAAACAAACAAATAAATAAACAAACAAACAAATAACATGGAATAGGTCCATATAGAGAGGTCAGGTAAATGTATGCATTCAGATTTGTCATAAATCAATGATGATTGAAGTCATAAATATATAATATACAGTAATAATACTGTTCAAAAGTTTGGGTCAGTATGAATGTTTATATTTCTATAAATCTTACCAATGCTGCATTTATTTGATCACAAATACAGTAAAAACAGTAATATTGTGAAATATCATTACAATTTAAAATAACCATTTTCTATTTTAATATTATTTTAAAATGCAATTTATTCCTAAACTGAATTTTCAGCAGCCATTACTCAGTATTCAGTGTCACATGATCATTCAGAAATCAGTTTAATGTTTTTTTGTTTTGTTTTTTGCTCAATAAACTTTCCTTATTATTATCAATGTTTAAAATGGTTGTGCTGCTTAATATTTTCATGGAAAACAGTGATACAATATTTAAGTATTTTTTTATTAATAAAAAGTTCGAAAGAACAGGATTTAATTGAAATCCAAATCTTTTGTAACATTGTAAATGTCTTCACTGACACTTTTGATCAATTTAATTCACCCTCTTTTTTATTACTTTTAAGATATTTTATTATTACTTACTGGCCATTTTGAAGGCTTACATTTGAAGGCTGTATCTTAAGAATATTTTAATATTTACATTCCTGTCTGTTCTACACTCAAAGCTATTGTGTGACTTAAGAAAATTTAGAATTGCCATATGGACTAAACTCTTTGTCATAAAACAACATGAGAGTAAAAGAAGACACAATATTCATTTTACAGTGCTGGTCAGAATTATTTGCCCCCTTGGTAAATATGATCAAACATGGCTGTAAAAAAATAAATTTGCATTGTTAATCCTTTTGATATTTTATTTTAAAAATGTGCAAAAATCTAACCTTTCATTGAAGTAAAAGAATTGAAAGTGGGGGGGGGGGGGGTCGCATTATTTTTCTCTAAAATACATTGGGAACAATTATTTGCCCCATTTTATTAAATACTTGTTGGTGTATGAACCAAACCCATATTAAAGGGATAGTTCACCCAAAAATGTAAAAATTCTGTCAGTAATTACTCACCCTCATGTTGTTCCAACCCCGTAAGACCTTCGTTCATCTTCGGAACACGAATTAAGATATTTTTTATTAAATCTGAGAGCTGGCTCACTCCTCCATAGGCTTCTTAAGGGATTGAAACTTGTTCCCCGAAAAGTTATTAAAGACATCGTTAAAATAGTCCAAGTGACTATAGTGGCTCAATCTTAAGTTTATCAAACGACGAGAATACTTTTTGTGCGCAAAAAAAAACTTTATTTCAACTATTCATTTCCTTCTCTGTGGGCCTCGAGTCAGTTCACTAGTATCATAGCCTAAGCTACTGTTGTTATACGTCACACGCATCACACACATGACCAGCGTTGGCCAATAGTGAGCCTACGTGTGACGTAGCTCTACGCAATCACACTACGTTAACTGATTAGAGGCCCACAGAGAAGGAAATAAATAGTTGAAAAAAAGTTGTTATTTTTGTTTGTTTTTGCGCACAAAAAGTATTCTCGTCGCTTGATAAACCTAAGATTGAGCCACTGTAGTCACTTGGACTATTTTAACGATGTCTTTAATAACTTTTCGGGGCTGGCAAGTTTCAATCCCTTGAGAAGCATATGGAGGAGTGAGCCAGCGCTCAGATTTAATCAAAAATATCTTAATTCGTGTTCCAAAGATGAACGAAGGTCTTAAGGGGTTGGAACAACATGAGGGTGAGTAAATACTGGGTGAATTTTTGGGTGAACTAACCCTTTAAGTGTTTGCTGCCAAAAAAGCTTTTTTTTTCTTTTCTTTTTTCATCTGACCATAGAACCCGTTTGAAGTTCCAGTAGTGTCAGTTACTTTTCAAATGTTCTATGGACAGATGAAACAAAAAAAATGAGCTTTTTGACAGCAAACACTTAATATGGGTTTGGTTCATACAGGGATAAAAAAGTACCCCATGTGTAAAATAAAATACTCTGCTGTATCTTTAATGCTGTGGCCCTAATTTTCTGCCAGAGGTCCTGGACATCTTGTTCAGATACATGGAATCATGGATTCGATCAAGTACCAACAGATAAAAAATCAAAACCTGACAATAACATGTTAATAAAAGGGGGCAAATAATTGTTCCCAATATGTTTTGGAGAAAAACATTTATTTCATAATGTGATTTTCCCCTAATTTTTAATTATTTTACTTTAATAAAAGGTTGGATTTTTGCATTTTTTAAATAAAATATCAAAAAGATAAACAATGCAGATTTATTTTTTACAGCCATCTTTGATCATATTTACCAAGGGGGCAAATAGTTCTGACTTTGATTTGATTAGACCTTTATTAGCTTTAAATCCGTGTTCCACTCAGATATTAGGTGGCGTATGTAAAAGGGCAAGCTGGATACATATGTCACAGCAGGTCTGAAGTAGGTAAGACTAGGATGCTGGCTTTCATTCAGACACTGGCTGGGATGTGACCTGGATTTGGATGTGCTTTGATACAGACGACTGATGGGGGATCAGTTTATCAGAACGAGCAGGAGCATTGGCAGTATTCTGTAAAGGGCAAACAACACACATGGTAGACTATACGTGATCCTTTTTAGCTTTTGAGCCTCTGCACTACATTGCAAGAAGAAAAAAATACATTAGTTTAATACTGCACTCTTAAAAACCAGCCAGTGATTTTACAATATAATTAGAGCTGTTTTTGATTGAGCCAAGAGGGCCAAAGTGAAGCCAACTACACTAAATGACAAGCAAGCATTATGTGAAAGTCAAGACATTGCAGAGAGTTTTTTTACTTTCAGTAGTTACCCTTTTATGAGTCACTGGAGGCAGATCAGATACATTTTGCCCAGATGTGATGCAATGACAGCGTAACATCATCCAAAGGAGACACCTGCTTTGGTCAAGGAGTAAAACTCAAAGTCCCTCTATTAAGAGACATCATGAAAAAAGTTTATTTTGCTAATATGGGTTAATGATAAAAATATGAGAAGCATCTCTAAGGACAAATGTGCCATCTGTTTGCAGCATGTGTGAGTCTGTCTTTTGCCACCCAGCACAATGTCAGGAGGGCACACCCTGTTTACGTGTCTCCTAAAATTAAGTGTCCCCCCCCTTCTTTTTTTGTTAAAGGTGTACTTAATTTAAAAGTAGTTCAAATAAATGACAACTTTAAAGACACATCAGTGACCTTGAAAAATGTTATATCTGTGGGTGAAACAACAATTTACTTTGTATAGCCTACTTACTTTTTTTAATCACAAGTTAATACTGTGTTGTGACCAATGTTGGGGGTAACACATTACAAATAATGCAAGTTACACAACCAGATTACTTTTTTCAAGCAACTAGTAAAGTAACGCATTACTTTTAAATTTACAACAAATAGTTACTTTTTACAATACAGTTACTTTTTTTTCCCATTTATTGACAGACACCTCTCCTGTCCTCATGTTGAGAGATATTGGGAGTAAAGGTGTTGTGTGCGCTGTGTGAACATGGTTATTGTAGTTCTAGACTAAATGTGAGCATTCATTTAATCACCTCACTTACACAAAAAGTGATTCAGTATTCCTGAAAATGAATAAAAATTGTAAAATGCTAACTCAAAATATTTCACAAACCTGTAATAACAAAATATGTTAAAAAACAAAAATATACTTTATGAATTTAATCTCACTTTATTAACCAATGTCTTAGCTGCTGACCTTTTATGATTAAGTTTAAACGTATAAGCAATAATGACTTCAGATAAACATCACATTTGTGTTTCATATGTTTTCATTGCTGAAGAGTTTTGAACTTCTCTTGCACCCTATTCGTCTGCATTCCACAATGGCAGCATAGCTGAAAGGATTGTTTGAGCTGCACCCTCTATTGTACATGGGTGAATTTGCATTCGTGGTCAGTCAATAGCCGCGTGTGGTGTCCAAGTCTGTAAATAAAGACTGAATGGCAGCGTCTGATATATTTGTACAGCGATTTATTTTTTACAGGAGTGTCGTGAAGTATGATTTCGGCCTCTGTGCTCGCGCTGGCCAGTGGAAAAGCGGCTAATGGTGAAGATGGCATGAAGAAGACTATACATTCGCGAGATGGACGTATGCGCATTAGGCTATTCGTTCTGTGTTTTCTTTCTTAACAGTTAGGCTATGTTTATGTGGTATTTTTCATGTTTTCATCACGCAATCGTGTTTTTGATGCGGTGGTGACGCGTTCATGTAAGGGCGGCGGCGCTGCCGATAAAGCACCTAAAGCTGTCACAAAGAACCGGCAAAAGCAATGATTATGAATATGTCAAATATAGCAAGGAGACATTTTAATTGTTTATTAATAAAGTCAAGATGAAGTTGACGATGCTGACTCGCGATCTTCGCAGCTAGTGAATGCACCAGAGAGAAATGCACATTTCATTTCATAAGAGGAGAACAGTCTGTTTTCTTTCGTTTTGAATTGTTCTGTTTACAAGTAGACATTTCAATATAGATATATTTTTCAGGTCCGTGAATAGGCTACCTTATACGCTGAGTTTCGGTTCATTTATGAGACGCGCTCGCCGGCACCTCCGTGTCATGATTATAATTGTCTGCTATATTATGTTATGTGTGTGTATATAATATTTTATGTTCTGTGGAGAGCCAACCCTTCTTCATCCGATTTGCGCAGTGTAATTCACAGAATTACAACAACAAAAAAATCGTTGCCTCCTAAAAGTCAAAGATTTTTTTGTCATGCATGACTGTCTATTTCCCTAATATAAAATATAAAAGGCATGTGTAGACTGATATTTTTCTAATGTCTGGACTCCTTTCAGGGAGGAGCCTATGGATAAACAGACGTTTCAATAGTTTGGTTAAAGCATTTTCTGAGAATTTATATTTCAAGTTTTGACTGCAAATGTCATGTCCATAACGCTGGAATTCCCAAATTTTAAATAATTTATCCTCAACTAGTTTTGTGGTGTGGGTCTACGTATTTTATAATGTTAAGTTAACTTCAAATAATACTAATAGTAATTTAAAGATGTGGTGCATTGGATCTGGACGGTATGGATAATGCTGGGAGTTGGAAGGGGTGTGTCGCGATTCTGCAGGTTCGTGGATCTGAGTGTCGCGATTTCGGTTTCATATCGCATATCGTTACAGCCCTAGTCATTTTAGAATGTTAAGTTCTACTTCTGTATAGTTATTTTGGTGAAAGTAACTCAAAAGTAATACAGGAGTAATGTAACGCATTACAATTCTGAGACAGTAATATTGTAAGGTAATGAATTACTTTTAAATAACATTAACAAGTAATATATAATGTATTACAGTTTGGAAGTAACTTGCACAACACTGATGATATTGTAACACATTACTTTTAAAAGTAGCCCCAACGCTGGTTGTGACAAGAAAACATTCACTAACATTAAAATTGTTAAATGTGAAATCTCATAAATATGAGCTATTGCAACTCTACATATTCTAATTTTACACAGTCCAGTCATATACAGTCCTGGGTGTTATTCGCCCTTTATGAATACATAATGTGAAATGCACATCTGTTGTGATATTCTCACGTGTGTGATGATTGTGAAACATCAGTTGCAGTGTCTGTGGTGGAGCTGCTGGCATCTTTGTCTTGTCCTGGCAGCCTCAAAGGGAAGACCACTAGGTATGAGACAACTCTCCATCTGCCTCCTGTGCCAAAGCTAGCAGGGCCCCTCTGTCTTATTCGCCCCTGCCGAGTTTACAGTCCTGGTGGTGACTGGCATCAACAGCAGTCTCATGCTGCTACTGAATCATGAAGCATTTCGCACTGAAGCGAGAGAGTGTGTGTGAGACTGAGGACAGATTGAATGATTGTAGCCGTGTACAGTCATGCCGGTTCACGGCCGGTGCCCTGTGAAGCACTTAGTAGAGTCTTACAGGCGATTACAGGGACTTCTCAAGTGGCAGATATCAAATTCTCCTTTATTTTTAAATGAGAGCTTAAAGGAGTTTAGCTATCTTTACGGGTCATCTCTCTGTTTTGTTTATAATGAAATTTGATTATTTAAACAAGCATTAAGCAACACAAAATATGTCTTAATATGAATTCAACAAAGATAATATAATGAATACACTGATAGTATTAATAAATACAATACAGAAAATGTAGTAGGGAGTCTTTATTCTATTTCTAGGTTTACTTACAGGCCTTTCCTGTTTCCATTTTCAGTCATGCTGTTAGTCTGCTCTGTAATAAAGCTTTTCCATTAAATACAAAACATACACTTTAAGAAAAACTTCATCATTATTTGTTACCCATTATGCTATTCATGTCTTTATCTGAATTAATTTTGGTCTTATCTGCTCCTACAGTAGTTTCCTTATTCCCTGCCCTATAAGGGGCAGACAGTGTGACCTTGGGTTTGCCATGCCTGGATTTGGAACCATGACTTTTTTCAGGGTTTGCCGCTCTTCTGAATCAGACACACATAGTATAAAATATAGAATGATAAAAAGCATCACAGAAAAACCATTTCTAACTACAGGAATTTTACTAGACAAATTCATGATTGAAGGGAACCAATTGCTTGTAAGCAGTGATATATATATATATATATATATATATATATATATATATATATATATATATATATATATATATATATATATATATCACTGCTTACAAGCAATTGGTTCCCTTCAATCATGAATTTGTCTAGTATTATATATATACACACTGTATATAAAGCTTAAATTCTTTTTTTAATCTTTTTTTTTTTAAAATACTTATATCAATAATGATAGTTAAGATAGTTAAGATGGTTAAGATATTTTATATTTTATGATGTTTTGTTTTGGTTTAAGATACCAACACATAAAATCATATTTATTATTTGAATGTACTGAAAATGAATTCAAATTAAATAATTTTATAGAATAAAGTGATATATGTCATGAATGTCAATGACACACACACACACACACACACACACACACACACACACACACACACACACACACACACATATATATATATATATATATATATATATATATATATATATAAATATATATATATATAATTTTTAGCATTTTGTTTATCTTGCTGGTGTATTTGTTCTCTGTAATTAGCTAATAGTACCAGACTGCATTCTTGCTGTTTTTTTTTCCCTATATTTTATAATGCATTAAAAAAAACATGGCTGCTGTACAATATATTACAGTTATTATTAATATGGTTCCTGATAACACAGGTACACTTTATCACCACAAGTCAACTGTTCTTACATTCCTAAATTTTAGATATATGAACCAGCGCAGGCAGTGTGACAGAATAGCTGAAGAACACATTAAGATCACATCTTATGTTTCTGGGAGTGATGGCAGCAGAGAGGTTGAGTTATGCACACAAACCTTGTACACTCATAAGATAAGTGGACCCTGGAGCAGCTCTGGGTGAGTAGCCACAGGATTGATGTTTTAGAGGGATTTACAGCAGTGATGGCTTGAAAACATTTTTAGGCATGATGCCAATAAGAAATAGATGTAGCTGTGCTGAAGAAGGCGAGAGAGTTCCTCTGATCTAACCTAACTGTGATCTCCTCGCTTCACCCGAGGAATAGGTACCAACCGTTACCAAGAATTGGAATGTAAGCACACTCGTTTACAAATCTCTGCAAATGCGAGACAATAAACAGATGTTCAGGCAGCATTTTAGTGTGTGTGCTATGTGTTACTTTGCACGTCGCTGAATCGGTTTCACACTCGAGTATTCCAGATGGAGATAGAACTCAGCACTTCACTGAGGCAAAATGCTTGAAGCCTAAACAGTGAATGCAGATCTCAACCCAGCATGTGAGATCTTTTTTTATGAATTTATTTATTTATTTCCATGAGTGTTCCATGAGCAAACCCTCTGCAGGTAGTCCTGTTCATCACAGAGACAGCATGTGGATCTGAGCTTAGCCAAGTCCAATCCCAGCCCCTCTCCGCCTGTCACTTAGCCAGCAGAGTGTGACACATTCAAAGCCTCTCTACTATTCATTAGCATAGAGGCTCTTTAGAATTAAATAAATATCTTTTCCTGCCTCATCAGTTTGAATTTGAGGAAGGAATGGTTACGTAAGTCAGCTAAATTTATCAATGCTCCTTTTATGCAAAGCTCAAGCTTACAGGCGGAGCCTGTGCGGTATTCCAACAGGAGGATGCCTTTTGTTTTCCTCCAAGCCATTTTATTCTATTTCTGTCTGTGAAAAAAAGGAGGAAAAGATGCAACACACAAAAAAAAGCCATTTTAAGCAAGGATTTCTTTGGTTTGGGAAAAAATATTAGCTTGTTTTTTCTGTCCGTCAAATTAGGCATCCATAAGAAATTCATTCATGACTTTCCTTACTTTTCCTTACTAAAGCACTGCAAGAGAAAAGAGAACATATACTGTATACTCTGTCATTAAAAAAGCTTTGTATATAGCAAAATGAAAAAGACAAGTGTGTGTGTGTGTGTGTGTGTGTGTGTGTGTGTGTGTGTGTGTGTGTGTGTGTGTGTGTGTGTGTGTGTGTGTGTGTGTGTGGCTTGAGTCTTTGATGAATGAATTGGTATTCTAACAGTGTGAGGCTGGAAGTGAACTGCTCTGCTCCCACAGGAAACTGTTAGTGTCCCTCTTTCTTTATTTCTGTCTCTCTCTCTTCTCTCTCTGTAAGGCTGAATGATATGCCCCATGCCTGTGAGCTGCTCAGCCGTATACAGGGCTGACTGACAGCTCCCTCAGAGCAGCTTAAGCAAAAATGGCACAGTGTAACACAGCACAACATAGTTCAACACAGCTCAGCTGAACTCTACACTGCATACCATTTATCTGCACAGGCCAAAATTAGATAAACACAGGACTGCATGTTTAAAGTTCTAGCTGTTTCACAGAGTGGAAATAAGTAGCGCAAAATTTGAGAATGCGTTCATGCCATAAATATGAAAAATATATGTTCTCAAAATCAATTAACAAATTAACATGATGCATCAGTGTTGCAAGAAAAACAAACATACAGGGTGATCTGTCTAATTCGATTCACAAACAAATGACTCTTAAGAAACATGTCTTTTATTGAATCACTTAAAAAGACAAATTCAGGAGGTAGCGGTTTGATTCAGTCTGACGAATCCTTCAGTGAATGAACTCATGGAATTAGTGGGAGCAGCTAATGAATCAACATTTGACTCACTTACTGAACTGCAAGTTCCATGTCAAAGCATCATTAGTTCAATATATCCATTAGGTGGCTGTTATTTACTGTGCAACCAAGAAGGCAAAATATATATTCTATCTGCAACTTTTTTTCTTTTTTTTTTTTTTGCAATAACCCTTATAGTAATGCAAATGAAAAGTAGGCATGCCTAATTTAATACCGTGACAAGAAAGATAAAAAGAAAACTACAAGAGAATCAAAATGGAACAAATCAACAACCACATGGCAATTTGTAACTATTGTATGTTTTGGCAAATAGGTGGCTAATTTGTATGAATTTGTACAATCGCATTTGTACATTTATGGTTATGGATGGGTTTGGGGTGGTATTTTCATACATATGTAAAAGTTATGTTTTTCTGTGAGATTGTGTTGGAACCAATGCATTTATTCTTATTTCACTCTAAAAAAGTTTTTTTGTTGTGTCTTGAGATTTATTACCTCTCTAGCTGGGTCATAGTATAAAATAGTTTGGGAACCCAAGTTATACAACACACTTCATCACAGAATGCTGCAGTTATATGCACCAGTAATGCTAAACAGGAATTCTAAAAATGTGCACCACAGCATGTCTCAACACAGGGGGCACATCTCAACATGGCATAACTTCAATAGGAAAGTATGACACTTATTCATATAATCCTTAAACTGTCCTGCCAATCAAACCTCATGCTTGCATAAAACCCTCATGTCACTTGCATTTGCAGCCTTTCCAAGAGATGTTCTCTGCATGCAGTCTCTGTCGCTCCATTGCTATTTCATCCCAAATTACCACACACTCTTCTGTCCTCATTGAAATCAGCTAGTGACTCACTGTAGGATCAAAACACAGCACTTGCAAAAACTCCCGTTTTCGCACATCACCCCCATGCATTGTCTCAACCTCCTTGGAACATTCCTCGTTGAAATTCGAGTCCAAAGCTAACCCCCTTCAGCACCAAATGTTTATGCTACAGCTCTCATAAACGTCTACCCATTGTTAATCATGCAAGTGTTAAACGTGAGGATGTGCATGGAAGTCATCACATGACCTCTGCTCAACCTAGCATTGTTGTAAACACAAGACTCAAATTTGATATCTGTTTTAAATGAGCACATTTTTTTTCATCATCCAAAGTGACTTACAGTGCATTTGAGGTGCGAGACTGTCAATAGCTGTAACACGTTTTTGAGCCATTTATCTCGAACTTTGTTAATGTTCGCCTTAAACAACAAAGTTGCTTTGAAATCTACAATTTATCCTTAAACTGTATAAATTAACATTCTCTTTATACTTTAATACAAATTAAAGTATAAAGCGTATTTTCAATAGAACTTCACCAAATTTTGTTTCATTTTATCTTTTAAAAAGTTAAAAATGTAATTTATTAATTTATTACTTTTTCATTAATGTATCAGTTAAAATTATATAATGTATTTGGATGATGTAAAAAATATTATATATTAGATAGGGAAAAGGTTTGACATCGGCTGACTCATATGATCCCAGATTGTGATTGGTGGATATATATGACCAGAAAATTGGTGGTTTTATGACCAGCAACCAACATGATTTGGGAATTCTGTGACATTGTTTGAAGGTCATTTCTCAATAGTCTCTACACAGCTGTACACAGGCTTTCATTTGGTCTGAAACTTAATTTGAAACTCTAATCCCTAGTCTCACGCACACACATGCATACATACACGCATGGCCACCTAGGATGATGAGGGCACTGGCAGGTCATGGGTGTCACAGCTGAAAATATCAGACTGACTCCTGCTGCTCAGGTTCAGCCCAGGCCCCCTTTGAGTGGCAGAAGCCTTTGAAAGTGTGTGCATGTGTATGTGTCCGTGATGCGTTTGTGCGTCAGTCAGAGGCCTTTCCAAAAGGACCTGCCGCATTGTGTGCTCCGAAAGGTTCAGCGGGCAAATGGAAATATCCATTGTATGTGATTGACAGGACCTGACACCCTTATATATCACTGTGTTGAACGGTCATAGGAAATATACGTCCCTCCCCGAGTCTAAATCCTCTGAGATAGAGCCGCTTAAGCAGAATGCTTCTGCACCACTGTGTTCGCGTACCATTCAGAGGCTTGAATGTACCATTCAGTCGCTCACAATCGGAATAAATGTAAACCGACACCTATTTCGCTGTGAGATGAACAACTCAGAGTATACAGCATATATGAATATCTGCAGCTAGACTTGGCTAATACATCATATCAGCTTGACAAATCCAGTTACTCATGTTTGTAGGCATGTTGGAAAGCTTTAGCTGTGAGCAAAAGACGAAACAATAAACAGTTTACATTTGATAGTAAAAGAGTGCACCTCAGCTCTAAGGTGCATTTCTTAAAAAAAAAAAAAAAATCTTATTCATGTCTGCAATGAAAGAAAGGGTCTCCCCTGAATAGATCTACCACGTGACTTCTCTTCTCTTTACTTCTATTCTCCCCTCTTCAGTTCTCTTCTCTTCTCCCCTCTCCTCCAATTGTATTTTTGCTTCAGACAATTCACACTGGCAGTTTCCATGACAACAAATAGAAATTTCCCTTCACACCTCATGCGGGTGCATTTCACCGCCAGTGCATCGAAGACAGCGCCCGCCTCCCATGTCACAAACTGTCTGCCATGCTCTTGTGCTCCAACCTCCAATTCTCCCCCAAAAACCCTCCTCCCCGCACTGCTACCCATGTCACTAAGCCTTAGCTCCAAGCTACAGCCCACTAGCTTCTTCAAGGCCTCACGCTGACCGCGAAGACACGAGTGTCATATAGAATCACGCTCTCTGGTCCTCATTTGCCTATCTCTCGGAGGCTGGTTTGGTATTATGGTTGGCTTAAGATGAGTCCCATGTATATCAGAGAATGATGTCAGTAATTGCACAGAGAGGCTGAGGATGTGCCGTGTGCCCGTGGCGGTGTGTGTGTGTGTGTGTGTGTGTGTGTGTGTGTGTGTGTGTGTGTGTGTGTGTGTGTGTGTGTGAGTTATGGTTGGCTGAGTACATGCAGTCTTATGTGTTCTGTTCTCTTACAATTCAATCGTTTCTGCATCAACAGTCTTCTGTCTCTCTGCCAGAGCATTACTTCCATTCACTCTGCCATGCTCCTATTCTTGTTCATACATTTTTTTTCTTCTACACTCTTTCACAATTTTATCTCTTCCTCTCATTCCCGTGGAACTGTCCCTCGACTGTTATTCTGCTCTGTCATCCATTGTTCAACTCATTTATTTGAGTCTTTTTTTTTCACTCTCAGCACCTCTCCCTCTCTTATCTCCCTCTCTTTGTTTCACATAGTCCTGCAGAGCTACCAGACTGGTCAAACATATATTCATAGCTGCCGAAGGGACCCATTTCAAAAGAGGCTTCTGTTGCCAAGACAGCAGATTTTCTCTCTGCAAATATTACAGCACATTTAAGAGTGATGTTGACAGCCCTTTATATGCCTTATTGTGAAGTAACTCGTTGTGATTACTATCATAGATCAACGTAAGTCAACCAGGGTTGAAAGAATTGGCTTCCTTCAAATTCATGAGTTTGAATTCACTTGAATTGGCCACACCAAACAGGAAGTTGAATTGGGATGTCAGGAAAAGAAATTTACTGAATTGTAAGGCTTAAAAAGATAACTTTAAAAACTCTGTCATGTTAACGTTCAAAGATGACCCTGATAAACCTTTATAGTTAAAATTACAGTTCTTAATGGCTCACAACCCTGATGTCGACGCATGTTTTTAAACTTAGAACTATGACCTTAACTTCGAAAAACTCAACCTGTCAAAAAGATAGATGGTAGTTAGTGTTGTCACAAACCAAACATTCAAAGCTTATCAATTAAAATATATGCAACGACGAGGATGTCATTTATTACGCACATTTCTCATAAATGATGTTAAACCACAATTGATCTCTTCCTCAATTGCTGTTCAAAGGGGGGAAATAATTTGGCTAAATCCTTCACGGGCCATGACCAACGATCATTTTTGGGCAAATCAAAATTTTGATTATCACTTGATTGCTTTAATTGCTTGAAAATCAAATGCCGTCTGGAGAGGCCCTGGGAAAAGAGCTGGTAATTAGGGTACAGATTCGTGATGAGGAAAAGGGCACAATAGCATAGCAGGGGAGAGATTGGACTTTTATCTGTGAATGAGTTGGGGGAACCTAAGAATGGGGGAGATTAGAGTGAAAAGAGAGGATCCAGGAGTACGGCGCAGAGAGAGGTTAAAGGAAACTGTTGGAGCGTTAAATGGAGTCGAATTTCTAGGGACAGTAACAGGCCGGGCATTATGTTTCCAGCAGCATTAGGGATAAGGCTAGCCACTTACTGCCACGTTTCCTGGTAGTGTGAACGCTACAGAATGCCCACCATGTGCTTGGCTATTGTTATGTGTCAGGTTTAATGTTACACCTTTGAGTGATGTGGCCAATTCCTGGAAGACAGCCACAAGCTCCAACTCAAAGCCAGCAAGACTGACTCCAAACTAAATATAATACTACTCGTGGCCTGTTTCATTCAATGACCTTGCATGAGAGTGATGCATATAGTATCGTGCACCTCAGACCAAACACGACTAGCACATTGGCAAGCCAGTCTACATAAATGAGCGTATGCACCCTGACTGTTCCAGCCAATGGTAACAAACATGTTCGGACACAGCTAATGCGAATGTGACAGCTGACATTCCACGTCAGATATGTTACGTAAGTGTGACGAAGCAAGCTGGAGTGGAAGCAAAGACGGGTAGACTTCACAGATTGTTCCGGGTCCTCTGGCAAGTTCACCCCCGTTTTACAGACAACAATGATGGGCGCTAGTCTATAAATATCAGTACCCCAGCGCTGATTTACACCCTGCGTCCGTAGCCCAGAGTCCACAGGCACTGACCTTCAAGGCGGAATGCAAACACACAAAGACAAATCTGTCTCTTTCCATGTCAGCTTCTGCAGTTTACAGTAAATAAAGAAGCCCACAGAGAGTGGGACAATCTATAATTAAAGTAGAAAGGTCACCTGTACCCTAGTACCTGTTGACTCTCGTCTTCTAGCCACTGGTGACTTTTCCCTGAAGTCAGACAATGGCAGGAGATAAGACTGGGACTAATTAACACCTCATTTATTTTTGGTGCACTGGTGTGGACAAGTGAATGTGCGTAAAAGGGGAAGGACCACATCAACATTCAAGTGTTATTATGTTTACATCGCCGCATTTGAGCGTATGCGTGTGACCCTAGATGGAGTGCGGCGCAGTGCTATTTTGCTTGCAGGGTGTGAGCTCAGGCACATTGTCTTCAGTGGGAGTTCAGCTACTGCGTCTGGAGCAAATCCAAGAGTCAAGTAATTACTCCATGCTGCTTCCATGTTAAATATTTAAACGCTGCCGTACATGAATGACTGGAGGATCAGGTGTCAAAAACAAGTCCATGGGCCCTCGCATCAGAAAATGTCCCTTAATGGCAAAACTCTTTGTCCTCGGTCACAGGCCTTAGTTGGAGACGACACAAACACATGGCGAGAGACTTGTAAGACTGTCGACTATATCAACTGTCTCATACACACACAATCTCAGAAGTGGAGCAGGATAAGTGCTAATATAATGACGATTCATTAAAAAATGCACACACAGAAGAGAGATAAAAATGGCCTTCTTCGTTTTTTATTTAATATATTATGTTTTGTTTTTTTAATTTTCAACATTGCACATAATTTCATTTCCATCACATCTCATATTGCTGCCTACAAAATGATATGCATGTAGAAAAATACAGAAGATTAGTGAATTAACCCCCACAAAAAAAGGAACAGAAAGAAAGAAATGATACAGGGTCTCCGATATACATAAAAAAAGAAAAGAAAAAAAAGTTATAAATAAATAACACAAATACATCGTCAATCAGGATGCAAGTTTTTAAAACCAAAGCATCATGCAGAAAGAAATGGCAAGCCCATCCAAAACTCACATGAATAGATGAACATCTGGTTATTTATTTACTTCTTTGAGGGGGCGGGGGGGCTTGGGGGTTGATTCTATACACTTTCCTGCCGTTCGAATTGTTCATCGAACGCACACAGACTCACCGAGCGCATCTCCCTCTGCATGCTTGTTAGGAGGCACAAAAGCTGACCCAACACACCTCTCATCAGAGCGGAAATACACCTGTGATTACCAAAATGATCCGATATTAGATTCATATTTCTGCCGTGCGATTGCCTGTGTGTGGTTAGTGACTTAGCTGTATACAGTGCTGTATGATGGACACCAGAAGTAAGTTGATCTGGTAATTGAAAGAGATCTTTTTCAGTCAGCAGTGTTCTCCTGCGGTTTCATTACTGTGTGAGCAGCCAAGCGTTACACTGGTAACTCTGTCCATTACGACACTTTACAAAAGTGAAAAAATGCTTAATCATGATTCTGAAAATTGTATCTAAGCTCACTGAAGTCCATTAACAATGAGCAGACAGTCACTTGTACACAAAGTACAATATATTTCATGCTGTAATGAAAGCCACAACAGATTTTTTATTGTTCATACGTTACATCAAATATCACATTGGTGTACTAAGGTTCTCTTTCTATGATTGCTATATTTTCTAAAGATTCTCTTCATTTTGACTCAGTATCTCTCACACAGTAGCTGGAAATCAAATAGTGATAGTGAGATTTTTTACTTTATATATATTGTAGATGTCAGTCTATACTGGATATAATTTTGTGCATGCTCATTTCCGCCTTTACATTTAGATCATTTAACTTTAAAACACTATTAATTCAATAACACTGTTCAATGTCATCTTGAGCAATCTCATCTCCTTTACATTATAATGTTGTATAGCCTAAATTCACTTGTACCAGCTAAAAACAATTTATTTTAGTTTTATTTTAAAAATGTATTCAGATCAAATAGCATAGAATCTTAATATCTATCAGCCATGACGTAAAAATAATTATTTGGTATAATTTTATTGTCAGTGCAACCCTAATAGATATCTCTCCATTGCATTACATATTCCTGTGTAAGTCAGTAAATCAGCCACCGTTTAATTGCAGCAAGTTGAATATGAACAAAATAATCGATCAACTCAATGAGAGGATGTGCTGATATGGTCTAACTCATAATTCTGCTTCTTTCACAGGGCAAAGCTTCCTTTTCCTCCAAAGCCAGCTGACCAGTCAGCACTGGCAGAGCATCTCCATGGTAACATAGTCTCACGGTTGGCTGGTAAATCTTGGCTGTTGACTCAGTGTGTAATGAAAGAGCTGTGCGCATCTTAGCCGTGCGGATGTTAAGGAATTCGTTTGTTCTGAAGTGTAAACCATTCCGATCCACTGCATCGAGCACATGTCGTGGTGACATCATAATAGCACTAACACATATTTAAATATTAAAGTCACATGCAGATCTACAACATGTGACGTGACGCAACGCTCCATGTTTAGTTGCTTCATGGCGCTGATCCACCTGATGATCTCGGCTTCAGTTTAAGAAAAGCACTCAGCAAGTGGTCCTCTGCTAGAGTTCAAGTTCAAGTTCATTTTATTTATATAGCACATTTTATAGCAGTCACTGACTGACCAAAGTGCTTTACAGAACTACAAGTCCAGTCCAGTCAACTAACTAACACACACGCGAAATAGAGAGAGAGAGCTGAGGAGAGAGAGTCTGCAACCGGCAGGATCGGCTTCCACAAGGTGCACAAAACCATTAAGAATTAAGAGAACGAGAAAAATAGGGCCTGGGACTCGAGAAGGCTAACAGTCAAAAAGTAGATCTGACACGTGACCTTGAGGACACAATAAAATAGACATCTGCTTATGTACATACGTTGTGTTTCATGTGCATCTATTTTTACTAGGACTCTTCAAGAAATAAAAAGAGGTCCAAACATAGAACATAGATTTTCAGGGTTTGACTTTGGTTATATAATATTCAAGGCTAGATTTAAAAAAATAGATGGTACACTTCCATAGAACTTTGCATACAGATTACTTGGATGTATTTCCATGACAACGCAGCAGCTGGTTCATTCTAGAAATAGTTTGTGTTGTAATTCTATAAGATCAGACCACTTTTAGCCTAAAATTGACACGTCGCCTATTCAGAGTAGTTCCGACAGGAAAGACAGACAGACAAAGATAGAGAGGGACAGAGAAAGAGAAGACAACTGTGTGCATAAGTCTGCATGCTTGGTTGCAAGTCAGATAGGCAGGGAAGGAGAGCAAAAGACAAAGAACAAAAAAGGAGTGGGAGATGAAAAGAGAGACATAGACAGGGAGGATTGTGGGGCAGTCATTTCAGAGAGAGAGTATCGTCTCTTTCTGTTGCTGTGTCTCCCAACAGAGAGAGAGGGAGTGTAAGTTAACCTGGAATATGACTTGCAGATCTGTTTATATGTGGCTTTATTGTCTTGCTGTCGATGTGTGGCACTGTAATTTGCAGTCTTCTGTTTGTGGGCACTATTTATAGTGGGTATTGCAAAGAGGCGAATTGAACTACAATACCAAAATTCCCAGTCCACAACAGCAGAGCAGTGTTATTCCTGTTGCGATAAACGGATGGGTAAGATTTATTAACCAAACTCTGTAGTGGGTCATCACTAAATATTGAAGATATTTAAAGAGGATGCAGACTCAGCTCGCCATCTGAGCTCTGGGCATCAGTCCAGTAATGCACCATCTCAAATTAATAACCAGCTGTCCACCAAACCTGATGGCACCCACAATTCAACCTTCATCATTTATCTGCACCTTGGAGACAATGAAGGCCACTAAACCTATAGGTCTATTATTCAGATAACTATTACTGATTACTGTTTTACTCCACTGGGTGTGAAAGGGACAGTTCACCCAAAAACGATTTACTCACCCTCATGTCGTTCCAAACCTGTATGACTTTCTTTCTTCTGCAAAACACAAAAAAAGGTATTTTAAAGAATGTTTCTAAACATACAATAAAGGTTAATGGGGTCCAAAACAACAGTGAACCACATTAGGTATGTTTACATGCACTTATTTTCGTCATTCAAATTTCAGATTCTGAATGTTTAGTTTATTTGAACCTTAAACATTGCTGTCCAATTGACATATTTGGTGATAAAGGGATAGACCCTGAAGTTGATCCAAACCTGTATGAATTTCTTTCTTCTGCTGAATACAAAAGAAGATATTTTGAAGAATGTCGGTAACCAAACAGTGGATGGCCCTATCATTGACCTTCATAGTATTTCATAGACTATCAATTGTTTGGTTACCGACATTCTTCAAAATATCTTCTTTTGTATTCAGCAGAAGAAAGAAATTCATACAGGTTTGGAACAACTTGAGGGTGAGTAAATGATGACAGAATTTTCATTTTTGAGTGAACTATCCCTTTAAGTAGCAAAAGCCACTGCGATAACATCACTGGAGCTACACGAGTATGAAGGTAGTTTTTGCCTATCATTTCATGATATAGCTAAAAAAGAAAGCTGACATGTATGTCACAAGAGCTTTTTTAGCAAATGTTTAGTAAATATAGTCTCCTCCACTGACCAGTTCGTAAGACTTAAGTGAGAATTAAACATACGCACGTTCGTAAGATGTAAAACGCAAATAGTACATATGACAGCACTGCACATGTGTGCAAGGTATTTATGAATCCGATTGAGAAAATAGTTGGATTCAAGCATTTCCATGTGTCATTTTTTTTCTGTTAATCAAATTACTTCAGGTCTACACTATCCCATTCAATCTGATCAGATTTTAAATCAATAGAGATGTTTACATTTACATATTTTAGTCTGACTGAGCCTTCAATCTGACTATAAATAGACTGCATGTCCTGATTTTTCTGAGTTAGACGTGTTCCTGGATTAACATATTTTGTTGATCCTGGAAAAAACACTCCTGTCTGAAAATTTTATCCTAACCATATCCTCACCCTTAAACCTAACCCCTACCCATAAGTTATCCCTAAAATCAGAGGGAAATGACAGGTGAATAACACTGCTGTAGAAGCAGCTCACCCTGGTTGTAAGCCTAAGCTTGAAATAAACTGTGAACTTATCCCTCAAATCTGATTGGTTGATTGGAATGTTGTTCCAGGATCAACAAAGATGTTGATCCAGGAACATGATGTACTTGGTGAAATCATGTTCTGCAAATAGATAATTTGGGTGCATGTAAACGTAGCTATTGACTTGCATTGTATGGATAAAAAACACTAAGGTATTTTGCAGAAAAAATAAAGTCATACAGGTTTGGAATAACATGATATGGGTAAGTAAATCACAACAGCATTTTCAGGATCTTTGGGCCAACTATCCCTTTAAAAACATTTAGTGTTTTGATGACACAGACACAGATACTCTAACCTAAAAGCAGACTGTTCTTGATCATTGAAAATTTGAGCAAAAGCAATGAGTCTGGTACAGAGGGGAATGTGATTTGACCCTGCATTCATACTGTAAATTTGTGACCCGTCCAGACTGACATCATTGAGCACTGCCGCTGAATTTCTCCATTTCAGCTGGCAGTCTTTTGGTTTAGGAAATGAAAAGAGATAAAACTAGATGGAAGAGGCTGCCACAGACAGACAGTAGACTTTCCCTTCACTTATATTTAACAGCATTCCCCAGGCCTACCACAAAAAACAAAAAAACAAAAAAAGTGGCAGTATTACACCCAAACAAATATTTCTCTATTATAAGAAAATATTCACATTTGTTCTTGCAAGACACTGATTTACTCATAAAGAGAAAAATGAAAACATGTCAAGCTTTTTTTTATAGAAGTCTCCTGCTGCAGGTTCCTCTACATGTAGTGTAGATGTAGTGTACTGTGTCTTTAAGGCATTTATTGGGGCGGATCTTAAACAGTTTGACACCTGGCTTTATGATGGACTTCCTGTCTTAATGCTCAGCGGAGAGGCTGCGGTGTCTGATGTCCAGTGTCTATCTGAAGTCCAGCAGTGGCTTCAGTGACACCTGTGTCGACGGGTCCGTCCCATCCACTTGCCGTCCAGTGACTGTCAGTCATGGCTGTTCCCCTCTGTAGGAGTCCAAAGGCTGACGGAAAAGTCTCTCATAGACAAGACTCACAACACTGCAACAGAAAGGAAACAACAAAAGTTTTTGATTACTGACTTTTACCATTTAAATGGTCAACTATCATATTTTACTCTATGTCCTTCATCTGGCATAGAAGCAAGTAAGAGTTTCCTCAGCGTCATTACGGAGTCAGTATTTACAGTGACAATGAAGAGCAGTGTCAAGTGACACAGAAAATTGTCCTGTCTGGCACATGAACCCAGACAACCTTCACCTATAAGGAACATACAGTTCTTTACCATTGCTCAACAACAACAACAATAACAACAAGCTAATGAGATTAAAGGTGAATTAATTCAAAAGTGCCCAACTCAATCCAAAGGGCACTTGAAGTGAGCACTCTCAGGGATTACTGTCTCATATGTGACGCAATGATATATTGAATTGGCTCAAAATGTATACATTTATATAAAATTGGATCAAAAGTTTGGATCAAAAGTTTTTTTATGTTTTTGAAATAAGTATTTTATGCTCATCAAGACTGCATTTATGTAATCAAAAATACATTAAAAACAGCAATATTATGAAATATTACAATTTAAAATGTTTTAATATATTTAAAAATGTACCAGTATTTTATTCCTGTGATGGCAAATATGAATTTTCAGCATCATTTCTCCAGTCTTCAGTGTCACATGATTTTTCAGAAATCAGTACGCTGAATTGGTGCTCAAGAAACATTTATTATTCTTATCAATGTTGAAAATTTTGTCATTTTTGCGCAATTTAATGTGTCCCTACTGAATAAAAGAAAGAAATAATTTCTCTAAAACATATAATCTTACTGACCCTAAACTTTTGAACGTTAGTGTAGGTTACTGCCTTAAACTTATATCTTCATAATATAAGAGTAAAATACATACTGTTAAGACTGTTGTAAAACCTCAGTGTTAATCAGGAGGATACACCACTCAGGATTACATGACCATAAATTTTAAAATGACTTCCCCCATCACATGTACCCTATAATGGCCTTGGTATTTGGTCGCTCACTTCCATCTGGAACAACCCAGTAGCGTCCCCTTCCCGCAGTGCCCTTCAAGGACACAAAAATGCAGTTGGATATTCGCCTTAGGTAATACCATGCATATTCTGCTCGACACAAAAGAAAACTTGTGCACATTATAAACACATGTAAATGGAAAAACACTTTTGAAAATAAAAGTATGTTATAAATCTATAAAGCTATAAAAGAGATGTTAGGCAGAATGAAAGCCTCAGTCAACATTTACTTTCATTGTATGGAAAAAATGCTATGGAATAAGACAGCAGTCTGCCTAACATTTCCTTTTGAGCTCCACTAAAGAAAGAAAGTCTTTCAGGGTTGGAACGAGTGAGAACAGGTGAGAATTTACAATTCCTTCAGGTCATTTACAACACAGCTTGAATTTACAATGGGGCAATCGCCTGAAAGAAAAACTACATGTACTTTTAACCATAGAGGTCAAAGCCATGCCAGATAAGTTGTAGGTCATCAGTGCAAGAAAGCCCACAATTAGTCATTTTCAGTGCATTCCAAAATGCCTAAAATGCCAGCTGTGGAGAGAGCGAGGGCCACGAGATGACGTGCTGTTGCTCATGCCACGTACCAAAGTGGCAAGACACTACATAGGCTGCTCATTCAAGTCCAAGAAGATTTCATCTGGCCAACAGAACAGATGAACAATCCATACTTACTATGCCAGAGCAGCACCAACACGTCACACTGGTCCAGAAACGTAAGCCTTTTGCCTGCCAAAATTTGTGGGAAAACATCCCATGAATTATGATCTCTTGCGATACACAGTCACACAAGATACTGAAAGCACTGCAAGATGATGATTGTTAACGTTCGCAGTTATTTTTACTTTTGTTGACATGTTGACTTTTCTTTTTATTAAATATAGCTTAAATTAATTTGCATATAAGGTCAATTAAAAGTCAAAAGTCAACATGATTAATTTTTAAAAGAAAAAAATACTTTTATTCAGTAAGGACACTGAAATTGATCAAAAGTGACAGTAAAGATAATTATAATGTAACAAGTTTTTTTTTGTTTCAAATAAATGCTGTTCTTTTAAAATGTAACATTGATAATAAGAAGAAATGTTTCTTAAGCAGCAAATCAGCATATTAGAATGATTTCTGAAGGATCATGTGACTGGAATAATGATGCTGAAAATTAAGCTTTGCTATCACAGGAATAAATTACATTTAAAAATATGTTAAAACAGTTATTATAACTTAATATTTCTGTTTTCACTTTAATAAATGCAGCCTTTGTAAGCAGAAAAACAAAAAAATCTTTGAAAAATGAATGGTTTACAAGATAAAAAAGTGACTTTTTACACAATGCATTTTAATCATTTTAATTATCTCAATAGAATTTAAATCTATAAAAGAATAATTAGATAAGATAATTATAATAAGATAAAATAATAAGATGAATAGAGTTTTGTGCAGTTGTGTAGTTGAGTAGATACTGTAAATATCGTAATTGTGCATGTGATTGCTTTATTTATTTTGGCAAACTTCAACTAGGAAGTCTAAGCTACTTAAAATGCCTGTTTGTTTTTTCTAATTCTCCTCTTACATCTGAATTCTTAATAAACACTGAAGTAATAGATAAACACTGGCACAATGTTGGGCTGGCAAGCCATCAAATGTGTGAGATCTGTTTCTATGCTGAGAAGTCAAACGTATAAAAACAGCATGTGGTCTAATCTAAGCGTAATATTTTGAGTTGATTTGTGCCACTGGAAACAAGCGTACCCTCAGAGCCCCTGACTAACAAATACATTCTCCCTCTCCCTCTCTTTGCATACTCTCCTCTTTTTCCTCTCTCTGCTACTAAACGACGTTCATATTTTCCTGGCACAGGAGAGGTCAAAACATGACTGAATAAGGAATTGTCCAGTAATTGAGTCCAATTTTCCTTTTTCTGAGACATTTCATTCCGTAGCTAATTTTAGCTCTCCTGCACAGACTTTTTGTGTGTGTTGTGAACAGGGATCCAACAACAACCACAAATCCCATGAACTCTGGCGAGGTTAAAGCAGCACTGCTCAGATTTACTGTACAGCTGGGATCAACGATGAGAGAACACATACATTTAGTTTCAGGATAATAATCAAAATGAGTAATTTTAACAGTAATGATATTTCATATACACACGTCACTCTTCTTTTTTGTACACAAAATTAAATAATTATTTATTTAATAATTATTTACATTTTTAATTGTTGTCCACCAATTTGATTGAATAAGCAGCGTTCCAAGAGTGTTGATATACAGTCCAACAGAACTGGGACTTTTCATTGTTTGATACACTCAGCCTGTGTATTAGTGATGGGGATTTTTCAGTTTTTCCTATTTATTTCTTCTTTATGTTTTCTATCTGCAGATTTCATCAATATGCCAGTAGGTGGCGACAAGTGAAGAATCATTCATTTAACAACTGTTCAAAATCACTGATTCTTCAAGAATGAATCAAGTGACTGCCTGCATCTGAAATCGCATTCTTCTCTACTATATAGTACGCGAAAAAAACTGTATGTGACAAAAGAAGTCTGTCAGAATTTACAGTACCGATAAAAGAGTAGGCAAAAAGTACCCCAATGACCTACTACTTTTGGAGTGAGAGAATCTGAAGTGTGCATTTCGAAGGACACTTAACTGTCCCACAGGCCACAAGAGAGGATTTGTGAATGACAGCAATGCGATGTAACTGACGCTGGTAGGTCAAGTGATAATGACAACATGGCGAATGTAGTACGTCCAGACTTTTTTAGCGCTCACAAAGTACTTTTTCAAATAAGAACCTACTCATAAGAGTATGTGATTTCGGATGTGAATGATTCATAGAAACGCCACAAAACTGTTGCATGATTAATTTTACTGTGGCTTTTGTGGGCAAAGCAAAAATATGCAAAGTAACTGATAATATTCTGTCTATAACATTAAGTTACTCAAAAAAAGTAACTTTTTTTTTGTTTATTGAACTGCTGTAGCCTAAAAAAGCTATATCACACTCGCAACTGTGCTGGTCTGAACGTCAACACAGCCAATATCAACACAACTATTATGATACTACTAAGCCTACATGCAGTATATTATAAATATAAATCTGGCCATAACAACAACAAGCAAAAAATTAACACAAGAGAACCTGTAGGTTTTTCTATAAAAAAAAAAAAACCCTGAAATGATGTATGACCATACACATTAAATCAAAAACAAAATGTCCACAGCAGAAATTCACATCATTTACTGCAGATCTATCCTGAGCAATGAGCAATATATCTCTCTTTGGCTTGCTTGAATGCCGACATAGCTGCTGTTGTTTTTCAATTTCGTTCTTTCTGACTCTCTCTCTTCTTATCCCTTTCTCCCTCTTGGCTGCCGTCCCTGTAGCAGGCAGAGCATGTAGTAAGTATGTGACAAAGTGTAGCACTGAAACCCTCGGCATTCTGATTTATTGGGGGGTGGGGGTGTGCACAATGGAGGCACATGTGCCTGATGTGCCTCTGAGTCATCTGACTCTATGACAGACCGTCAGTGCGAATTAGCAGCATCCCGCTCACGGGGGCGGGGGCTATGGAACATCATTAAAGCAAAGACGTCCTCCGCCCCCCTCAAAACAAGGCACAAACACAACCACATACGACTAAGGCATCTAGACAGAATGCCTCTCTCTGAACGGAATGCCTCTGAATCAAGAACATAAGAATGAGAATCGATCAGGGTTACATCAGGGGTCTCTGTGAGACAATGAAGACGGCAACATGAGGTGCTATGCCCTGTCGAGCGATTATTGATTTTTAATCAGAGGAAGTTTCATTGTGTCGACAGACAGCCTTGAGTTTGACAGCAAATCATTTACAATTAGAGATCGTTTTCTTGATTCATCCATCACAAACATCTCTAATTCTATAAACGTGAATGAAGTGGATTGATAATTGGAGAGCTAAAATACGGCACATGTAGATAAACTTGTTCACTGAATATATGCTGTATTACCTGTAATGTGACACAAGACTTTGTATTAAGCTTTTAAAAACCCTTCACTAATTTGGTTGCACAGTGAAGTGTGACCTTGAACATTAAGTGTCTAGGGTAGAAATAAGACTGGAGCGCAAACACCTGACTTGAAAATGGGAAGAACAAAAATGTAGCTAAAAAATTTAGGGTAACACTATAGTTTAGGGTTCAATTCTCGCTATTAACTATTGCTTATTAGCATGCATTTTACTAGGATATTGGCTGTTTATTAGTACTTATTAATACATAAAAAGCATCACATATTATTCTGCATGACCATATTCTACATCCCTAATCCTACCCAATATATACCTAAATTTAACAACTTACCTTACTAACTATTAATAAGCAGTAATTCGGATTTATTGAGGCAAAAGTCATAGTTAATAGTGAGAACTGGACCCTAAACTAAAGTTTAAAAAAAAAGAAAAAAAAGAAACTCAGACAATGGAAATAAATTATTAAAAAGTTTAATGAGATTAAGGACCACAAACACAGTTATATCTCGTGTCTCTTCCACACTAAAGCACAAATCAAAGTGAGTATATACTGCACATAGCTGTTGTTAAAGTTTTTTTACCAGTATTTTACCAGTATGTTACCAGTAAGGTTTTTTACCCAACTAACAGCAACATCATTTCAAGAAAACGAAATAGTGCATTGCATTCCCCCAGTGGACGAGCAACCAATTTTGTGACAGTGTACGGACGTTTTAGCTCGTACAGGGTTATTAAACTCCATTTTTAGCTGATGCTTCTGGCAGTGTTCACAAACACATTCTTGTAGCAGAATGGTGACTAAAAAGGGTAATGCTCAGAATGACGTGAAAAGGGCTTGTCAGTGGTGTTGCTCTGAGGCAGTGTTTATTAATAGATTTAAAAATGGATAAAGTCTAACAGATTTAATTGTACACTCTCCCTCTAGCAACAAAACGTTAAAATGTACAAACAGATGTGTGCATGAAATTTACATAAACACTTGAGAGTTGCATGTCCAAATAAGGACGTCACTCTGACTAATTCCTAAAATGATGTTTCAATTAAATCATCAAGCTTCAGTTACTTCAGCATTCTTTCTTTGCATCGGAATCGACTTCAAATACCTGAATAAGAAACTTAAAGACACAATTAAGCTGTTTTCATTTAGTATGCATTAATGTAACCTGGTATGTGGTTTGCATTCACCTAAGTTTATGTCAAAGTACATTTACCTATATCAGAAAATATATATTATTTTATATACATTCAAAAGTTTGGGGTCAATATGATATTCTAATGTTTTTCAAAAATACTGTTAAATAGAAATACTGTGAAATATTATTACAATTTAAAATAACTGTTTTCTATTTTAATTCTTTTAAAATATAATGTATTCCTCTGATGGCAAAGCTGAAATTTCAGCAGTCTTCGGTGTCACATGATCATTCAGAATCCATTCTAATATGCTGATTTGGGGCTTAAGAAACATTTCTTATTTTCAATGTTGATAATGGTTGTGCTGGTCAATATTTTTGTGAAAACTGTGATAATTTTTTTCAGGATTCTTTGACGAATAGAAAGTTAAAAAAACAGCTTTTATTTGAAATAGATTTTTTTAACAATGTAAAAGTCTTTACTTTCACTTATAATACATGTGTCCTTGTTGAAAAAATAATCTCTCTCTCTCTCTCTCTCAAAAAAAATCTTACTGACCCCAAATTTTTGAACGATAGTATGTAGACTACTTTAAGTCTAATTTTCTCTTGCCTAAAGAATAACTAAGAATAAAACACACTTCCACGTAACGCATGTGATCATGTAACTGATCTTCATCCAGGATAGGTCAGAGCTTTGTGAGCCAACATGAGTGGTGCTCAGGGGTGGTAAAAGTACTCAAAAATTATACTCGAGTAAAAGTATATATACCTAAATAAAAAATGACTCCAGTAAAAGTAGAAAGTCCTCCATTCAAACATCACTTGAGTAAAAGTACAAAAGTATCCGATTTAAAACGTACTTAAGTACCGAAAGTAAAAAGTAAATATTCAAACTGTAAATATCAATAATTAAACAGATCAATTGTTTTGGGAGTGATATGCAATGTTTTAATTGAACAAATTATTAGATACTGCAATTAAGAATTTGTTAGATTTGCAATCATAAGAGACAATGAAGTACCTTGCATCAATTTTAAACAATTTCATTAAGTTTAGTGACAGCATATTAAGGTGCAATGACTGGTAGGCCATTCTTTGATACAAATTTTACAATTTCAATTCAATTATTGTGGTTTGATTCCAATCTTGATTCAATATAGATTCATTTTGATAAATATTTGGTACAGTAGATACATGTTAATTTTTAAATTAAGAAAATCTCACCTAATTCTGTAAACATAGGCTAGAGAGCCCTGTCAGCTGGTATTATTAAATGTTAAAAATACATGTGATTTTTATTATAACAACTTTATAATATTTTAATGATAGCTTATAAGTAAAAATATAATAAATATATAGTGCACATATTTAGCAAAATACTAATTTATACTAATATTAAATATATTATAAAATACAAATTTTTCTAGCCAACTAACGTGCTATGGTCATTAAATGTTTTTTTTTCCCTGAGGTAAATGTAACATTATGTGACATTGTTCTCCAGCTGTTTTATTGACCTCTTTCCGCGGTTGAAAAACACTGATTTATTGATATTATGTATATATATATATATATATATATATATATATATATATATATATATATATTATGTACGATATACATTTCGGGAAGTGTCACATTTAAAAGCTCCAAAACGGTATTTATTGTTTGAATTTCGTAATAAAATGGACAGAATCTGAGAGCTGAGAATTTGTTTTATATCAAAAGTAACCTTCTCTTTCTTGTCTGTCCGGTCAATGTCCTCTATGCTTCACGATTTTTCTCTGCGTGAGAAAATGGATGTGTGTCGTGAGAGCTTGTGGAAAGTGTCAATTGCGTGAGTCTCACACTGAATGAGTGTGAGTTGGCAGCTCTGCAATAGACATGTTCCATAACATTAGCTGCATCAAACAGAAGATGTGCAAGAAACAAGGTAAGCGGGAATCTCGGGATCATTGCTGGGCAGAGCTGCACCTTCACCTGTTTCTGCGGTCATCTTCCACAATGGCGAACTGACTGCTATGTGAGCGTATGCTGGCAAAGAGCTCGCGCGTTCTTATTTTCAAAATAAAACCAAGTTTTTCATCGGTTTGGAAAGCCAGTGTAATAAATACTTGGAGCGGGCATGGGGAAATGTAACGGAGTAAAAAGTAAACTTTGTCTTTAATATTGTAGTGGAGTAAGAGTAAAAGTAGATGCAAATAAAATATACTCAAGTAAAGTACAGATCCCCGAAAAAAATACTTAAGTAAAGTAACGAAGTATTTTTACTTCGTTACTTACCACCACTGGTGGTGCTGCTGCGCTTAAACTTTGGTGTCAATGTAACATTGTATATAAGGATATAAGGATTACATAACATGTATGTAATGAAGACCAATATAAGTGATCAGTGATCTATGAGACAGCAATTACATAGTGTCTCTTTCGGACTATAATCATTACCAATTGATCCATTAACCAATGAACATGCAGATGCTGACAGAAATATGAAGCCAAGAGTGTCTGCTCTTGATTCACAACTCTCTCTATCTATGATAGAGTCGAATGCCAATATGTCTGATCATTCAGAGCATAAATGGATTGTGAGTGATCTAAAGGAGGGACACAAGTGTGCCAGCTGCCTTGCTGCTTCTCTTCACCTGAGAGAAGATTTATTGTTTGCTTTCAACCTCATCAATCACACAGACGCATCTGAAACAGAAATGATTTCAGCAGTCATCCTGTGCCTGTTTTCATCTCTTTTCATGCGCTAGATTTATGCTGCCAATGACCTTCATCCCTATTAGAGGAAGACAGATCTAATGCCTCAGACGGACTCTGCCTAATGCCAATTATGTCTCGCTGTACAGCCATGAGAAACACATCTGGCCTTCCAGCATGTGGTGGTACAACGTAAGACTAACACAATGTCACAGACCGCTACATTGAATATGGCCTGTACTGCTGCTGTCCTAATATGTTGGTAAGTTATAGGTGCCTGTTAACAAACATGTTAATGATCATTAAGTACATGATTTCTTTCTAAAGCAATTTAAAATACAAGCTGCAAAATGTGAGCCTTTTCGTGAATAACTTAATTTAGGGCCTGTCTCTCACCAAAAAAGCTATTGCATTGATTTAAAAGACTTAGAATAATGATAACATGGTGCAAGTCGTACAGTACAGGTAATTTTTATTTTATTTCTGGAACCTAATGGACATTTTGCTAAATAAATACTTTTGTGCTCCACTGAAGTATTTATACAGTCATACAGTTTCAAATAAAAAATGAATGTGGAGATATTGACATGATTATAAATTTTGGGTGAACTATCCCATTAAGTGCCTTCCTCAAGCACAAAGTGATTATAGCTAATGGAACGTGAAATTGGGGTTTGAACTTAAGGTTAAACACTTCAAGGCCACGTCTTTAAATACAGCCCAACTGTAGATTTGTGTGTGTTGTTTTGTTTTTTAAATCAACAATAGATACGGTTCTGTTATTAAGCTGTTAGACATTAAAAGCAGACATACTGCAGAACACAACAGAATGTCAAAACAGAAAAGACAATGCCAACACCCAACTTTTTTTAAATCATTTCTATACGTAATCTGTCCAAAACCTGCCTTTAAAAGGGAAATGTGTAATTTCTGCACCAGTAGCATCACCTTGAAAAAATAATGACTGTACTAAAACAGTTTTCCTAAAAAGTCCACCCCTTAAACACACAGATTATGTCTCAAATGCATACCATTTCATAATATTAACAAATTAAAACAAAAATAACAATGATAAATAATACTTAATTATAAAATATTACAAATTTTAGTGATGAAATTTGCACCAACAATGAGTCCATCAACTGTCTATCATTCATCAATTGCAACATATTGGTATTCAAAACCAATGGAACAATAATATTGTATGCTGATGGATTGTCAGCTCGCGATTTCAAGCTGTTGCAGCTGAGAGACATTTTTCAGCATTGAGTGAAGGTGAGTGGGAGGTCTTTTTATCAGCGTCAGGCATCTTCATCATGCTGTTGCCCAATGCCTGCTGAAAACACCCTCTGCATAACACTTCATTCCCTTCATCCGGCCCCTGCATAACACCTGCACACAGCAGCCATGTACTTATTTGCGATTCAACAGTCACAGCCTTTGATATTACCTTACAAAGTGAATTTAAAAGCCATTGATTTTTCTCTTTCTGCCCTAGCAGCCTATGATTCAGCTGTCAGTGTCTAAGCTGCACAGTTGTTGGACTTAAAATGCTTTCTCTGCCTCCTCCAAACACAAATTCACATACACGCACTCACACACAAGCATGCACATAAACACACGTACGTATGCACGAATCAATAATGCTTTACCTGACACTATCTGTTGCAGGAATACTCAGTTCTGTCGTATGCACTGAGGCATAGCATTATGCATTTCGTGTTTGGTTATTGCAATTTGTGACAGATGAATGAATACTCTCAGGGCTCAAGATGCCATTTACATTAGCAGTCAGGCTAGTAAAAATGAATAAAGCGAAGGTGGTTGGATCACATGTAGCTGCATATATTGCGGCTACAGAGAACGGAAAACAAATAAAAGGAATTTTCAGATTTTTTATGAAAGAAAGAGAAGAATCCTTAAAGAATGAACATCTTTTTAGGAATTAAAGAGACAAAACTCTGCTATTCTAAGGCTATCAATATAGATGTAGACTGCCTTTTAACTTATTATCTAGCAGCAATGTCACTTTTACAGTATGTCAACACAATTTTATGAAATGTCTTGCGTCAAAGTCTCAAGCATTCGCTTTAATGTCTGGACAATCCACTTTAGATAAAGCCTGCTTCATCTACACGGGTATTTGAAGCATAAGAGTATTTCTAGAGTGAGACAAATCTCCCTCACAAGCTCACAATGAGCACAGCAGTCTACTGCCATTTTTCAAGCCTCATCTAAATGAAATCAGGGCAGGTAGGTGGTGGGAGATACAAGCGAGATATAAAGTGCAATGTCACCAAAGAGAGAATGAATGCTGTGTGACAAGAATTAAACAAGAATATAAAGATTTGAGGAAAAAGGAATCCAGCTGTGTCTAAAAGTCAAAGGTAGAAACTCATTTAAAATAGGTGAATAATTAAGTTGTTATAGGGCTGACATGATTATGACACTTATACGGAGAATCATTTGTCAAACAAATAATTGTAAATGTAACTGTCTGTTTTGTTCTTATCAGTTACAGTATAAGCTTATTACACATTCACCTGAAGAGGAGTCATTTAATAAAATATATGATTTCCTTAAAGGCTTTGCAAACAAACATTGCATTGCACAGGGGTAGATTACCATGACTAATATTTTAGATATTTAAAATGATTCATAATCTTTTATCTTCAGAGTCTCCACCTCTGAAATGACTTTTACTTTAGGCTGATATCATAAATCCCTCTTAAACTACCGGGCTTAATTCTGATTTGTAACACCCCTTTTAATGGTCCAATCAATTCCTGGAGAACAAAATCAAATCTCATCCTACATTATTTTTTGTTGAGTATTCTGTTTCTGATTACAGAAGTGAAATAGGTTGCGAGCGTCTTGAAACTGCTCATTTTTGAGCGCCCATATTAACGCATTACTGAACCATAAGGAAAGACGTCAAATTGGAGATTTTAACATGTTTCTATGATAAAATCCTCTTATTACCGGTTAGAATTAGAATTAGAATTAAAAGTGTACAATTATCGTTGGTACACAAATCAGCCAATTGTGTAAATCTTACAGAAACATACAGAACAAAAGGCGCAGTCACAAATCACACACACACAGTGTCACTGTGGTTAACTGTGCTAAGCCACAGAAGCAAGAGAGTTTGCATTATTTAAGCGAAAGGGAGAAACTTGTCAAACTTTACGTGGAAAGAGGGCAGCAGCTGCCGTGATGAGCTGAGCTTGGGGATCCAGCCCTTTCTCAGGCAGTAAGGAGCAGGAAAGCACTTAAGTGCTCCACATGTTGCATGCAGCAAAGCCTGAGGGAGCGGCAGAGATATCATGAGCCGAGTCGTGAACTGCACTGCAATGAATATGGAATCACTATAAACAATACAGGTAATTGAGCGAGAAAACACAGCAAGAGAGACGGAGTGTGAGTGATGGAGGGGGAAAAGATCTGCGTCATCTAGGCAGGTTTAGGAAGTGCCGGGGGGAACAGCTCCCCCAGTGGCCAGTGCTGAAATTTTTTTAATGTTGTGGAATGAGTGTGTGAATAAACTGAAGAAAATTAATTACTGCTGTGGGTAGAAGGGTTTAGAAATCTAGCCTTTTCATTCTGTGCCTTAAACTTGGCTGTTGTCATGAGAACCATTGTGTTTTTTTCCTATATTTTTCTTATGACAACAATTCTGCATGTGATACTGTTTCCCGCGATTGTGATTACTCTGCAAAATTATGTATGTCCCTTCAGCTCATTAAAAAGTTCTGTGTAAACATACCTTTCATATATATATATATATATATATATATATATATATATATATATATATATATATATATATATATATATATATATATATATATATATATATATATATATATACACACAGTATATTCACTTGCCAAGTGCCAAATTCAAGAAATCTGACTTAAATTTACTTAACATTAGACTGGTAGCTTTATTAGGAGCTATAACGTAATGCATTTTCAGTGCCAATAACGATACAGTTCCCTCGCCGTTTTTGTTCTTGACATAAGTTACATGAGTGAATCAAATGTAAGACATACAAGCTTTCTGCTAAAGTGACTGTCTAATAATGATTGGTGTGTGTTTATATATGCAGAGAACTGTGATCTTTCAGGACACAGACATCCTGTTTGCCCATAAAGAAATGAGCACATCTAGAATTGCATGTTGTGACACATTTGTGACAATACTTGCATTAAGCTACAAACACCTGTATATAATTGTTATTATGAGAGATGGAACTTAACACAGAGACTGGCCAATATTTGATGCCATGAGTGACAAGATCATCTTCACTGTACACTGTAAAAAAAAAGTTGTTTCAACTTAAAAAAGTAAGTGTTCATGCTGCCGTAAAATGTTAAGTTTAGTGAACTTGAAATGTGAAGTTGCACTAAGTGACAACTTGGATATTTGAGTTGACTAAACTTAAAATTTTAGGGCAGCACAATCACTTTTTTATGTTGAAACAACAATTTTATTTTTACAGAGTATGCGACAAATATACATGGTAATTTAATAATTAAATAATTATATAGTTTTCTAAATTCACTAAGTGTTGGAACATGGCAAGAAGTTAATTTTGAACACAGTATATGTCACTTTAACTTCTGCCGCCTCACAACCAAACTTTTCCCATGCAAGGAGTTGCACTCTCTTTTTTCTAATGCAAATTCATGCTTAATTTACATTCGATATTTTATCACCATTGCACTAAACAAAAAAACAAGACGTATATTCTCATGTTTTTATTAACATACCACTATTTAATCAAATCAGGCCACATCATAAGCTCAAGCTTATGCCTTTTTTAATTCACTGCCTTCGAAATTAACATTCACTGCCTCCTTCAGTGAAAAGACCCTTGCACAAAAGTAACTCTGCCTATGCTGCATCGTCTATCACATATCATCTAGTTAGTGAGCAAAACTTAACAATAAATAAATAAAGCAAGTCTGGCTTCCTCGCTCATTCTCCCTCACATACACACACACTTAACTCTGGAGTAAGTACCAGAAAATAGATTTTAGCTCAGGTTTCCATGGCAACATTAACATCCCCCCCTCCTCCCCCTCCTCCCAAACTAAGACAGCTTTATAGCTATACCGAGGCTGGTAGAGGGTGGGAGAGTGGAAAGGAAAGAAAGACTCTTCCTCCATTTGTGCACAGAACAACAAGGGGGAAGTCAATCATCTTGCTAGGTTTCATCTGTCTGTCTGTCTGGCTGTAACTCTAGAGTGGAGAAGGAAGGAGTCTTATTTGAATAAATATGTAAAGTTAGCAGATACATTTAGGCAGAGACTGTATACAAGCAATCAAGATAAAATACAATACATTCAATCCATCTAATACATCAATGATTTAATTTAGACCATTTCTAATTTGTGGGTTGATTAATCTAAAGTTATTACTTTGTCGTTGTGTAGTTTGAATTTTTGTAAACACATCTGGCACTTACAGGTGAAACTCATGGCAGGTGATTGGTTATCATGTCACCTCATTATGTTCACAGTGTAAAGCTGGACGGGATGTTCATCAAATGATCATAAATCAATGTCATCTCACTTTGCCTGTGCCTCAGCCATGAAACTATATCTTGTAAAGTAAAATGTGTTTTTCTTTGAAAACCAAATCAACAAATATGTTTTTATAGTAATGTTAAAATATATATATATATTTTCATGTGTTACAAGAAAACATATTGTTGCTAAAGCAGATTTGCAGTAGGACCCTGTGATGGTCTTCCACAAGCAAATCTCCATTAAATGTTTGGTTAGCAGAACAGCAAATAAAAAGCTCTCTTGAGGAAAAACCATAGATGCTCTTGTACCCACCGCAGCAGTACTATAAATAATAATAAAAAAACACATTAGTCTCAGTTTATACTAACAACAGTGTGTCTATCCCACAGAGAAACAGGAAGCGCTGGCTAATTCCAGAGGCCTAGACTGCAGTTTCTCAGCCTGCTCTCTGGGGGCAGCATGACAAGCCAATTAAAGCACAGGAAACCCACCAAGATAAACATTCAGAGCAGAATGATCAAAACAATGAAGATTTCTTTGCTCAGCAAAAGAGGAGAAACTTAAATGGCTGTACAATGAGACGGGATGCAAGGCAAATGCTAGAAGTTGATATTTCTAAATAAAAAATGCTGGATTGTTTAACCCAATTTTGTGTCAAATATGGACAAACCCAAACGTTGGATTAAAAATGCAATGTAAAAATTTAACCCATCGGCTGGGTTTGTCCATATTTGACCCAAAATTGGGTTAAAACAACTCAGCATTTTTTAGAGTGGGAGCCATAGACAACATGCAGGAAATGATGGGCCTACTTGTGCAAAAGCATACTGCATTTTCAGCTCAGCAGTTTCCATGCTGTATTTCCAAGTGCATGAATGTCAGAAGGTCACTGACTCCCGCTTGGCTTCGCTGTCTACCTATAACCACCAAAAAGAGCAGGAATTACATCAGGGCATAGTCAGTCCCGTCTGTAATTCATTTCTCCTGATGAGTGTGTATGTGTGCTCTGGATCAGAGATGGTCTATGATGCAGAGCAAGGCCACGTACCTCCCCAGGACACTACAATGTCACATCTTGAAAGATGGTGTCATTTAGAGGTATGGATGGTTGAATAACTTGACAAGGGAGGACAAGAAACTCAATTGTTATACAATTCGATCTTATGCATTTGGGAAATGTGTCTGCAGTGATGCAAATAATAACTCGGGGTGTAACGATTAACTTGTTTTGCCAATACACCACCAATAACAAGTACATGTAGGTGTCTTCAGACCATTGATTTAGTTGGTAAACCAATCCAATGTAATGGCCACTAGTGAAACAAATACTGTATGGAAGCTTGTTTCCACCACTGAATTATTTTTTTAACGATAATTGTGACTATTTATCTCACAATTCTGATTATTTTTTCAGAATTACAAGATATAAACTCTCCATTATGAGAAAAAAGTCAGTAATGTGAGATATAAACACACGCAATTGTGACATTAAAAAGTCAGAACTGCAAATGTATATATCGTATCTGAATTTTTTCTCGTAATTCTGAGAAAAAAATAAGAATTGCGAGATATAAATGATCAATTGTGAAAAACTGCAAATTTATATCTTGCATTTATGACTTTTTCTCGCAATTGCGAGATTATCTCGTAATTCTGAGAACAAAGTCTGAATTGTGAGACAAAAAGTCGCAATTATCTTTTGAATTTTTTTTATTCCGTGACGGAAACAAGCTTCTATAAATTAATTTAATATGCACTCAGTAATTTATTGATGCCAATGGTTACCTTGTACTTTACGCTGACCTGGATGCAGGATCACACTAACTTCCATTGTAGAAATGCACTATTCACATTCAGTGACATCAAATTTATTCCACAAGTGTCCAATAACAGCAGGGTTTCCTGGGTAAAAGTTGTAATATTTGGCTAGTCAATATGTCTACCCCCATGTAGGGACCCACTGTATGTAAAATAGATCATCTTTTACTAAAGCTATATCATGTGAATGTTTAACCTGAATATTAATTTAACCATGAACATACATTTTCAAGTGTAATATTCATTTCTTTGTGTAAAAAAAAATTAATTCAGAAAAAAATGTAGCACAAAATTGATTCTTTAAACATTGATTTCATCATCGTTATCTGTAAAAAGCAAACAATGCTACTGAGGTAACCCAAACTCAATTTAATGCTGTCCGATTATTTTACATTTACATTACATTAATGTTATTTATATTATATTATATTATATATAGATAGGTATTCACCCCATCTCTGACCCTACTGTTTGTTTTTAATTATTTGTTGTGTTACAAGTAACCTATATTGCTTATTATAAAATGATTTTCCTCTTAAGTTAGTTTTGGTAATAAATCGTCCTTCTCGGTCTTGGTTAAAATATATTGGTGATCCTATAATCCCCTATAAAAGAATTTTAAATCAAATCAATTTGCTGTCAACTCTAATAACTACATGTATATACATAAATGCATAGATGGATTAAAATTGAGATACTGAGAATATGATACTGAAATCTCTCCAATTCCAGAAATGTTCTAGCACATGCCAAGTTACATTGTGATGATATATAATGATGTTATGTAGGCCTATGCTAGAAATGTCTTTGTTAGAGATTGCCTTCAATCTACACTCTTCTTATTTATTACAGTTTATACGTGTTTAAAACTGACAAGAACTTTCATCAATTCCAACAGATCTGGCATGTAGTGATATTCAGATTTTACAGTTTATCATATTGAGCAGTACTGAAGCATCAGTCATTTTTTCCACAATATCTTGAGAACAGGATTTACTCTGAAAAGAATTCAATTGCATCCTATTCCTTCAGCATTATTTCCAGTCTGAAGCGTGTTCTCCAGCATATGTCGGTCAAATGAAAGACAACTCAGGTAACCATTACTCACACAATACCATACTAAGGAACTAAATAGTCAAAATATCATTTAACACAAAATGGCAGGTCAGCTGGAAGGAACATCCTTTAAATTTCCAATTGAAATGTTATCATTAATTGCATGTTCTCATGCTACACTAATGAAGGAGGCTGTCATAAGACACAGACGTACTACCAATCATTTTCTAAATAGCTTCGGGAGCTTTTGGAATTGTCTTTTGATTACTTTTTATATCACTTGCTCTTCTACTTGCTGGATGTGAATGCAGATGACAGACATGATGTGCCGGCCTCTGCTAAGGTCATGAAGTTTGTAAGAGCATCCCATTGCGTGCGTCCCGTCTTGGTTCTCTCATCAGAGGGGTCAGTCCTATTAGTACAGACAATGCACCCTGACCCTCTGGGCATAAACCGTCAGATAAGAGAAACACAACCCAACAAGACAGAACTGCTCAGCAACACACACATCCTGACCTCCAGTGCCCTGCCCTATGGGAGTGTTATTAAACCCCGAAGGGAAGCGTTTTTGTCTATGTGTGTGTGTTTGTGCGTGCCCATGACTAGTCAACCACACAAACAAACATGTCGAGAAGGGATATGCTGACAACTAAAGAACAGAGCTTCAAAAGAACTGAAACTTCCTCATGGAACAAAACCAGGAGAAAAGGAATATTTGTTCAACAAGTCTATTCCTCCACACACTCAGGTGCAGAGTCATCCTGTCTGAATTGAAGGAAAATATGAGTGTATGAAACTCAGCAGACATGACTTGAATATAAAATACCCTATTGTTAGAAGCACTGAATTTTTCCCTGAATCAGCTTTTAGAGCAATGACGTGACACTTATTTTCTGTCCTATCTATTAATTTATTACAAAATACATTAAATGGCAAAATCACAAATACAATGACTGGATACATCTATTCTATGATAGGCATGTTTTTATTTATGTTTTAAAAAGACCCTTTTAAAAACAAAATTGGTTGATACGACTGTCCTGATATCATACTGAAGAAAAAAAGCCTTATTAAAAGACAGAAATTCTTGACATGCTAAATATTTTAGAAGTCATGTGGTGCATGTATACAGAAACATGAATTTCTATTAGGATATAATAGAAAGGACCCCTGCAGACCCTCATGACTGTGTGTCAAGGCCAATAAGTATCTTAAAATATCACATGATTTGACCTTTGCATGACAAGGCTAGTTCTAGTTGTAAAATGTCATGTGATGTAACTACACAAAAACATAATGCTCATATGTGCAGTATATATCAAGCGATTAAAATGTTTAATTAATTACATGATGTGCCGATTAATTAATTGCACATCATATTTGGCTGAGAAATTACCTCTAAAAGATAATTTAAAGTCAATATTGTGTTAAATCAGAAAAACGTCAAATAGACATAGACATCAAATAGACAGATTCAACATAGAATTTATTGCATATAAACATTTAGGCCAAAACAGTTTGGTTACCAACTAGGCATGGGCCGGTTTCCGGTTTTAAGGTTTGAAAAAGTTTGTTTTTCTCCATCCTGTCACCTGATGGAGTTTTGGTTCCTTGCCAACATCGCCCTTGTTTTGCTTAGTTGAAGACACTTAATTTTCAACAATATTATTGATCTGCCTGCATTGACAGAAATAAATTGGGAGTCCACGTTATATTTATAATGAAACCATCATATATAAAAATATGATATTAATCATATACTGTAATAGTATTATATAATTTCAATTATCTGTTACCACTGTAAATCTGTATTGAATTATTGTGGGATTCGATTTGATACTTTCAGAATTGTTTCTGTATTTTTAAAATGAACATATATTAATGACATTTTAATGTGTAAATACTTTGTGCCTTTTATCCCATGTGTGGGGTAAAAGGCCCATCTTGCAACCTCGTACATTTATAAGATTTTTAAACAAACAAACAAACCATTTTTATGATTTATTCTCATACAAAATATGTTGCTCCAATGTTCAATAAAAACTTTTTTTTCTGCAATCATACACTATGGGCGTAGTGAAAAGCATATTTTTCTTAAGCTGTGCCTTTAGCCCCTTTGTATATTTATTCAATTTTACAAAAATAATTTTAGTTCATAGTTGCACCACATTCATTAAACTGAAGCTTTTCTTGAAAATGGCTCAAAAATATATCAAAAACTATATGAAACCAACATGAATACAAAGAGTTTTTCTTCCTTTTATGAGATTTTTCCATTTCTTGATCATGGTCATTGACCTCTTACTGAACTTTATCTTAGCTGATTAGCTATCTAGGACTGAATTAAACCAAATCCCCTGTACACTGGTGCTATTAAGCCCTGTGATCATAAAAGCCCAGTTTGTACCCCTCTGAGCATGAACATGTCCCTCTGTGTCATTAAGATGTTTAACATTGCTCTACACAAAACAAGAAGTAATGCTAATTTGTCAGCTGCATCACACCATCTGTGCTTGGGGCCACACAATGCACTTGACACTAACAACGGTTCAGATGACACTTAGCAGCAGAAATAAAAACGCTCATTTATAAGGTTACACAACTATAGCTTGTGTTTTTCTGCCCAACCAATTTTAACACGTGCAGTGCTGTAGTTTATACTGTTCAGATGTACAGGAAGAAGATGAGGGGATTACAGAGTGAAAAATCTGCCATGACAACTCAGTTTCTAATCTATAGTGCTGTTGATTTCCCTATCATCCGCTAAGCCTCAGTGTATGTGTGATCAAGCCAAGTACAGCTACACTTCTGTGTCATACGACACACATCACGAACGACAGCTAATTAATGCCCCGAGTGGAGTGATGCTGATTGCTTTCAGTTGGACTAATGCCACATTATTCTGGTCCTCCACACTGCTCAAATGTCAATCTTGATATTTACAGAGAGTCAGTGTTATGGGAATGAGTGCTGCTACTTATCTATCAATATGGCAAACTCTCTGTCATAGTCATGGGTGATTGATATTAGGAAATCTAGTTTAATATCCATTTACTGTGGCATTGAGCCTGATATTTATGAAGGTGATGTGGGTGAAGGGTTTTATTGATTTATTATTTTCTCGCAGACAAGCAAGCACACACATTTGGACCTACATTTTAAACAAATAACATGCATTGTGAATGTGAACTGTACAGTCCATTGATCTCGCATGAATTACATTCTGTTTTTTCGTCTCTGACACGTGTGTGATTCTTTGAGTTTTTCTAAACAGAAGTGAGGGGGGGCTGCAACAAATGGAGGGATATGCTTCCACCCTGTACTTATTTTACAATGGCTGTGAAAGAAATATAAGAGGGGGCAAATGGAAGGAACAGAGAAAGGAGGAAGACAAATTGAAGACATATTAAGAGAAGATGCCAAATCTTAAAGTCTGAGAAAGAAGCCAACTTTTAGTTTGGTAGGCATTTCACAAATGCAAGACCTGGACTACAGCACAAGAGACTGTTTTAAAAAATATACTCAGAAGTTGAAGCAGATTCAGCTTTTGGACTCATTAACAGAAACAGTTAGGCCGTGTGTCCACCAAAGCGTTTTTAGCCAGCTGAAAACGCTAGACGCTCTGCTGAAAACGCCTAGCTGTGGGCGCTTGAAAGCGTTTGGCAGCACTGCGTTTTTTCAGTTGAGACGATTCGTTGCTATGATACAGAATATCCGCAGCACAGTTTACTTGTAACTGATTTCGCAGATAATTTGTTTCATACTAAAAATGTATTTTTCATCCATTTTGTTCGGTTAGCTCTGCTGGTTGACTTCGTTGTACAGAAAGAATGTTGTGACAGTTGGTCAGTGTGGTATTTGTCCCGCCCCTCCTCCACTGTGATTGGACGGCTGTGTAAAAAAGTGACAGTGATGAGCGCAGCGTTTTACCAAAAGTTGAACATTCTTCAACTCTCGGCGACCTGTAAAAAATGCAGAGCACTCAGCGCTTCAGCGTGAAATAACGCTCAGCGCCTCGTTACGCTCATGGCGTTTAAAAAACACGGCGCTCCCATTGAAAACAATACGCCTGCTGCGTGAAAAAAAAACGCTTTGGTGGACACACGGCCTTAGGCCGAGAGAAACTGCTCAAGATGGGCAACAGTCATTACTTCACAGCCCAAAAATGTTCAGCACTGCAAATAACTAGTGCCATGAAGTATTGGTGCAATCCAATATGAACTACACCAGCAGAAAATGAAGACACAGAGCTAGTGTAACACCTCTCCACAAGCTATGCAACATTAACCTGTAAACGAGTGCTTAATAGCCTGGGTTACAATGAATATGAGTGCCTGTGCGGATATGTGCTAAAGTACAGCATGACTCAGCAAGCAGAATCCCATAATCTTTAAGGACTATCAATATATCCTCATTTACTGAATATCATGTCAGATTTCAACAGTAACCCTAAAGATTTAGTACAAAGACTACTCACTAAGGCTTCTTATTTGCAGTGCAATGGGACAGTCAATACACTCCCATATCATTGCAAACAATAACACAAAATATGTATCAGAAGGCATGAAAAAAAGTATATCATATGACCTGAATATCATACACACCACATAAAATGAAAAAAAACTATTCTCTTTCACTAATGTGTGAGACACAGAGAGACAGATATATATAATATATCAGATAGATCCATAATATGATATATTTCCAAGTGAAGCAGGATATTTACCAATTAAATGAATATGAGCTTGTTAAAACAATTCCTGAGTATAAATATTAGACTTAATTCATTAGACTTAGACTATCTGATAGTCTGTGCGAAGTAAGTGATGTTAAAAAGGAAAGTAATTTCAAAGCAAGAGCGAAGTAAGGTTATTGACTTTTGATTAAAGATTATGAAGACTTTGAAGATGAAGGCCAAGCACCAATGAATTATTAATAAGAGCAGGAATGTACATTAAATGGATAGTTCACTCAAATATGGGGTGATTCTGTCATCATTTTCTCACCCTCAAGTTGTTCCAAACCTGTATGAGTTTCTTTCTTCTGCTGAACACAAAAGAAGATATTTTGAAGAAGGTCGGAAACCAAACAGGTGATGGACCCCATTGACTTCCATAGTATTTTTTTTTCCATACTATGGAAGTCAATGGGGTCCATCAACTGTTTGGTTACCCATATTCTTCAAAATATCTTCTTTTTTGTTCAGCAGAAGAAAGAAACTCATAAAGGTTTGGAACAACTTGAGGGTGAGTAAATGATGACAGAATTTTCATTTTTGTGTGAAATACCCCTTTCAGAAAATAAATATTGTTCAGGGTAAAAATATTTACATATTTATAAACTCATAAAGTCATAAAGACAGCAATAGTATGCTTAAAATATATATTTTACTTAAAGACAGAGAACACTGCCTGTAATTTAATGTCATATAACTTATTATCAGTAGTGCATCTACTACTAAGCTGTAAGAGAATCACTACTGAAAAGGGACACTGTACATTGTGTGCATAGTTTAGAGATGACAGCATTACCAGCTTAAAAATGCCAGTTATCTGTTACTTTTTCTTCTAACAATTTCTTAAAATAAGCCCACAAGGCTTAGATTAGCATGCAGAAACGCAAGGCACTTATGATAATCTAATATCAAGTGTGCATATTTTATACAAGTACAGGTTGGCCAAGTAATCGTGTTGTGAGAGATGGGCAGGCCGAAGGAGGCTATAGTTATCTCCCTGTAGCGTGTGCTAAGAGTATGTCTTATTAATGACAAAATATCGGTTTACTTGAGATTAAATGGCAATTATCTTGTCTACAAAAAGATGGTAACAGCTATTATGACATCAGAAAATGAAGCTCGGAATACTTAATGAGCAATGAGGATGTTTGGATTCCAAGGAAACACAGCACGGTTACTCGTCTCTTTGCCAATAAGGCTCTTGTTGCTAAGCAATCCAAGGCATTGTTGATATATTATTATAAAGCGAGAAAACATAAAATCTGAAGTCGCATGCATGCTGAGATCAGGTGGAACACCTGTTCCTAGCCCTGACAGACAACTAGTAGGTCCACGCAGATGCGTAAACACCTGAGCACATGCGTAAACATCTGGATGCCGTTTAACACTGAGCGTGAATAATGACAATATAGCCTACTTGCTGTGTAACTAAACCATTTCTTAACACAGAAAACGCTTACCTGGGTTCTGCGATTCACTGCGCATGCTCAGTGGTAATCGTGCACTCCAATAGGATGAGTATTCGCTGTGCATGAAGTCCACCAAGTTCATGTTCCCTTCAGTGCAGTACATTTCCGTCAGCATTTTTTTTATAAAGGGATGCATTGTCATTTGGTAAAGGGATGAAGACAAATAGTTGCATGAAGCATTCCCTTGAAATATACTCCCATGACAGTAACTTGAAAACATTGGCCAAACTGATCCTTCAAGCCATGGTGTCGCTGAGTCTGTTGTACAAGGTGTTGTGAGACGATGTGAAACGGTTATTTTGGCCTAAGTATTCCAAAATGTGACTCTGATGCTTAGAAAAAAAGAATCCTTGATTGCGTGGTGATGTTTTAATTGTGCTAATGAACATTAAAATTAACATGATCGATTGGTTTTTCAATACTCACAAAAGGGACTGACTATAATGACTCTTTAGTCACCGTGGACAATGTACAAATAATCACACAGGGGTGTGCTAAAGGTTTTTTTTACCAGTGTAATACTGAATACTGCCATGCGGACACACGTTTACCATAATGGGATTTAAGATAGCATTGCCTTAAGTTAGGCTACAACATGCTGCTTTCCAATTATGTATAATAATTTAAATTGGGTAAGTTAAAATAAGTCATTACTATTAACTGAATTGGTTCTCAACAGTGGAGATTGCAGCGTATGTTTGCTATTATTTCGAATTAATTAATAATGCCATTTTTTTTTATGGTTAGGCTATTAGTCGTTTTTCGATGTCCTCCCTCTCTACCTCAGTGTTACATCTGTTTCTTTCCTCTGAATTAAACTGGGAGACTATAACATAATTGATGATAGTGCAAACGATTTAAACGTTATTGCATAATAGCATTAGATAAGAACTCGACTCTTTTCCCTACAATTACTGACAAATGTAACTCATAAAGTGCCTATGCAAGTTCCTTGTTGTTGTCTTCATTAACGAACCGGGAGTAGTTTAGTTCTGTCAACTGAACTGAACAGGTGGGCAGATAGAGACACCTCTCTCCACGTCACGTAAAGCTGGTGATTTTTGCGTTGCCTGTCACGTGATTACATGGTATGTTTCTCTACAAAAGTAGCCACATTGCAAAAAATGTTTCAGCTCAGGTCCAGAACTTAATGAGTGTGTTTTGTGTTAGCGCACGCGCGTAGGCTACTGTAGGCTATATGTCTTCAAGTTGTGCATGTGTGCTGTTAACTGATTCATTTGTGCAGTCATCTTCATGAAAACCTTCCGATAAGGTTATCGTTCTTCCATTATCATACATCTGTCTGTAGGGTTCGTGAATGTGAACTGTTTTTTCCGCCTATGTCAGTACCGTTCCCTCTGCTAGGGCTCTGCGTGTCACCCCCACACAGAGATTCTGTCACGCCCTCCTCCATCTCCATATACTCAGCTGCCTTGTCACCTAAAGACGACCCCGATTGTGACCCTTTGCATTTTCTTAGGAAATCCGTAAAATACGGGCAGCCCGGTGGTGGTTGTTCCACAACGGGCGTCTGGTCCTCGTTATCAGTCTCCCGGTGGTAGAAGTAGTTGAAGTTGGACACGATGACAGGGACTGGAAGCGCAATGGTCAGGACACCGGCAATGGCGCACAGGGAGCCCACGATTTTACCCCCGACCGTGATGGGCTTCATGTCCCCGTAGCCCACCGTGGTCATGGTCACTACAGCCCACCAGAACGCGTCTGGGATGCTGGTGAACTGTGACGAGGGCTCGTCTGCCTCTGCGAAGAACACCGCGCTGGAGAACAGGATGACACCGATGACGAGGAAGAAGATGAGCAGCGCCAGCTCTCGCATGCTCGCGCGCAAAGTGTGCCCGAGGATCTGGAGACCTTTCGAGTGTCGAGACAGTTTGAAGATCCTGAACACGCGGACGAGACGTATTATTCTCAAGATCGCGAAACTCATTGCCTGTTGCCCGTTCTCTTCGTGTTGAGCTAGGTCTGTGCCGAGAGTTATGAAATAAGGCAAAATAGAGACGATGTCTATGGTGTTCATAACGTTTTTAAAGAAATCAGCTTTACTGGGGCTCGCAAAGAAGCGCACGATTATCTCAAACGAGAACCAAATGATGCACACCGTCTCAACGATGAAAAAGGGGTCGTTGAATGGCGTAAATCCATTGTCTGCCTGTGTGGAGTTTTTACCTGGGCTGTGGAATTCTTTGTCGTCCCTGAATTCTGGCAATGTTTCCAAGCAAAAAATGACTATGGATATGACGATGACCAACACTGACACGACCGCGATCCCCCTGGCTGCACTTGAACTCTCCGGGTACTCAAACAGCAGCCAGATCTGACGTTTGAACTCGTCCTCGGGCAGCGGCTTCTCTTCCTCCTTCACGAAGCCCTCATCCTCGCGAAACTTGAGCATTGCCTCTTCCCCGAGTTCATAGAACTTGACCTCCTCGGAAAAGATGTCAAACGGCACATTGGCGGGTCTCTTTAAACGCCCCCCTGACTGGTAGAAGTATAGAATGGCATCGAAGCTCGGTCGATTCCTGTCAAAGAAGTATTCGTTACGCAGAGGGTCGAAGTACCTGATTCTTTTCTCAGGGTCCCCCAGGAGAGTGTCCGGGAACTGGGCGAGAGTCTTCAGCTGAGTTTCAAACTTCAAGCCCGACACGTTGATGAAAACTCTCTCGCAACAACCGTACTCATTGTAAACATTTTCGTAGCCTGACTGAGGACGTCTGTCCGTTAACGAAACCGTCTCCTCTTCATCATGATCCATGATATAAACAAAACTCGACCTCTTGATTCCCTTGTCCTCCTCTTCCTCCTCGCCCTCCGCCTCGTCCTCCTCGATCATGACGTCCTCCTCAGATCCTAGGAGCGCCAACTCTGACTGGCGTAGATCCCCGCCGAGTGCCGCGCGGTTCCGTCTCCAGCGCGCGACGCCTCTTTCCTTTTTTCTCTCTCTGTGAAGTTGCTGTGGTTGCTCGTGGTGTTGCTGCTGCTGCTGCTGCTGCTGTTGCGATGAGGAGGTGGAGGAGGAGGAGGAGGAGGAGGAGGGGCGCGAGGCGGTCCCGGTGCTACTGTTGTTGGCATTCGTTGAAGAGGCGGTGCGACTCTGATGCGGGTGGTTCTGGGGATGGCCACTCGACCCACCTCCCTCTCCGACCGTTCCAGCGTCAGCTGCCGCCGTTGCGCGAGACTGTCTCTCCCTCTCGCGCTCTCTCTCCCGTGCGCGAGCCTGGGCATATCCATAGGGCAGGTGGGTATTGCAGCCCCCGCTGTCCGCGCCCACCATAGCAAATTCCATCTTCTCAAACTACGAAGTGTTCAGAATGATGGAAAACAGGCGGAAGAAAGAGGCTGAGCAAAAGACGAGTTCAGCAAGTTCACATATGCACTGGCACTGTAGGTCCACTACCTTCGGAAGTGCTTTAAGGTCTTTCAGTGCACTTTCACTTATTGTAATTGGACTTTACAATTGTAGCGAAGCGACGTGCTTCTGGTGACATCATCATTATCATCCTCATCATCATGAGAAAAATGTGTCCAACAGTTCTAGAATCCATGTGCTACGCTACGCGCGCGCGCGTTATCCAAAGAGAAACTGAATGGATGAGAGAGAGCGGCTCTTTTCCGTTAACTGAGGTGCTCGGTCACCGTAGAGACTTTATTCGTGTATGAAATCCATGGTTCCCATCTTCGATGTGTGAGGGAGGGATGGGGTGTAGGTTTGTTCCGTCCTCTGCCCCTTCAGTGGATATGAATCCCTAAATCCGCTTGACACCAGCAACAGCTGCAAAGAAAAGAAAAACGTGTTGTAAAAGGCAAACTGCACATAATAATGTAGCCGAGGCAGACTGTGATGGATATGCTTATGAGCAAAACAATTTTAAATAGTAATCAGGAACAAAGGCATAAGTCAATATTCTTGTACTACATAATAATAATAATAATAATAATAATAATAATATGGCACACCCTAATGGTAACAGGCCAGCCAAGGAAACAGGAAACAGCGCGTGAAATTACTGATCCAAAATCCCCTGACAATTAATTATAAACAGTCGTCGCACGAAATGTATCAGCTCTCTCATGCACTCCACCTTCCATTATTCGAGCCACTTACGTAGAAAATGATTTAGGACGTCTTCAGAGCTTCCACCCTTCACATAACAAGCTAGAGATGGCTGAAGATGTAAATCCCAGGTTTGTCCAAATTTCCATCTTGCTCAGGGAATCCAGATATTCCTCGACGTAGCCAAAAGCAGAACATGACACTTTAACAGTCAGGTGTTATCGCATTCGAGGGATGACAGCTTTGGCCACGGCTCGCCGTTGGGTCTTTATTCAACAGGATCTCTCATCACCTGCCCATCTCCCCCCTCCCCAAAAAAACAGGCACCCCTGCATTTAAGCCTGGACTCACACTCACCAAAAAGCAGGAGCTGCTATACCAAGAGCATGCTCCGTGGCTCGATAAATCACACGAGCGGCGTGAGAATCGAGATGTATCAAAGTTTTAGGATGCCATGTGAAATAGCCTTAGGTAAGTATGCGCAGCGCGCATCTGTCTGCCGCTCAGTCTCGCCCGTTGACCATTGTGCTCGTGTTATTGGGGAGCTGTGCTCCGCCGCGAGAGGCACGTTTACGCAGCGCGCAGAGCTCGATCGCCCCCCAGTGTCTGTGGCAGGCCACTGCTCGCGAACCGGTGTGCTGCAGTTCTCAGACTTCGACAGCCCCTTGTGCATCTGTTGACATCCAGTTCATCGCAACTGCCTCCCCGAGGGACTGCTGCAGAGCACGAGCTGCACACACTAAGCAGCCTGTGTGTGGCTCTGTCAAAAATTTGCCACATACACTTTCTATCACTGCCTGTTTGTGTATAGTCATCGTTTGGAAAAAAAGACAAGAATGTAAACATAGCATAAAAAAGACTTATGTGATTGTGTTGTGAGGGCTCTGCAGTTCCACTCTTCCACGGTCCATTAAACAAGCAGGAGTTTATAAAAAGAGCATAAATAAAAGATTCACCTCCCTTATCTTAGCACAAACTGAGGTCCAGGAACCTCGAAGGGACGAAAAGGGGGTGCTACAGGATCCACTGAAAACTGGAGGAGAAAAAAGAGCTTTACAACATTTCGTTTTAGAGCTGTTTTAAAAAGTTGACTCAATGTGTCAGTTAAACATGTTTAACTTAATATTTTTTAAACACATTTATCAGATTTTGAAATGATTACTGTTCTTAATAAACAGCAGATGCATGAGATTAATCACTGGGTTTTTTGTTTTGGTTTGTTTTAAAATAACACCTAAATCTGCATACTTTAAATTGTATTGAAAATGTATTTCTTAAGATTTGTACATCTAACATGTCTTTAGCGAGTATCGCTAAAAGATGCTGTCAACTTATTGGAAAGTAGTTTTTTTCCAGAGAATATTTCTATCAATTTGTTTTTGCCTTTAGTAGGCTACAATGGAAATATAATGACCAATGATTTTATTTTGGATCTTGGCATTAAAATGTTTGAAAACACCTGGTTTAGCTCTGTCATGCAAACTGATGGCACTGTAAAACTACACAAAAAACATGACAATCAAGATTATTTAGACAAAATTGTAATGCTTCAAACTGATGTTTGTATGAAAGTAAAATGCAAATGATTACTCCCACTACGCCACCTGCATGTTTCTCTTGGCACACTATTTTATAACAGGGAGCTTTAGAAAACCAGTATCAGCACTGTGTTTAAGGCACCGGTGCTTTATGTATTACCTGGAAAGCAAATATTTTACCTTGGAAACCACGGAAATGCTGAACAAAAACCAGGTCTGTCTTAGAGTGGGAAATGTGTGCTATCAGAATAATCGGGCTGTTTGATCCAGCTCATTAGTAATGCAGCAGACATTGTGTTTGCTCTTGGTAAAACAGTTTCTATTGACCAAACTTTACAATCTTAACAGCATTGACATCTTGCTGTTTTACTATTCAAATACCCCACCTCACTAATGAAATGCAGTAGCTTGTATGGCCTTAGCTTATGTTTTGGTCAATTCTGTATAGAACCTTCATCTGGCACTATACAGAATGATAGGGGCAGTATTTCACAAGACAGAATTTTGTCGTTGTACTATTCATGGGCAAACACAGGATGGATGTTTTTATGTGTAGAGAGTAAAGATTCTGAATGTAGGTTGTGGGTGTGCGATTGGATAGTGGCTTATAGTTATTAGAGTAATGGTGCTGAATGCATTGTAGGCCAGGAATGTGGTCTTGAATATGACTGTGGCACCAGTAATAATTACATTGAGACCTGAGTAAATGTGAGAATTACTAAGTCAAGCAGCAGCATTTTGCATGCACTGAGTGAAAAAGCAGATTGTGTTATTTGGATGGGGCACTTGTCACTGCATGATAAATGAAGGTCATTGGGTCATCTTGGACAATTTCCAAGATTTGTACAAATCAGGAGTCAATGACTGTACAACCTTCAAAAGTGATGGAAAGAGACTGGGGGCGAACATGGCTGAAAGAAAAAAGCTTAGTTTTGTCAAGGTTGAGCTGGAGCTGAAAAGACAAAGAGACAGACTGAGATCTGTAAAAGAAAATGAACAGAATCTAAATGAAAATTCAGAACACTGTATAAACTTTTAAACAGATATTGGTCAAGGCAATAAAGATTAGGCCTGCAGCTATGAAATGAATGCTATAGATATTTTCTCAAAAATGTCTCTGTAATAGACCTATTTTTGGATTCATTCCATATAGCTGCCGGCCAAACCATTATATATATATATATATATATATATATATATATATATATATATATATATATATATATATATATATATATATATATATATATATATATATATATATATATATATATTTACACAGTAATGATTGCAATAATCACATGATGATGAGGAATATAAACAAACAACAGTCTTTAATAAATCCAACAGGAACATGCAGGAGATAACAGGAATAATAACGGGCCTACGAATCACACGACCACGTAATACAACAAACACACCAAACAAAGAACTGGGAGAACTGAAGGTTTGAATACACAAGGGAGGATAATCAACAGAACAATGAACAGGTATGTAACTAAATTAACAACCTAACAATGGCACAGGCAAAACAGGAACAGGAAAAAAGAAACCAAAACACAATGAAACTTTAACTAAACATAACTCTGACAATATTGGGGTCAGTAAGCAACTTTTTATAGTTTTAAAGTATCTTATGCTGCTGTTATACTGTAAAAACACTAATATTGTGAAATATTACCATTTAAAATAACCATTGTCCATTTTATCAGAATTCTGATTAATAGAAAGTTTAAAAAAAATTAGTTTGAAAAAGAAATAAATATTGTCATCATGGCTTGGCTTCTTGAACAAAGATTTAGGAAGGGCATCCACGTCTTCTACAGGCACGGTGGCTGACGAGGCCTATGCGGGACAGGCAGGTCCTGCCACAACGGCTGCAGGTAAAGGTCTGGTCCAGGATGGGTGCTGAGGGGATACGGTTCTTCCTTCTTCTCCTTATGTCCTCCATACTGGCCCTGTGGCTATCTAAGGATGTGGCCTGATGGACTGTGCGCCGCCAGGAGTCGTGATCAGCTGCTTGTGCTGCCCACTGACGGTAATTGATGCAGCAAGCAGTGAGGGACTTCTTCAGGGAGTCTGCTTTCGTGGTGCCCCGATGTTGCTGAAGCCAGAGGACAGTTCCCCGTGCAGCACAATCTTAGGTAGGTGGTGGTTCTCTATCCTGGAGACATGCCCTGCCCAGCGAAGTTGTACCTTGAGGACCATGGCCTCGATTCTAGTAACCTCCACTGACTCGAGGACTTCAGTGTTGGCGACAAAGTCACTCCAACGAATGTTGAGGATTGTGCAGAGGCAGCGCTGATGAAAACGCTCGAGGAGTCTCAGGTGATGACGGAACGTGACCCAGGACTGTGGTCAGCACAACAGCGTTGTATACACTAACCTTTGTGTCTTTTTTGAGGTTGTTGTTGATCCAGACACGTCCGTATAGTCCAAGTATACAGTAATGAAGTATTTACATTAATAATGTATATATTGTAGTCTCTTGTTATTATATTAGGCTTAATACAAATAGTGAGTTCTTCATTCATTGTCACTGTAATTAACCAAATGATTATTGTTTAATAGATCATATGTAAAGAGTTAGATCATTTTTTTATGCTTTGTTAGCAACCTATTAACTGTAAATAGTTCTCACTTTAGATTAGGTCACGGAAAATGTCATTAATGAAGTGCTTTAAACCAACATTTATTAGACATAAATTGCATCAGTATTAAGAATTACTTGAATATATATATATATATATATATATATATATATATATATATATATATATATATATATATATATATATATATATATATATATATATATATATACACATATGTATATATGTGTGTGTGTGTGTGTGTGTGTGTGTGTGTGTGTGTGTGTGTGCACGCGTGCGTGGGCGTGTGTGTTTAGGATTAGTAAAAGGGGATAGAATATACAGTTAGTACAGAATAAAAACCACAACGACCATGGAGAGTCCCTTAAACCACAGGTATTTGTATTTGTAAATTTGTAAATACAAATACAATAATAATACAAATTGTATTATGTATTTGTAAACATTTTAAGGAAAACTGAATATAAATGCAATTTGGTTTAAAGTTTGGTTTAAAGCACTTAAATAATCAAATTTTCCATGACCTAATCTAAATTGAGAACTATTTACTCCTACTAACCAATTGACAATTCCTTTACTACAAGCTATGAAACAATAATAATTGTGTTAATTACAGTGACAATGAATGAGGAACTGACTATTTGTAGCCTATTAACATATTAACAATGTAGAGACTATAATATATAAACTATATGAATAAACTATAAACTAATAGTTTGTTAATGATTTGTAATAACTGTATTACTGTAGACTTATTATAAAGTGTTACCCTAAAATTCTAAATGCTTTTACTGTTACGTTAGATCATTTAAATGCATCCTTCACCAATTTAATGCATAAATTAACCACTACACATTTGAACGCCTGTAAGCATCTCAAAATTTTTATTCAAATATTAATAGATAGATCTGGTGGTGAAAATGATATTATTAGACCATTTGACATGTCAAATACATACACCAACATAAATACTAACATGCTGTATGTGCTGCAAATTGTGATATGGTCTGATGCCTGTTATTTTTCTTGTAGGAACATCACCTACTGTACATCTGGTATATGAGAAACTGTTTCAAATAGGTAAAACCTGAACAGATTCAGTGGAGATTGAAAACTGATTGATTTTCTATGTTATTAAAATGTTCTTAAATATATCCTGTTAGGCAGATTTCTTTTGTCAAATCTCCTCCAACAGAAGTAGGCTACATTCTGTTGAAGCAGTCATGTGTGGATCATTCTGAGAAGACAAGCTGTTGTTCCAGTGGTTTTCAATCCAACAATTGTGCCTTAGAACACTGCCCTTGAAAAGCAGAACATTAGTGGTGGCCCTTACATGGATCCTGTTCTGTCTAAGCCTCTCGCAGACTGAATGCCATGGCCACAGGGCTTTTAGGGATTTGTGCCACCTCCACAAAAGCAAATGCAGTAGTATGATAAGACATGGCTGCTCTCAACTCGATGTGGGCGTCATGTCTGACAGGAGGGTATAAGTGTCCATGTGAATGGAGGTGTATTGATTTTGTCTCAGCGAAACTCCAACAGGTAAGTTCATCCTAGTAAGTCACGTATCAACTTTTTGTTTAAGTTTTTGTTTGTGTTTTCCTGTGCGCTGGGTTAGCTTACTCTTTCAATTGTGATTTTCTTTTGAAAAAGATAATTTATTAAGCAGTAGGCCTAAATCATATAACCCCAAGATTGACACAACATGAGTGCTAATACTCTACCACTGCAGTACCTGTATTTGATCAGCCGCACACTTTCGCATTGATTCCCAGATGAGGATGCGCTTCGTTGTTATGGTGATCCTGTTGCCAGTGCTAATGAGGGCAGGATCAGAATGCAGGTCCAGCTGTCGGCTTTCCAATATCTCCATTACCGTGGAAAGTGAGGAATGTGGCAGCTGCATCACAATCGACACCACTGCCTGTGCCGGGCATTGCAAAACACAGGTAGGATGAAATAATATTCTTGTAACATTTAATTTGAGATGTATGTGTGCACATTTGACATATATCTTTTCAAGCCTCAAATTTATTCCTGTGATGGCAAAGTAAAATTTTCAGCATCATCACTCCAGTCACATGATCCTTCAGAAATTATTCCAATATGCTGATTTGGTCCTAAATTATTATTTATGAATAATGGTTCTTATCATCAATGCAGTATAATATTTTTGTGGAAACGTGCTACTTAAAAAAAAAAAAAAAAACTTAGATGAATAGAAAATTCAAAAAACAGCATTTATTTGAAATAGAAATCTTTTGTAACATTATAAATGTATTTACTATCACCTTTGATCAATTGAATGTATATAGGAATGTGTCCTATATATGTGTGTGTGTGTGTGTGTGTGTCAGTGTGTATAAATTATATATTTATGAAACAGCGTAGCTTAAGTGCAGACATTTTGTTGTCGTTGTTTCAGTTATAAGCACCAGATAAAAGGGAACTAAAATATTTTCCATTTTGACAGGAAAGAGTTTACCGTAGCCCCATGATACAGTACTACCAGAACATCTGTAACTTCAGAGAATGGACCTACGAGACTTACGAGTTTAAAGGCTGCCCTGCCGGGGCTGACTCGGTTTTCACTTACCCTGTGGCCCTCAGCTGTGACTGCAGCACATGTAACTCTGACATCACAGACTGTGGAGTTCTCAGCCAGCAGACGTCCAGCTGCACTGCACATTAGACAGGAAACCAAACCATTTGAAAGCCTGTTGTACAATTTTGAATATTTAGTTTTTCATAATTAAATGTAAATTGCATAATGGAATAAAACAAAAACATTTCCGCATTGGATGTAAGTATCGATAAATATAACACACTGCAATAACCCATAAAAAATATTTTGGCTTCCAACAGGTCATCTGTGAGATGTGTATTCATCCTGTTGTTTTTCTGGAATCTTCTGTTGGCTTTGGTGTCAATAATCTCAGTCAGGCACAAACTGCACCATTAAAACAGCTCACATAGCATAAACAGAACTCATTTCCTGTGATAAACCATCTGTTCCCAAGTGCTTCTACACACGGGCACGTTAATTTTGCTTGTGAAATTGCTGCGTTTTTACCAGAGCTAATAATTGTCCTTCTGAGACCAACTGTAAAAAGTTCTCTCTGTGAGGATGCTCTCTAATACACTGAGCAAACTCGCTGAAACCATACTCGATTTACATAGTCAAATTAGTAATGAATCAATATAAATATCAAAGAGTTTTCAGAAAAGGGGCAATCTCTTATATAAAAAGAGAAATTAGTTATGGCACATCACCGAGCACATCACTCATGTGTTGTAATAAAAGGAGCAGATGATAGAAACAAGAGCCAGTACATAAAAACAGATGCACTTGAAGATGTCATCTACAAATGTAAACATGCATAACTTAGTTGCTTAGGAGTAAAAACTTCACAAGGTGAAAAATCTCACATTATATATTGTGATTATATATAAATATAATGAAATGGTTAATCAGGATTTTGATTAATTGATTTAAACCTGGCAGAACATACACCTTAAATAATGACAAAAAAAAAGGTTTACTATAGCCTTACATTGTAAGAACATTGTATCAGTGCTGTGCAGCTTCATCTTTAAAATTGCTTTGCAGCACTGGAAAAAAAGCTTCATGCAGGCTTAGTTTTACTTAGACAAACTGCCTGTCTAGATGTGAATATTTTGAAAACCATCAAATCTGCCTCATTCGAATTCTTTTGCAATACATTATCCCTGCTTCAAGTCAACTTTCTTGCTGTTTGTATGTGTTATTGTTTTGCAGCTACAGGGGAAACTGGGCCTATAACATATTGTTCTTCATCTTGACGTTCCTGGCTCCTAGCACTGCAACGTGAGGTGGAGTGCCCTAAATGTGCACTATGAGACAAATGGTACAATTAGAAAAAACATCTTAGACAATATCTAATAGATGATATCACCAAACAAATACCCTGAGGTAAACCAACAGCTTTTTCAGATGTCACCATAGATCTAAAGATGTTGTAGGATTGAAAATAATCAAAGATATTTGAAACGAACAAAAACATTAGCTTTACTGTTTTCCACCCCCTTTCCCCAATGACCATTTGGAGTTCCCAAAGGCACAGAGGGGCTGATAGTGATCAAAGCCTGTAGGCCAAGATGTGTGTACTTCAGGGGTCTATGAATTGTCACACCTTTAGTACCGTGGAGGAACTTGTATTTATCTGATTGGTCAGCTTGAATGTCTCACATTTGGGTTGTAGTCACATGGTCAGGGAAAGGATAAAAGAAGATTGTAACTGATGCTCTGTCTCTTTTATGCTCTGGCTCTCTTCTTATTCTCTGGGTCCCTTTCTTGACCTCCTCTTTTCTCATACTCTCTCTCTCTCTGTCTCGCTCTCTCTCAGGTAACATTTTCCATATATGCTGGGTACAATTAATGATATAAGTTATCATCTCATACATCTATTTTGTAACTAAGTATAACCATAACCATATATTGTCATTAAACCTTTTCAATTACAAATAATGTGCTAACTACTTTTGATTTGGTATTGACTTTAAAGTGCTACCTATTGCAATACAATATTGTCACTCTATATGGCAACGCTCTCACACATATTAAGCTACTGTAACTGCGCTTATTTCCGTTGTTGGTATAAGTAGCAGTGGGTGGTAATAGACAAGAAATGTACAGTTTTCTACCATCTTGCTGACAACGTTTCTTTAGTCATTCGGCAGTCTTGCAAACTGAACCCCAGCAGGAAATCCACCCTTACAATGTATATTTATATATGCTTGGTATTTTACATATAAGTTATAGTGATTCAGTCAAAACTTGCAGTAGATATATCTATCCATATATTCACATTTGAAATGAGGTTAAAAGATCATCATTGTAAAACCTTGCACTATAACAAAACATTTGCACTAAAGATTTTTTATTTTTGTAAATGTAAAAGCAAATTTCAAGGGAAAAAAACAGCCACAGTATTACAGCATAACCAAAGAACTGGAAATATTACAGAAATGTACAGCTGTGATGGTATGGAAAAAAGCAAAAATACAAGATAACGTTCTATATTAAACTTTTACATTTAAAAAAAATAAACAATACACTGAATTAACCAAGTACTTCTGCAATGTCCATATACAAAGCCAGTGTCAGTCCCTTTACGCTCAAAGGCAGAAGTGATGTCGTCTTCTCCATCTTCCAACAGGTTATCTAATTGGCAAACTTGTTGCGAATAATCTCTCCCCCTTCTACCTCCACCTGCTCGTACAACCATTTCCGGTCACAGCGACACTCCACACCGCACTTCCGAGAGCCACACTCGGGACATGGGTAGAAGCAACCCATGCAGTCTACATCCAGACAGTCACACAGATCCCTCCCACATGAGATCAGCAAGCCCTTGTTGTCATACACTTTACTCTTGAGAGACAGGGACTGTCTGTAGGGACAAGAAAGACAGCATATAAATGTGATAATTCTTCCCACACCCTTAGAAAAAATTGTTACAAAAGTTGTCACTGGGGCAGAACCTTTTCAAAAGTTACACCTTTATACCTTATTAACCCCTAAAAGGTACATATTTAGTACCATTTGAAAGGGTACTGCCACAGTGACAGCTTTTGTCAGCTCAAGATGCATATCTGTTTTGTTTTTTTCTAAGGCACATTTATAAAAGCTACTTATTTGAACTAAGGCTTAATCTAAGCCCTGTGTGTGCAACCAGGCCTAAGGCCCCATATAAAGACTTTGAATTGCCGTTGTATTCATTTAACTCAAAACATGATTTATCTTCATGATGACTGATTTAATTTGGTGTTCATGAATATGAGAATTTAGAAAGTAATGCAGCCCAGACTAAAGATTCTTATTGTCAACTAGTCACGCCATAAGTCGACGGTGGCATTAGAAAATATTTCAGGACTGAGAAAGAATATTATGTATAACATTGTTAACCTTGTTTTACATTACAGAGAAACACTAAACCTAAACCTAAATAATAATAAGCCTTTAATATGAATTAAACACTCAAGTGCACACAAAGCTTGCTGCATTGCACTGGCAAAAGTAATGATTGTGAATGTGTCGGAAAAAAGCAGATGTTCTCTGAAAAGAGTGTGAACATTTTAAAAAGTAGTTGAGGATACATTCTTTAAAATTGTGCAATTCCAGCGTTATGGACGTGACATTTGCAGTCAAAACTTGAAATATAAATTCTCAGAAAATGCATTTAATACTGAAACATCTGTTTATATATACATATTCCCTTAATAAAGGAGTCCAGACATTAGAAAAATATCAGTCTAAACATGCATTTTATATTTAATATGAGGGAAATACACATGAGACATGCCACAAAAAATCTTTAACTTTTAGGTGGCAAAATATTTTTTAGTAATTCTATGAATTACACTGCGCAAAACAAAAGTAGCCTAATACTAACTCGATGAAGAATGGTCGGCCTCCATAGAACATAAAATATTATTTTTATTTTATTTTTCATGTTCGCATTTATGAGGAAAAAAACGATGTTACGGACGTGACAGTTCTCCGTTACGGACATGACCGGTCTGAAAGCGACTTTAAAACTTTCACAGAGACCTCAAACAGAAAGCACAAAGCCTTTCTTTAAAGTGAATTTCATTTTTTATTAATTGTATCTTAATTTTAATCAATGATTCATCCACCAATTGCATGGATTTAATAAATAAGAAGTAAATATAGTAGAAAATAGCCCATACGGAAATGGGAAAGAAGGCATTTCTGTATTCTTCACCTTCAGCATGAAATACTTTGCAAAAGGACTTGAAACTCATTGAGTTAATCTCGCTAAATACTTTTACAAAATGAAAGACTTAGAGGCAGATGCCTTAATGTAGGCTAAATGCTCTTAGACTGTAAACATTATTTTAAATGCTTATATGAAATGTTAGCTTTAGTCTTCTGTGTTATTTGTCTGTACCTTTGTGTCTGTACTGCTGCCTGTCTTGGCCAGGTCACCCTTGCAAAAGAGGTTCTTAATCTCAATGAGACTCTCCTGGTTAAATAAAGGTTAAATAAAATATCACGGAGGTGCCGGCGCGTGAACTGGACTCTCGTCTCATAAATGAACCGAAACTCAGCATATAATGTACTTGCACAGACCTGAGAAATATATAGAAAGCTTGAAATTTCTACTTGTAAACAGAACAATTCAAAACGAAAGAGTCCCCAAGTAAAGTTGGTAATTAAATAAACAAATAGCAAAACGAGTTGTGCGGTGTCCACCACTTTCAAAGCAAAGTTACGCCACTGCCACCGACCACCGGTTCCGACACTAAAGCGGATTGCCATTGCCCTGTACAAGCTGGCAACCTGCGCCGAGTATAGAGTGATGGGCGAAACTTTCGGGGGTTAGTAAAACAACCGGCCATGGTTTTTGTTGTGACGACTGCACCTTGCACGTGATGAAAATATCATGTGACACCACATTTATTTGCGTGAAAGCCCATTTTCTCGACAAAAAGTGTTTCCAAACTAGTTTTTCGCGACAATTAAAGTATCGGCATAGAATTTATACGCTTAAGTTAAACGGAAAAGGATTGTGTCGACATTTGCAAAAAAATATAGATAATTGGCATTTCCATCAGCTATATCGGTAAACATTTTGATGCGCTAAACCTTTTTTCGCAAAAAAACCCTTGGATGGAAACCTGGCTAATGTCTGCTGCGAAGATGAAGTTGACGACCCTGACTTGTCATCTCCGCAGTAAAGTGGATGGGTCTATAGAGAAAAATGCATGTTAAGTAAAACCTTTCATTTTCAGTAAGAGCGGTACTAAATTACCTTTCACACTCCGCACTAGTGCTGCACGATTAATCATATCGCAATCGCAATGTCAAGCCTATGCGATTTTATAAAATAAGTAAATGCATGTGTGGACATGACAACCCATTCTCTCTGAGAGCGGTTTGCCCATTTTCTACACAGCTAATAAAAAGAAGACCAGTCAGTTTCAGTTTAGGCAGTGGCACGTATGGTCATGCTGTGACTTTTTCCGTGGCCGCGCACAGAACAGGTGAAGATGGATGCCGAGCAGACGGACACTGAACTAGGGTGACCACCCGTCCCGCTTTGCGTTGTACCGCACAGCATTTTCACCCCTTGTCCCACACGTCGCATATTGAGAAAATGTCCCGCATTTTCATCAGTCTGTTGGTTTTTAATTATCATATTAGGAAAACGTGCATGAGTTCTTTTGTAAAAAAAAAAAAAAAAAAAAAAAAAAAAAAAAAAAATTCTTTTCGCGGCGTAGTTTTTCACCTATATTTAACAGCGCTTCGTCAGAAGTACAAATAGGCTACAACAGCCGTTTTAAATCCTATCCAATGGTTGAAAGCAAAGGAGTAAACACGGTCACTAGTGGGTTGTGACGGCTGTCAATCAAAATGTGGAGCGGTGATTCGTTCCATGTGTTCCCTCTTCCCTGTCAGAAAACAAATGGATAATTCGGTAAATTAAAATTTAACAGAAATTATCAGCATGTTGCCTGCTGTGGTTGTTTTAATTCACATCCTTTCTAAAAAATATTCAAGTTTTTGGTTTAATATATTAATATATAAGACTGTCTAATTTCATGTTGTTTTATATTTTATTTGTTCATTATTTATTTTGTTGGATTTTAGTTGGGGGGGGGGGGGGTGCGGGGGGAGTTGTAGGCTACTGTATCACGTGCCGTTTGAACTGACGCGCTACAGCCATCTGTCACATTTAAAAGCGCCAAAACGTTGGAAATATTGACAGAATCTGACAGTAACCTTCTTTGTCAAGTCTGTCGGGGTCAGTGTCCTCTTTGTCCGCGATTTTTCTCTGCGTGAAAAAATGCAGTGGTCAAATCAGTAGTGAAGAGCCTGAACTTGCTTATAGTAATTCGGAAATTAGTGCACATGAGTGAAAAAAAAATACAGCACAGAAGAATGTCTAATTTAGCGTGAGATTTCTTTGTTGAGCGTGAGACCGTGAGATTGAGGCTAAATGCGTGAGTGTCACGCCAGATGCGTGAGAGTTGGCAACCCTGTAAAACATTAAAACACAGCATGCCAGAGGAAAAGTGTTCGAAAGAATTGCATCCACAACATATTTCTTATTGAATATAAAAAATGTTGTAACTTTTCAGTAATGATTTCATGTAATTTAAGTGTTTAACTCCATTAATCAGAATGGCATATTTAATCTAAATCTTTACAACAGAAGTAAAACAAAGTTTAAATAATTCTTTTATTTATTTAAACTGTTATTGTGAACATGAACTGTATTTATTATTAGGACTTATAATGAAGATTTACGGTTTTAGATGCGTTATGCTATGCATCAGTTTCACTACACGGCCCAACGCGCTCGCTGGCGCGGACATTTAAGAAGGGATGGATGTTTGCTTCATGTGATAGGCTTGGTGAGTGAAATTATATTTGGTGAGTGAAATTATATTTGTATTATCTTTCTGTATATGTATGAATTTTTTTAGATTTGGTCTAAAAGTGACCAAAAAGACATGCAACTCCAGCTCACCATCGGTGTCGCCAAACTGCTCCATCTCCAAAATGTTCGTACGCATGGGTCAGAGTTTGCGTGCAGATGCGCAAATTTTCTCGTCAAGTTTGTTTTTATAAATCACAACTTATGCGTCGGAAGTGGTGTATGCCTCTTTCAGGGCCTGTTTTGTGCGTACGCAATGGTTATAAATGAGGACCCAGAACATCGTACAGACAAGTTTGTTGGCTCGTATGCAATCATGTACCACACTCTAGCAACTGAGTGGCGAGTTTTGCCACTGCAAGCACCACTCACATTTTCTTCAGGAAATGTTCTAGTTTTATACTATTGTGACAATAACAAGTTTGCAGTAATGCAAAGATGTTACTTAATTTTGTAAAAAAATATCATTTTAATTTGAAAACACTGTGCATTTAGTTGTTGTTGCTAGTTTGAGTTGAGAAATACACACAGCATTATCACTAATCTGTGTGTGCATTTTCCTTGAGAACCAAGCAAGTTGACTCATGAAACCATTTGTTTATTATATCGCAATATGACATTTTCTTCAAATCGTGCCGCCCTACTCCGCACGAACATTTGGATATGCGCCTAACAATAGCGCAAATTTATCTAGGTTAACCTTAGAGAGAACTTTTTTCCTGCGACTAACCGACTAATTAAAATTAGGTTGTCTAATCCTCTTCTTAGCGACTACCGTTTATTCGCCTATTAGGGGGCAGCCCTAAAAGAAAGGCAGATACCTGTCACTTGATGAGAGCTTTATCCCTGCACGTCTCCGGTCATTTATACCTCTGCCCTGTAATAAAACAAACAAACAAAAAAATTTGATAAAGGCAAAAGTATGCAGCTGAACTGTAGCTGTGAGACGTATTAATGACCCGCAGAGAAGCTTAAAAACAGACTAAAGTAAGTGTTAGCAATTGCATATTCAGCAGTGTATGTGTTACCTTCAGGCTGGAGTCTCTTATGGGTTGTCTTCTGTCCTTTGTGATTTGTTTGGCTCTGTCTTTATCAGAAAGTGAACTGAATCGACTGGAATCATTTATATCCTTTGCCACTAATCCTCCCCTGTTTTTCCGTAACTCAATCTGTAAACGATAAATAAAACAATGAGAGGGATTGCATTTCAAGAATCAAAAGCAGACACAGAGATATATTTGAGTTAATAATTTGATATAATGATAATTTTACTGAGTGTTAGGATACACACCTTTGTACCATCTCCTCCAGAGTTGAAAATAGTCGGCACAGCATCCTCTCTGAGAAACAGTTTTCCATTATAGTCACGGAAGCAGTCAGGCTGAAAATGCTCCGAGCACAAACAGGAGTTTTGAGTGGGAACAAAGTTCTTTCTCCCGAGGCTTCGAACCCATTGCTCGGCCAGCTGAGGCTTGCTGATTGGAAACCTGAACAGAAAGACAGCAAAGAAGGCTCCATTAGTTATTGTTACTTTCAAGAGAGTTTTATCCACACGTCTGTTGTATTCTGAAGTCAGCCGCTCGTGCAAATCAATTCGATTTAAATGAGGCCGACTAGCATAGTAAACTCTGACCAATATTATAATTTTTTACAAGTTAAATTCTGTTGTGGCGACAGAACACAAGCATTCAATTATAACAGTTAATTATGCTGTGGGGTCCATATCTGCGGCCATAACTGACAAAAATAAACAAAACAAAAAAAGGTGCACACAACACACCATACTAATCAAGATTGGAAAAATACTGCCTTGCCTCTAGTTCACAAAACTGTTTAAAGTATTTTGCATTTACGATAAGATGTTAACTAGGAAACCTCTATCTGCCGTTACAGAATCGTATTGAGCTATAGCAACTCGTGCACACGTAAACACTGAAGCCTAACACAAAGCTCAAGTGTGTCAAAAAAACTGCCATTATGTTCACGCTTACCTATAGAACCGGATCTCTGAACCTTTAACAAACCGGTTTGAGCAATCAATAGCTGAACAGGAGATCGGCATGGTTCTGTATTCGTGATAAAAATGTAGAAGCCTGTTATTGCTCCACACAAACCAAAATCATTTTTCACATGTAGCGAGTGAGCGGTAAAACGCGTATCTCACCTGCTGGGCATGCGCACTTATTTGTTTAGCGGCCACTGGGCGGCCAAACAGAGATCCATTCAATTTCTATGAAGATCATACAGCATTTTCCAAGTGATGAGATATGCCTTTGCGCCAGTATTTTATATTTGATAATTACAACGGTTTTTCATAAACTTGCTCCAAAAAACAAACAAATTTAAAGACAAAAACAAGTAAACCTATAAACCTATAACCTAAACTTTTATTCTGAAATAAGTCTCACCCGGAAGTGTAACAAACATTTTCCCCAGTGTTTTTAATAGTCACATGGATCCTGATCAGTAGTGGAAGAGTCATAAAGGGTTTTTGAATGGATCACTTCGAGAAGGATTTAGTTGATGCGCTTAAAGACATTGTCACGGCTGGAAACTGGCAGTGTGTGGGAGACAAATCTAAATTTAAGTCACCATGCACGAAGTAAGTGCATGTTATTGTATAAATATGCTCACACTCAAATGCTCGTGGGCGTTTTTTTTTAAAGTGAATCTACATATGTGACAAATGAATATGTTTTGAATAACCGTTATAGTAAAAAATAATTCACATTAAATTTCAATAATTTATTATTGTGAATTCAATAATTCACAATAATTCGTCTTAAATTAGAAAAAGGCAATGGTGTCCAAAAGAGACCACATGCATGTATTAAAAATAATTAAAATATGTGGATATTTATATTCTCCCTGCGTATAATTTCATATAACCTTTTTCTATTTTTTGAAAATGTTCTAAAAATATTTTTAAGGTTTTACTCAGATGATGGAGAGCATATAGTCCTGATTCATACAGAGGATGATAAATTCTGGGCTATGGATTCATCTTGCCCACATGAAGGTTAGTTGTAACTCTAAAGAACTGCATTGGTCAAGACAAGTGTTTTTTTAATTTTTTTATTTGTTCAGAGTCAGACAGACTGGTTTTGGATTCAGTTTGGTGTCAATTACAACTACGTTACTTTTATGTTTTTGACAAATTCCATATGAGTATATGGTTATTCTTGAATAGCAGTTTCTTTTGTGCCCTCCCATACAAAACAATGTTACGCAAAACTTGATATTGTTGACTGGTGTCTCTTTGTTCCTTTCTTACCTCCTGGCCTTCTTGTTGCTTCCTTCAAATGCCTTGTCTGCACAGAGAGTTTTTATAGAATTTTTCTAGGTTGGATGTTTTATGTAACTTCCACTTTCTAGTTGAACAATTGGTGCCCACATAGGTCCATCTCAAATATCAAAATATTTTCTGACAGAAAAAAAGTTACAAATTAATTATGAATCCCTGTGAAAATATCACAGAGATCTGCAATACAGTAAAATGAGAGAATTGTTCTAGGATCTGAATATCATGATCTCTTGCTCAACAGGGGGCCCACTTGAGCAAGGTGATATTGAGGATCTGGGCAATGGGAAACAGGCATTGATTTGCCCATGGCATTACTTCGATTTCAGCCTTGAAACTGGTTCCTCTTCCTCTGGACTAAAGGCAAGTTGTTATGATGGGCCATGTTAAAGAGATATTTCATAAAATGAAAATTCTGTCATGATTTACTCACCCTGATGTCATTCCAAACCTGTATGACTTTCTTCCGTGATACATAAAACAAGATATTTTGGAAATGTGTTGTAGTTTTTGTCTTTGTCCATACAATGGAAGTCAATTGTCACAAATTATTTGGTTACCAACATTCTTCAAAATATCTTTTGTGTTCCGCAGAACAAAGAAAGTCATACAGGTTTGGAACAACATTAGGGTGAGTAAATCATGACAGAATTTTAATTTGTGGATAAAATATATCAATATAATGTATAGTGATAAACTTGCAAGTGTTCTTGATATTTCTCATATTATTGTAACTAGAACCAGGTGTATGATGCCAGAGTACTGGATGGAAAAGTGTATATAAATACTCAGAGCACACTGTCCCTCTGTCCCATTCCAGTGACAAAGATAACCCACAATGGTGAGGAATGGAAGAACTTGTATATATTAATTGTGAATATGACATGTTGTAGTACACAAAAAGTGCTGTATTCCTTGCAGACAGTTTGCCCATGGAATTAAACTCCTCAGAAAACACTCTTTGCGCGTGGGCCACCAAAATCCTTCACACCCCAGCCCCACAGGAAAAGGTTTGGAAATGTCCTTTAACAATTAGTGATTGACTAAACTGTATCCCTCATCACAGTGCTGCTGTATTTGATTGCGCAACAGAGATCATCATATGACTTCTGCTTGTTTGTGTTTCTGTGACATGTAGGTTTCATTGACCAAGATGGTGCAAGAGAACTGGAACAGCGGGAAAATAACAGAAACTGGAGAGGCCAGCCCTCCTGCACATCCCTACAGAAAAGACAATCTGACTGTTGTGGAGCCTGGAAAAATTAAACGGGGCAAAGGGGGCACACTGGTAAACTTTATTCCTTTTAGACTCTTCTTTCCTTTTAGAGTTTCAACTCTTCAACTTTCAACAGAAAGTTGATTAAAGAATAATTGTTTGTGTTCCATCAGGCGAGTAGGATTGCCTTACTGCACTCACTTGCTAACATAGAGCAGTGGGCAATAGACCTGTCCTGGGATGTGATAGCAAGATTCTCCACATTTAGACTGAGCACTGGAGAGCCATTACCTCGCCAGTTCTTTGATGACTTTGTCAAAGTGGCAGGAGATGAAGCCAAGGTTTGAATGTTGACGTCTTTAATTTATGTAGGCAAAATGCTAAGTAAGTAATTCACATTAATCTGACATAACCTTCTCCTGCAGCATTATCAGTTACTAGAGCAAAGGATTATGGAACTTGGCAGCTGCTTTGGTGCTTTACCAGTACACAATGGTCAGTGTTTTCATGTGTTTGTCTTTTTGACTTATTTCACTTAGCATGATGTTAGAGATTTAATATCTATCACTTTTCTTTTCAAAAAGGTTTATGGCAGTCAGCAACCGATACATCTCATGACATTTTGGCAAGGCTAGCTATAGTGCACATGGTCCATGAGGCAAGGTAAAACACATCTCATGTCTCTTAGTATCTGTTATTTTCACATACATATGTACTTATTTTCATTGTTTTTACACAGAGGTTTAGATGTGCACCCTCAGACTCTGTCCCGCTTCGCCTCTCAGGGAGACACAAACTCAGTGGAGGTGTTGGAGGTGATTTATGCTGATGAGATCACACATGTGGCTGCAGGGCTGAGATGGTTCACATACATCTGCTCACATGAAGGACAGGTAAGAGATCTAACAGCTCAGATTTCTTATTTTAACCATGTAACAGTACAATTAAAATGGTTGGTGACATTTGCCTGTAAATGACAGTGTGAGAGCGAATGATTTTCGTGACATTTTTTTAAAACACACCCTTACTGATGCAGATGATGCTTTTAAGATGTATAGCTGTTCAGTCATGACAACTCTCGGGATAGTTTGTAAAACGTTTTTATTAATGTAAATAGAATGTACACAGATTTGGTCTTTGCAGACTAGATCTGCTACGCTGCTGCTGGAGCTATGGTTGCTGCTGCAGTGCAAGTACGACTTGCTTCTGCTAAATTGTTGGGAACATAAAATGAAAGGAAACATGCTGCTGCTGGAGAGAGGGAGACCCCCATAGCAGATCTAGGCAGGTGGTGGTAGGGGAGGCAGAGGGCTAGAATGAGAATTTGCATAGTGCACGGAGATTATATAGGGAAACTGTGATTTATACGTGAAATAGATTGGCTGGGAACATTACATTAAATTAACCAATCAGAAAGTGACGATAGTTTCATGGCTGAACTATTCAACTGTTTGAGCAAAGTCTGTGTCTGCTCCCAAATGTGTATTAGTTTTATAAGGTTATTTTGTCATTTAGCTTTGGAGTCTGATAGCCCCTCCCCCTCTGCTACGTAATTAGAGCTGCAACGGTTCAGTGCATGAAGTGTCTAACATTCCACACTTGTTTTGTTTTTTTTTTCCCAGGTAATTAAGTGCATCATCTAGTCTTTTTTATTTGGAATTTTCAGTGTGAACACTACTCGCACTATTTATACAACAAAACTTCATTGAATTATGCACAAGTGTACAAATTGGGATGTACCTTGTGTCTTTATCCTAGCTTGAGAGCTGCTTTTTCATATTTCAGGATTCCTTGAAAACGTTCCATGAATTGGTGAAGCTGCATTTCAAAGGGTTTTTGAAGCCTCCGTTCAACACAGAAGGAAGGAAGACAGCAGGAATGACAGAAGAGGTATACATATTATATATATATTTTACTGTGTAACTTAAAGAAAATTCTAAGCTTTGATGATGTTGCTTTTTATTATGCAAGTTTTTGTACTGATCCCCCTCTTTACCTACAGTGGTATGTTCCTCTTGTGAAACCCTCCTGCTTACAGAAGACCTCCTGATTGGACTTATTTTTATTCAGAAAGAAAAGGGACTCTGAATGGAGAGTGTGTTTGCATGATTTCAGATGCAGCCTAAGGGTAAAAATATCATAGAATGGATATGTGAATCCAGGAATATTTGCATTCATTTTTTTCACAGTAACCACTGTTTATAGGTTTCTTTAATTTTTGTGTAAGAAATTAAATTTAATCGATGACCTTTAATTTGATGGGTTTCATTTACATATATTATTTGACAAATAATCTTAAATATTGTTTTTAGCAGTTCAGTGTTCTTACTGAAGGGGGCCCTGAGAGGTTGTTTTGCTCTTAGTTGAGGTTTTGGTGTAGGTGTTGTATTTAACTGGTGGTTCTAAGTAGTTTCTCATCTTTTGAAGGTATAACACTTATACTTATGTAATTTAATAATTCTTATATCATCATTTAATAACTTAATCCAAATGCTGAAAAGCATGAACATTCAAAAACAACTGAAACGGCACAAGAGATATATAAACAATCAATTTGACTTGGATTAAGTTTAAAACAAAGTCAGCATACTGTTGAAAGAATGTCTGATAAAGGCATGGGGCTTGAAATTTCATGTTTTTAGGTGAGAGTACCATTAAAAATTCCTTTGGGAAAAACAGTGCGCCAACTTCAATTTAATCCAAGTCGGATTAAATGCCCAGTTTCACAAAACACAGTAAGACTAGTTCCAGACTAAAATGCATGTTTGAGCTTGTCATAGCCTTATGTTTTCTTGCAACTTGCACTGACATCTTAAAACATGTCAGTTCCATAGTTTTGTCTCAAGATTTTCATCAGTAATGTTTTTATTTCTAAGACACATTTATAAAAGCTACCTAAATGTCCCATAGAATTTAAAGTCTTTGTAAAAAGTCTGTTGCCATTTTTATACATTGGGTCTGTTCGCTGTTCTCTCAAATTTTCCCACAGTTCTTAGGATTTATTTTTAAGGTAATATTTAAACAATTGCAATGAGTCATTACACTGCTGAGAAATTACCCTGAAATATGATACAGCTTTCTGAACAAATGATTCACAGCAAACACGCTGCTCACTTTGTATCGACAATTAATGTTTATTTATCTAGTTTTTTTAAAGATTTTTATTTTTCTTAAGATTAAATGTGATCTTGAGAGAAAGACAGTACAAACATGAGCAGAGAATGTGTCTGTTTGTGTGTTACCGAGACGTGACAGAGTTTTCCGTGCTGCGTGAGCCTGTCTCATTGGTTTTCACTTCTGCTTTTTGTATTTTTGTGATTTTTTTTTCCATCATGTGTGGTGGTAAAGTTTGCAACTGTCTTTACTAATTTTTCACTGTATCTGCTCTTTTAAATGTGTGCTCTCCCCATATATATACACTGTACAGACGTCTGTAAATGTTGGTCCTGCAGCACAAAAACTATTGAAATGTTTACTAAATTAATGCAAAGGTGAAGGAATAAGGAATAGAAATTAAAATCATATGGTAAAAGTTCAGGTCCAGTCATTTTCTGTTTTCACAGAAGAAAAGGGTTCTCTCTTGTTTTCCCCAAGTCTTTTTCACACATTTTTGGCATATGTTTACATGTAAATCTTCCTTTCTGTGTGACTCTTCCCAAGTACCTCTCCACTGAACTGGTAGGTGAGCTTTTTCTTGATCTTCTTGACTTCTCCCGTCTTGCCATAGTTTCTCAGTGCCCTTGCCATCTTCTGGTAGGTCATCTTCTTGCGATTTCCCTTCTGTATGCCCCAGCGGTTTGCTAAAGCCTCTTTGTGCTTGGAAGAGAACTGGAATGATCCTTTTTCTCTGTCCACCCACCAGATGCTGTCCTTCATGTCACCATTTCGCAGAAGGTCAAGCAGGAACTGATACAAGCGAATTTTCTTCTTATTACCTTGAAAAACAAAGGAATTCAGCACCTACACTCTTAAAAATAAAGGTTCTTTATTGGCATCAATGATTCTAGGAAGAACTTTTAACATTCGTAGAACCTTTCCATTGTACAAAAGGTTCTTTGAAAAAGGTTATTAAATTGTGTTTACATTAAGAAAAAATGGTTCTTTTAATAACTTGTCTGAAAGGTTCTCTGCAAAAAAAATATTTTATGTTGGGCTGGGTAAAAAAAATACCGATTAGTCGATTTTATCAATTCTCATTTTTACGAACCGATATCGATTGTTAAATCCCAATAATCGATTAGTCTATCCTGTTTTCAGTTGATGAATGAACGGAACATTGTAGCGCGCCGCCGCCGCCTCCCATCCAATAAATCGCAACAAGCTTCGTGCTTTGTTGCTTTTGATTTGAAACTAATGCCGCGTTCCAGGCAACCTGTAACCCGTGTTTTTCCAACCTTATACCCGTGAAAGTGCACTGGAACGGCAGTCAAACCCGTGACTTCCCACCCGTGAACTCGTACTAGATAGATGTACTCCCAGTTACGAGTTCTGACGTCACATAGCCCGCGAAACCATACAAAACAACAGGGGGTACACGGTGAGAATACACTTTAGGACAATATAACGTTTCAGTCAAATTAATAATAGTATAATAATGATAATAATACACACACGATTATGTATTACAATGTTATGTGTCTCTGAAAAAATAAGTATATATTGCGCTCAGGTAGTTTGGCGTGACTGGCCTGGAACGCTACAAAGTCGTGAGTCGTGGTTTGAAGTCGTGATTTACGTGCTCAAAAACCTGCCTGGAACGCAGCATAAGTCTCAGATTTCAAATTCTGTGTATTTTAGATGAAAAAATGCCGTTTACGGTGGCGTGACAGATCGCTGCCTGTAAACACCTCAGTTCAAGAGAAGCGGAACGCGTGAACTGATCATCTCTTCCGCTTTAATACCGGACCAGTTACAGCGAGAAATAAACATCTGAAGGTAAGCTATGTTAAAAGATAAAGTAGGCCTACAACTTACCGAAATCCGTCAGATGTCATTAAAACAGCTTGTAAACAATGTCATGTAACGTAACGTCACATTTCCCTTCGGAAAAAACATTTAGTGACCATAACCTCGTTAGTCAGCTAGAAAAATTAACTCTAGAGAGGAGCATTTTGCTAAATATAGGCCTATGTTGGGCCGCCTAACGTTACCATATTACATTATAATTTTGTATGTTCTTCAATCCGGCAAGTAGAAATAGGCCTAATGTAAATTTAAAGTTAGTTGGTCTATTATAACTTAACTTCCTTGAGTGTAATTTGTGTTTGTAAATCAGTTTTAACATGAATGTAAATATTGAATGTGCCTCAGAATTCAAATTTTTGGGAGTTATCCTAGACGGCAAACTTGGTTGGAAGCCTTATATTGAGCATATCAAAGGTAAAGTTAGTAAAAATATTGGTATTCTTTATAACGTTAAATAGCCTACATATTGGATGAAGCTTCATTACAGCTTCTATACATAACCTTAATTGTTCCATATTTAACATACTGTATTGAAGTGTGGGGTAATGCTTGCACCAGTTATACAGAAAGGCTGTTCTTACTTCAGGAGAAAGCGATGAGAATTGTGACTTATAAAGGTTTACGAGACCACACAAATAAACTGTTTATAAAATTGCAGACCTTGAAATTAAAAGAGTTGGTCAAATTTAAAATACTACAAATTATGTGGAGAGTGAAAAATAATTTGGTGCCAATAAATATTCAAAACAAATTCATGCTAATCACAGATAGTAACAACAGAAGAAAAGGTAATTATTGTGTACCATATTCACGCACCTCAAAAAAACAAAAAGGGTTTCTTGTAATTGGGATCAGTTTATGGAACTCTTTGGACATTGTGCAAAAAACATGTAACACGATTGTTCAATTCAATAAAATGTATAAAAAAAAAATTCTTAGAAAATACGAAGGCAGTGAAGCATAAGAACCAATGTTTGACAAATTTGAAATTGTTAATTATTTAGATGTGAAGTAATATTGTACCTCGATAAAGGGAAAAATGAAAAAAAAAAAAAAAACGGCGAGCCATCTGTTTTGTGTCAGCTAAGATTATTGAAAAAAGGGGCATGAAATTATAAGACTAGGTCTTCTTCAAGCTCCTATTCAGCATTGAATGTTATTATTTTGTTGTTGATGTGATTAATATTGTGTCTGTAATAACATCATGACTGAATAAAGAACTTGAACTGAACTGAACTGAACATTTTTCCCTTTTATTATAGTATGTAGGCCTATAGCTACCAGGGCTGAACATTTGAAAGAACGCGTTTTCTACCCCGTGTTTTAGGCTAATCTTTGCAATCTGGCAACCATGTGCACACATTTCTTGTTTTACCAGTAGGCCTATATGATAAATAGCCAGCCTATAATAAATCAGAAAACAATGAGATAGTGCTTAGCCAATGGGTTAACATTCTCTTGATTTGTGCTCAGGGTCCGAAATTAACTTTTTGGCTCACCTGCCACAGGGACTGGTAGATGAAAAAATCCACCAGCCAAGCATATTTTTTACCGGCCAAAATAATAAACAGCCTTTTTGTGTCACATATACATTCATTTCAGTACATTTAATTGAGATAAGGTATTATGTTGAATGACTAGAGTAGAAGTCAAAACAGAGCAACAAATAGTAAGACATGGAAGATGTGAGCATCGAACTAGTGCTCATAACAGAACATTTGAAGGCTTTGTAAAACTATCAGATACTTTACCGAAAGTAAAAAAAAATTACAGATTAATACTATCAGTTAAACGGTTTAAAAGTATATATATATATATATATATTTATAGTAATATTATTAATAATATATTATAATATTATATAGTAAATATATATATATATATATATATATATATATATATATATATATATATATATATATATATATATATATATATATTTACTATATAATTTAACATACTGTATTGAAGTGTGGGGTAATGCTTGCACCAGTTATACAGAAAGGCTGTTCTTACTTCAGGAGAAAGCGATGAGAATTGTGACTTATAAAGGTTTACGAGACCACACAAATAAACTGTTTATAAAATTGCAGACCTTGAAATTAAAAGAGTTGGTCAAATTTAAAATACTACAAATTAAATAAAATACTACAAAATATATATATATATATATATATATATATATATATATATATATATATATATATTTACTATATAATATTATAATATATTATTAATAATATTACTATAAATATATATATATATATATATATATATATATATATATATATATATATATATATATATTTAGCTTTTTTTGTTTGTTTGCTGCATGGTTAAAAAAAACAGTATGTAGCCTATATTTGTTAAATCCTATTTTTTTACAGTTTATGGTTAAATCACGGCACGGGGCGCGTCAGTCGACACGCGCAACAACACGCGCCAACACAATTAACCAAGCGAAAAGAAGTAGCTACTGTGGCACCATTTCGACAGAAAGATCGACGAATACTTGGAAAATATGCTACGCGGTATTAAAATAAAGCAGTAGGCCTAGTGCAAGTAGGCTACAATGCAATATCACTTGCGATGCAAACATCCACAAGCAAATGAAAGGCGCTTTCCGAAGTTGGCCACTCTAGCGAGACGTTAGCCGTTTCTCAATGTCAAGGATACTTCCTTGGCAGGATTGATCCTTCCAAGTCATTTCCTTCAGAGGCTAGGCGAGGCTCCTCTTTAGCATTCGGAGAACACGTAAATGGAACAGGCTAGCAAGTGCACGTCATTGCGTCATTACGTCAGTGAAAAGGTCCGCTTTTGGCGCTGCAAAATTTCAAAAAGTTGTGATGTACACTACCGTTCAAAAGTTTGGGGTCAGTACGATTTTAAATACTTTTAAAATAATTCTCTCCTGCTAACCATGTTAAATTACTTTGTACAACTTAACTAGTTATTTATAAAAGAAATGCCGGTGACGGCAACCAAGCAATCCTTAAATGACACGTCCGTTTCAGTTAGCCATCAATAACGTAATTTGTATATATTTGTATAATTTGTAATATCAATACGGTAGTAATTTGTACTGGCATTTAAACGTTAAACTTTACTTATATGTACTACGGTTATAACAAATGTATGGTAACGTAAATATACTTACATTTAAAAGCATGTTGCCCTCTTATTGCTCCGACTCCGCTAACGTCCGACATTTTTTCTTTTTTGAACAAGATAGCAAAGCTGGCGCATAGGATTGTGGGTGATTTGAGAGCGCGAAGGCTACACATATGCATCCTTTCCTGTGTATGGGATATTTTTCGAACGTTCGAAACTAGGCTTGTGCACGTAGCCTATTATGAGGATCCTCGACATTGGAACAGTCCTTCGACGGATGTCGATGACGTAGCATCCTTGAAATAACGGCCTCCGAGGATCCTTCCTTGACATTGAGAAACACCTGTTATCTCTGTATTCCTGGGACATCTGTGCCATCGGAGACCCAGACTAACCCCACATCATGTAGACATGTTACTTTTCTTAAGTAAAAACTAGACAAGCTGTGGATTGAGGTAGGTCTGCTATTTTTATTTGACGAAAAAAACGTAGTCTGATGAAAAAAAGCAGTTTTTTCAAAGCTTCAAACTGATTCAGTGTTTTATTTTTGTCATCTTAATTTGTTAAATATTTAAGTTAAAGAAATATATTTAGTGTAGGTCTATTTTAGGTGTGAAGAAGGTTCACACACGCTTCTTGAGGCACACACGCACACACACGCAAGGTCTCTCGCTTTCTCCCTCTCAGGCGTGCACGCGCTACAAGGTTTGGAGGACAGTATGTGCGCGCTCTTTCTCGCTCACTCTAGATTCCAGGAGATTTGAACTAATTTGCGGACATCGGGGAGCCGCTATCAATATGCGGGAGACTTGCGATGTCTGGAACATTCACCCGTCAGTGTGGCGGATAGCCTTTTAAGATTTACTCGCCAAACGGAAAATCTACCCGCATTTGGCGCTTGGCGGGTGTTAATTTCGGACCCTGTTTGTGCTTAAAGGTGACCCTAGACCACAAAACCAGTCACATGGGTAAAAAATGTTTTTATTGAGATTTATACATCACATGAAAGCTGAATAAATAAGCTTTCAATTAATGTAAGGTTTGTTTGGATAGGACAATATCTGGCCGAGATACAACTATCTGGAATCTGAAGGTGCAAAAAAATAAAAACATTGAGAAAATCACCTTTAAAGTTGTCCATTATGTTCGCGATTGTGCTGCATTCACTAACAAAATTAAATGTTTTATATATTTACGGTAGGAAATTTACAAAATATACTCATGGAACATGATATTTACTTAATATCCTAATGATTTTTGGCTTAAAAGAAAAATCGATAATTTGGACCCATACATTGTTGGCTATTGCCACAAATGTAGCCTACCCGTGCTACTTGTGACTGGATTTGTGACCCAGGGTCACATAGGTGAAAGTGCAGTAATTCTGATTAAATGTAAAAATACATTTTTCAAATGACAACAATTGTTATGATTATAATTTTGAGCAAAATAATGATCAATTTAACCATTAACTATATAGAATGACTAATGCTATGTGACTAATGACTAAATGACTAAAATGTGACGAAGTTTTCATTGGCGAAAACTAGACTAAAATGCTCAGGCTAAAACTTGACCAAACAAAAACAGGACAAGGTCGACTAAATATGATAAAAACTAAAAAGTACATTTGATACAGGACTAAGACTAAAAAAATAGCTGACAAAATGAACACTAATGGAAAGGCACACTGCATCTGCTAGACTAAAAGGTAGTGCAGGGGTCTACAGTTAACGGGATGTTGTAGCCTACTCCTTTAATTTAGAGTGTGTGCTGAACACTATTGAGAATATTGCGCTGAAGCTTGACTTTACAAAATGAAAACGCAAATCAAATTGCAATATCTGTCAGAAAAGTTGCAATTAGATATTTTCCCCAAATCGCACAGCCCTAGCACCAACTGACTCTCCATGTATAGTTTACAGCATTAGTTGAGAGATTTTCTTTTTTCCTTGAGAAAATTTGATATATACTGTACCTAATATATATATATATCCAAAATAATCGATATCTGATCGAAACAAATCTGAATCGAAACGCAAACTTGTGAATCAAAATCGTATTGAATTGTGAAATTTGTATCAATACCCAGCCCTACTTTTATGACATCGCTACGAAACCCCCATTTTAAACCTACATCTAGTGTACATCTAGAAGATTACTTCAGTCAACAGTTACTGACAATACTGTTTCAATTTCAGCAGTTGGCTTGGGTTTGCATCGCTTATCCGTTTGCCATATTTAAGGCAAGTTGCCATAGATCATTATTGTTGTGTTCATGTCAGTGAAGTGAAATTTGTCTTTGCCTTTGTCCTTACCATGTTCTCCTCCTGTTGTTGAAGTAATGTGGTCTCTCATACACTCCTCATCAGACACCTCTAACGGAGGACTGCGACTGCCGGGGTCATCGTCATCCGAACTGCGCTGGAGAGGAGAGGGCTGTACACTGTGAGGGTAACACACTGATGGCCGTGGCAAATATGTCATCTGTGAAGACATAAAGTACATACTTATCAGAGATCACACACACACAAAAGAAAGATTCCCATTAGAATCAATTAATTTATACTATAGTTATTTAGAAAACATACTGGTGCTGTAAAGAACCCAGGAACCAATAAGAACATGTAAAACTTAGTAAAGCACGTTTCATCTGAAATACATAGCTAACTCCAGAACTCTATACAGCAAGTAGTTCTTGAAAAGAGCAATTTAAGAATCTTTATTATGAAGGGTGGTGCTAAATTCACATGCAGTTGAATGGCACAAATAATATGAGCTATAAAGTATGTGGAAACCACGTTTGTGCAATCAGGTGGTCTGAAATGTGTCGTTTGGAGATTTCAGCCTTGTTCAACATTAAGAAAGAGGAACTTTACGTTTAATGCTGATATAAAAGTGCAGTGAAACTTCAAGCTGCAGAATATGATGCAATTATATATATTAAAGAAAGGAAATGTTATGAGAGATCTGAAAGGTTTTTCAGTTAAACCGCTTCAGTGTAAGAAGCCCTTACAAAAACCCAAAGTGTCAAGGATCATAGCAGTCTCATGCGATTTCACACACAGTGCTGGGGTTGCAGTTTCTTGTGACATGACAGTTGCAGAGTCTGATGACTTGAGGAGAGTGTCCTCAAAAACACATGACAGTCATACACTATTTAGAAATTTCCAGTATTTTCATAAGGAACATTTTTACTATTTTTTTTGTGCAGTTGGAATTGTGGTTGTTTTGCATTTAGGCCCTGAAAATACTTATATAAAAAATAAGAATATTTCTTACATTTCTGCTCTTTTCAGCACGATAGAGTGATACTTGTCTTCTCAGCCAAGGAAGCCGCATTTCTTTTCTCAAAGATTTAAATTTAAGTCATTGCTTAAATTTAAAACATTGTGAGATGTAAATAACTAATCTCAGATTAAATTACCATGGCAAGCACACTATCCACCAAAATAACAGTTACTTAGCTAAAATGAGTAATGAGTACACTGTTTAAAGAAGATCTCATGTAAATGTATTATGGTTTTAATAGTGACAATAACTTTAGTAACTTTTATTATGGTGGAAACTATGGTTACCATGGTAAATTATTGTAAAGGGTAGAATGCAGTCTAGATTTACAATATGTATGGCTACATAAGACAAGTTAAAAAAAAAATCAACGTTGATAATAATAATAAAAGTTTCATGAGCCCAAATCATCATATTAGAATGAAGGAGCATGTGGAGTAATGACTGAAGACACTGAAGACTGGAGTAACGATGCTTAAAATTCAGCTTTGCCGTCATAGGAATAATAATTTAAAAATGTTATTTAAATTGTATTTTGTATTGTATTAATTCATTTGTATTGTATTAATCAATTTTGCAAAATGTTGTTTTACTGTATTTTTTTTATTATTATTAAATAAATGCAGCCTTTGTGGGCATAAAATAAAATAATTTAAAAAATCTTACTGGCCGCAAACTTTTAAACGGTACATGATCAGAAAAATTTCATGTTATTATAAACTGAGCTGAAAACCAGAACTTTTTTCTTCAAGCATCATGCGCCTTTCAGTGAGACTAAGCTAGTGTGACAGGCAGTATATCAGTCCGTGGTGGACGGATCTCTGCTTCCTCCTACAAGGACGTCTAGAAAGGAAAAGCTCTCTTTTGTGATAGGCTTTATGGTTAGATTCTGGGGTCCAACCAAAGGAAGGGAAATCAATCACTGCATTATTTATAACAGATTTTAAATGATCTCTTTCAAGAGGGGATCTTTGATTTTCCACCCACAAAGGAGTCATTGATGGATATTCAAGACGTATATCCTCTTTTTGTTCAAATATCACCTACACCAAAAGGGCAAGCAAACTTTTTTTTTATCCAAGGTGATGTAAAAAGTCTCTAGAATGTAGCTATTTTCTAATAAACTGCCCAAAAGAGGCCAATAAACTAATAAGGGTTGAATTACAATATAGTTCCTGTATACATGCTAACATCAAATGTATGTTTTTTGTGTTTGCAAAGTGTTCCAGCTTAGTTTTTTTAAGCTCTAACATTTGTGCACTTGTGTGTTTGTGTCACAATAAAGAGCGGTTTTGTTTGTGTAAGTGGGGATATTCTGTGTAATGGCAGTTGATGAGTGTGCAGACTGCAGTTACGGTGACACTGTTGAGTTTTGGTCAGGATAAGGCTTAGTTGAGCAATAGCTTGGGCACAGATGCTTTCTACAACCGCCTAACCTGCATCAACAACACCCACTTGTATCGCAAAGCACAGGTGAAACTTAAGGAAAGTTTCAAAAGTTACTAAACCCATTGTTAGAGACACAGGCAGTATTTCTCCGAAAGATTTCTCTGTTCCTAAATGTATTGAACAAAATGGTTACTTCTCGTCACCAATAATGTGACCAAAGCTCACAAAGAACTTGTGTGAGGACAGGGCATCAAAACATGTCAGGTACAAAGAAGAGCTCGCACACATAAAATGACAGTTAAAGACGTGAAAGTGAATGGATTTTAAATATGAGGTGTTTTACAGGTAATGCAGATCTCACCTGTGGAGGGGGCAGGGTGAGGTGATGCCCGGTCAGGCCTGGGTCAATAAAATGACCAGACTCAACATCTGGAAAGCGATGCACATTCGATGCATGTAGTGGCGGCACGCTCTGTAGCTCTGTGAAGTGGCTCTCTGGCAAGTTCTCGAAATCCACTGGATTGACATGATGTGTATTATAATCCCATGCGTGATCTAGACAAGGACAATGAAGTTGAAACAGAAGGTCAGTAGAAAGCATATTTTAACAACCGAAGGAAATGTGACAATACGTCACATGCTTTGTGTAAGCTAGTACAAGCAACTGATAAATCAACTATTCTGTCTGCTAATTCAATCGTATGCAAGAAATTACATTTACTTTCTCACTGCACTGGGACTATGAGTGTCACTCTGTTTCCTGTTCACACCACCATTTCCTTTGCTGTTTTTGAATAGCATGGTGTTGTTGTTGTTTTAATGCCGTTGTATTTAACGGTTAGATCTCTAAATGGAAGATTTAAATATGGGTGATCAAATTTATCAGATTTTTCTGTTTTGGTGTTTTTATCACATAGAAACAGAGAAAATAATCTACAGTATGTACAATTATTTATTTAATTATCCATTATTGTCCAAACAAAATCTTCAATCCCACTAGTGTTCATAAATTACATTTATTACATTTTCTGGAGAAACATGTATGTGCACATTCCTCCACTGAACAGAAATAGCTTTTACATAAATGGTCTTGTGGGGAAAAGAGGGGGGAAATGTCCTCAGCATTTCTCCACTGCCGTATAACGAAACTCAAAACTGTTTTCAGTTTCTGTCATTTAACTTTTATCGAAAATCAGCACATAGCTGTCTGACGACAGAGCTGACTAAATAATACAAATGTCTAACCAAAGGTCACTATAAACGGTACCACAGTCCTACACAGTAACAAAATGCAATCTCCGTCCTCAACCTCAAAGACAGAAACTGCTGCTACAGTTTAGCACCCAATTTTAGATGCTTACATAGCTAAATTGCAATATTGTCTCATTTTGGACAGAAACCCTTGGGGATATTTGTCGTTCTACGTCTGTAGTTTTCTTGCCTGTCAGAACGAGGCATCTGTTTCCTGCTTTGTGCTAGGTCACTCGCCCGGTTCCACTCGCTCGCTCTCCTAACGTCCCCCTTACAGTTCAGGCCCAGCTGCCCTGGGTGTGATTTTGATCCGTTAGCTCAATATAAAAAGGTGCTGTTTAAACATGGGCCTCTCTAGGTGTTAAAACACTTAAGTGTTTTATTAGCAGGGGCTTTAGTCAGTAATATATAATAAAACAGATCATACGTAAGAAGACATCTTCAGTAATGCAGCCCATTCAGTCAAAGCACTTTGCTTAACTTGGGCTGAAAAGGGGAAAATGAACATTTCCTTACATTACATTACATTACAACAAATGCATTTGTTCATTCTAAATTAAAATGAATTGTTGCTTTATTAACTTTATGATTTCAATTATAATTTGTAGGCAGATTGTGATTTGACTCTGAATTATGAGTTTATGGTTTTGATTTTTGACCATTGCTTGATTAATTGTTTCTAAATTATTTTTATTCTGGTATCAATTACTTGTTTATAATCATTGACGGGAATTCCGGCTCTTTTTAGGGAACCGGATCATTTGGCTCAGCTCAGTATAAGAGCCGGCTCTTTCAGCTCCCAAACGGCTCTTTCATTTACTACCACTTCTGGCTTTTTAAATTCAGCAAAATTTAGTAACGTTTGCCCTGTCATTGATATATATATATATATGCACATTTTTCACTGGAATTACTCAATGTAATTATATTAAACCTTACATTTACATTATCTTTGGTATAATAAAAAAACAACAACATACATGCCTAATGTAAAATCATCAAACACTATAGGCTATTACACATGTGTATTGAACATTTTATTTATATTGAACTATGCAAAATAAAACTATTCAGAGCAATTCATACTTAAAACAGAATATATAACAAATAAGGTTGTTAAACATAGTTAGTAGACCCTGATCGATATGATATTTTTACATTACAATTTCTACATTCATCCTTTATGTTGTCTATTATTAAAATGCATCCAAATCCTAATTAGTTTGCATGTGTTACTCATCTTGGGCAGGAGTGGAGGCTGAGAGCCAACAGCTATTAACCTCATTCGAGTGCACATTATTGTATTTTTAACCTTAACTTTGGATAATTCAGTTGCATTATTTTATTATCAGTTTATCAGATATTTGTGGACTGTTTTTAGATTTTATAAATAAAAAAAACCAACCTTCTTATTGTGTAGCTTATAATTTTGGATAACAAAGAATACAAACTCACCATTCTGACCGTCATCAATGATATACTGATACTCCATTGGGGGTCGATACATCTCTGATTCAAACATTTCCTCTGTTTGCTGCCAAGCAAATAGATAAGAAACAAAGAGTGACCAGTTTGAATGACTGGAGCCAATACAGAAATAATAATACACTGTACCATATAGGAAAAGCCTCACATCTTTGGTTAAAACTGCCCAGTAATCTTTTTGTACAGACGGTGTCTGTGACATCCAGCCAGTCCAGGTTACTCTCTCTCTACTCTCTTCTTTCTACATAGAAATTATGATTATTATACATTTTGAAGATTTTTTTTCATTACATTGATGTTAATCATAGCCTGTTACAATAAACATACATCTACACGTTAGCTACAATTACAGACATTTATTCATTTCACTAATAAAAACATCAGATGTTTAAATGTACATCTGAGTAGCTGAATCTCAATATATTGTAACTTTTGACTTTTTACATGAAAAAAAAAAAATACACAAACAAAATGTACAAATTATCCTCAACATATTTAGACTGGCGGATATCAAACACTAATATTACAAAAAAGATCCAGCTGTTCAGTCAGCTACTAGTATGTCCACAATGACATATCTTCATAATGCCTTTTGACACGCTGGCAGCAACATAACAAAAAGCGTATTATGTGTATTTTTACGCATCTACCAGAAGCAAGCAGCAGTATCATAATTGGACCATTTAGAGAATAAAAAAATACTCACGGGTGGGATGATGTACCCCTCCATTCTGTACGGATGCAGCATGGATTCCTCGCCGCCTGTCACTCGATCTGCAACTCTGATGCTTTCTCAAGGGCTTTCAAAATTGTCCCTGTACCATTGCTCAACTCTGCTAAATTTCCTCTTAACAAATGAAACCAAAAATCTAACTCATGCACCTTATCACGCAGGGGGCCTCAGAGATCGCCAAGGGCCCAAAAAAGAAGCCAACCAGAGATACACTGCAAAGGGCAACCTACTCTGACAGTGGCCGTCGAAAAGGGACAGAGTTTCGGTTTGTTACTTCTTTATTTTTGGGGTGTGTGGGTAAGCGTGTGTGCGTATCCGCTGGAGGTTCCTGATTTTAGGGTAATGGCAGGTGGGGATTTTATCTTTGCAGTTAGAATAGGCGTAAAGTGTCACCTCCCCCAATGGCCAATCAGAGACAGCTCAGCTGACCGCTGTTCTTCCTGTCCACCTCCATAGTGCTTGTCGTTCTATGGAAAGTCCTTAATGCCGGATGAAAATACACAGAAAATCGGTGCCATTCTCAGAGTATTAAGCTAAAAGTTTTCTTTTATGTACAAACTTTCCACTTAATGTACAATTATTTATATATATATATTTATTTATATATATATATATATATTTATATAAATTAAATCTGAGGACAAATCAAATAAAAATTAAATAAATGGAACAAATGATTGATCCATAAATAAACTAGGAAAAGCTTCTATTTGGTTGGAGTCTGGGCTTTAGCCTCATCCCGACTGCAGACAGAGAACCCACTAACAGATAAGATGGCTGATTGTGTTGCATGTCCTATCTGAATCAGTACATGCTGGGAGAGGAGATACAACATCCTGAATGACTATGATGAAAGAATCTACTGTCTTTATCAAACATTCCACCTGTCTCAAACCATCTGTCTGCCTTTCTTTTGGCCATGTATATAACAATATCATAAAAAAATAATTTACAGAGGACAAAGTTGCATACATGTTCATTCATTCATTCATGTGTGCATACAGACAGTTTACCTATACAGTGAATGCTTTGAAAACATCAAAACTAAGTGTTCAGTGAGCTGAATACAGCGTATGATGTCATTTACTGTCCTCATCTACTATACCACATGTCTAACTTATCACAAAGCTAAGCTGCAGCAGGAAGATAACGTTTTTTACAGTATGCATATAACAAATGGATATATAATGGATACATATATAATGGATATTTAATTGCAAAAGAATAAAAAGTACACACAAGAGAGTCAGGCATATGATAAAAACCCTTAGTGATTAGCTTTAAGTTTATGTACAATATTATGTCTGCATTATGTTAATGTATCACAGGATGATCATGTTTACATGTATTAGCTGTCATCAAAACAAAACACAACCCATAACAAACAGATTTACAGAGAAAGAAATGGGCATACATGATTTTTTTTTTAACTCAGTTGAAATGTATCCAAATAAAATACTAAATACTGTGTAGAATGTTTTTTTATTTAAATATAAATACAGTATTTTGTATTTTGGAAATACACAAAATACATGTAAAATTGGCCATTCAGTGAACTATCGCTATTGGGCTGCAATCTGTCTGGACCTATTCTGAATGCAAAGAAGATTTTGGTGTATACAACTGCTTAGAAGCTTTTGTTTTCATTCCACCACCAACTTCTCAAAAAGACTTGAGTTTAAGGTGTCGTCTGTGTGCCATTTCTAATAATATATGTCATGATATAGTCTTTTTTTTCTGGAAATAAGGTTGTTACGATACCAAAAATTTAGATACCATTGTAATTTCACTATTTCACCCCCTTCCATGTAAAGCACTTTGAGTACCCATGAAAAGAGCTATATAAATGTAACAAATTATTAATTATTATTATTCTCAATACCAGTTTCAATACCACAGCAAAAAAATAATATAGGCTAACTAATGTAAGTAGTTATTGAAGACAAGTAAACAGTCAGAAATAAAATAAATAAGAATAAAGAAACAAATGGCATGGAATAGGACAAACAAAAAAAGAGGCAAATTAAATAAACAGCGCTAAGTAAGAAATACTACAGAAATTGAATAAAGTAATAAAATTTAAAATAAAACACTGCATAGTTTTCACTGGATGATTTAAATATAAATTGATTCATATTAAAGTTACAAAAGTTATTAAGTCAAGAGCAGTGATTTTGACGTACTTTTATGTGTATTTAACCATAGCCATACACAGAAAGCTGCCTGTCATTGTGCGAATAATGATTTTTTTTATTTTATAATGATTGCAGTTTTAAAAACTCTTTTTAACATTGAGCACGTCCTGCTCTTTATTACTCATTCACCCATGTTTCTTTATCGCTCTATCATGTCAATAACTCCTGCCCACTAAAAGCTGCATGGATATATTTGCATATTTGCAACTACATAGAAAAAGTTAAAAAGATAGTCAATGATTTTATCCCTTAAAACTCATCTTTGATCACCAAAATTACATATTTAAACATTTTTTCCTCATGAAAATAATTTCTTCACGCCTTAAATAGCTTGAATCTAACTCTGCACCCTTGCTTCATTTAGTATAGGTGGAATATGCAAATTAGTCTCCGCCTCCACTAAATAACAAGAGCTTAGAATACCTGATACACTCAGTAAACTTTACTGTAGTAAATGCTACAAAATTGCAAGTGGTATAACTGGTTTAATTCAGCCAAACCAGAAACTGATTCAGAAGAAGAAGAGGAAGAGTGAATTACAGGGTCGTCTACAAGTCGATGTATCAAAATGGTAATGTGTTTTATGTATCGCTCTCTACACATAGGACACAAAATGGTAATTAATATGATTAGCCTTTTGCTTGACTACGTTATCAAAAAGCTAATAATGTGTTTCTGATGTTACACAAACCATGTTCCCGTTAACAATCTCTGAGTCAGACAGTTATCTTGAAAATCAGTATCCTTAGAAACGCTTTGAACAACTCCGAACATCAGTGGAGAAAGGCATATAGTTCATTACAACATCGTAATATACTGTACATCATATATATATATATATAAATCACCCACTATATTGCTAAATGTACCCGATTGTTCATATAAACAGAAAAAATATACTGGTATAACCTGGCTTCTCAAGCCCCCCCTGCTTCGCAACATATTTAATGATATGCTAAGCCTCGCCCCGCATGTTGACGTGATTGTTTACAACATGTTTGTGACGTAGAGAAGAGAGGCGATTTCAAACCACGTTTTTGAGACTGTCTTTGGTTCCCTGGAGTTTTAAGGAGAAAATACTCAGCAATGGTGTTGACTTATGAATTTTCACAGGTTTGTTAAAGCATATTAAAAACACCACATAGAAATATAAACAACATTAAAAACTTTATTCTCTTTAAATTGATTCACACTTTATATTATCACCATGGTATATATATATCATCATATCACCCAGTCCTAGCAAACAGTATTGCTTAAACACATTTGACCCTTCGCTAAGCCACGCCCGAAAACCGCCACTGGCCAATCGTGTCTTAGCAACCGTAACTAGGCGCGGGAGGTCTGCTTTCGAGCGAGGGAAACATGCTGAAGCGTTGTGCGTGTGGATTGTGCCAATCTGATACCCGGTATCCTAAAAGTTTGGACGGGGGAGTGGATTTTTTTTCGTTCCCGAAAATCTAAAAGTCAAGGGGAGAAATGACGGGCGTGGATCAAGCAGTGTGGGAGACCCCATTCACAACTAAATGTCGACAGGATTAACAAAAACACCTATTCCTTGGAAGTTGGAAATAATTACGGTTCTTTGTTCATAATGCACATGTTTTAACGTAAAATAATAAGTTTAAAGACAAGACGGAGGCTCACTGACATACTTTAAAATATATTTCAGCATTTTGTTAATCGACGGCCTACTGTTGGCCCTGACTGAGTAACTTTAACCCAGTCCGATCGCGGCTCTCCCGGTGTTAATTCCACAAGATTTATGGATAAACTGTTTGATTTATAATTATTAGATTAGTTTCACATTTCACTTACCCTGCTGTGCACGAACATAGCTGTTCCTCAATTTGTGTGTTTCCCATTTGAATGGTCAGTGTATGAGACGGCTGCTGCTGCGACTATAGGCTTTAGCTTCAATTTTTATGAAATTATTCTCTAATCGGTTGCATATTATGTCGTGGATATATCCCTCGAATGCACACTGTAGTCCCTTTTGTCTTGCTCTCTCAGATATTTCACATGTTCGCCAAAAATTACTAATTATCTCATTGGGAATGTCTGACACCGGTGCATACACACTGTAATAGACGTGCTAGAGGCGAAAGCTTGACAGGCGTAGCAACAGTAACTAAGGAGGGCGGGGCTTAGCGAAGGGTCAATTGACTAGCAGATGGATAAAACAAACAACTAATTAACTATCAAGACTGACTGGCTAACACAACGCTATCTCACGACCAATTCGATGAGTGAGTAAAAGTTGGCTAATTCGTACAAATTCGTACATTTTTTCTAAATCCACATGATGGGTAGGTTTAGGGGCAGGGTCAAGTTTAGGTCATTCGTACGAATTCATACGAATTGGGCAACTCGAATTGAATTCATATGAGTGAGGTCGTACAAATTAGCCACCTCGTAAAATTCGTACATATTGCCATGAGATCAGGTTGGCTAACACTATTTTCACCCTTACCATTGCTTTTTTATTTCTTCATGTAAACTGAAAGTAAATCTGAATAATGTTTCAATTTTAAACTTAATCATCAAATAGAATTGACCATGACATCCTCACCTATCTTACTAATGCAGAAAATGAGTCGTACAGCTGCAGCCCAGATGCATAAAAGTTGGGGTTGGGGGGCCTAAACTATTTGAGACAGGAAATCAGCAGCCTAATAAAGAGATTGACTGGTATAAGTATTTTATGTATTTTGAAAAAACAAAAATACTAAACTTAAACATATTTAAACAAATTACATTAGATTTCATTTCAAATACATATTTTAAATACATGTATCTGAAATACTGCCCATCCCTGCTGATTTATCAATTTGTATTATGAATTGTAAAATTATATAATATTTTTCTATGTTTTTGCCATAACTTGCGACTCTAAATTTAAAGGGTGTGTGTACTTAATTGTATTTTTTTTTTTAGGTGAGACATTATCAAACTAGTTGCAAACATGAAACGGGCTAGCTGCAAACATGATCCACTTGTCAACTTGGTGACCTATAAGATGATTATACCAACCTGTTGTTATCACAAGGACACTTACGTGAAAATGACTGAACATATATTTTGCCTCTGAATATCTGCACTGCTTAAGCATATAATGTCAGTGTCAAAAAAAGAGTTATCTCTTTGTTATCTTTGCTCAGGGGTTTAACCTTTGTCAGGTAACTGACTGAGCACTTGAATAGATAGGGAACTCTTGTTACATATTGTTTAAGATTGAGTTGTAGCCTAAAACTTAGATTCTGTATGATAACATTAGTTATGCAATAGCAAACATGAAAAAACAATTATCAACACTTGCAGCCTTTTATTCAATTTATTTGAAATGAACAACATTCAACTATAGACTATATAAAAGCTGTAAAAAAATGCATTGTTAGTTCATGATACCTAATGATTTATCTAATGCTGCATATCCCTTGATTTGAAACAAAATGTGCATTGCATATTTTTAATGCAGTGTCTCCCTTTCAAAAATTAAAATTAATTTGTATCGATGCTGGATGCCAGAGAAATTGTGTGCAATCTATTCTTTTCCACCTTCTTCTGCTTATATGGGCTTGAGAGTGCTCACTGGAGAAACACAAAGTTGTACTCGCATGCGTGCTAGACTCGAGTTGGGAGGACAAGATTTGAATGCACAATGATTTAATTTCAATATTTTACGGATGAAAAAGTCATACTGGTTTGGAACAGCGATTACAGGATTTCCATTTTGGATGAACTGTTACTTTCATATTGTTCCTGCAAAGCAGTTTTACTTTTTATTTATTCATTTATTTTAGAATATTGTTAGAGCCACTTTTTGTATTAAACAATCATGGTTGCTTTCTAGATACAACTAATCACTAACAAGCCTACTTTCTTTCGTCTGCTTAGCAATGCACAAAAGACTTTTGGGAATCTTGCATTCAGCGTATTAGTACATTTCTAAACAAAGTTTTGATGTTTTTAAAACTGCTATTGTTCACCACGATTCAAGCGGTCCAAACCACAGAGCTCACTGCGGCCCTGGTGCGACACACAGCTGCCTGCACACCCGGCTAAAACTGATGACTTTCGCTGTTTTCTTTGTATATTAATACACACTGCATGTGTCGCTGCTACTTCAGCAGTCTATTTTCTCCAATGCTATTTCAAGAGGTGCATACAAATGTTTAAATGCATATGAGAAAACACTATTTCTTTTCTTATTTTATTCTAATGAAAGCATTGCAATCTTTTTCAATTTTATATTTACAGCCCCACGGATGTTTAATTGTAAAGTGGTTTATACAAACTGAGTTGTGACTGGCTTTGCACTTTTGAAAAATATTTATATGTATTTGTTTACATGTAGCTGGAATTGAAATGATCTGGTTCATTCTCCAATTTTCTGCTGGCTCTTCATTAGTGTTTGAGGCATTTTACTATGTTTAGCTCTAGTGCTTCATTCCACCCACAATGCCTTTCCTCATCCACTCAACGTCAGCTCCTTTAGCTCTTGCTTCATTCTCCCTGCCAGTCTTAGCATGGCGCAACTGCGGGAAAGCTGTGAATGTGTTGCTTAAACCTGTACATTCTTCCCATTACACAGCACCGACTGCTTAAAAGTGTGTTGCTCATTTACAAGGACTAATTTGACTAGTGCAGTCTGTGTATAATAGTATTTGAGTTTTTTAATGAAAACACATCATCCCTGTTGAAATGCAAATTTTGTCATAATTTACTCACCATCACATTGATCCAAAGCTGTATCATTTTATTTCTTCTGTTGACTGTAAACGAAGTAAGCAAAAACAATTGAACACTTAATTGTGTTCAATGGAAAGTCATACTGGTTTGGAACAATTTGAAGGTTAATATCTCTATTAATATCTCATTGAATGCATTTACAGTGTATTATGTCTGCTGGAAACATACTTGTGTAAGGCCCTATTATATTCCTGACTGAAAAAAAGCAGGTAGAAAGTGAGACAAATTTCACTTCTCAATTTCAGTGATCTGAATAAAGAAAATTTTTGCGTCTCTCTCAGTCATGGATGTAGATTGTGACCTATAAATGTGTGATAATTTATTTGTGTATTTACTGCTATATATCAGGTACGCGACTGTTACAGAAATATCCCTGGACTTTTAAGGAACTTTATTTTAAATACAACAATGAACCTTAGATATCAAAGAATGGAGAACTGCAGACGGTTTCAGAGACAGCAAAAGGAGCACAGTGTTTATCAGTGGTAGATTATCAGTCACTTCTTATGGGTGATAATCTCACCATTTCTTCAGGTCCCTTGTTGGTCTGTAAAGGTCTTGCATGTCTGACTTCAAGCAAACCGGTTGTTTTAAAACAACACCCTCACACAGACCCACACAAATAAACCAGACCCACTCTGGGTATCAGAGAGAAAAGCAGAAGTAGGAAGATTCTGTCAGATTCAGTTCCTGTAAAGTGCAAGTGAATGGCTCGATGAGGATCTTTAGACAAGAGTGAGGCCTTAAAGTCAGTAAAGCAGACATATAGCTGCCTTAACAAGTTACATGCAGATGCGCAATGTACAGTGAATGATCTCTTGATCTGAGACATGCAGATCCTCCAAAACACAGAATAACCAGAAACACAAGCAAATGAGTCTTACGAACAGGGTTAGTAAACATTTATTCTAGCTTAGATAAATTGAGAAAATGTATTGTATAGGCCTATTACATATACCTTTTTTCCTGGTTTGATTTCTTTTTTTCTGGAACATCAGCAGATAGATAGATTGAAAACATGGTTGTTTGAACCAAGCATGACTAGTTTGAATTCTGTCGAAAACGTCTCCGGTTACTATCGTAACCTTGGTTCCCTGAAAAGGCGGGAACGAGACATTGTACGCAATTTGTCATCGCATCTAATGCAATGTCTCGTTCCCGCCTCTCAGGGAACCAAGGTTACGATAGTAACTAGATACTTTCCCTTTCGAGAGCGGTAACTCTACATTGTGTAGCAACCCTGCGGGAACTGTATTAAATCCCGCCGTGAGAGTAGTGAAGATAATCCCGGAGAAATGGGGTCAGGCTACACCAGCCATGGAAGAGACAGACAGTCAGCCAATAGCCGACTGTCTGTCTAGGAGTACTCGCATCTGATAGACGCTACATCCAGCTTGTAAAATCTGGCGAAGGTGTTCTGAGAAGACCAGCCAGCAGCGATACATAAATCCTGGATAGACATCCCTCTAGACCAGGCCCACGAAGAGGCAACCACCCTCGTCAATGAGCTCTGATGTTAAGGGGACAATCTTTTTCCTGGCATTCGTAAGCCAATGCGATAGTGTCCACAATCCAGTGAGAAAGTCTCTGTTGTGAGACAGCAAAAGCACACAAAAAGCTGGTCCGTCTGACGAAAGGCGGCCGAGCGATTCACATACATCCGCAAAGCCCTGACAGGGCAAACAGCTTTCTGAACGTCAGCGTCACGCGAGGATGACGGCTCAGCAGATAAGGCGGTCAACAACCTGTGCTTTGAATGGTGTAGAGAGTGACTTAGGCACGTGGCCCATCTCGGCCTGAGAGTAACGCTGCAGTTGCCGGGTCCGAAACAGATACAATCGTCGTTCACCGAGAACGCATGTAAGTCTCCAATGCGCTTTGCAGAGGCGAGAGCAAGGAGCAAAGCAGTTTTCAGGGAGAGCTCCTTAACAGCAATTGAAGCTAGGGGCTCAAACGGCGGTAGAGAGAGAGCCCTCAAAACTACAGCTAGATCCCACGTTGGCACCGATGTGGGCCGTGAAGGACACAATCTCTTCGCTCCCCTGAGAAATCTGGTCACCAGAGTGTGCTTACCGATCGATTGCCCGTCAACCGGGGAACGAAGCATGCATGGTGGAGCAATAGCTTAATTTCATTGTGTCACTATTACCAAAGGCACTCCTTGCCTGAACATATCCGGGTTGCGCCACAGTCTCAGAGAGCTGAAGTGTACCAGTCACCGGGACGGATCTGCTTCAGTGTTGTCATCCTGAACGCGCTCTTGTGAAGTGCTCGGTTGATGGGTCTCAGGTCCAGGATCGGACGGAGTCCTCCATCCTTGTTTGGCACCACGAAATAGCGGCTGAAAAATCCGTTGTCCTGCTCGCTCGGAGGGACACGCTCTATCACTCTATTCTCGAGCAGACTAGAACTTCCTGTCTCAGAACGGGGGGGGGGGGGGGTTTGGGGCAATATCAGTGATGGGACCATGCCATTGAAGTGGGGTAGTCTGCGTCTGAAATGAAGAGAATATCCGTGTTGAATTAATCCCAGTAGCCACGGTGAAACGCCCGGAATAGCCCACGCATCCAGGAAATGACATAGCGTTCGCGATAGTTCTATGGCCACCGTTGACATTGGCGAGGCTAAAAGCACTGCCGGGGAAATGGCTCGTGGAGGATAGGCTGGCAGCCGATCGGGCACGAGCGGGGTCGTGCACGATGGGGGAATATTGGCACTCTCGCGCCCTCAAGATACTATTATAGTTATGGGCTGTGATTCCGTGCTGCTCTGGGGCAGGGCGAGTGACACAGTGTTGGGTGTAAGAGGAGGAAGAATCTCTTTTTGTGAATGGATACGTGTTTTAATTGTGGAACTCACACAAACAGAGACAACATTTACACAAACATTGCATTTGCCGCTTGCAGGAACACAGGGGACACAGTGCAGAACACGGCACTTGGGGGCGGGGCCTCCAGCAAACTCTCTCCTCCTCTTGACCGATCCGTCAGCATCCTCGGCTTGGTAGCTGAGGATGGCGCGCTGACTTTCTTGCGGCGCGTGCTTTTCCTCTGACCCTGACGATTCCTCCCAGGCCCTTGCTTGCGGTGAACATCCGGTTCGGAGCGGGGCGCCTCGGCGGGCTGTCTTACCGGTCCCTGAGTGGGGAGAGGCGCAGAGGAAGAGCGAGATCTCGACGAGGGCTGGAGCGAGCGACGGGGCATCACGTCTTAGAGAAACGCTCCGTGACTGACTCCACGGCGTCACCAAAGAGGCTGGAGGAAGTGACTGGAGCGTTAAGGAGCGTCTTGCGGCCCGAGTCTTTCAGGTCAGCTAAGGTTAACCACAGGTTATGGCCAATGGCCTGAGCGGAGCTCGTGGTCGCCATAAGCGCGAGGTCCGTCGCCACGCGCAGATCCTTGATGATGTCAGCGTCCGTGACGCCGCCATCCAGGGACTGCAGAAGTTTGGCCTGGAACACCTCCAGTATGGCCATGGAGTGAAGAGCAGATCCTGCTTCGCCCGCAGATGCGTAGGCCTTGTCAGCCTGGTGGGCCGTGAATCTGCACTGCTTGGACAGCAGGCTGAGGTCCGTGCTCAGAGAAGAAGAGGATGGGCACAGGTGCTCGGCGCGGTCTCCTCGATGGGGAGCATGCGCATGTAGCTGTGGGCTTCCACCCGTCCACGTGGGCAAACATAGCCTGTGTGGCAGAGTGGGTGCGTGCCGATTGGGGTGCATAAAACCATAAAAGCTCACGTCCGCGAAGAGGACAGGTGAGCGCGATGATGATGGATGATGGCGGCTCCAGGCCCCGTCGCCATCTTCGCCTTCAGTCGGGGGAGGGCCCACCAGCAGCTTGCTGGTGGCAGTGGGCCTCGTCCCCGTTATAGCACGAACCATATCCCTCCTGGTTCTTAGGGCGCGCACCGGCAGCTCTGCACAGTGGGCACACGTGAAGTCCATGAAGGCAGCCTTGGCATGGGCGAGGCCCAGGAAGGCGATGCAGAACTCATGTTCGTCGGGCGGGTCGATGGGGCCCGCACAAATCTGGCATGTTAACGCCATCGGATGCTTAGAAAAAAAGATTCCTAGTCCTCCTGGTGCAGCTTCCACGATGACAGCGTGAAGAAAGAGATTCTGACGCAATTGTCGCGCCCATGCATTTTATACTGCCCGCGAGCCTGTCAGTATTTGCATACTTCGTGGCAAATGGCCAGCTGTTCCAAGCTGGCGTTAGCCCATAAGATTATAACAAAAGTGGAGAAGGGAGGAGTTCCTGTCACGGGTGGTTGCAGGAAGGCAGACGGAGACAAGGATATATTTTCAACTCGAAGGTTTAATGGTAATTATAAAGGACAGCAGAACAGACAGCAACACACACTAAATACAACAGAGATCAAACAAAGACTGTCTGAACAGACGGAACTTAGATGCAAACACAGATGACAATAATTAACGGAACACAGGTGATACAGATGACGATGATTAACTAAACACAGGTGATACAGCTAAACTGATAATGACAGTGAAGATGACACGTGATATGTGATGAAGTCCAAAAGAAAACAAACTAAACCAAACACAACTGTGACAGTTCCCGCAGCGTTGCCACGCAATGTAGAGTTAACCCCCCTCGAAAGGAAACTAAAGAGCTTTCTGCAGTGTTTTGCACCCACATATTTCAAGTGGGTCTGCCAGTAAGTCACATGGCTGGTCAGCAGTCAGTTTTCTAACAGTGCAGCTGCATGAATCATGTTTATTTTGGAAACACACACACAAATATTAATTATCTGAGAGACAGAAAATGGTTTGTACATTCCATAGCTACTTCATTGTCATTGTATTATTATAGGGAGGAGAATACAGCGTAGTGCAGTGTAATACAGAAATAAAACCATACATTCATAAATGAGGCTTAAAATAGAAATAAACAATGTTTGTGTATATATTGATTTAAAGGCATATAAAAATATAGATTTTGCCAAGCAAAAAGAACCAGAACTAGTTATTTCTGAATATAAGACAGTTGCAAAGAAGCACAGGAAACACTATTGCCATTTCATGTTTGCAGCACAAATGTGGCCATACTGCAGCATGGGGTGTTAATGACACATTTTTCACACATTTGTCTGCTTTCCTACTGTATTCTGTAAATTTATGCTTGTGTCATATTTTCTTGAATTTCAGCAGCTAACCATAAGAACATTTAGTAAGCACAAAGAGTTTTAATTTGACACTGTCAACTTTTTTTTAATATTTTTTTCAATTGCTTGACTAACATTGCAAGTTCGATAAAAAATCTGCTGCAACAGGCCAGGGGTGCGTTTCCCGTGCAACGACGGAACTCGATGCTTCACTATCATAGTACGATGCATCGTTGGAGAAATCAACTAGCTAGGCTGCGTTCCAGTCCAAAATTGACATGCCCTTCACTCGCTAACTTCCCTCCGGCTCGTTCACTCGGATGTGCATCATTGCTTACGTTGCACGAGTGTCCACTTCTGGCGGAAACTGCAATGGGCTGAACTGGAACGTCCTAAGCCCTTGATCACTTGAAATCAGCTATGGAGTTGATTTATTATTTACAATTTTTTTCCCTTTAAGAATTTGTTTAATGCAGCATCCAAATATATATATAGGTGTGTTTGGGTTGTTTTATATATAAAAAAAATCTAATTAATATATCAGAGTTGTTTGTGGTGGTGGTGATTAGACGAGAACGGCGGCGACGTCACAATCGTGTTGCATTGTGGTATATGGAACTGCCTGAAGTGTATATATGAAGTAGACTCGCTCCCTCGGTCAAAATCGAGGGAACGAGTGTCTGTCCATATAAACTTCCCTCGTCCACTTCACGAAGTGGAACGCACTTCAAAATGGCGACAGGGATTCCCCCGAGGGGAAGTGCTTAGGGAAGTTCGCAAGTGCGTGTCTAAAAGTGGACTGGAACGCAGCACTAGTCCCGACTGTTTCCCAAAACTGTATTGTCGCAAAAAGTGGTCATTCAACCACGTTGGTTTATGACGTCACGCACGTGGTGGAGAAATAACTTCTTTTAATGAAACTGTTTGAGATCGAATTAATGCTAGATGTTTTGATATAAATTACAGACATGGCATCTGAGGACTATTTCTCATTTTTCTCAGTTATTTTTCTTTATTTCCAGATTCAATCATAGGCTCGTTCTTACATAATAGACCACGTTCGCACATGTGCAGTCTTCAAAAACGGTAGGCCTAATTTAAATATCTTGACAAACTCAAAGATGTCAATGACATTTGTATGTATTCTAAATAAAATACACAGGTTGTAATGAATGTCAGCTTGCTTATTTTGCTCAAGATACGGATTTATTAAGTCCACATGTCATGCAATCTAGAAACTATGCTTCTAACCACAGCTAGAGAGCTGTCGTTTCAACCACAACACTTTGCGATGCTGTTTGCGAATGTTCGTTGGAACGATGGTTTCGGGAAACAAAGACTCGTTCAACTATGCTGATAACGACGGAACTTGTGACCATAGTTGGCTAACGATGCTTTCGGGAAACGCACCCCAGGCCATTGTGACAGTCCACAACAAAAATCAAATACAAAACCATACATTTCAATATGGTAAGTGCTAATATTGCAGCTGCTAGTGTCAATCCACAGGTTAAAGAATCATAAGTACTGAAGTTCCAGGTTGCCCTAGCTGTTCAAATACAGCTGTGCTATTGCACTTATTTAGAAAATACCTTGACAAAGGCTGCTTGTCTGTCGAAACTTGGAAACAATAAAAATACTTAAGTGAGTGTGCAGTTATAATCTGTTTTACATAGCACTTATTTAGCATAGTTTCACAAATTCACACTTAGCCTACATATAATTAAATGAGTATAAAATATGCGCATTTGGCTCCAAGCTCGGAATTTGGCCCGAACCCAGGCACTCAACCCATCCCCCCCCCGTCCCTGGGATAGGAATAATCAAGAGTAAGGAGGGATACTGGAAAAACCGTTGGTGGAACTGTCGGCTCGGCTCTATATTTAAGCTTCCTCTTGTGCTTATGGGTAGACTATCAGAACATGCTCGTCCCCAACATTGATGATAAAACATCATTAAATTAGATGGTTAGAGTAAAATGTGTAGACTGTAGCAAATGATTATTCATTGAAAGACGTGAAATTATATGATAAATCCAATGATGCACAATGATGACTCCTAGCTTCATATAACACCTGAGTGTTCAAAATGCTGCAACATGAAAAATAAAGACTTGGATGACCCCAGATGCTAAGTTCTCTTTCACAGGGCAGACTAGGTCAGCCGGCATTTTCTGTTCTTATGACCACACAGTATATTAAGAAAAACAGGAAGCCATGTGGTAGATTGCAAAAGGGCATGTTGTTAAATAATGACCTGCCTTGGCTGAAGTTTCACCAGATGATGTCCACATGCTCATGTTGACATCAAGGAGCTGTATCAAAATCCGTTATGAGATCACCTTAACCCTACAGCCCAACTTCACAACTTGCTCATTCTAGTTCTTATAATATTAAGCAGCTGAAATGTTCAACAGTGTGTATTTTTACTGATTGATTAGCTGTATTTGGAGAATTGTATAAAAATGAGGGGAAATGAGTTTAAAGTATTGAAACTTAAATTTCTAATTAAGCTCATATAGTGTGTTGTGTTGTGTTAAAACATTAAAATATGGAAATCAAAACGATCAATTCAACATCAATTGTTGGGTCAACAATAACATACCCGATTGTAGAAGTCAAAACTATTTAAAAAAAGTTAACCGACTGAAACAGAGCCTCAGACATAATAGGGCTGGCAGAACAGCGCTGCTGGACAGTAGGTAAGGACTCTTACAAAAACGCTCAAAATGTCATAACATGTTTTTGGCAATTACTTCATTATTTATTTAGGTCTGATTGCATAGACTTTTTAAGGAAAGTCTTTTAAATCACATAATTCTTTGGGGAACTTGAAACTTCCCTTATTCTGCATGCAGTCTAGCACTTTAAGGTTCTTCTCCAGATTTTTCTCAGCCATAGTCTTTTGTTTTTATGTACTGCCACAAAATGAGCGTGATTTGAAATGAAATACACTTTATTGACCCTGATAGGGAAATTAGTAATGAACTCAATAGCCAGCATTTCGGCAGAACCTGATACATTAAAAAATTACTCAAAATATTCATACACGTATAAGAATAGTTAGATGTAGCTAATCCATGTTCAACAGTCTAATTGATACCGGCACATACGAGTTTTTAAACCTGTTCTGTTTATAACGGAGAGTTCTATACCTTCTTCTAGATGGTAAGAGTTCATAACAGGGATAGAGTACATGAAACGGGTCACTTAAAATCCAAAAATTCTATTTCTAAGAGTATTAGTTTTTTGGGCCAAACATCAGTGAAATCAGAACAGAACTGAAAGAAGGCATATCAAACCGCCTGTGCCATACAGGGTCAAATTTATATATGTGTTGTGGGTACGGATGCCTACGAACACACAAATTCTCAGATCTCTAAAAACTTTCTCGAAAAGGGAGCACCTGTTGGGAATGTGAAAGATTTCTTACACCATGCAGTGGACCTGCCACAGAGTAGCCTTAATTTCCTGTCTGCAAGTTGGAGGAGGTTTTGGTGGCCTCCTCGTCTTTCACAATGACACAAACCAAGCCTCGGACCCGGCCAGCAGGGGAACATCCAACCCTCTCACTTCTTATTCCCAATTCCTCATTTTCCTCTTAACTTTGACTGCAGAATGAACAATCCACCAGCAGATTATGGTCAAATAACTATTTATAGATGTTTTATCACACATCGATGGATGCAGAAACACAATCAACCTATTGTTCAGCTCTGCTCTATAGTGCATGAGTTCATAATAACAAAACGTATTATAAAAGGAAAATTTATTTTTTGGTATTTTTATGGTAAGTGTGATTTTAGAGCAGCTTTTGTGTTGCAAATATGATCAGGGACTATGTTTAATCAAAAACATGGTCAACTAATTCCTCATATTACACTACATGCTGTATGACTAAAAGGGATTTGCCATTTTGAGACAACTGCCCATAAGAAAAGAGAAGCACAATCATGAAGATATTATAATTCAAATAATATATTTGAGATATATTATTCAATGGAATCTCTATTTATTCAGTCCTTATTGAGTCTTTTTAGTCCTTATTAAGTCGGGATTTTTCATTCTCAAATATGTCTTTGGTAAAGGTCAACAGGTTAAAAATGAATGGAACTGTACTTCCAGCGAAGGGTTTCAAACATGAGGATAAAAAAAAAACATTCTCTGATCTTTATCACTGTGGTTTTGGTGTGCAAAATTAGCCACATCAAACAGTAAGGTGTGTTTGAATTTGTGTGAGTGCATGTACTTGTTGTGGAGGGAGCGGTTGACCTGAGGCTGGCTGCATGTTTTATCTTAACAAAGCAGACTTCCTGTAAGGTTCAATACTTCCTCCCAGGGTCCAGCCCAAGTGGTCACACCTGCACTAACAGACACCTAGAACCACACATTAACCAATGGTCACTGTAGGCTGTGATCAAGAAAAAAAATCATCATCACTGTAGACATACTGTACAAGGAATACAATTGTTGTTCATTACTACATACACACCATAAGTTCATATAGAGGTAGGAACAGTGTTTGGTATGAAATTAGAAGTGAAAATGGTTCAATTGATTGATGCCATTGAGCAGTCCAGTTTATGGCAGTGGGCAGAAAGCTGTTGGTAAGTCCATGGATTACTTTATGGCAGTGCTACATGAAGAATGAAATGGGACAAGACCGAACTGACCCGAAAAAAACCTCAATGCTGCTCTTACAGACAATTGCGACAACTGACCTGATGCGACACTTATCCTGGACAAAGCAAATTTGTTGCTGATTTAAAATAATGCTAAAATGATAGTGCAAGCATTAAAAGGAATACAAGAAAAACATTCTGACAGGAAATGAGAAGATGGCAGGGCAGCAGTTTTGGCTCTGTTATTCATCTTAAATAGGCACCACCTAACCCCATCCTTAAACATAACCATCACTGGTGCGTTAGCAGATTGTACGAAAACATACAAATGAGGTCGTACAAATTCATACAAATTAGCCAACAAAATGTAAAACGTTATGCCACGAGATTGTGTTGACTATTCAAAAGGAAACAATCTACAGACAATCAGATGATCTACATGGTCTTCCTCTTGAGCAAAGCCAGCCGGAGATGGACCCGACTGCACCTCTGTCGCATACAGAAAACAACAGAAGAACACAGACTGTTAAAGTCATCATGGAATCAAAACTGACCCCATTTACTGTTCCTATCCCTCATTTCAATGCATCCTTTCCAAATTCCATGTTTTCACTATCCATTAATTTCAGTGCATACTATTTTTATCCACATTTGTTGTTCTCTTTGAATATCCTTTTTACTTGAGAAAATAACACATTACACAAGTAAAATGGGTGAGAATGCTATTTCATGTTGACTCAACAGGACATCCAACCACATTGATCTAAGGAGATCACTGCTTGCTACAATTTGAAGATTTATCTGTATAATTTTGTAGATTAACAAGCTGTATGAGACATTTGTATGAGAAATGACAACTAAAATTCACTCATACAAAAACTAATAATAAGTGTCTACTTAGGAAAACTATAATGCTTCATATCTTGCTGCATTGTTTCAGCTGACTATACACTGATGCTAGTCAGAGACTAGTGTTTTCATATGTGCCATTTAACTTAGTTTCTCTGATTAAGTGAAGTCAAGTTTCTTGAGGGATAAAATATTTAACACAATATCATAAAGAACGCTTTAGACAGGACTAATTTACTGTTGATATTTTATTTACTGAGATTAATATCATATGATACACTATTATATGATGGTGTCTTGTGCATTTGTTGGGCTGCCTGTCCACAAGTTCATCATGTGCTACATCCTAACATAGCACTAAGATTTCTTGACATTTTCCCTGTTCATTTGGAGTGAACAGATGCAATTTGCCTGTCTGGATGAATAATGATCAGGATGACTACAACTGAAGCTGAGATACATTTGCTTGTGGATTACTAAGAGTCTCATGGCACTCTAGGCTGAATTATCTTATAGTTCCTGCAATGCAAGAGTGTGTTTTTGTTCTGAGAAAGAATGAATGAGCAACAATAATGTAAAAACTTATAGACGCACACAAGTGTCCCTGTCATTCTAGTTTTGTGGGCCCCATAGCTCAAAACGCTTCCTCTTTCTAAATGTATTGCTCAAGTCAAGCCAGGATGACTCAGACACCATGTATCATCTGGACTGGAGCATGGAGTCTTAACCCACCCTTAGCCATCGGCAATAAAATGTCACTCATGGAAAAAAGGACTTATATAGCAATGTTTTAGTGAGGGATACTCTGAATGATTAACCACAGTGAATTTTGGTGTGAGTCAGTCTATAGTAGATATTTCCTATCTCTATATAAAGAACAGTAATTTTAACCAGGCAATATATATATATATATATATATATATATATATATATATATACACTGAACAAAATTATAAACGTAACACTTTTGTTTTTGCCCCCATTTTTCATGAGCTGAACTCAAAGATCTAAGACTTTTTCTATGTACACAAAAGTCCTATTTCTCTCACAAATCTGTCTAAATCTGTGTTAGTGAGCACTTCTCCTTTGCCGAGATAATCCATCCTCACAGGTGTGGCATATCAAGATGCTGATTAGACAGCATGATTATTGCACAGGTGTGCTTTAGGCTGGCCACAATAAGAGGCCACTCTAAAATGTGCAGTTTTACTGTATTGGGGGGTCCGGAGGGGTCCGAAAACCAGTCAGTATCTGGTATGACCACCATTTGCCTCACACAGTGCAACACATCTCCTTCGCATAGAGTTGATCAGGTTGTTGATTGTGGCCTGTGGTTGGTCCACTCCTCTTCAATGGCTGTGTGAAGTTCCTGGATTTTGGCAGGACCTGGAACACGCTGTCGTATACGCCGATCCAGAGCATCTCAAACATGCTCAATGGGTGACATGTCCGGTGAGTATGCTGGCCATGCAAGAACTGGGATGTTTTCAGCATCCAGGAATTGTGTACAGATCCTTGCAACATGGGGCCGTGCATTATCATGCTGCAACATGAGGTGATGGTCGTGAATGAATGGCACAACAATGGGCCTCAGGATCTCGTCACGGTGTCTCTGTGCATTCAAAATGCCATCAATAAAATACACCTGTGTTCGTTGTCCATAACATACGCCTGCCCATACCATAACCCCACCGCCACCATGGGCCACTCGATCCACAACATTGACATCAGCAAACCGCTCACCCACACGACGCCATACACGCTGTCTGCCATCTGCCCTGTACAGTGAAAACCGTGATTCATCCGTGAAGATAACACCTCTCCAAAGTGCCAGATGCCATCGAATGTGAGCATTTGCTCAAGTCGGTTACAACGACAAACTGCAGTCAGGTCGAGACCCCGATGAGGACAACGAGCATGCAGATGAGCTTCCCTGAGACGGTTTCTGACAGTTTGTGCAGAAATTCTTTGGTTATGCAAACCGATTGTTGCAGCAGCTGTCCGGGTGGCTGGTCTCAGACGATCTTGGAGGTGAAGATGCTGGATGTGGAGGTCCTGGGCTGGTGTGGTTACACGTGGTCTGCGGTTGTGAGGCCGGTTGGATGTACTATGCCAAATTCTCTGAAACGCCTTTGGAGACGGCTTATGGTAGAGAAATGAACATTCAATTCACGGCAACAGCTCTGGTGGATAATCCTGCAGTCAGCATGCCAATTGCACACTCCCTCAAAACTTGTGACATCTGTGGCATTGTTCTGTGTCATAAAACTGCACATTTTAGAGTGGCCTTTTATTGTGGCCAGCCTAAGGCACACCTGTGCAATAATCATACTGTCAAATCAGCATCTTGATATGCCACACCTGTGAGGTGGATGGATTATCTCGGCAACTAACACAGATTTAGACAGACTTGTGAACAATATTTGAGAGAAATAGACCTTTTGTGTACATAGAAAAAGTCTTAGATCTTTGAATTCATCTCATCAAAAATGGGGGCAAAAACAAAAGTGTTACGTTTATAATTTTGTTCAGTGTATATATATATATATATATATATATATGTTTGTGTGTGTGTGTGTGTGTGTGTGTGTGTGTGTGTGTGTGTGTGTGTGTGTGTGTGTGTGTGTGTGTGTGTGTGTGTATGTATGTAGCAAGGTAAGATGTTATGGGAAGAAGGAGGCGGGAACCGGCGAACAATCAACAGATTTTAATAAATAAACAAATACAAAATGAAAATAAAGGCAGCACTCCCTCACGGACGACCGCTGCCACATAAAACAAAAGAAACATCAAATAAAGTCCAGGCCTTTCCAGGCCATGCTCCTCCTTTTATCTCACTTCACACAACACATTCATTCATAAAACATTAACAATATCATCAACTCTTTAACTCAACAAGAGTATCTATTCTTAAACAAAAAATTTTGTATCCCCCTAGATAGCCTATACATATATATATATATATATATATATATATATATATATATATATATATATATATATATATATATATATATATATATAAATTGTTCAAGAATAGATACTCTTGTTGAAATAGTGAAAGAGTTGATGATATTGTTAATGTTTTATAAATATGTGAGTTGTGTTAAGTGATTCAGCAATGACTGATTATTTGACAAAGTGCAGTGGAAGCCATTTAAATCTTATTTGCACATTTTAAATTAGTTTTTATTAGATTTGTCCAACTATTGACGGTGGGGCGGGAATTAGAATAGGCACTTTCTCCATAAAATTTAAAGACGTAGATAATTTGACATGCTTTTGGAAATAACACAGTGATATGGCCTGGTAGGCTAAATGTTTGTTCCATCTGTGTTTCAGACAATACACCTCAATCAACCGCGCCATCTTGTGGTCAGGAGTGGGATAAATTATATCAATTTATTCTTCAAAATATTTTATTTTGTGTTCTGCAGAAGAACGAAACTCAAACTGTACATGTTCAGAACAACACGAAGGTGAATGAATGATAGAATTTGACAGAAAAGCATACAATCCTCAGCAACATTAGAGCTAGAAAATGATATTCACTTTCCATCCATCATTTTTTAACTATAAAACCACTGCACCAGTTAGTTGCCAAACACTAACTCATAATCTCACGTTTTTTTTCATGACTGTACTTTAAGGATACTACAAACTATAAAAACATATAATGTGCACTTCATTTGTGATTTCCTCTTATTGTTACAAACTACCATAATTACAATTGTTGTCTGCATTAAGTTCATCAAGACTTTGGAAAGGCCTTATTTTAAAGTTTATACCAATATAAAAATTAGGTGTTTGCTTATGCATATGTGGATATTGTACGTGACGAGATAATGCTAGATGATGATGCTATGATAGATAGATAGATAGATAGATAGATAGATAGATAGATAGATAGATAGACAGACAGACAGACAGATGGATGGATGAATGAATGGATATACATGTTAAACACTAAGAATTCATGACATGATATAGGCCTAGGGGATATTTATTTTAAAATAAATCTCAAATCCCCTCTTCGAACCTCAAAACGGGTGTACTTTAAAAAATAATAGTTTTTACCCGTTGCCAAATAACTGCTGGGGGTTAAAAATCATCTTCTAGCAGCACGTTCTCCGTTTAGTCTCCTCCTCCGGTTAGTGCGCCTCCGGTCCAGTCTGGAAATGCACTTCCGGTCGGTGAGACGTGGCTGACAGTGGAAAATCTTTCAGCAGAGAGAGAAAACGGGAGTCTGCTGAAGTGCTCCATCTCTTCTACTCAGCAGTGCCTGGATGGCAGGGTCAACCCGGAGTGAAAACTGTAGGAATTTCAGCAGGGTAAGATAAAACGTTTTTATTTATCGCTGCAGATCTGGTAGGCAGTGATTTTTTTTCAAGGCACGCAACTTTATCGAGGTAGTTTGCGAGTACAGTTGTTTTTATCGGAAACAATATTGCAGCAACGTTGGGATTTGCGAATTTTTGTTCATTGCCAATAAGTAACGTTATCAGATAAACACTGCTGGTTTTGCATTCGGGCATTCTTTCCTGTTTTAATTAGTTTAGCAGCGAAACGCTGAAACTTTGCAAACTATAGAGTGAAAACGGTCTGGAATTCCTCGGGAATCTCACCGCTCCCTGAACTCGTGCACGTCCGCAGACCCGTCCAAGCGTGCTGCTCCTGTGTGAATGTTAGAATACTGATTGTAGCCAACAGCATTTTTGTCCACCCATAACGTGCATTATTGGTGTCATTAACATCGGTTATTCCTTGTTTTATTTTGTTTATTAATGCATAATAAAGGCCATTTATACTCTTATGTTAAGTTTCAGTATTGGATAAAGTTAACCTGCTAGAGACAGCTGAACTCGTTTAGCCTCATTATTATTATTATTGGGTGATAGTAGCCTACTGTTGTTAGATACGGTTACTATTGGAAGATATTGTGTTAGGCCTGGCTCTAATGCATTATCTACTATCATGTTTTAATTGTTTAATTTCTATAGCCTATAGATTATTTCCCTGTGTTGACAGTAACTGTCATGTGTGGTGTTTTGTCTGGGCTATGACTCACGTGGCCTTGGTCTTTTTATGTGGTGTCTTCTGTTTACTGTGTTTTTTTGGGATGTGGAGGCATTTAGTCACCATGTCCAGACATTTCAATTTGTAGGTGAAGCCAAAGGGCTAATTCACCATGACTTCCATATTCAAATGTTTTTTTTCTTTTTAGAATTGCTGTTTTCGAATTATGAGTAAAATGTCTTTCATATTTTAAAACACAAATTTCTCACATTCATACTTTAATTTTGAAGCTGTGGTTAACAGATTGCTATATAAGAACTACAACAGATATCACTTTTGTAAAGGTATTCGTATCCTTTTTATAGGTGCCTTGCGAAAAAATAAATAAATAATGGTTCTTTAGACCAAAAAAAATTGTAATCAAAAATTCCATACAATGCTAATAATTTCACAGATTTCAATCAACCGTTCAAAAAGTTTCGGGTCTAGAAGAGTTTTGAAAGCAGTCTCTTATGCTCATCGTGTAATGCATTTATTTGATTAAAATCGAGTGAATTAAATTATGGAGTAAATAACTTTTCTATTTCATTATATTTCAGAAAATATTCTAATATGCTGATTTTGTGTATTTCTTATCCACGTTGAACAATTGTGCTTTTGCTGCTTACTGTTTTTGTGGAAACTGTCTTTTTTTTAAGTTCAAAACAAGAGCATTATAGTGTTACTGTCACATTTGATCAATTTAATGTGGCCTTGCTGAATAATAGTATTAATTTAATCTTAATCTTACTGACCCCAAAATTTGAACTGTAGTGTATACAGAATAATACATTTTCCTGCTTGTGACGCTCTTGTTAAATTGCAACTCAAAGTTGCTCAAACACTCATATGAAAAAATAACTGCGTTATATACTGTTTATTTCATTCGGGACTAAGAAACCCAGAACCTTATTAAAACTAATCTTTCCACTTCATGAAATTCTGTTTGAAGGCACCTCTATTCATTACAGCACCCTACATGTTTCTTCCACGTGCATTGCGGAGGTCTGGGCTGATGACCGCAGGACCCGAGAGGCCAGTTTGGTCATTTGCTGTGCTGCTCCTTGGCGCCGCCCTACTGGCGTCATCCTTCGGCGGGAATATGATGGCTCAGACCGCTGTGGCCCTGGCAAAGACTGCAGCTGCAGGACCAGGACCATGGAGCATTAAGGACCTTCTAGACCTCCAGTACCTGGATGAGCTGTTCTCCGTTGACAACCTAGATGTTTGGTTCTGCTCCCTCTTGGGATCGATTGCCATTGGACTCAGTGGTATCTTTCCGCTTTTTGTGATACCCATTGAAGCTGGAACAACTTTAAAAACTGAGGGTAAGTCACATTTATATGCTTGCATGCTATTTGTGATCTACAGGTCCTTCTCAAAAAATTAGCATATTGTGATAAAGTTCATTATTTTCCATAATGTAATGATAAAATTTAACTTTCATATATTTTAGATTCATTGCACACCAACTGAAATATTTCAGGTCTTTTATTGTTTTAATACTGATGATTTTGGCATACAGCTCATGAAAACCCAAAATTCCTGTCTCAAAAAATTTGCATATCATGAAAAGGTTCTCTAAACGAGCTATTAACCTAATCATCTGAATCAACTAATTAACTCTAAACACCTGCAAAAGATTCCTGAGGCTTTTAAAAACTCCCAGCCTGTTTCATTACTCAAAACCGCAATCATGGGTAAGACTGCCGACCTGACTGCTGTCCAGAAGGCCATCATTGACACCCTCAAGCAAGAGGGTAAGACACAGAAGAGAAATTGCGGCGTGGCATTGAGGCAATCAGCCTGTGGCACTGCTGAGGTGTTATGGAGGCCCAGGATGCTACGATAGCGGCCTTAAGCTCATCCAGAGTGTTGGGTCTTGCGTCTCTCAACTTTCTCTTCACAATATCCCATAGATTCTCTATGGGGTTCAGGTCAGGAGAGTTGGCAGGCCAATTGAGCACAGTAATACCATGGTCAGTAAACCATTTACCAGTGGTTTTGGCACTGTGAGCAGGTGCCAGGTCGTGCTGAAAAATGAAATCTTCATCTCCATAAAGCTTTTCAGCAGATGGAAGCATGAAGTGCTCCAAAATCTCCTGATAGCAAGCTGCATTGACCCTGTCCTTGATAAAACACAGTGGACCAACACCAGCAGCTGACACGGCACCCCAGACCATCACTGACTGTGGGTACTCCAGTGCTGCTTATCTGTAGCCCAGGTCAGGCGCTTCTGCCGCTGTTTCTGGTTCAAAAGTGGCTTGACCTGGGGAATGCAGCACCTGTAGCCCATTTCCTGCACACGCCTGTGCACGGTGGCTCTGGATGTTTCTACTCCAGACTCAGTCCACTGCTTCCGCAGGTCCCCCAAGGTCTGGAATCGGTCCTTCTCCACAATCTTCCTCAGGGTCCGGTCACCTCTTCTCGTTGTGCAGCGTTTTTTGCCACACTTTTTCCTTCCCACAGACTTCCCACTGAGGTGCCTTGATACAGCACTCTGGGAACAGCCTATTTGTTCAGAAATTTCTTTCTGTGTCTTACCCTCTTGCTTGAGGGTGTCAATGATGGCCTTCTGGACAGCAGTCTTACCCATGATTGCGGTTTTGAGTAATGAAACAGGCTGGGAGTTTTTAAAAGCCTCAGGAATCTTTTGCTGGTGTTTAGAGTTAATTAGTTGATTCAGATGATTAGGTTAATAGCTCGTTTAGAGAACCTTTTCATGATATGCTAATTTTTTGAGACAGGAATTTTGGGTTTTCATGAGCAGTATGCCAAAATCATCAGTATTAAAACAATAAAAGACCTGAAATATTTCAGTTGGTGTGCAATGAATCTAAAATATATGAAAGTTTAATTTTTGTCATTACATTATGGAAAATAATGAACTTTATCACAATATGCTAATTTTTTGAGAAGGACCTGTAGGCCTGTGTATGTAACCAGCTCATTGTAACAACTAATCTAGCATCAGGTTACATACTAACCAGGTCAGGTTGATTGTGTTACAGTCAGAGCTGATCCAGATATTCGCAGCTGTGTCCCGGTGCTTACTAATGGACAGGGATCTGTATTTATGTGTATTTTCTTTGTTCCTTCCTTTAGGTTGAAAAGGTTTTCTTTTCTTGCCCTGTGCAGGTCACCTATGGAAAAAAATAGATGATTCTGGTCACACATCAGGCCTGTGAAAAACAGACATGTGTTTGTTATTAATACAAGCAAGAGATAATCGGCTTGTAGATTGATGCAGGTCTTCACACAGTTGTCTGGTTAATATAACTTCCTCCTTTCAATTCAAGATCATGTTCTCTGTGGGATTTTTCCCTTTGCTGCTTTTGACTGATGCCTCAGTCTTTTGTTTTTCGTACCATGTTAAAGTAATTTCCCAGCCACTAAATAAGCCACATTTATGAAAAAATAAAATAAAATAAAAAATGTTTTATTGGAGACTAATATGGCATCAAGTCCAATCCTGAAATTAATCTGTAAAAAGAAGTGTTTATTTAAATTTTGTTTTTGTTTGTGTGTTATTTGTTTTATTTTATTTGAAATAAATAAAATAGCTATTTATTTGTGTTCATCCTGGTTATACTACAGTTCCCACTGTTAGTTAGCTGATGATGTGTAAGCAAATCTAAAATATTTCATAACTTACTCAGTTACTCATGAAAGCTTGTTTCCACCATAGAATCAACCATTTTAAAGGATAATTATTTTTATCTCACAGTTGCTGGTTTACATCTTGCAATTTTGACTTTTCTCTCAGAATTGTGAGATATAAATTCGCAGTTCTGATTTATAATAAAGTCCAATTCTGAGGGGGAAAATATATTTTACGAGTTTATATCTCGTGATTCTGACTTTATAACTTGCAATTGCGAGTGATTCTGAGAACAAAAGTCAGAAGTTGCCACTGTATTCATTATATGATATAAATGATCTTGCAGAGAGAATATCCAACCGACACTGAGAAAAATGTTGTGTGAGCATGCTTGACCTTGAAAAGAATTTGTTGAGCAATCACATCTTCAGCTACACCTGTCATGGCTTGTCCAAATAATTCTTGATGTAGTGGACGTTCAAGAGAAGAGCCAACAGAACCATAATAGGAAATGCAAAAAAGTGTGCTGCACAGTAACATTATTTGGTGACGAGGTTGGTTTCTAAAGACCCTTGCAGAGGGCAATGCTGCAGTGAAACTTTTGTCTGTGATGATGTCAGTCATGCAGAAATAGATCAGAGTCTGGCAGTGGATCCCACTCAGGAAGTAGACTGGCTTAAGAGTAGGTCTGTTCCGACCTACCAGTATAGGTTGCTGTGGGCAGGGCAGTAGAGGGTTAGATAGAATTATAAGCAATTTAGGTGTGTCCTGTTACTGTACCACAGAGACTCACCACATGATTCTCAAAGCAGTGGTAAATAATGGCATTAAATACAGTATCTCATGAAAGTGAGTACACCCCTCACATTTCAGAAAACATTTTAGTATATCTTCTCAAGGGACAATACTATAGAAATGAAACTTGGATATATTTTAGAGTAGTCAATGTGCTGCTTGTATAGCAGTATATATTTACTGTCCTCTGAAAATAACTCAACATAGAGCCATTATTGTCAAAATAGCTGGCAACAAAAGTGAGTACACCCTAAGTGATAATAGCTGTATGTCGTTTAACCATGCAAAGCCACATGTCCTATTAATCATTTTCATGTTTTTGTCTGCTTGACAGGACCATACAAATTTGTGTATCTTGTATTAGAGCAGTTAAAATGTGTGCTTTGAGTACAATTCTCTCATACTGACCACTGGATGTTCAACATGGCACCTCATGGCAACGAACTCTCTAAGGATTTGCGAATTAGAATTGTTGGTCTTCACAAAGTTGACCTAGGCTATAAGAAGATTGGTAACACCCTGAAACTGAGATACATTACAGGCCAGGGTCATACAGAGGTTTTCCAAGACGGGTTCCACTTGGAACAGGCCTCGCAAGGGTCAATCAAAGAAGCTGAGTCCTCGTGCTGTGCCTCAGGTGCAGAAGCTGGCTTCAAAAAACAGACGCATGAGTGCTGTCAGCATTGCTTACAGAGGTTGCAGAAGTGGAAGGTCAGCTTGTCAGTGCTCAGACCATACACCGCACACTGCAACAAGTCGATTTGCATGTTCGTCATCCAAGAAGGAAGCCTCTTCTGAAGCTGACTCACAAGAAAGCCCGCAAACAGTTTGCTGAAAGCAACCTGTTCAAGAGCATGAATTACTGGAACCATTTCCTGTGGCCTGATGAGAGTAAGATAAAGTTGTTTGGCTCAGATGGTGTCCAGCATGTGTGGCGACGCTCTAGTAAGGAGTACCAAGAACATTGTGTCTTGCCTACAGTCAAGCATGGTGGTGGTATCATGGTCTGGGCCTGCATGAGTGCTGCTGGTACTGAGGAGCTGCGCTTCATTGAGGGAAACATGGATTTCAACATGTACTGTGACATTCTGAAGCAGAACATGATGCCCTCCCTTCAGAAACTGGGCTGAACGGCATGATAACGACCCCAAACACACCGCCAAGATGACAACTGCCTTGCTGAGGACACTGGAGGTGAAGTTGATGGAGTGGCCAAGTATGTCTCCAGACCTGAACCCTATTGAGCACCTGTGGGGCGTCCTCAAGCAGAAGGTGGAGAGGCGCCATGTGTCTAACATCCAGCAACTCCATGATGTCATTATGGAGGAGTGGAAGAGGATCCCAGCAACAACCTGTGCAGCTCTGGTGAACTCCATGCCTAGGAGGATTAAGGCAGTGCTAGATAACAATGGTGCTCACACAAAATATTGACACTTTGGACACAGTTTTGACATCACGTAGGGTGTACTCACTTTTGTTGCCAGCTATTTTGACAATAATTGCTGTATGTTGAGTTATTTTCAGAGGACAGAAAATATATACTGCTATACAAGCAGCACATTGACTACTCTAAAATCTTTCCATGTTTCATTTCTATAGTATTGTCCCTCGAGAAGATGTACTAAAAAATTTTCTGAAATGTGAGGGGTGTACTCACTTTTGTGAGATACTGTATTTTAGGCCTGTTATATTCCCACACTTCAGGGTTGCAATTGCAAAACTAGCTTATTACAGCTTTGCAGCTTCAAAACCTAAGCTGAATGGAAAAACAAAATAATTGTTAAAGACATGTAAGAGTTTGTTGAATGATTGTGCAACTGTATAGAGGTTTCTTCGTCTGCCATCTGCTATGTGTGAAGGATTTGCTCAGTTTGTTTAACACAGCAAGATGCACATCAAGCATTTCTTGTCATGTTTATGAAGTGGCGCTGATGCTTTCACACTGATTGCAGCTGGGTGTCAGAAGCTGAAGAAGCTGCTGAGTTTTGCCATTGGTGGTCTCCTAGGAGATGTTTTTCTCCACCTCCTTCCTGAAGCCTGGGCTTACACTTCCAGTCCTGGTGAGAAATCTCACATTATATATAACATTTGCTGTTGTTCCTGCATTAATCATCATCTGTGTGCTCTTTCTCTTTCACAGTCTTTGGAATGGGAATCTCTTAGGGAACTATGCATTTTTAACATTTTACAATCAATAGTCTAGTCCAGTAATTGACCCTTCACTAAATCCCGTCCCCTTGGTAACTCTGGCTCGGTCTCTTATATTCACTATGGTACTGGAATCGATATGGAAAAATGGCACTAAGTAACATTTACTTTGAAGCAAGTGTTAGTGCCCTTATTGATCTTATGTCTTTATTTTTGGGATTCAAGGCTCAAACAAGTGCAATTCATTCACAGCTTCCATCGACATTAAAAATAGAAACACACAGAACTTCAATAAACTAGATATAAATATTCAATAAATAGATTAGACCAAAAGCTTGTCAAATATTTTGAATAAAGGCAGGATTGGTCCGTATACAGTAGCCTGCAGTTTTCAAGGCAGAGCCATTGATTTGCTTTGTTGTTTTTTTACTGTTCACAGTATACTTTTATAGAATAATATAATTTAATATTTTGAATGATTTACTTTTATATTTTCAGTTTAATTTTTATTTAAATTATAGTTTTGTATATTTTATATATAAAACTATAACATTTTATGTTAGATTTAATATATTTTTTATATTTTAATTTTTATATTTAATTTTCTTTCTTTTTTTAAGTAATGTTACTACTTAAATGTATTAACTTAAGTTAAAGTTTTTCATCTGTTTATTTGTTTATTTATTTTTACAACTACTTAAATGCTTTTTAATAGTTTTAGTTAATAGATGAAGCTTAGTGAAGTTGAATTTTTTTACTCTTCTTAGATTTATATAGAAAAGGAAAATTTCTCTTTCTCTCCCCTTCTTGTGTGTGCATGTGCTGGATAGATGGATCCCACAGACACTATCGTACGCAGGGTTTGTGGGTGATAGGGGGTCTGCTGTCTTTTCTGATCTTGGAGAAGATCTTCCCTGATGAAGACAGTGACCAAGAGAGCAGAGCTGCCTGCCAAAAAGCCAAAGTAAGTTACATGTGCTTTTGCCCTGTCACTTCATTTCCTCACCTGACATTTTTAACTACTTAACAACCTTTTAGCCTATAATGTAGTTCCATGCATGTTATATAGCTATAGTTTATACACTACATGCGCTTTGAATCAGTTTAATTGATAAAGTGGTACATTGCAATTCTGAACCTCATGGGGGAGCCAAAAGAACGATGGTGGAGTTATGCACTCCACAGGATCGCAGACATTTATTATGCATCCACTCAAACTCCACCAAGCATCACGTAGTAAACAATCAGAATGCACTTGTAATATTTATAATTCTGTTTTATTATTTTATTTTATTTCTTAATTTTTTCCCCTTATTTAACTACAAAAGTCACAAGTACAACTATTAAAAAAAATTATACTGGCACATTTTCATTTTGAGGACTGGCTAAAAAAGGAGTAATAGTTTGTGGTGTCGGCTTTCTTTCTGTTTTGTTAACAATGTCCCAAGTGTTATGTCCCTAACCCTAACCCTAATATTTGTAGAACTTAATGGTTTTATCTTCGAGTCTCTAGGAAAAGCTTGACAGACTTTGAATATTTGGGCAAACCTGAGTCTGAGCTTCTCTCTGGTTCATTTTAGCTCTTAATGCCAACTGCTATAAGCTTTTACCAGTTCTTATATAAATAATTATTGTTTAAACGTGTTACTTTAAAGATTCAAATGTTTTGGTGAGCATACATAGGGAAGGAATAGTCCTGACTGAATAATTGATGCTATAGGAATGTTGTGGAGTCTCGAATCATGAATCACTGTTTGTGTCAGATAGATATACATTCTTTTTCTTTTACAGTCTTTGGAATGGGAATCTCATGGGAAAACTATGCCTTTTAAACATTTTATCAGTAGTCCAGTATTTGACCCTACACTAAACCCTGTCCCCTTGGTAACTCTGGCTCGTACTGGGATCGATATGGAAAAATGGCATTAAGTTACATTTACTTTGAAGCAAATGTTGTAGAGTCTTGAATCATGAATTACTGTCCGTGTCAGACAGATATTCAAAATCCCAATTCATGTCCTATTCAAATACAAAAAGGACCATTCCTGGCATTCAAGAACCTCTTTATTCTGGGCTCATTTCGGTATATTGCGTCAGTGCCAATTAAACACACACACACACACCTTTTCACTTTGGGGGCTCCACCCCAAGGGATATGCCTTAAAATATTTGCTCTTAGATGCTTCCTAAGACAAATGAATAACATATTTGTTCTGCTTACTTCCAAGTGTAGACATGACATGGCTTGCTTTGTCAACAAATAAACACCCATTTACAAATAAAGGGATGGTGTCCATCTTTCCACTTCCCATGTTTGTTTCTTTTTGTCTGGTCCCTTTTTCTAATTTTGTGGATTTTGGTTTGGTGTCAGGGCTGCACCATTGAAGCTTTCTGCACTGCATGTGCAACAAAAGAAATGTGCTTGGATGGATCAACTCTCCCTTTTTTTTAGAGGGAATCTTTGGTGCCTTGATCACTCAAATCGCACAAAACAGAGGAGATTGCAGTGCCTGTAATGTAGATGTCCATTTTTCACCCACTCTCTGCCTGCCCTTAGTTATAACTTAATTTGACTTGGATTATGACTTTTATCTGTTTGTAAATGTCTACGTCTGAGTCTTCTGTCTAGCTTACGGGAGACCTGTGAGTTTGATTGATAGCCTCTGCTCTGTTTAGGTAGCTATAAATAGTGTCTAGCAGGAAGCAGCCGCCACCAGCAGACAGACGGGCCACAGAAGTCTGCCACGGTGCACAGAAACCACAGCTGAGAGCCTAGAACAGGGAGGAAGCGTCAAGTTCTGTTATTACATTCTGAAAACCTCGTTGCTGTAGAGACCAATTCTTTTCTCACAGTCAGCTTTTGCCAGCCAGCCAAGTACTGTCTCAAAAAACTGATATGGAAAGAATTTTGACAACTGAAATACTTAGATGTTTAGGCTTTGAGTGTGAGCTAATGTTCGGTTGAAATGGAACTAAACTGAGTGTTATCTGTTTGCTGAGGATTTAGTCTGTTTAATTTGAGAATTAAAGGATTACTTAGTCATTTACAGCTTAATATCTATGTACAAAGTGCTGTGCATTCCCACTGACAAGTTCGATATTTTCCTCAGTTAATAAAAATGAATGGAAATTGTTTATAGCAGTGTCCTTATAATCAGTGGGAGTAAAATTGGTGAAGAAAAAAAGTTTCTTTAATGTTTTTGATACAATTCTCTTCAATCAAAATACAGTAAAAAGAGTGATATTGTGAAATATATTTTAAAATGTAATTTATTCCTATGATGGTAAAGCTGAATTTTCAGCATCATTACTCCAGGCTTTACTTCAGTATCACATGATCATTCAGAAATCAGTCTAACATGCTGATTTCCTGCTCATTTCTAATCAATGTTGAAAGTAGTTATGCTGCTTAATATTTTTGTTTAAAATGTCACTGTCACTTTTGATAAATTTAATACATCTTGATTTCTTTTGAACGGTTTTTAAATCCCAGGTTTATTTGAAGATGGGGGAATTCTTTTTTCTCTTGAATGCTGTGAAATGATTCCAGATTAGAATGGCTTATTGTGGTGTTTTCTCTCCCCATATTAGTCCTCTTCAACAGATACGAGCAGCGAGATCTCTGTGTCCCCACAAACAAATGGCATCTGCTCAAACAACAACTCCGACTCCAAGCCAAAGACTGACATCAGCCCTTACACAGAGCCAGAGAAAATAAAGGTAAGATGCGCACACACTAATCATGCCTTGTGCACAATAAAGGTCTAAGTGGTCATTAGATTATTAGAGACAAGTACATGAGACGGTTTCCTTCTAACCAATCATACAGCATTTGAAAAGTGTCTTATCTCTTTTCTTTCTCTTCCATTTACTGTATATGCAATGTTTCTTTATTTCTTCAGACAAGTGGTTATCTAAACCTTCTTGCTAACTGCATTGATAACTTCACTCATGGGCTGGCAGTGGCAGGAAGCTTCTTAGTAAGCCGAAAGGTAAGAGCAAACAGACCAATTCCATATAAAAGTGATTCGGCAGTACTACTACTACTGTCTAGCAAGTATGACTTATGTAAATAGATTCATTTACTGTATAAATATAGTATGCTTTGGCCACTTTTAGGCATTTTGAAACTTCAATTTTAAAGCATTTAAAAAAGTTTCTCCCATGATTCTTTTGGACCATTGCAAACCGTGAGATAGAGATGTTTATGTGATGTGTGGTAATATTTATAGTGCAGCAGTATTTATATGGCTTATGTGAAGTTGAAGTCCAGGTGGAGAAGCATAAGGCTCCCAGCATGCGTGGGGAGGGAGTTTCAGAGGAAATGGACTTGGTGCAACATACTTGCACATAAAAACACACTTTTAGACATTTGCCCACTGGCCTGGACATACATATTTGGCTGCATAAATGCAAGGCAGAGTACTGATGGAGAACTGTGCCATTTTACGGTTTTCTCTTACCTCCCCCATAGCTTCTGTTGACGTTTCAGTTAAACATATGTGCCAAATTACAAAATATATGGCTTCACTGCCCTGCCATGATTCTATTAGAAAACAAGGACTTGGCTTACTAAATAATTTGTTTATTCTGAGAACTTTACTATGTCTGTCTTTACCTGTCCTAACAGGTTGGATTCTTAACAACGTTTGCTATTTTGCTTCATGAGATCCCTCATGAGGTACGTATCTCAATAGCTTGAGTCTCTTGAGTTTCAGCCAAGTAATTATTATAAGGAAGCAATGCATTTCATTTTTAGCTGATCGATAATAATTTATAGTCATTCCATTCGTCATTCCAACAGTTAGTGTACATCAATTGTCTGAGTACTTACCAGTTTCTGTTGCTGTACATGCATTTCTGTCTTGATGGAAAGGTGGGCGATTTTGCCATTTTGCTGCGAGCAGGCTTTGACCGTTGGAAAGCCACCCGTATGCAGCTCTCTACAGCATTAGGAGGAGTCCTGGGGGCGTGTTTTGCTCTTTGTTCCCAATCACAGCATGGGGCAGGTGAGACATCTCATAGTCTCCGACTATACATTATATGCACTACCATTCGTTCGTTTTTTTTTTTTTTTTTTTTTTTTTTTTTTTTTTTTTTTTTTTTTAGACAGGAATGTGGAAAATAGGCGGTTTTAATGTTTAACAATGTATAATAAAAATTATAATAAAAACAAACACCGCTGGTTTACAAAAACACTTGTTTTAGATTGAGCCTGATTTGTGAAAACTTTCACAGATCAGTTTGGGTCAGTTAACCCTTCCCTGAGTGGTTAACTTGGTCATTCTGATTTGTGAAAACTTTCACAGGTCAGTTTGGGTCAGTTAACCCTTCCCTGAGTGTTTAACTAGGTCAATCTGATTTGTGAAAACTACCGTAGGTCAGGTTGGGTCAGTTAACCGTTTCCCTGAGCGGTTAACTAGGTCAATCTCATTTGTGAAAACTTTCACAGGTCAGTTTGGGTCAGCTAACCGTTTCTCCTAGTGGTTAACTTGGTCATTCTGATTTGTGAAAACTTTCACAGGTCAGTTTGGGTCAGTTAACCCTTCCCTGAGTGTTTAACTAGGTCAATCTGATTTGTGAAAACTACCGTAGGTCAGGTTGGGTCAGTTAACCGTTTCCCTGAGTGGTTAACTAGGTCATTCTGATTTGTGAAAACTTTGACAGATCAGTTTGGGTCAGTTAACCCTTCCCTGAGCGGTTAACTAGGTCAATCTGATTTGTGAAAACTTTCACAGGTCAGTTTGGGTCAGCTAACCGTTTCCCTGAGTGGTTAACTTGGTCATTCTGATTTGTGAAAACTTTCACAGGTCAGTTTGGGTCCGTTAACCCTTCCATGAGTGTTTAACTTGGTCATTCCGATTTTTGAAAACTACCATAGGTCAGTTTGGGTCAGTTAACCCTTCCCTGAGTGGTTAACTTGATCAATCTGATTTGTGAAAACTTTCACAGATCAGTTTGGGTCAGTTAACCCTTCCCTGAGTGGTTAAATTGGTCAATCTGATTTGTGAAACCTTTCACAGATCAGTTTGGGTCAGTTAACCCTTCCCTGAGTGGTTAACTAGGTCAATCCGATTTGTGAAAACTTTCACAGATCAGTTTGGGTCAGTTAACCCTTCCCTGAGTGGTTAACTTGGTCAATCTGATTTGTGAAAACCTTCACAGGTCAGTTTGGGTCAGTTAACTCTTCCCTTAGTGGTTAACTAGGTCATTCTGACTTGTGAAAACTTTCACAGGTCAGTTGGGTCAGTTAACCCTTCCCTGAGTGGTTAACTAGGTCATTCTGATTTGTGAAAACTTTCACAGATCAGTTTGGGTCAGTTAACCCTTCCCTGAGTGGTTAACTAGGTCAATCTGATTTGTGAAAACTTTCACATGTCAGTTTGGGTCAGTTAACCCTTCCCTGAGTGTTTAACTAGGTAAATCTGATTTGTGAAAACTACCTTAGGTCAGTTTGGGTCAGTTAACCCTTCCCTGAGTGTTTAACTAGGTAAATCTGATTTGTGAAAACTAACGTAGGTCAGTTTGGGTCAGTTAACTCTTCCCTGAGTGGTTAACTAGGTCAATCTGATTTGTGAAACCTTTCACAGATCAGTTTGGGTGAGTTAACCCTTCCCTGAGTGTTTAACTAGGTCAATCTGATTTTTGAAAACTACCGTAGGTCAGTTTGGGTCAGTTAACTCTTCCCTGAGTGGTTAACTAGGTCAATCTGATTTGTGAAACCTTTCACAGATCAGTTTGGGTCAGTTAACCCTTCCCTGAGTGGTTAACTTGGTCATTCTGATTTGTGAAAACTTTCACAGGTCAGTTTGGGTCAGTTAACCCTTCCATGAGTGTTTAACTTGGTCATTCCGATTTTTGAAAACTACCATAGGTCAGTTTGGGTCAGTTAACCCTTCCCTGAGTGGTTAACTTGATCAATCTGATTTGTGAAAACTTTCACAGATCAGTTTGGGTCAGTTAACCCTTCCCTGAGTGGTTAAATTGGTCAATCTGATTTGTGAAACCTTTCACAGATCAGTTTGGGTCAGTTAACCCTTCCCTGAGTGGTTAACTAGGTCAATCCGATTTGTGAAAACTTTCACAGATCAGTTTGGGTCAGTTTACCCTTCCCTGAGTGGTTAACTTGGTCAATCTGATTTGTGAAAACCTTCACAGGTCAGTTTGGGTCAGTTAACTCTTCCCTTAGTGGTTAACTAGGTCATTCTGACTTGTGAAAACTTTCACAGGTCAGTTGGGTCAGTTAACCCTTCCCTGAGTGGTTAACTAGGTCATTCTGATTTGTGAAAACTTTCACAGATCAGTTTGGGTCAGTTAACCCTTCCCTGAGTGGTTAACTAGGTCAATCTGATTTGTGAAAACTTTCACATGTCAGTTTGGGTCAGTTAACCCTTCCCTGAGTGTTTAACTAGGTAAATCTGATTTGTGAAAACTACCTTAGGTCAGTTTGGGTCAGTTAACCCTTCCCTGAGTGTTTAACTAGGTAAATCTGATTTGTGAAAACTAACGTAGGTCAGTTTGGGTCAGTTAACTCTTCCCTGAGTGGTTAACTAGGTCAATCTGATTTGTGAAACCTTTCACAGATCAGTTTGGGTGAGTTAACCCTTCCCTGAGTGTTTAACTAGGTCAATCTGATTTTTGAAAACTACCGTAGGTCAGTTTGGGTCAGTTAACTCTTCCCTGAGTGGTTAACTAGGTCAATCTGATTTGTGAAACCTTTCACAGATCAGTTTGGGTCAGTTAACCCTTCCCTGAGTGGTTAACTTGGTCATTCTGATTTGTGAAAACTTTCACAGGTAAGTTTGGGTCAGTTAACCCTTCCCTGAGTGTTTAACAAGGTCAATCTGATTTGTGAAAACTACCGTCGGTCAGTTAACCCTTCCCTGAGTGGTTAACTAGGTCATTCTGATTTGTGAAAACTTTCACAGATCAGTTTGGGTCAGTTAACCCTTCCCTGAGTGGTTAACTTGGTCAATCTGATTTGTGAAAACTTTCACAGATCAATTTGGGTCAGTTAACCCTTGCCTGAGTGGTTAACTTGGTCATTCTGATTTGTGAAAATTTTCACAGGTCAGTTTGGGTCAGTTAACCCTTCCCAGAGTTTTTAACTAGGTCAATCTGATTTGTGAAAACTACCGTAGGTCAGTTTGGGTCAGTTAACCCTTCCCTGAGTGGTTAACTAGGTCATTCTGATTTGTGAAAACTTTCACAGGTCAGTTTGGGTCAGCTAACCGTTTCCCCTAGTGGTTAACTTGGTCATTCTGATTTGTGAAAACTTTCACAGGTCAGTTTGGGTCAGTTAACCCTTCCCTGAGTGTTTAACTAGGTCAATCTGATTTGTGAAAACTACCGTAGGTCAGGTTGGGTCAGTTAACCGTTTCCCTGAGTGGTTAACTTGGTCATTCTGATTTGTGAAAACTTTGACAGATCAGTTTGGGTCAGTTAACCCTTCCCTGAGCGGTTAACTAGGTCAATCTGATTTGTGAAAACTTTCACAGGTCAGTTTGGGTCAGCTAACCGTTTCCCTGAGTGGTTAACTTGGTCATTCTGATTTGTGAAAACTTTCACAGGTCAGTTTGGGTCAGTTAACCCTTCCATGACTGTTTAACTTGGTCATTCCGATTTTTGAAAACTACCATAGGTCAGTTTTGGTCAGTTAACCCTTCCCTGAGTGGTTAACTTGATCAATCTGATTTGTGAAAACTTTCACAGATCAGTTTGGGTCAGTTAACCCTTCCCTGAGTGGTTAAATTGGTCAATCTGATTTGTGAAACCTTTCACAGATCAGTTTGGGTCAGTTAACCCTTCCCTGAGTGGTTAACAAGGTCAATCCGATTTGTGAAAACTTTCACAGATCAGTTTGGGTCAGTTAACCCTTCCCTGAGTGGTTAACTAGGTCAATCTGATTTGTGAAAACCTTCACAGGTCAGTTTGGGTCAGTTAACTCTTCCCTTAGTGGTTAACTAGGTCATTCTGACTTGTGAAAACTTTCACAGGTCAGTTGGGTCAGTTAACCCTTCCCTGAGTGGTTAACTAGGTCATTCTGATTTGTGAAAACTTTCACAGATCAGTTTGGGTCAGTTAACCCTTCCCTGAGTGGTTAACTAGGTCAATCTGATTTGTGAAAACTTTCACAGGTCAGTTTGGGTCAGTTAACCCTTCCCTGAGTGTTTAACTAGGTAAATCTGATTTGTGAAAACTACCTTAGGTCAGTTTGGGTCAGTTAACCCTTCCCTGAGTGTTTAACTAGGTAAATCTGATTTGTGAAAACTACCGTAGGTCAGTTTGGGTCAGTTAACTCTTCCCTTAGTGGTTAACTAGGTCAATCTGATTTGTGAAAACTTTCACAGATCAGTTTGGGTCAGTTAACCCTTCCCTGAGTGTTTAACTAGGTAAATCTGATTTGTGAAAACTACCTTAGGTCAGTTTGGGTCAGTTAACCCTTCCCTGAGTGTTTAACTAGGTCAATCTGATTTTTGAAAACTACCGTAGGTCAGTTTGGGTCAGTTAACTCTTCCCTGAGTGGTTAACTAGGTCAATCTGATTTGTGAAACCTTTCACAGATCAGTTTGGGTCAGTTAACCCTTCCCTGAGTGGTTAACTTGGTCAATCTGATTTGTGAAAATTTTCACAGGTCAGTTTGGGTCAGTTAACCCTTCCCAGAGTGTTTAACTAGGTCGATCTGATTTGTGAAAACTACCGTAGGTCAGTTTGGGTCAGTTAACCCTTCCCTGAGTGGTTAACTAGGTCATTCTGATTTGTGAAAACTTTCACAGATCAGTTTGGGTCAGTTAACCCTTCCCTGAGTGGTTAACATGGTCATTCTGATTTGTGAAAACTACCGTAGGTCAGTTTGGGTCAGTTAACACTTCCCTGAGTGGTTAACTAGGTCAATCTGATTTGTGAAAACTTTCACAGGTCAGTTTGGGTCAGTTAACACTTCCCTGAGTGGTTAACTAGGTCAATCTGATTTGTGAAAACCTTCACAGGTCAGTTTAGGTCAGTTAACCCTTCCCTGAGTGGTTAACTAGGTCAATCCGATTTGTGAAAACCTTCACAGATCAGTTTGGGTCAGTTAACCTGTTTCCCTGAGTGGTTAACTTGGTCATTCTGATTTGTGAAAACCTTCACAGGTCAGTTAACCCTTCCCTTAGTGGTTAACTAGGTCATTCTGATTTGTGAAAACTTTCACAGGTCAGTTAACTGTTTCCCTGAGTGGTTAACTTGGTCATTCTGATTTGTGAAAACTCTCACAGGTCAGTTTGGGTCAGTTAACCCTTCCCTGAGTGGTTAACTAGGTCAATCTGATTTGTGAAAACCTTAACTGACCCAAACTGATCTGTGAAAGTTTTCACAAATCAGAATGACCTAGTTAACCACTCAGGGAAGGGTTAACTGACCCAAACTGACCTACGGTAGTTTTCACAAATCAGAATGACCATGTTAACCACTCAGGGAAGGGTTAACTGACCCAAACTGATCTGTGAAAGTTTTCACAAATCAGATTGACCTAGTTAACCACTCAGGGAAGAGTTAACTGACCCAAACTAACCTACGGTAGTTTCCACAAATCAGATTGACCTAGTTAAACACTTAGGGAAGGGTTAACTGACCCAAACTGACCTGTGAAAGTTTTCACAAATCAGATTGACCTAGTTAACCACTCAGGGAAGGGTTAACTGACCCAAACTGATCTGTGAAAGTTTTCACAAATCAGAATGACCTAGTTAACCACTCAGGGAAGGGTTAACTGATCCAAACTGATCTGTGAAAGTTTTCACAAATCAGATTGACCTAGTTAACCACTCAGGGAAGAGTTAACTGACCCAAACTGACCTACGGTAGTTTTCACAAATCAGAATGACCTAGTTAACCACTAAGGGAAGGGTTAACTGATCCAAACTGATCTGTGAAAGTTTTCACAAATCAGATTGACCTAGTTAACCACTCAGGGAAGAGTTAACTGACCCAAACTGACCTACGGTAGTTTCCACAAATCAGATTGACCTAGTTAAACACTCAGGGAAGGGTTAACTGACCCAAACTGATCTGTGAAAGTTTTCACAAATCAGAATGACCTAGTTAACCACTCAGGGAAGGGTTAACTGACCCAAACTGACCTGTGAATGTTTTCACAAATCAGAATGACCTAGTTAAACACTCAGGGAAGGGTTAACTGACCCAAACTGATCTGTGAAAGTTTTCACAAATCAGAATGACCTAGTTAACCACTAAGGGAAGGGTTAACTGATCCAAACTGATCTGTGAATGTTTTCACAAATCAGAATGACCTAGTTAAACACTCAGGGAAGGGTTAACTGACCCAAACTGACCTACGGTAGTTTTCACAAATCAGATTGACCTAGTTAAACACTCAGGGAAGGGTTAACTGACCCAAACTGATCTGTGAAAGTTTTCACAAATCAAAATGACCATGTTAACCACTCAGGGAAGGGTTAACTGACCCAAACTGATCTGTGAAAGTTTTCACAAATCAGAATGACCTAGTTAAGCAGCACTCAGGGAAGGGTTAACTGACCCAAACTGACCTACGGAAGTTTTCACAAATCAGAATGACCAAGTTAACCACTCAGGGAAGGGTTAACTGACCCAAACTGACCTGTGAAAGTTTTCACAAATCAGAATAACCAAGTTAACCACTCAGGGATGGGTTAACTGACCCAGACTGATCTGTGAAAGTTTTCACAAATGAGAATGACCAAGTTAACCACTCAGGGAAGGGTTAACTGACCCAAACTGACCTGTGAAAGTTTTCACAAATCAGAATGACCAAGTTAACCACTCAGGGATGGATTAACTGACCCAAACTGATCTGTGAAAGTTTTCACAAATCAGATTGACCTAGTTAACCACTCAGGGAAGAGTTAACTGACCCAAACTGACCTACGGTAGTTTCCACAAATCAGATTGACCTAGTTAACCACTCAGGGAAAGGGTTAACTGACCCAAAATGACCTGTGAAAGTTTTCACAAATCAGAATGACCTAGTTAACCACTCAGGGAAGGGTTAACTTACCCAAACTGACCTGTGAAAGTTTTCACAAATCAGAATGACCTAGTTAACCACTAAGGGAAGGGTTAACTGATCCAAACTGATCTGTGAAAGTTTTCACAAATCAAAATGACCATGTTAACCACTCAGGGAAGGGTTAACTGACCCAAACTGATCTGTGAAGGTTTTCACAAATCAGAATGACCTAGTTAAACACTCAGGGAAGGGTTAACTGACCCAAACTGACCTACGGTAGTTTTCACAAATCAGATTGACCTAGTTAAACACTAAGGGAAGGGTTAACTGACCCAAACTGACCTGTGAAAGTTTTCACAAATCAGAATGACCAAGTTAACCACTCAGGGAAGGGTTAACTGACCCAAACTGATCTGTGAAAGTTTACACAAATCAGATTGACCTAGTTAACCACTCAGGGAAGAGTTAACTGACCCAAACTGATCTGTGAAAGTTTTCACAAATCAGAATGACCTAGTTAAGCACTCAGGGAAGGGTTAACTGACCCAAACTGACCTACGGTAGTTTCCACAAATCAGATTGACCTAGTTAAACACTCAGGGAAGGGTTAACTGACCCAAACTGATCTGTGAAAGTTTTCACAAATCAAAATGACCATGTTAACCACTCAGGGAAGGGTTAACTGACCCAAACTGATCTGTGAAAGTTTTCACAAATCAGAATGACCTAGTTAAGCAGCACTCAGGGAAGGGTTAACTGACCCAAACTGACCTACGGAAGTTTTCACAAATCAGAATGACCAAGTTAACCACTCAGGGAAGGGTTAACTGACCCAAACTGACCTACGATAGTTTTCACAAATCAGATTTACCTAGTTAAACACTCAGGGAAGGGTTAACTGACCCAAACTGACCTGTGAAAGTTTTCACAAATCAGAATGACCTAGTTAACCACTCAGGGAAGAGTTAACTGACCCAAACTGATCTGTGAAAGGTTTCACAAATCGAATTGACCTAGTTAACCACTCAGGGAAGGGTTAACTGACCCAAACTGATCTGTGAAAGTTTTCACAAATCAGATTGACCTAGTTAACCACTCAGGGAAGAGTTAACTGACCCAAACTGACCTACGGTAGTTTCCACAAATCATATTGACCTAGTTAACCACTCAGGGAAGGGTTAACTTACCCAAACTGACCTGTGAAAGTTTTCACAAATCAGAAAGACCTAGTTAACCACTAAGGGAAGGGTTAACTGATCCAAACTGATCTGTGAAAGTTTTCACAAATCAGATTGACCATGTTAACCACTCAGGGAAGGGTTAACTGACCCAAACTGATCTGTGAAGGTTTTCACAAATCAGAATGACCTAGTTAAACACTCAGGGAAGGCTTAACTGACCCAAACTGACCTACGGTAGTTTTCACAAATCAGATTGACCTAGTTAAACACTCAGGGAAGGGTTAACTGACCCAAACTGATCTGTGAAAGTTTTCACAAATCAAAATGACCATGTTAACCACTCAGGGAAGGGTTAACTGACCCAAACTGATCTGTGAAAGTTTTCACAAATCAGAATGACCTAGTTAAGCACTCAGGGAAGGGTTAACTGACCTACGGTAGTTTTCACAAATCAGATTGACCTAGTTAAACACTCAGGGAAGGGTTAACTGACCCAAACTGACCTGTGAAAGTTTTCACAAATCAGAATGACCAAGTTAACCACTCAGGGAAGGGTTAACTGACCCAAACTGACCTGTGAAAGTTTTCACAAATCAGAACGCCCAAGTTAACCACTCAGGGATGGGTTAACTGACCCAAACTGATCTGTGAAAGTTTTCACAAATCGGATTGACCTAGTTAACCACTCAGGGAAGGGTTAACTGACCCAAACTGACCTGTGAAAGTTTTCACAAATCAGAATGACCTAGTTAAGCACTCAGGGAAGGGTTAACTGACCCAAACTGACCTACGGTAGTTTTCACAAATCAGATTGACCTAGTTAAACACTCAGGGAAGGGTTAACTGACCCAAACTGATCTGTGAAAGTTTTCACAAATCAGAATGACCTAGTTAAGCACTCAGGGAAGGGTTAACTGACCCAAACTGACCTACGGTAGTTTTCACAAATCAGATTGACCTAGTTAACCACTCAGGGAAGGGTTAACTGACCCAAACTGATCTGTGAAAGTTTTCACAAATCAGATTGACCTAGTTAACCACTCAGGGAAGGGTTAACTGACCCAAAATGATCTGTGAAAGTTTTCACAAATCAGGCTCAATCTAAAACAAGTGTTTTTGTAAACCAGCGGTGTTTGTGTTTATTATAAATTGTTATTATACATTGTTAAACATTAAAAACGCCTATTTTCCACATTTCTGTCTAACCGGACTTAGCGACCGGTTTACAGACAAGAGCTTTGCTGTGAAAAAATTCACAAATCTAGCATGTCAAGATGACACTGGGTTCAGACTTCTAAGTGACCGACTTTTGGAGCTATACCCAATTTAAAATTAAAATTCAGAAGAAAAAAAAAACTGATTTCGGACCGGAGTAACACCGTTACACGAATTCACAAATCATAAATATTATTTGCATGTCTACGACACCGCACTGCGGGACCACAGCGAAACGAAATCTGAAGATCAAACCGCAAACTATCTTTACTCCGGTAGCTGACTACCGCGCGAAATGTAAAAGCCATGTTACGGAATCTATCTGGTCCTCCATTTATCTTCATGAATCAAGTAATGCTAGTAGAGTAGCGAATTATCAATCTGGTAGCTAGTAACGTTAAACACTAACATGCTAATTTTCGATGGTTATGATAAATAATCTTTCAAGTTAACTATCCTAATGTCTGCAGGCTGATAGTCATGTTTGTTTATTTATTTTTCTGGTGAAAGTGTCTTGCCTCAGGCTATAATGCAAATCGATTTTCAAAATTGCAATAATCATGTCTAACGACATCACGATATCATGTCTAACGCATTACGATATAATGCGACGTACATGTAACTTTATTGATGTCATCTGGCATTTTGTAATGTTTACATTACACTCAAAATACACAAATGAAATTATACAGCAGGCCTAGGCTATTTACTTGTAATTTAGCTGCAATCATGAAAAAACATTATAAGCCACCATAGACGCTCTGCGTGAGTGGTAGGCTATTTACAACAGTAACGTTAAATACAAGTACTCTACAGCGACTCATGGGGGCGTTGTTTGACAAAAACGGAATTCCTGCATAGTGTGCCTTTAATATAAGATCCTTATCAAACATATTCTTCAGTGTTGATTCTGCTCATTTGTGTCTTTATAGAGAATGCCACTGCCTGGATCCTGCCCTTCACCTCTGGTGGCTTTATCTACATCGCCTTGGTCAATGTTGTGCCTGATCTGCTAGAAGAGACCAACCCTAGGTAAGGTCCACTTCCACCTTTTTTTTTTTTTAACCTCCCACATGTAAAATTCCTCTCATACTTCACATTTTAAATGACTGAATGTCCATGACCATGTCCCCTGCTCCCACAGGAACTCCTTTCTGCAGGTTCTGCTGTTGTTTTGTGGGATTGCAGTCATGGCTCTTCTCTCAGTCGTCATGGACTAGCCACAGGCGAGCACTGCTTTTATCAAGGGACGTTTACAGTGTCACCTAGCATGGACTTATGGACTATTCACTTCACTGTTCTAGCTTTAAATAATTTAGACATTTTTGTCACCCCAAAGACCATGTGAGGAAATACCAAATAAAGAAACAAACTTGACAATCAGGTGGGATTTTAGCCTTATCCTTCAAACACCGGGAACCGTCTGTGTCCAGATTTAATTTAGACTTAACTAATGATGCCTTATAGGCACCAGCTGAAACTGAGTTTGGAAATACAGGTTTGTGCAAACGGTGCTCAGAATTAACAGTAGTTGTTTTGGTTCAAATACGCCATTTAAGCTGCTCCTATTTTGCATTCTTGTTCATAATCATGTTCCAGCCTGGTGTCAATGACTTGCGCTCAGTAAGAAGAACCTGTTACTTTATATTGTCAGTAGGTTTTATCACTGTGATTTGCTTTAGTTGTAAGTCAACGTACTGCACATGCAGTTTCACAACAGGTCAACACATTCTTTATTAAGAGACAGTGTACAGGCACATACACTTACATAAGCCGATTTTTGATGGTCATCATCATTGCTTTTTTAAAAAGCTAATAATACTGCTTCACTTTTATAAATGATTCTGTGGAAGTTAAATCTATTTAAGCTCATTTCACACTTCATTTGCTAAAGACATCCACGCTTTGCATGAGTACATATACATCTTGCACATACATCATTGAACACACTCCTGTCAAACACTTTTGAAAATACTCAACAGGCCTTATCTTCTTACAGTATTTACTCTTGTTATTGATTATATCCTGATAGCCACTACATTGCTGCATTTTAATTTTATTTCTCTGATTTTCTGTTCGTTGTGGTCCTGAATTGCGATTCAGAGTTTTGAGTGATTTAGTCTAGAGGATTGACAGATTCATAAGCAGACAGTTCTTTAACTCGAATGACTTGGTGCCATTTCATACATTTCGATTAAATTTTAAAGAAGATAATGAAATAGTTGATAAATGGATTGCCTGTTTTGCCAGTTTTGTTCATGGAATGTTACTGAAAATGTTCTGAGTGCATCACTTGGCAGGTCAGAACGGTCTTTGCCAAAATGTAAATATTTGAAAAGAGATTATATATATTTATTCTATTAACAATGTCATGTTGAAAGAAAAATGTATAACTTTTAAGACCTGAGTCCTCCCATTGTATAGTTGAAATAAAGATGTTTGATTTAAACCTGTTGTTGTGGCTGTTTTTTTTTTTTAAATGATTGAACTATGTGCAGCTTTCACTTGTAGAATCACCACTGCAATCCAGCACTGTAGAAACTCTTTTTAGAAATGTATTTGTTAGTTCAGCTAACAGTTTAAATCTCAATCATTTGCTAACCTTCTAACCAAATGTCTATTCAGTTTACTGCTAAAAAGATAGACTTAATAATGGATGATTGAAATTTCCAATTACTCGTATTCAGTACAAATGAATAGAAACACTGAAAATGAATGTTATTGCGTCAATTGAAGGGATAGGTCACAAAAATGAGAAGAATTTCAGAAATATGTTTTTATCAACATTCAACAATTAACTGCTTTTTCTATTTTAGGTATTTCTAAATTGCTAACACATGTTTGTGATTATTTTTCTTTTATTTATTTATTTTTAGATTGCTTCATGTACTGTCTGATAAATATCCACCAACTGAATTTATGCATTTTGAGTCAGTGTCTTTCCTGCATCGAAACGGGTTTTCTCTATTGTATTAGTGCTAATGGATCCTAAATGACATTTAGCAGTTCTGGTTTGCATATCAGAATGACTTTTCAGGAATATGCAGTACCTTCCGGAATATGCATTTAATCATGAGGACGCATATACTCATGACCTGCTGAATTACCAGCTATCCCTTGGCTGTTATGGTAAATGGACTGCATTTATATAGCGCTTTCACAGACCCAATGGCCACCAAAGCGCTTTACATGTTGCCTCACATTCACCCATTCACTCACTCATTCATACACCGACGTTATGCCCATGTGGAGGAACTATAATGCCTAAGGACTCTTATGAGATGGCTACCCTTACTATTATGTATCCCCTACCATGTTTAACCGTTAGCAAGCTAAACCTATCCGTGAGCTTTGACTTTCACTACTGTTCTATGCTGATGCAGTTTGGCTTGACAACTGTGTGGAGTTTATTTGCACATCTTTGGAGTCTATTTTGTCTCTGCAATGTCTTTGCATTTTTCTTACTCACAAATGGCTCGAATTGCCTGCCACTCCAAGTCCTGTATGTTCAAAGTGTAGTAGTTCTGCAACGGTGTCGGCTATGCCAAGATGCGTGCCACAAGCACATTTTTCTGCACAGTCTGGGTCTGAAATGTCATATGGGAATCAGGGGGTGGTATTGATTTTGTTCACACTTGTCCTATTTCAACACAGTCTGTTTGGCAAGGGACCGTTGCCATAACGACTAGCCTGTGGGTTGTCTTCCTTTGTCATCTGCCCTGACAGAGCCCAGTGTGTGGGAAACTGCCTGGAACTTTGGACAATGAGGTGCCACTTTATTTCATTTATTTTTTCGAAAGCCTTTCTGGCTTGTCCTTCAAAACGGCTTCCGATGGCCACCTAAAACATGGCTGCTTGTACAAAACAGGATTTATTCTCCTGTATCTTGACCTGAACCTCCCACGCTTCTGAAGCTCCTCTCTGTGGGCCGCCTCCATGGATGACAGGTGGCAAGTTAGTGCTGCTACAGTTCACACCAAGTATATTAATAAAAGATTTGAGTACACCTGATCATGTTGAAAATTGGGAGAAAGAGAGGAGCAGGGAAGTAAAATAATGCTGAAATAACAAGAGTGGGGGAGAAACTAGAAGAAAAAAAAAGTATTGAAAAGACAGATGCAAAAGTTAGACCGTAAAACATTTCACACACTGCATGTGATGTGTAAGGCCAATTGTGCATCATATTTGATTTTTCAGGCTAAATATGTGTTTTAATATAGCACAATAGCACAAATACTTTCTCAGTTCTCATAATATGGGTTAAGATTTGTAGGCCTACAGTTTTTTTTTTTTTTTTTCTGCTGCTGGGAATGTTTCCAAAGACAAAGTCTACCATACGTGGGCAGGACACAGTGCTTGGAGAAGAGAGTTTCCCTTGAGCAGTTTTCTGTTCAGGTTTGTTTACTTTCTCAATGTGGTAATATATCAATGTATTCCAGCAAATTCAAATGACAAGGATTTTCTGTTGCCTGTTTGGTAATATTTAGCTCTGAGAAGGGAAACTGTGTCTCTCACTAATCTGTTAAAAAAAAAAAATTATGTTAAGCATTAGTTCTTAAGATATTAAGTTAAAAAAAAATCTTTCAACAAGATGCCTTTTTGGCCTGTCCCCATATTTGCTATAATAATGTGTGTTTAAAAATAAAATAAATGTGTGATGACCCCAAACAAAAACATTGCTGAAATGTATATACATATATATAAATATATATACAGTATATATAAATTCTTCACTACCTTTCTGGGCCTTCAAAGTGGTAATAACGTTGTTGTCTATAGGGGGTCAGAAAGCTCTCGGTTTTCATCAAAAATATCTTAATTTGTGTCCCGAAGATGAATGAAGGTCTTGCGGGTTTGGAACTAACATGAGGATGAGTAATTAATGACAGAAATTACCAGACACAAACTGTTCCACAGGTGCATGTGCAATATTGTGGATGGTTCATTGAACAATCAGGACAAATATTGTTTAAACCCTTTATAATAAAGATCTGTAAAGCTTATTTGGATTTTACAAAATTATTTTTAAAATACAGTGTCCTGAAAAATGGACATATATGCAATTATTTTTATCATTTTTACAGTAAACAACTGATGCATTTAAGAGTCTATAGATGTTCACATTGTATAGCCTTCTGTAAAACATATAGCCTATATCGAATGTTAAACGTAATTTACTTTTTTTTTTTTTTTTTGAAAAATGCATCCATTTCATGGAATTCCCCAATAATTAGTAATTAGTAAACATCAAGGAGAGCAAGAGAGCTAAAAAAGGATACAGCACAGTCTTGAAGAAGTATTTGAACAGGTGTTTACAGGTGTATTGCTGTGCTGGAGTTTGTAATCAATAAATGACCCTCTCACGTTTATCTATTCCTCATGTTCCCGGTACACCTAATTGGTCTCTTCTCACTCAGTTCGCTGAGGCCCAAGAGGAAAGAGAGTGCATTGCATTCAAACCAAACCACCACTCACTCAGTCCTGGTTCTGGCATCGCCTCTCCTCTTCCCATCTCTCCCCTCTCCTTAACTCAAAATCAAAATAGATGGTGGAAACCCAGCACATCTGGCCGGGCGCTCTGCAACAATAGATCGCATCGAGCTGGAATCGAGCCTGGTCATGTCAGCGTCCGAGAGCTGCTAGAGATTCGGTGTGTTTTCTTGCTTTGCCTTTCACAACGGCTGCCGAGGGAGGACCGAGCGTCTGTCTGGGCTCTCCAACGAGCAGAGAAGATGGCCGCCATTAAGATTTTAACCAGCGCAGGGCTTTTCTTGGCGTTTTCCGCTCTGGTCTTGTTGGCTATGGCCATCTGCACCGATTATTGGTACGAGACGGATGCTCGGCGGCACCGCGAACGCTGTAAGAACTACGCAAACAAGCGGAACGATCCCGGATACATTTACATCTCAAATCACAACTTGCCACTCCAGATGCCTCCAAAGGGCTATGAGAGGAAAGCGACGGAGGCGCGCGTGAAGCGGCACGCTCCGGCATCGGCGACGGCCATGGAGTCTCACTGCAGCCGCCAGTTCAACTCCACGATCTCCGGTCTGTGGAGAAAGTGTCATCGCGAGGGCTTTGACCTGGAGACTGAGGATCTCATTTACAAAGGTGAGTTGCTTTCTGTTTTGAGGTGCCTTTGTCAAGCACTGGAGCCTCGGTCCAGGCCGTTTTGTTTCGAAGCGATTGGATGTGGACGTTCATCCAGCGGTAAATCTCACACGAACATTTTGCCTGACTGTTATCAATGCCATTTGGATAGGCTGGTTCTTTCCGTTGTCTCTGTACCTACGTGGCATTAGTCTTCGCTAAGTGGCTCTTCCTTTATTAAGTTTAGTTGTGAAGTGATGTCAACAGTGAAGGGGAAATGTGGAAGGCCTGAATCTGATCCCTGTCGCTATCCGAGGTGCTGAATTCAGCCTACCTGTGCCATCTGTAAAGCCGGAACAGAAACTGCTTAGAGACCACCACAATGAAGGTGCATTTACATAATGCTGCACAGAGCATGCGTGTATTTATATAGCAATTGCAAATTTAAAATTACGAATATAGATAATATATTTTTAAAAGTATTAAAAATAAATGATGAGGATCTGTGATAAATAAGGATGCCTGAGATGATATATAGGATCATTTCTTTGATAACCTAGAGGAGAAAACGTCACATTGAAACCTGCTTTTTTGTTACACACTAATTTGACAGACAAAAATGTTTTTTTGTTTTTTGTAAAGGCCTATTAATAATATTTCATAACAAAACTATTTAAATAAAGAAGGGATTATGCCAAACTACCTAAACCACATTTTCTATTTCTTTTCTTCTTATTTTTCTTCTATTCTTGTCTGACTAATATTTATTCTGGGATAACAATAGCAAAGTTCAAGGGAGCACCAGAGCATCCTGTGACAATGTGGGCTGAGATGTATGTTGTGAACTTCAATTATTCTAAATCTTATGCAATCGGAATGCTCAGGGTTGGCTTTTTAAGAAACAGAGCAATATTTACAGTATACTGTGGCATATAAATGTAGTAGCCTACTAGTGAACATAAGTATTTGTTTTGAAAAACAAATTACCTTCTCTAATAACACTGTGTTAAAGAATGCCTAGACTATATAGTTTATCAGATAACAATATCCATAAGATGATTAAACTTAAAGCAAATTGATCATGTTTTACTTTCCTCGTCATATGAATACTGATCTCATAAGAGACTTACTGCACCCTCCTATTCTTTGTTCAGGCCTTAAATATTAAGTGTGAGCTCTTACAGCAGCCATTTCTCTTGCTGGGTTGCAAAGAGAAGGAACGCTGCTCACTTGACCATATCTTCATCAATAATTTGTTCATTGATTTTCCCAGGTCACCCTAAGTGGCTCTGAAGATGTCATGAATGATGAAGTAGTGATGGTGTGCAACCACTCCAGTTCGACTGTGAGCCAACATCCAGGAAAACATTTCTTCCAGATTTATAGTCCAGTTTATTCACTAACCCGTGTCAGCACAGTAATCTTTGTGTTCAGATAAAGCAGGCAAAACATTGTTCCTGATTGTCAGTGATAACATTAACATAATTGGTTCTAAATATACAAACAGTAAAACATACTATAGATGTCTAATTGTCCTAATGGTTAAAAAATATCTGAGCACTGTTAATTTACCTAAACAAAATGAAAGTGAAATTTAGAGAACTGGAACATTTCAGACTAAATCGAATCATTATAGTACACCATGTGTTCTCCAAATGTAAAATATTTTAAACATGTCAGAATGTTTTAAAAACTGAATAAGACAAGATCATATGTCATGCTTAATACTGTAATTCTCAGTTGCAATAAATATAAAAAGCTAATAAAATGTGCAATGCAAATTTGAATTGTATCCTAAAAATCTGATCTGCGCAGGGTATTGATTTTTGTTTCTTTTGTTATAACTTTGGTTCAACAATTAAATTGAAGTCTCTTTGTAGAGTTTCCATCAGATTTCACAGACATGTTTTTCCTTGTTTACACAAATAAGAATACAATAATGCATTTTCTTCAGCAGAGAAATGGTCTGGACAGAATGTGCAAAGTGTCTTTGTAAGAGATTCCTGGTTCCTTTGATGTGTCAGTTTGGGATTGTAATATAAAACAAGCTGTCACAATATATTTGACACATAGATATGATAAACATGACACTATCTGCTCAGCTCACGCATGAGGTCTGTGCTCGTCATTTCATCACAGATCTGTATAGCAGCAAACTCAATGTGTTTTTGTGCCTTAGAAAACACTTTGATTAATGAATTTAACAGTCTAATTTCTACAAAGACTAATTAAATGGCAGCACGTCCTCTCTATCCTTGACTTCACCTCTCATCTCTTGTTTTGTCTAATCCACAATATGTCTATCTCACCCTTTGACCCAACATGTTTCTGATGACTGAGAATCATCTGAGAATCCATTGAACCAGTTGTGCAGCATATGTGTTTTATATTGTTGTTTATGACAGAACAAAATCACATTCTGTGGTAGAAAAAGAAAATCTAAACTAGGCTTTTTGATGCAGCAAGATGTGGTCATATTTCGATGGGCTATTGAGAACCAATTCGATGTTTGTGCTTTAGTAATACAGTTGACTATCTGCATCATGAAATCTCTCTGAAGAAAATCACTGCTGTATGAAAGTATTTTTGTGCTTAATATCATCCCAGGTTAGCTTCCAACAGAAGTTTCTCAATATTTTTCAGGTTAAACATACATGTGAAATGTCATTATTGCTTAGAGGTACGTTTTTAAAACGTTTTAAAACTTACTTGAAGGGGTAACCTGTATAAGTTTCTTTCTTCTGCTGAATACAAAAGAAGATATTTTGAAGAATATGGGTAACCAAAATGTTGTGTGGCACCATTGACTTCCATAGCATGGAGAAAAAAATATTATGGAAGTCAATGGTGCCCCACAACTGTTTGGCTACAAACAATCTTCCAAATATCTTCCTTTGTGTTCAGCAGAACAAAGACATTTATACAGGTTTGGAACAACTTGAGGGTGAGAATATGATGACACATTTATTTATTTTTGAGTGAACTACCCTTTTAACTTCCAACATTAAGTCAAGTTAAGGTTTTACATAAGTGTCAATGTATAGAACATGTGACAATATTGAAAATAAAGCAAAACTTTAATATTGGGTATCTAAAATAATTGTTGCATGCAGGCAGAGAAAGATTCCATAAGATGCAATCATATATACTGTAACACAGCTAAAACATAAAAAGATATTGAGGCATCCAAACAGAAAACCACTCCTTGGCCCTCATTTATAAAACGTGCTTATGCACAGATTTGAACTTAGAGTGTGTGTACGCAAAAATCCACACCAACGTTTATATTTATACAAAACGGTCTTTGACGTGGAAAAGTGCTTAGTGCCACGTGAGTGTCTAAGCAGACATACACACTTTTCCTTGTGCCAGAGAGTCAGAGTACTGCAGGTGTTTGGAAATCTTAGCACTTCTCAGGTAAAGGATTTGGACGTTGACTGGTGCTCTTTTATATGCTTATGACATTAATTAGGCAGAGATCTAAAACTATTCAGCTGCGCACAATTTCAAGATCATTTGAGATTGATAAATTTCCCATCTGGATGAGAGGCATGCACAAGTTTTTTTGTGCGTACGTTCATTCTCTGAATCACAACGTATACTTACATTTGTGAAATGATCGTAAGATCAAATGTAAGATGATTTCTACGCAACATTTTATAAACGAGGCCTCAGTTCTTGCATCACCATCATCTAGTCTAACAACTGAAAGAGTGTCAAACCATACCACGCACTTTGCAACACTTATGAATAGAACATGAAAGCCTGCTCTGATTTATGCAAATCAATCCTAGACCAAATCATCAGCTTGAGGAATGCTAAAAATAATGCTGATGTGGGTGAAAAGAACACAAACTGTACCTTGAAAAACCCTGCATAGCCTGTGGGGACTGCAATGTATTGGTAGGCCTACAACACAGCAAACTGTGAAAGTCACAACATTTCATGTTATCTGATTTACATTTGAGGTTTCTCTGATAAAGATTTTAATTTCTACCAGATTAAGTCTGTTTTATAGCCTGGAAAAATCCGTATCTAAAGAGTTTTAGAGCATGTCTGAGGATAACCAGCTACGGCTGAACTCATAAGCATACAACATATGAAAAAACGTGTGAACGAGTGAAAAAACAAAGAGAAAATCCAAAAAAAGTCAAAGGTACAAGACTGTGTACATATTTTCATTTCCGAGCGAAGGAACTACTGGTCCCATAAACCATCGCGCCTCACTGAAGTCGACTGAAGCCACAACCGCGAAAGAGCCTTTTGAGCGACTTCCAAATCTGACGACAGCCATGCAAACTTTTTCCTCCAGTAAATTTTATATAGTGAATGTGCAGTTAATAGCAGTTCTGCAGTAATAGTGTAAATAATAGAGAGTCGCTCCCCAGCGTCCATTCGTGTGTGTGTGTGTGTGTGTGTGTGTGTGTGTGTGTGTGTGTGTGTGTGTGTGTGTGTGTGTGTGTGTGTGTGTGTGTGTGTGTGTGTGTGTGTGAGAGAGTCGCTGCTCCCCAGCGTCCATTCCTCTGTGTGTGTTGTGTGTGTTCGTTGTGTAGTTTGTGTGTTTATTTCAAAGCCCTTTATGACACAGGACACTCTGCTGACAGGACAGGTTGAGGTCCATGCTCATTTTATTCATGGAGTTATAGTTCGTTCATCCTTAATTTTAATAACATTTAAAGTATTTTCTGAATATCCACAACAAGTGAAAATTAAAAAGTGATGGTCAGCAAACTAGAAAGTGGGAATGCTAAAACGCCACCGGTCTGATGCATGGACCGGTGCATGGTCTGCTCTTGGACCACCATCATATTCAGTTTATTAACTTGCCATGAATTATTACACAAATGTTCAGTAAATGCATGAAGAGGTATGCCTAGGCTAAATATTGTTTTGACAGTGGCATCATAAAATGCTTGATATGACTCATACCATATGAAGGCTACAGTAGCCTAGCTAAAGTGACCTCCCTGCAAAACTCACCACAACTTTGTATCTTGTCCCTCATGCTGGCCACTACAAAACCCACAAGCTGACCCTTGGACACGCTACACTCAACTACATGACCCGATTTGAAGTGGTTTTCACCCCTTTGAACACTTTTGTTTTCCTCCTTGAAAAAAGCCATCATGGCAGCCAAGAAGATTGTGATTGCACTGATAAGTGTACCGTGCAAAAACGCAACACAGTTTTTTTTTTTATTAATGATCTTCAGTCTTCACGGACCTTCGCGGGGTTTAACCAGACAGTTACACGACTTCCACCAATCAGATGCATCACTGTGGGGTTGTGGGATTGTTCAGGATTGTGGGTAATGAAGTACTTATCCAAGACATTGCGAATAAAAGGCATTTATCTCAAAACAAGGTTAGTGTCCTATGAACTTTTGGCATTTATATGAGTATATACAATCGCTTAGTACAGGCGTAGCTGGTTTTAAGTCTACCATGTATGTTTACGTTTTTATGGCTTATACCCCAACTGTCAATGGAGAAATTGTATTGAATTCTTACTTCCGGCACCGGCTGTGGGCGGGACTGTGATGCTCTATTGCAGGGGTCACCAACCCTGCTCCTGGAGAGCTACTGTCCTGCAGATTTTAGCTCCAACCCCAATCAAACACACCTGGACCAGCTAATCAAGCTGTTCAGGGTTACTTGATAATTACATGCATGTGTGTTGGAACAGGGTTGGAACTGAAGTCTGCAGGACAGTAGCTCTCCAGGAGCAGGGTTGGTGATCCCTGCTCTATTGGGCTGTGATTATGGGGCGTGTGTCCAAGGGGGTAATCCATCAGCCAGAAACTGAAGCCTCGCGGGAGCCGCCATTGTAGCAGAACTTCACCTGCTGTTAGCATTCCATTGACTCCCATTCATTTTGGCGTCACTTTGACAGCGAATAACTTTACATCTGAGGCGTCCAAAGACTTCATTTGTCCATTATTTATTTCTAAAGAAACACGACAATGTATAAAAGGCTCCATTACTTTGTATCTTACGTTATGGCCCCGTAGAAGCCGTTTTTGTAAAAATAGGCTAACGATTGCGTCATAACCACGCGACTCTGTGTCGCACAATAGAGAAATGACCGTATAGACAGGAGGAGAACCTCGCAGGCAATCTTTTACTGTCTATGAGGCAATCGGGGGGACATAGAGGCATAAAGTCAAGGGAAAAGCCCGTAGATAGAGAGTCCATAAAAGCAACAGGACAAATTATTTCAACAACGTTTTTTGAGGAATTGGGTGATTCAGATTTGTCTTGGCACAGCTACTAGAAGATTTACAACTGTCAGACTGTCGTCAAGCTCAGTTTGAGCCTGCCATCAGGAAAGAAGTGCAATAATCGGGCTTCAGTCTTCTCCATTGAAATCAATGGGGTCGCTGTGTCCATTTCTTTTACTGTCTATGCGTGTGTCAACCGAACCAGGAAATAAAAGGCCTCTGCACTCAATTGGATAGACCTAGAACCAATCAGAGCAACGGAGTAAGTGACGTATGTTGAGAGATAGATTAAAGTTGATAGATCAAACTTTTTCCGAATCCCGTAGGAAGGACGGCAAAAACATCTTTCCCATCGACAAATGCCTTGATCGCGGTTCTCTGTTCCTCTTCTAAAATTAATGCGCTAAAATAAAAAATTTTGTGGGCGGGGTTCGGCCTGGCATCCAGGCTATCTGTTTTATGTCCAGACAAAGGAAACCTTATGAATGAAAATTTCATAAAGTGCAAGTTAATTATTCTAAGGTTCACACACTGGCCTGTTCAGGATTCATAAGGTTCTCATCAGGGAGGAAAGCAATCAGCACTATACACATCTTGTCTGATACACAACACACTTACGTCATTCAAGACCTGACAGTGCCAAACAAATGAATGAATGAATGAATGAATGAGGCATTTATATAGCGCTTTCATATGTACTACTGTACACCCAAAGCGCTTTACAATCATGTCGGGATCTCTCCTCAACCACCACCAGTGTGCAGCATCCACTTGGATGATGCGACGCAGCAACCTAGTTTTCCCAGGAGGTCTCCCATCCAGGTACTGACCAGGCTCAACCCTGCTTAGCTTCAGTTGGCAACCAGTCTTGGGCTACAGGGTTATATGGCTGCAAATGTGTCTCTATCTCACAATTTTTTTTTAATAAAATTAATTTGTAATGGTATACATTCTACTGTTTAGGAATGACTATCCATGTAACATTTAACTCTTCCCATTTAAAAATAGCGGTTTTGCTTTCATAGGCTATATTTCACAGACATTAGTGATTGCCATTGCAGTTCAGGTATTCTTAAATACTGAGGGGTAGTATTCAAATTCTACAACTGAATGAAGTAGGTTTGTTTTTAAAGCCTGTTTCTCTAATTTCACATGAAAAAAAAATCAATATGTAACTATGACATTTATGACCCTGTGCATTTTATCATGTGTGTCTAATTGCTCTCCAGGAAATGCTTTAATTAAAGTGAATACAAGCATGGGCCGCTTTGTTGCATTTTATGATCACAACAGACCTGCTGTTCCTCAGGAGATTAAAGCCTCGGGCTGATTTGCTTTTCCTAAACAGTGCTAAATGCTATAAATGTCATGAAAGAGTATACTTCTTGATTCACTTTTTTGTTCAAATAGGTTTGATTCAGAGATGCACCCCTGTAAAGTATCATTACACCTCTTCAATCCTGCCTCGAAACCTTCCCGTCAATATCACCAAGACCATCCGACAAGATGAGTGGCATGCTCTGCGTGAGTCTGACAGACGCTTTTTTACTTGTGTCAGATATACAAAATTCATGCCTGTGGGGTTGATCAGTTCATTCATTCATAAACAATTCTGTCTGTGATGTGCATGTTTAAAGACAATATTTGTGAAACTGTGTATACACACTTTTTACTTATAAAGGGATTGTAACTGATCCTTCTCCAATCCACAGTTGTATGTTTGTAAAATATGATACTCTTTTGTGCCACTATAGAGGATTAATGGTTTGGAGAATGAATGTATGGATGAACATGTATTGTATTGCTCCAAGACATCTTATATTGTTACCTTTAAATGAAAGCACATTAAAGCACTAAAAGATTCATTATTTCACCAAAAAGGTCAAACATTTTATACTGCTTGCCAGCCTGTACTGACAAATACAGAATATTCACTGATGTGAATATTTCCCTCTTAATTAGATTTACTGATTTACCTCTACCTTTTGGTCACACTTTAGTCTAGGGTCCAGTTCTCACTATTAACTAACTATTAACTTCAACGTTTGCCTTAATACATTCCTAATTACTGCTTATTAATAGTTAGTAAGGTAGTTGTTAAGTTTAGGTATTATTGGGTAGGATGAAGGGATGAAGAATATGGTCATGCAGAATAAGGCTTGGTTTAAATATGTGGTTTATAAGTACTAATAAACAGCCAATATCCTAGTAATAACTAGTTAATGAGAATTGGACTCTAAACTAAAGTGTTATCCTTTTTTTAAATAAATACTTTTATTCAGCAAGGATCCATTAAAGTGACAGTAAAGACATTTATAATGTGAAAAGATATATATATATATATATATATATATATATATATATATATATATATATATATATATATATATATATATATATATATTAAACAAATGCTGTTATTTTGAACTTCCAATTCATCAAACAATATTAAGCAGCAGCAACTGTTTTCAACTGTGATATTAATAAGACATTTTATATTTAAATGAGTGAATAGACAAAATAGTTTGCTCAAGATATAATAATATGCACAGTAAACTGATCCGTATTTCGAATCAATAATTTAACTGGCCCTGTATGACCATATGTTTTATTTTATTTTTTTATGGGTAGCCTATAATAATAGCATCGTAGGAATTGGTTGCTTTCTTGATGCAATGGTATTAGTTTCATTATTACATTTAGTATATAGTATATATCTATGAATGTATATATATATATATATATATATATATATATATATATATATATATATATATAATAAAAAGTAATTGATGAATAAAATAAAAGCACAACGTAAATATTTAACATGCAGTATTAAAGTCATCACTAGATGCTTATAAAGCCCCTTGATGATTGTGTTTTGTGCTGCAGATCTGCGGAGGATGACAGCAGGTTTTGTGGGCATGGCTGTCTCTATCATTCTTTTTGGCTGGATCATCGGAGTTCTTGGATGCTGTCAACAACATGATCTCATGCAGTATGTAGCTGGACTACTCTTCCTCATGGGCGGTAAGAGACAGAGAGTGTTTGTGTGCGTGCGAGAGAGAGAGAGAGAGAGAGAGAGAGAGAGAGAGAGAGAGAGAGAAAAGTGACGGAATGTAACTTGACTGCTCAATTATGTCGCCATCTAGTGGCTCGTTATTCATACAGCATTATGTAAATACACAAAGGTGCTTTGAAAATAGATCAAAAGCATGAACTCTTTGCATCCTATATTTGCGATCTAAAAGGAAAGTGTGTTTCATGAATGTCTGATGATACATCTTGAGTAATTTTCTCTTTGACAGGAACCTGCTGTATTATCTCCCTTTGTACATGTGTGGCGGGCATTAACTTTGAGCTGTCCCGTTACCCACGTTACCTTTACGGCCTTCCAGAGGACATCAGTCATGGGTACGGCTGGTCCATGTTCTGTGCCTGGGGCGGACTGGGTCTCACCCTGCTGGCTGGTTTCTTATGTACGCTAGCCCCTTCTTTAAGCAGCCCCTTGGCCCGCACCACAGTCCACAAGTCCAGGCACGAAAATGGGACTGTGTGAACAGAGACTTCTGGAGAAACGTTGCAGCAACATTTTCACAACATGTATACAGCGTCTACATAGGGACAAAGCATCTGGCCTATTCATCATCATGCGTTATACTGACTGGAAAATTTTCATATGACTTTCGGGCTCTTGTTGATCGCCGATGTCAACACAACTTGTGTACACCGTCCATTTGATTAAAAGGTTCAAATCTGTAAATGGTCTGGACACGGCTGAGAGTCAAGATGGAGACACATGCACAGACCACTGAGCATCTTCCACCCCCTCACATGTCTCACTCTGGTCTTTTGTGACACACACACACACACACGCAAAACAATGACATTTTTCACTGCTCTGCTTCATGACAGAGAAGCGAGCTGGAGGCAACTGTCTTCTCTCCTAGAGGATTCATAATAAAATGGTGCTCTCTTTTCAAAATTTCACAACTGCACAGAAATCTTTTCAAAGACATCAAAAGAACAAATAAATCCACAGGTTTTCTTATAGCTGACTGATGGTGTGGAGGACTTTAAGCCCAGAATGAAGTGGGGAGCAACAGAAAGGAGAGTCAAGCTTTGAAAAAGCACATTTCCTAAGGCCTCAAAGAGTCTGTACGTGTAAAAATACTTCATTTTGTCTAGATTTCAGGTCTACATTTGTATGAAATTACGCTTACGGATACAAATGGAGACTTTTCTCTCTTTGTTATATGATTGTAACGATCGGTGACCATGGCTTGGTCTGTGGTATAGCTGTTTTGAGGAATCTGACCAAATTTACTACTTAATGGCATGTGAACCTAATTTGTTTTCAAAAATGTTTGTGGAGGTTATTTCTCATGAAGCCTTATTGCTGTTGTAAGCACAACATGCTTAGAATCAGAGTTATACAAGAGCTCCGCAACTTCCAACCACGACTGAATGTTGTTGAATAGTCAAGATACAATTAAAGCTCTTGATGCACATGCAAGTTGAGGATTTCTAAGGGATTTCAGTGTTATGTTTAGTCACAAAAAGTGATATATGAGGTCTAAATACAGAAAGCATAATGTACAGAATTTAAATCAAGATGATGGATTGCAGGAGTGGGGTGTGTAGTTTGCTGCAATAGCTACATGACACGCAACAAGCTATTAATGTTTACATCATGTAATGTTTGTACGACCAACTCCAACCAAACCATATTTTAAACAACCCCGACAGGCTTTAATATAGTAATAATATAGAAATGTCTTTTTTAAGAGTGAGTGTGTCTCCACATTATCATGAATAATTCATATTGATTCTTCTCTCACCAATGGATATTATTTATTGAGGACACTACTGTGAAAAGCACAGTTACAATAAATCATTTAATAATGCCGCACATGTCTTTGTCAAATGTAGATTCATAGTCTCATAGACCTCCACAAAATCCAGATCAATTCTTGAGAGTAAGGTACTGATGTTAGTATTCACGGTGGGGATAGGTAAATGCAATAGTTAACGTAAGACAGCAAAGACTGAAGTATTCTGAGTGCGTATTTTGGGAAATTGGAATGTGTTTGTAAATGATAACATTTGAGGGAAACAGGGGAGTCCAGTCCCCTTTATGGTTGTATTTAATGCTATACAGCTGATAGGCACAAACATTTATGTCATAGACAAATGAACAAAGCCAAAAGAACAAATCCCTTTAGGTAGTTAGGAAAGTGTTTTATTGAGTGTGACCTTTCGGATGAACTGCAGATAATGTATTGACTGGAAACAAAGTGTCAAAGAAGTAATAAATGGCACTTAGAAAAGATGAAAATGTGAATGTTATGGAGAGGATAAAAAAAGAGCACAAGAACAATGTGTAAAAAAAAATGGCTTCTCAAATGAAAGCAGCTTCAGGTGTTTTGTCACTTTTGGGGAGAGATGAAAGACATTTGTACAAATGCTGCCATTTTCTTTGGCAGTGGAAGTAGCACCACTTTTTTATTTATTTTGGGGTATGAACTGTTTTACTGGTTCATTTCATAAGGAGAAAACAGGTGTCATTGTCTCGCATGCTGTCATATTGATTAATTTCAGTGTATTTAGATTGTGTCAATTTTTTTTAAATGACTTTTATTTTATGAAATAAAGTTAGTAGCATTTCATCAAGAGGTACTTTTCATTTATATTTCATTATTTTTTAATTAAAATACTTTTTAAATGTAATAGCCCCCCCTGGGCTTCAGTTTGGCTTGTTATAGGAGTACATATACAAGAGTACATGCTTGTGTAAAACAATTAATAATAATAATAATCCTGAAGGGAAGTATATGGGGCAGGCGAGTCTGGTTTAATATACTTTCGGTAACACTTTACAATAAGGTTTCATTTGTTAACTAGTTAAATACATTAGTTAACATGAACTAACACTAACAAATGCTTTAGAAATATTTTTTAAGTCTTAGTTAATGTTAATTTCAACATTTACTAATACATTATTAAAATCAAAAGTTGTATCTGTTAATATTATTAAATGGACCTGAACTAACATGAACTAACAATGAACAGTTGTATTTTTATTAACTAATGTTAACACAGATTTATAAATACTGTAACAAATGTACTGCTCATTAGTTAATATTTGCTAACGTTAACTAATCGGTCCTCATTGTAAAGTGTTACCTATTGCATTGTCTACACAAAAAAATGTTATGTTGCCATAATTCTATATAGTACTGAAATACAGCTGATGTCTTGATATAGGGCACCACCTAGAGTATCTTTGTGGAACAAGTTCATTTTTTCAACCCTCATTCAAGAGAAATTCCAGAAGTTTTGTAAACTTAAACTTTAGAATACAGCATAACAGCCATAAATCGATTCAAAATGAAAAGTTACAATAAAATAAAAAATAATAAAAGTAAATCAATATTGGCTTCCCAGTTAATTATTTAATATTAGAGATCCCTCCCTTTATGCTTCTAATATTTAAAGAAAAAAAAGTCTTAGAAATTCTTAATATCTGTGAACAAAAAGAAAAGATGTTTATAAAATGTATACTCTATATACAAGACCACAAAGGTCAATATTCCTTTGTTTGCATCATGCCAGATTTTACATTGGACTTCAAATGGTGACCCAAGCCCAGTACCAAAATTGTGTATCATACAAAAGCAAACAGAATGTTCCAAAAACTCAGAAATTCGTTAATATAATCATTAAGAGTAGATTGATCAATAAGCAACATTGGCATACATTGGGCTGAATATATTGCATCCTCTGAATAAGTTGATAAGGTGTCTGCGATTCTATCAGAACATACGACATATTTGCGAGTCATGATGACCCAAAAGGCTCAGGACTGCCCTTAAAAAAGATGAATTACAAAATGAAAAGATCAAGCCACCTGGGCTGCTTCCCTCCTAGAAAAACAAAATCAGCCTGCTGTTGATTTAACAGAGGTCACATCACTTAAAGCGGGAGTGAGTACCCACGACCATATAGCTGTCCCGGGACAGCTCTCTCTTGACTGGGGACCTGCCGCTAGGCTTGCAGGTTTTGGTTCCAGGCCGGGCAATCATGGTCATCCTGCACGGGTCATGCTTTAATAAGTAAGTGCCAAAGGTCTCCCATCCACCACCAACACGCACCATGGCATGTTTATCATTCAACATCTGTAAAAGTGAGAAACAGGATTTGTTCAATAAAACCATTTCACTGATGTTTCTTCAACTATTGGCATTTTTAGCCCTGTACACTTTTTAAAAATAAAATCTGGAAATTGTCTTTCTGTTTAATGCTAGCATTTATATATCTTAACAATTATTGGCAATGACACACAATAAAAATATAATGCTCACAACCTATGGCCTACCTTGATTTTTTTTTTTTTTATTGGTTTCTTCACACATCACATATTACATCTGAAACATGTTACTCGCCAATACTGTCGTTGGCTAACATTTACACTATAACTTCTAAAAAACTTTATTAGGGGCAATGATGTCATGCTGTGGGACAGTAACTTTTTTGAAGCCTGTTAATTTATATAAATAATTTCCACAAAACAAATACTGAAATTATGTAATAATTAATATTTTGTGAATTTTAGTTTAAGATTGAACAAAAATCTACACATTAATGGCATTTAATGTGATCTTCACAAATAAAATCTGTTTATATCAACTTCTGACGAAAGTCAAGAAACACTTGTGTAGCTATATAAAACTGCAATTTCTGCTGTGTGTGTGTGTGTGTCTTTAAAATGATCTCCCTAATACCCCCTCCTCCTTCATAAAATATTCAAAGTCTACATCTAATATGCAACAGATCCGATGTAAGGCAAATGATTCCAGTCAGAAATGGGCGAGAGAGAGAGAGAGAGAGAGAGAGAGAGAGAGAGAGAGAGAGAGAGAGAGAGACTGTGCAGTTAAAATCTCATTAAGCCTAATGAAACACCACCTCTCACGGCACCAGCTGAGCACCATCGCAGGAAAAATCCACACACGGGCATTTCCGACATCACCTACGGCGCGTGGCGTGAAACTCACTCGCTGCCACGACAACCGCTCCCGAGCATCAACAAGACACACGAAATAGAAGGGTCATGTCTCCAGAGAAATGTGTCTCTGTCCCTTGAGGCACGACAGTCATCTATTTCCTCCTCCCCTCCACCTTATCAGTCTTGACCCTCTCATTACAAAGCTGTTAAGCTGTTGGTAATACAACCAGATTTATATGTTTTGCACCTCCCACCCCTCAAAACCCTTTTAGCTTGATGCATCCTAATAGAGGGATATAGCCTATTCACGCGCGCGCACGTTTGCCAAGCAGGGTAATTCCAATTACCATGCGGTTTGATCAGTCTCAGCTGTTCCCAAGCAGATTAAAATGTCAGGGTTGACAGACGAGGTGAGCGCGATGCAGAATTAACAAACACAGAAAGCCGCGAGGGAGGAGGGTGAGTCTGTTTAAGGAAACCCCGCGTCAGTTAATCCTAGGCTACAGGTAAATAAAAACAGTCGACGACAGTGCAGAACGAAAGTATTAGGCCCTACACATTAATTCAATGATGCAAACATGGAATGGAGTGGGACGAACAGTATGTTCCATTAGGCTACAAATAATTTAGGCTACGTGCTATTCTGAAAGATTGTGTGGTCAAACTCAAAGTCAAACTCCAACCTCGTTCCATATTATTCGCATTTACAACGCTCCTTTAGCCTCTCATCTCATTCTCTATACTGACAGCGAAATTGATTTTTAGTCTTTTTCGCTCGTCTTTTTTTCTCCACTGAAAAACGAATGGGAAAGAGACGAGAGCGACCGCGCTGTTGTTAATACACTGCACCACTAGATGGCAGATTGTAACTTTTATATCCTTGTTTGAACAGGACCTGATTGAGTACACATCCAGGATAGAGTTATAGCTAGTATGTGTTCTAAAAAGGGTCTGTATTATATTACACACATTTATTTTAGTGAAGTGCAGCTTGTAGCCAATAGTAGAAGAAATGGCTGAGATGGCAAACAGTAGTAACTCACTTAAAAAAAACAAAACAGATTAGCTGTAATTTACACACAGGAAAAGCTCTTTAAAGGACATCAAGCTATAGAGACAAAAACAAACCACCATGGCCTGGTCTGTTTTGCTATCTGCCTCTGTCCTCGACGCACCTGGATGAGATTCATATCTGACCTTTAATCTGCCTTTTGTGTAAAAAGAATGAATAATATGTCCTTAATTACTGAACAGATCACAAAGCAAGATAAACTTAGTGCAACATATACAGCAAAAATACACAAATGTACAAAAAGTGCTAAAAGGCTGAGAAGATGTGTTAGCCATCAAGGTGTCCTTGAAAGGAGAGTATTGCCAGATAAAGGTAAACAGTTTTCAACAGTCTGTGTTTAAATAAGATAAGATAGGCTTTATTGTTTATTGGCTTTATTTATAAATGGCATTATGCTTTCCAGTCAGATCTAAAGAGAGATGTATTCATGAACCCATTAACATCCCTGGTAATGACAGACATGGCACGAATCGTATTTCTTAATGATTCACCGATTCTTCACCCCTTCCGTTACACAGCTCATTGTGATGATCTAATGGATCTTCCTTCGCTTTCATTTTAGCCCAGGATGTCACACACACACACACACACACACACACACACACACACACACACACACACAAAAACATGTCCCACTCCCTTCCACAGAAAAGAAGGTTTAGAAATGATATTAAAAGCTCCCTTTCTCTTTGAGTGCTACAGTAAGCCTCTCTCTCTAATTGGATCTCTGACAGAAAGCAGCTGCTTTTCTTCCTCTGCCACACATACTGTTGCCCTGAAGGATTTGTCTGATTGAAAAATCATAAAAGGGAGTGGTGGAGCCAAGGCTTTAATTCTCTGAATACAATCACGCTACTAATCACTCGATCAGTAACCAACGTATAAATTAATTCTACTTTTATGGCAACTTTTGCAATCAAAAAAGTGCAGATCTATAGTCTAACAACAGTGCCTTCTAAGTAACTTGTCTCTTGTTGTTTCAAATGACCCCAGAGTGTCAATCATTGGTTGTTGAATAGTATCATTGGAGAAAATGGAAAAAAGATTTCTTTCAATTCTCCCCTCCAGTTGAGAGACTATACACAAGTTTTTGACTTGATGTTTAAAAGTAGATTTCAATGTTTGATTTGTGTTTCTAGGAAGAAAGTAAGATCTGTCATGAGTGACAACTCTCTGAGTATTTGGCATGGTGGTAATGGATATGATACTGTATGTTTGGTCTTGGCGCTCTGGCTGCTGGAGCTCTTATTGCAGCTGCTGCAGAGCAAGTACGGGACTTGCTACTGCCAATACATACACCGATACGGTGCTGTGAGCAAGTAAGACATATAGCTGCTGTATAATATAGAATACATGAATTACCCGTAGCAGATCCATACAGGTGGAGCTGGGGAAGGTGGAGGGATTCTGAAAGCGCGCTGCAAATGCTACAGCAAATTCTGACCAAGTATTTGAAGGTTGAGCAGCAGCTCATTGGCTACTTATACAGCGGGAACCAATCAGCTGTGCCCTATAGAGAATGATGTGATTGCAAGCAGAATCAGATTGAATTAAGGAGCTATTAGCCAGCGCCGTCCAGAGTTTTATGACAGAACTTTCTATTGCTAGATACATTTCAAAATGACAAAGCAAAGGAAGTTCTCATTAACATTCACAAACAGCTTGATGTATTGATGGCTATTAATTTGACAGTGTTACATACAGTAAGTGTATTCCAATATGTTTAATTAAGCATGTAATGAGTTTGTATATGACCCCAAATTAACAAAGTAACAATTCTGTTAAGAATCCAACTGTTCCCTGACAGGTTTTAGATGCATTATCTCTTTTAAAGGCTCAAAATACCATATACCATATACTCAATACCATACGTGACCTTTTAGGCATTTTGAGTTTTAATATAATCTAAATTCTGTGTATTTTCAGTTTGACTGAACATTTTATTTATATTTGTGTTCTTTTCTGGTATGAAACAACTTTCCAGCCCTGATCCTAGATATTTGTTAGTCTGAACCTCCTTTTTCCCTATTCAAAGGTGTGAACCTTTTCTTCATGTTGCCAGGCAACACCAGCTCCCATGAGGCTTTGCCTTGACTGAGTACTGTGTTCTTTCAGGTTCAAAACTAATATTTGTGCTTCTAAAGAAACAGTGAAAGCACAGCAAAGCTTGTTGACATGTCGATGCTTATAACATAATGAGACATGAGTTTTCATATCGCTACATATGCTTCCACAGAAATAAATGGAAACCTGCAATAATAAAATATAGAGTAACAATTGTGGTGGAAAGAGCAGTACATGGTACATACCCTGACATAGAGAACTTTGTCTCCAACACGATAATGGCCTTTAGGCTGCTTCTCAATGCAGAATTTGACTGGGCATTTGCATGGTGGAGCCTCTGATATCTCCCTCACCTGAAACAAAGCAACAAAGAAAACATGCTTTCGATAATGTCTCAGGAAGTCTCAGGATTGGGAAACCACATAGCCTACAGTATATGACCCTGAAAGTACTCACAATCTCATCCAGCAAGTTACCGCTGCTCTTTTTCCCATTAGTCTTTGCAAGGCCGTTTGTCGGAGAGGGTGGCTTTGATTTGACCTGTGATGGTGTAGTTGGTGAAATTTGCTGAGGTTCTGACTGGGTGTTTGAGTCAGAGAAGATGGACGTGGACTCTGGGGGAGGGGTAGGGGCTAGAGGAGGAGAAGAAGGAGAGATGGATGAGGGGGTTGAGATTGCAGGGGGCTCTGGATCAGGAGGGAAAAAAACAGGTGGGGTGGAGGGAGACGGCAGAGGTGAGGCAAAGAACATGGATGGTGACAGAGACTCATCTTCCTCTTTCTCAATCTCTCTCTCAAGCTTGACCAACGCAGGCGGCTCAACGCCATACCTGAGAGAGAACGTTTATTCAGCTGAGACAGAGATGAAAATATGATGATGGCATGTGATAGTAAATGACTGTAAAGGATCAAAGGAGCTCACCTTGAAGCAATTCTGCCAAGTTGCATGAGGCACAAGCACACATCCCTCGGATTTCTCTGAAGAACTGGTAAAACATACATTATCATATGCACACAGCAAAATCCTCTGATACATATGATATTAGCATGTTTAAAACAAACATATACTTTACCCTGGGTGTAACAATGGACAATATCGAGCTTTGATAGTCACATACAAAGATTCTCGAAGTGAAATGATATTTGATGAGTCTATTCAGCTAAATAACATTATCATATCCCTGCAAAGAGAATGACGATGACTGAAAGAAGCCTCAGTTTTGAATCTAGAATCTCACTGAGAACAATCTTTTGTTTACTCAGTATTTTTGAGTAAGAAAAAGATATTAAAGATTTAAAAAATATCTTTACACCCTTAAAACAAGAGAAATGTATTTGAGTAGCATATTATATAAAATCTAAAATAATAATAATGAGGTTTAAGAAAACAAAAATAAAATATATTTTCCAATTAAACTTTAATAAAAACACTTTTATTAGTTTTAAAAATAATTATTATTTGTAAATGTATTATAAATTATTATTTCTTACCCCATTGGCAAATAATTTTCTCTTCATCTCACTAAATTTGAGTTTGATTTCTCTGAAAAAAAGCCTTTATATCTTGTCATTTTGTTTCAAGAAAATGTATCTTGCTTTAAAGATGTTTCGATATTTTTCCTGGAAAATAAGACAAAAATACTGAGTAAAAATACTTTGTCATGTCTTAATGAGACAATAGCCATACTAAACACTGAAGAGCATTTTCATCCTCTAAGTAAGTAAGTCATTAAAAGATGTTTGCATGAGCTTCCCAACCCATTTTTGAGCATTTGCCATGCAGACACAAAACAAACTTTGTAGTGTTTGCAGTGACATTAGTGTTATCTTTGTTGTACAGTGGAAAAAGTTGAAACAATAACTAGATGCTAATTTTGTGGTAAAAGGGTGTTGAAACTTGTATCAATAAGAACGAAATTAGAAATATGTCTCCCTTAAATTCTGACAAGGTTTGAATGTGTGAATCCTTATGAAAACAAAGTAACACTAGCTAAATCCAAAATAGCCTCGTTTTTACAACTATGATAAATGTCGGCTAGATTTACAGTCCTAATAATTGGATATCAATATACACTAATTTGAGGTTTAAAATAAACAATGTTATTTTTCTGAATTTGGAAAATGCACATTAATTTTAGTTTTAAACAGTGAAATGCATTTAAACAGACAGGCATGTGCACATACAAAAGTCAACTACGGGACTCTTTGAAAAGCACAGACAAAGTTAGATCGACACACTAGTTCAACTTCTGTCACTGCAAATGTCCCTCAGGCTTCTCTTGTAATATGACCTATAAACCTGTAAAACAACCAGAGCTAAAAGACTGAGAAAAGGGTTTTGTTGTGTTTATAGCAGTTATTGAACACTAGCTCATGCTGCATTATTTTATCTATCCTCTCAAAACCTTTCAATGTGCACTCTTTTTCATTTTCACAATTATTGTATTATATTCTCTATCTATCTTTGACCCTATTTCTCATTCCCCTTTTCCCCCCTGACATACTGTCCTTTCATTTCTATTTCTTTCTCTTTCTCTCCATTATTCATCACACAGTGATGGACAGCAGGGGCCAAGGGTGTGACACTGTGAACAGTAGAGTGACACAGATATTGATACTGCTTGGCTATTCAGCAGTTCTTTAGGGCCACAGCCCCACAGAACGACAGCCTGCATAGACACAGAGATAGAGGAATTGAGGCCTGTTCTAACTGGACATCTCACTTAAAGGGTTAGTCCAACCAAAATGAATTCAAAAAATAAATAAATGCCATTCCGAAGGATGCAACAGTTGCATTACTTGGTATTATGCCAGCTTGTGTGCAAGGACGTGTTAATCATATCTCTTAAATGTTCTGTTCACAGCAGCCTTAAAATGCATCACAATTAAGTGGATGCAAGTAGAGCCTCCCTGTTACAACGTCTGGGTTAAAAAAGTACGGGAACTGTATCAAATGGAAAAGATAACATACTCATTACGACTTCAGAAATCTGTTTTTAGTCTACGATGGAGTCCAGCAGAAGTCTTATTCATGTAAAGGGCCAACAAGTTAGGGTTCTGGTTTATGGGTCCCTACTCTACCACCAAAAGTGAATTTTGTTTTTTTTTGTTTTTGTGTGTGTATGGTGATGCTGAAACCACATGGAAATGCAAAATGTAATATTGAAATATATTATTTTTTCTTTTCAAGATTGTACACTAGTAACATATTTGATAATTATTGCTGATGCATATAACTGCTCTGTCAAGAATTAATAAAAATGTAAGTAAAAAAAAAATAATAATCTTATAAAAAGTCTTGCAGGTTTTGAACGAATGAGGGTGAGTAAATGATGACAGAATAAAAAATTTTGGGTGAATTAACCCTTTAATGATCTCATAAGTGTAAAAGTGGACAAGGACATCACAGATCTTTCTGTGCTGAAAATGTGTCCATAGTTCTCAGGATTGTTGGTGAATAGTCTCAGAAGTACAAGCACACTGCCACTTGTATTGAAACCAAAGAACCTAGTCAGCTTAAAGGTGGGATCAGTAGTTTTTGAAATATGCTGTTTGGATTTTAGTTGGTTTTATTTGGATTTTTTGTGCTTCCTCGTCATTCGTTCATCATCTGCGCTTTATTTTTCGTGAAGCATTATTCTGTTGCGCAGACATCCACTTCTGTAAACAGACATCCACTCTTGGATTGCGTGCGTAACGGAGGCCAGTTAGTCAGAGTCGCGCTGACGACTGCTAGTGAATTTGGTGTTTGGCGTCATCGTTTAGTGCACTCGACTCGCTTGCAAGGGGATCGAGACCAACTCAAAACAAGGCTGTTAGGATTTTGGAGGCGGAGCAATGAAGAAGGGGTGTGTTTGTCAAATTTCCAATGTCAACATTGGCCAACAGCATATTTCAAAAACGACTTACCCCACCTTTAAGTAGAAAAGTATTCAGAAAGTATTCACAAGCTAATATCTTAAACATAAACAAACAAACAAAAAACCTATCCTTGATAGGATAAGAGAAATCTGCTGCTGCTTTGAAATACTCACCAAGATCTTCAGACTCAAACAGATGTGATGGCTCCACCCCAATTTTACGGCACCAGAACAGAAAGTTAGCTGTATTGTCCCGAGCAAAGAACGATCCAGAGGCTGCATCAGGCCACCAGCGAACCACGCGCCGAATAAAGGGCTAAGAACACAACAAAAACCAACCGAATTGTAACTCTGGTTAGCTTATTGTGTGCTCATTTTAGGACACATCTTCAGATTAAGTTTAGGATCAAACTACCCATTATATGAGCACCTTGCCAATGCTGGCCATAATCATTTTCTCCTGTAGCGCTTCTGCAAGCTGACACAAGACGACACCAGTGTCTAGTCTGTCCATGAAGTTATCCACTGTTATATCCAAACCTGTACAGGAAGCATTCCAAGAGACAAATGAACATTAGGAGAGAGATAAAGAATGATCAATAGGCTTATAGTAATAAAGAGTGAGGTTATAAAAGCACTGATTAAATTGTAGTGAATGAACTGGTAGCTGTGACTAAATGCATAGTGACACTTAGTACAAGGGGAACCGTCAGGGCCCTCTAGGCCCTCAGAGCGGGCCTAAACTATTGTAAAAATAATATTTACAAACTTTTAAATAACGTTTAAAAAGTAAAAAACCTTTTTAATAAAAAGTCATCCGTTCTAAAGTTATTTTAGGAATTTATAACTTGACAATAAACATCTAAATCTTTTTGAGGAAATAAACCCTTCAAATCTGCTTTCAGCTCTGTGATTGGTGGTCCAGCTGTAAAATTACAGACCGATTTCAAATGACAGGAAAAATGCCCAATCATATCTTTCTTCTAAATGGGTGGCAATTGCTATGATCAACTTTATGACGCATATGGCTCGCTGTGAGGAAATCGATCGAAAAAAAAAAAAAACGCTGATAAAATCATTATTCACTATGGAAACCGCACGAAAGAATACTGATTAGGAGATCGTTGCTAATTTATCATCCACTCCGTTTTCAAGGTTAACTTTTAAAGAAAAGCTGGAGTCAGTGGCAGAGGAAGACCAACACCAGAGCTTAATTTTGTGCAGAAAGCCAAAGCTTTATTTAAACCATTTCGATCCCAGCAATTATAAGCGATAAAACTGAAAGACAGAATCAGTCAAGAAGGTAAAGCTTTACTGCTGGAATTGTTTGCTGTTTGGGTAAGTTATTTGAATTCTAATAGGTTACATGACTGATTATATTCTGGCCGCCACTGCAACTGCCAATGTTTTATGTCAAGCTTTAGGGGCCGTTTACATGACACCGTTTTCAACTAAAAACTGAAGACTTTTTATGCAATAACGGCATTTTGGTGGCCTGAAAACGCAAACCTTTGAAAACGGTCTCCATGTAAACATCAAAAACATCAATCTCTGAAAACGATGACGTCATGCACATGCGTATTATGTGTTCAATCTATAGTGTTTCATCGCCATCTAATGGCCTGGCAGCAGAATACAGCATTTTTAGTCGTTTTTGCAGATCCGTGTAAATGGGGATCGTTTTGACAATGGTGTCGTCTGTACTCGGAAAATTTAAGAAAAAACTTCTCCGTTTTAAGCATATCTTTGTCGTGTAAATGTACCCTTAGTTGAGAAAACAGTTATTTTGCAGAATTACCGGTCAGTCTGTAAATTTACTGACTTAGCGACCATGAACATTTGCTGTAGCTAATTCTGCATAATAGTTAAATTCTTCTCAAATCATAAGTTTAATACGGTCTGTTACATACATTTAATCGGCTGCTGTGCCAGTCTAATGATATGATTAATTATCAACATATGAGGAAATGTGCTTTGGTCTGAGCGCTGTCATGATGCGTCGGCTTCCATTAAATTTTGTTGGTTTTGTGGCCAATTGTCACCATATTCCGCTGAAATGACAGTGATGATGATGCAGTACTACTTTGTAATAATGATTTGCAATTTATTACTTTTTGTTTAATTTTGGTGATAACTCTCACGCTCACTCTGTTGTTTGCTTGTGGCATTTCTTGTCAAAGGTAACATGCTATATTTTAGAAGAGGACACAATAAGTGTCCTCCATCTTTTATTGTCCTTCATCTTTTATTTATCAGTTTTCAGTACCTTAGGCAACTCGAAGACGCCCCAAAAATCCTCTAAGTGTACTTGCTCTGAGATTCTCACGGCTGTGCAGACACATTCCTGAGGTTTGGTTGTTAAGTACATACAGATTCAGACACAGCAGTGGTACCGGAGCTCAACCATCACGGTGAAGGGGGAGTGGGCGGCCTGGGGGGCCTGGGGAGGGGGAATACAGGAAGTGACGGCGGAGGGAAACCACAACAAAAACAGAAATCCTGATGTACAGAATGACTGGGGATGATCATTAGCTCAGAGTGAGAGAGAAGTGTGTAAGGAAACAAAGAGGTCTCCTGCTGTCCGTCAACCACAGAGCCATAATGCTTGCCCTGAGATCAACAGGAACAGGAAGAGTTGAGGGAGAGAAGTGTGTGTTAATCAGAGAAATCCACCATCAGCTTCTTTGGTGAAAACAACAACTCTGATGTAGTCTCGCTTCTAATCTCATTTCTCAGGTGGTTGTGTTTTGACTTCTATTTAAGTACCGCCAGCCTGTTGGCTAAAGGGTTTTGTGTGTTCTTTACATGTTGTGTTTTGTTTTTATGAAGCCTCTTCAGCCCGCTTAGGAGGTTCTGACAACAAAGGTCAAGACACGCAGGGACTCGTATAAGACGCTCATATCCTGGTCTGTTTGAGAAAGGCAATTCCTATTTTAAGGTCCCATCAGGGCATGTCCCATTTATCCAAGATGTAGAGGAATTTAAGGAATTCTATTTAAAATGGCTGTCTGTAAACACCATGATATTCCTGATCTGATGGGCAGATACAGAATAATCCATATCTGTTGGCTTGTGCAGGATTTAATCGAGATTTTATCCGACTGTGTAAATAAGGTTTTATCCTTTGAACTGACACCCAGCAATGGGAATGGGAGAAAGGGTAACCTTGAATCTCTGTTAGTCAGAAGATTTTACTCAAATTAGAAAAACTAACTTCAATTACTGATACTGACACTGCAATAAAGCTGAAATGCAAAGCATGTACAGAAAATTGCATTTGGGAAACACAAGGTACAGTGCCATCTTCTCCTGGAGTTGTGACTGATAATAAAACAAGTGGGCCTATTGGTGACCAGGGATGGCTATAATTTTACATTTACAACTTTCCTTGAAGCACTTGAGATCTAGTTAGAAGTTTCCATGTGTTGAACTGCCAACAGCAATTTATGGTTGTTGTAAAAGACTCAATGTTGCCCTAAAGATTAAGCCCAGCCAGTGTATTTTTGAGAAATGTCTCAGTGTTTTTTTCTGCATACACTGGAAGTCAATGGTGACCAAATCAGTTTGGTTACAAGCACTCTTCAAAATATATTTTTTATTTTTTTAGTGATCCACAGAAGAAATAAAGTCATATAGTTTTAATATGACATGAGGGTGAGTAAATGATGACAGAATTTTCATGTCTGGATGAACTATCTCTTAAAGGTTATCAGTTCGCAAATCAGAAATCGCTAATTCTTATGCAAATATGAATACACTTATATTTTCTTACCAAGGATCCTGTTTAGCCAGATGGCCAGATCTTCTTTCATGGGCAGGAGACTGGACTCATGCCTGCATGCCAACCACTCGTTGTACAGGTGGAGACAGGAGAGGTCAGGTCCTGGTTCCCGCCTGGGACTTAAGGGACAATTCATACTGACTCAAGTAGTGGACTGCAGGATAGAGAAGGAAAGAAAAGAGTTAGTGAATGTTCAATGTTCATAACAAATCTATTAAACTTCCAAAAAAAATTATCTATGTTTTTTGATAAAAATTAATGCATCCTTGGTGAAGTAATGTGTTAATTAAAATCAAAGTAGTCCCCAAAAATGTTGACGGTAGTGTATGATTTAAAACAAATCATACACTATTAATTGGATCAAAAATCCAGCACCTCTTTAAATAATCTAGCATACATACCTTCTGCAGCAATGGTCAGACTGAATGGTCCTGAATGGACTATTAAATGTGCTATACATATGAATTATAGCAGAACATCTGTTCTCTCAATGCTTCTGTATATGGGCCACTGTCTGAATTTACCTCAACCACCACTGGATTTACACTGTACCTAATGATGCACATCTACCTCATTTCAACTGTTCTTTAAAACTGACCGAAGCAATGAAAGGGAAATATTAACATTGCAAACAGGCAAACAGTAATAATAAATAGTGATGGGAATCAGTGTAATACTGTTTCAAAGACAGCTGTTTCCATGTCTGACTGCCGCCAGGTATTTCACAATTTATCAATTGTAGGTACAGAATTTGAATGATGGAATTAAGATTTGTCATGCTAGACTGGATGGAGAAAAGGGCAAACACAAACAGACAAATACCAGCTCAGACAAACTCTCACCCAGGGGAGGATTTAATGTTCAAGTCTTCATCAATCCTTAGCAACTGAAGAATGCTCTGTCCTGTAATTTCCCCCCTACTCAGGCAACTATTCATCAGAGGGGCCTTTCACGTGTAGAAACATGCCCCTGTTTCCTATAACTGCCACAGTCTTTGTAAGGCAGAGGAAGGAGTGTAGACACCTGCAGGGCAGATGTGTGCAATTGAAACAGGCGCAGAGAGAAATAGTGGTAAATGTAAGTCCACCCCAACCCCCATTTATTTTATTATGACCTGAAGATCTTGAGTGAGATGGTGAGGAAGAGGAGATTAAGACACATATACTCTGACACAATTAGATGTTGTCCTCCACAGCATAAAGTGAGGGGTGATGAGATGGAATGTTAAGAGTGGTTTCATGAGAGCAGGGAGAAATCAGAGGCAAAGAAGAAAGTCTATCTCCCAGAAGTGATCAAGCTTAAAGTTTTTTGTATTAATGTTTTTGGTGATACAACAGAAGATGGTGAGACATTGAAACCACATACATGAGTGAAAAGAGGATACAAAGATGACCAGGACTATGACAAGCTGATATATCCAGGTAGACGGAGTACACAAATCCTGTAGTTTAGTTAATCTACAGATATCCTGAGAATATATATTACTTATCTGCATGAAAGTGCCAAAAGAAACATTGGGGTTTTTTTGTGTGGATATTTGACATACTTCATCTACTGACAGGCTCAATAGCTTTGCCATACAGGTGGGCCTGAACATGAACCCATCAAAGGCCAAAGTTATATGCATTTATTCAATCCCTAATGCAAAAATCACTGTCAATAATGAACCACTGGAATATGTCAACAACTTTACATACCTAGGAAGCCTCATCAGAAAGAATAATGCAGCACAAAAAGACATGCAAGCAAGGCCCGGAAAAGCTAGAGATTCATTCGCCAGACTAAAGATGGTCTGGAAATCTAGTCCATACAGCACCACCACAAAGTCCTGCTGTATGGCTCAGAATGCTGGTGAGTTACAGAGGGTGACATGAACAAGATCAGCACATTTCACAATGGATGCCTCAGGAGGATATGTTGTATATACCTGGACTATGAAAATCATCAAAAAAGAACTGTACAGGAGGACAAAAATTCAAAGTGTGGTCCCTGAGATCAAGCGTCGCCAAAGCCGATGGCTTGGAACTGTTCTCAGAATGGACCAGGATCGAATCGCAAAGACTGCCATGATGAGGACACCAGATCCAGACTTGGATCCAGATCTGGATCACAAATCCTCTCCTTTGGCCTCATGGCATAGTAAAGTGTCCATTAAATGCGCACTTTAGAATCTCGCCGGAAGTAGGTCATCCGGGTACCTTTTTGCTTGCTGTTTTATGAATACTGTGAATTCAGACATATTCTTTTAACGTACTGTTTGTACGATGCAGAAATGTACAGCTGTAATTGACATGCTCTGGCGGAATGGATGATTAAAGAAAAGCAAGAACTGAAGATGGCTTAAACTCCAGGGCCTCGTGTGTCAGTGATGAAGGCTGAGCCTCTTTGACCGATGGAGCATGGGAAGCCCACACAACAGGATTACAGCACACAGGTGCCACATTCACACTTACACTGCAACCTGACCATACTCAGACAGGAGGAGAGGAAGAGGTCTTCATCCAAACCCACAGACAAAAAGAGGCTTGTTCACACACACACACACACACACACACTTACGCTCCAGTTCACCACTCACAGATAGGTGTGAACATTCATTGATACACGACTGACACAAGGCAACACATGAGATACAGAGGATCAACTGCACTCGTCCAATGATATTTCCGTGCAAGCTCCTCATCAAACAGAGAAATCGGTCTTATTTTACAGGCTGTAATTGTGTCATCCACTCATGTTCTGGTTAATAACTTAATGAATGCTGAAAGCTCTCGTCTGGGAATACAAGCTAAAACAGATACAAAATATTATTTTTTAACTGCCATACCAATCTAAGTGTCAGGTTCAGGGTACATCCAACACAATAAATCACATTTCTGCTGGCCTGGTAGTCTGGCTTCTCTTGCCTCTGTTAAATTACAGCCATGAGTTACTGTAGAGAAAGGGCTTGACATTTATCATACCTAATACTGGGTTGACGGGCAAAATGTAGAGTACTTGTTCTATCAAGGAGTTTGAGTGTAAAGAAAAGATCTCTGCTTCAAAGCATGACAGGGCAACACCCACGGCAACTAATTTACTTCTGGAGTAAATCCATGTATGAAACCAACACAGACTCTGTGTTTATTTTAATGGCATGTAAAGCTGAACAATATCAGTGAGAATGTTAGCACACTCAACATATTTTTCTACTACAAAGGTCTATATTTCAATGAAACTTGAGAAACAGCCATTAGCAAAAGTGACATTGCTTATAGTGAGTGGATCACAACTACAAACAGTGTAAGTAAAACTTGCAATTCATTCAAGCCATTGGGAATGCGGGGTAAAATGATTTGGAGTGAAAGACGAGCACCCTCTGTATTTAGCAAACTGTGTACAATTTTTGTTAGGTGATCAAATATTTAGGAAGGATATAGCTCTCTGTGAATGTGATGGACACGTTAATAGTTTTTTTGTGCGTTAACTGTTATCTAGTTTCTGAAAATCTGCCAAAATATGTGAACATATTAGATTAATATTAAACGTTTTTCTTTTTTTAATCATTTCTTTTATAATTATGTTCAGATTTGTCTTACCCCATATGTCTCACCTTACATCATGGTAAAGGTCAACATATCTGAACCAGAGGGAAAGTTTGGCAAATGCATAGAGTATTGCAAATGCAAACAGTTCACCCAAAAAATTTATATGTATTCATGAATTAAAATGTGTGCTCATCATATTCACCCTTTCATGTCTTTCTTTCTTCCATTGAACCCATAAGCATTTTTTTACAACAGACTACGGATCTTTTACGGATGTAATGAAGGTGAATGGGGAACACTGCCGTGCATGAAGCAAGATTTTCAAGGGAAGACTTTCAAGGAATGACTACACAAAACTTCAAAATTGTGTAGAATAGAATATAGATATACTTGGAATATAATGCAGCATGGACTTCATTTATGGTGAGTTTTGGCCATGGTCACCTTTCACTTGAATAGTAGTATGGTAGAGAGCAGCACAAACATTCTTCAAAACTTCTCTTTTGTTCCACGGAAGAAAGAAAGTCAAACATGTTTGGAATGACATGATGAGGGCAAATAAATTATTACATTTCATTTTTGGGTGAACTATCTATAGTTAAGCAAATATTGTCGTCTCCTTCCCCATTCTTGCCTAGTTTAAGTCCAGATTACTGGGCAGTACTGTGATAGTAAAACACTTATTAGGCACCAGAAGTATAAGAGATCTGGGCCAGGTTAAGCTCTTCAACAAACATCTTCTCACATGCTTAGAAAATACTATTGAACTTTCTATAAGTGCAGAGTTAAGATTTGTTATACAGTTGAAAATGTGGCCCTATAATGTATGGCAATAATTTGTTGGGGTGCATAAAACATAGGCTACAATATTCTATTGCTGTATAATTTTACATCATACATCAAGTAGGACTTGTCATGATACTAATACTTAACTTCATGATGAAGACTATTTCAGTAGCTCCTTTATACATTTATTTACATATTTGTAGGATATATCTGACCTCATCAAAAGAGTTGTACGATAAATATCTGGCCTCAGATCGGAGAAAAGCACTCCATTACATCACACTACTTATAGGCTAATGACCGCTAGTGAAGTTACCTTAAAATATAGGCTAAGAAACGATTAATTTGTTAACTTATGTAAATAAACGGATGTATAATTTTAGTATAACAAATTGAAATTCTGTTTTATGTTATCGTGTTATAGGTGTATCTTAAGACAAAAAAGCATGAAACGGTGCCTACCTCTGTGTCCTCAGCAGATCAGCCAACAATGTCACTGTCAAAACTTTCACTCTCTCCATACACACTCTCGGTGTCAAGTTGCATTTACACACTGGCAGTGCAAATTCACGAAGTATCACTGACGTGTTTAACAGCACGCCTGTGATCATTCATAATTGTGTAGCCAGATATTACACAAACAGTAGCTCCCACAAAACAATTGTTTTGGGCAGAAAGGTTTTTTTCTTTTTCTTTTTTTTTCTTACAGAGACAAAACATAAAGAACGAATATTCTATATTAATTTGCATTTAGTGCCATCTAAACTTAAATGTCTATGTTTCGCCAACAAATAGGCTAACGTAAACCGTAGGTTCCGTACATTTCAAGTTTGTTTGCGGTTCAAGATTATAAAAACAGCGTTTAGGAGCAGTTACGTCTCTCCGAATTCTTTGGGGATAATAATGTAAGCTACTGTAGTTTTACAAACATCTTCAGTTGATTTTCTTCATTATTATCTAAAAAATGGAGCGTAGGCTAATCTACATAATTTTCGTGGTTTACAGAACTACAGGGAACAGGATGTATTTTTAGAGGAAATATAGCCTATACTTTTCAGTGGAATTATTTTGCATATGGGCTCATTTCTACAATAGACTGACCCATCTCCATTTCTGTCCGATAAACTTCCTCTATTGTTTGTTTACCCACGTGTGATTTATATTCGCATTTATAAGTCAGTTTGTTCACTAACGTCAAACGGGTTAATTAGTTTTACCTTTCACCAGTAGAAAATTCCACTTCCATTCCATTTCGTTCAGATAGCAAACCATCTCCTGGGGTGTATTCCAGAAAGCAAGGTTATACTGTCAAATATACCCCGTAGCCTACTCTCGGTTGATTAAACCAATATGCTTGTATCCAAAACCACGAGCACTCATTTAGTACTTGCGTTACCAGCAGATGGCGTTACTAGCTACTCACCTATCATCTACAATATTTGCTGTAAAATGTTAATTAGATGTAGGCTATTCAATTCACATGTATCGCTTTTCACAATATCGTTTCGAAGCAGCTTTACAGAAAATGCATGTGTCTACATTACAATTTAGATCTGTTATCAGAGGTGTGACTGTGTCCAATGTCCATATTTCAGAAATGTACGATAATGTTATGGAGGATGAGTTTGCATCAGTTCTGTTCTCTTAATCGATTAAATGCAGAGAGCGCTTGTTTTTTGCAGGTCTAAGCAGATTTTAAATAATGTTTAATTTGAAATGTCTGTTGTGAAAATGCTGATATTGCGAATTTGCGAGGCCTATTAGTTTTAAAGGTCCATAAATTCCGAATTAATTTCTGTGTTGATGTTATGAAATTAAACCATTAATTTATAGCTAATCCATTAGGACCCAGGTTTTAAAAGGTGTGTTTTAGACCTGAAAGGGCGTGTCAAAGATGTCTGTTTTCCGCCCACTCTGTAGTTAATGGCGGGTAATAGATAAATGTGTGTTCTCCCTAGTTAGAAAGCCGGTGTTACACGACAGGGATCACTGCGCAGGACCGTGACAGATGGTGGGATTGTGCGTTTCCTGGACAACCAAGGAACGCGTCTGGTGTTTGGATAGACACGCGGGAACCCAGCGAACACCACCAGACACGTGCCTGTCCAAATTGGTCCCTGGGGTGTGTGGGGCCCGTTCAGCATCAGATGGGCCCATCGCTAATTGGTGTTCTTTCTTTGTCCCACAGCATTAGTCTTTCTGCTCGATATAGATTTATGACTTGTCATGCTCTCAACTGAACTATATCTAAATATGAATAAATTCCATAATGCAGTCATTTACTCCATTTGTGCCTTAGAGAACAAAAACTACCTTAAAAACAAGGATGAAAAAATAAGGAAGAGAGGAAAATAGCTAATTACACATCACACAGACAGTCGCGCAGGTAAGTGCATGTCTTAATTTACTCAAAAAGGCACCGATTTAATTATAGTATTGCTTCCATGCAGTCACTGTTCATAAAGTGTCAACTCAACATCCGGGTCAATGGCCTCAGGGTGAGACTGCAGTAATTACTGTATTGCAGCTGTCAGATTGTAGGCTACACTGCTGCAGAGGACGTGAAGTTAATAGAAAGAATGACTGCTGTAAAATGTTCTATTAGTTCAATTATTTGGTTCACATCATATCTTGAAACTGTGTAGTTTACAGTTTGTTCCACATATTTGCCACTTGAGTTTTTGTTTCGCGTGTAGTAGGCCGAGGCCTATGCTATGCTTATGCATGAAATTTTATAGGATATACCTAAAGTATTTTTTGTTGGATTTTCCTGGCTTAGGGCATATTCTGAAATAGATTCTGAAATAAATACAGGAGACGTAGGGCTATATCGAGCAGTTGTAGCCTACAGAAGAGAAGCCTCACGTGATTTATTCATTAAGTCGTCACTAGGTGGTACTGCAGTATTCCTGTGGCTGTGGGTTTCAAGATCATTGAGAGGCGAATCTATATCGGAGCCTATCACTAAATCAGATTTATGTTTCAGTAGCGTGAATGGTAATACTAATGATATCTGATCTATTTTTTTTTTAGTTTGTGCTAGATGGATCTGCATTGGAAACCACTAGCCAGAAACACGGAAACATATTCTTATGATCCCTCGACTCTCTCTCTCTCTCTCTCTCTCTCTCTCTCTCTCTCTCTCTCTCTCTCTCTCTGTATGTGTACACTAATAAGATTACTTGTGAGCGAGTATGATATCAAGTGTAGCTGCTGTAATGTAATCATCACATGATGGAGAACTATCTATTAGTGCGTTATCAGCTTTCACTCATCCACATCATCAAGTCTGTAACAATGTCCAAACGCTGGAGCTGGTCAATGTTTTAATATAACAAACACTCAAGCTAAACTAAACAAATGCTTGCATTTTATAATTATTAATTCGAACAGAATGTTCTCTCTGCCTACTTTCTTTCTCTCTTTTTATAGTCGCCTTGCGTTTGTGTTCTTGCACATTTTCAATAATTCATTGATTTTCTCCTATTTTACAAAATATTCCATGACAACCACATTCCTTCTTTACTACTCTAAGCATCTCTGTCACTATGGCAACCTTCTCTCCTCTCTAAAGATTCAGAGAGAAAAGAATGAGATGGAGAGACCCAAGGCCAGATGGATGTTCTGTTTGGAAATAGCATACAGCATCTCAATGACAAATGGAAATTCTCTCTCCGTCTCTTTCATATTCACACTTTTTCAGTTCTATCTATCTATCTATCTATCTATCTATCTATCTATCTATCTATCTATCTATCTATCTATCTATCTATCTATCTATCTATCTATCTATCTATCTATCTATCTATCTATCTCTCTCTCTCTCTCTCTCTCTCTCTCTCTCAATCTCTCACTCTATCTATCTATGCGGGTTTTTGGAATAGATGTTAGTGTTGTACGATATAGTCATGCTCGGTGTTGCTGCAGCCATTCCGTGGTGTTGATGGGACCAGATTTAGGAAGAGAGAGCATATGGAATTTCATTGGTTCAGGTAGAGTTGGTGGGTGGGGCTAGAATCCCCCAGTAGTGCGTCACAATGTGCGTCAAAATCTCACATTTCAGAATAGTAACCTTGAGGGAGGGGGTAAATGGAGGATCTGTTTCTCTCCTGCATGAATTTGATATAACTCTACTCAAAGTTTAACATACAAACCCACGCGCACACACATCCATACTCAAACTGTCAGTATTGTAGCAGCTGTATACTTCTCTTCCAGTCCATGCAAGCAAGTGTGTGAGTTCTACAGCTCTCTGTCTGACCTTGATTTGTTCTTTGAATCTGCAGGGGACTGCTACATTTCTTGGGTGCTGTAGCTGAGGAAACTGGTGTAAGTGTCTCCAGGTTCAGGATGACTCATCACATGGACATACAGAGACATTATTCTTTTTTTTTTAAACATTCAAATACATGATCTTGTTCATTCAAACCTTTTATGTCTTCTTAAATGGACTTAAAGGATGTTAAAATAATTCCAACAATCAACTGAATACTTTGTATCGGTTTCAGAAGTGTGCACACAAAGACATAAACATGCACCTGCATATACAGGTAGACCTGCATAGACACATCCTGTCTGTCAGTCTAAGTCTCAATAGTATGTACAGGCCTGTGTGTTGTGTTAAAAAATGAATCAGTGGAACATGGGCAGCTACTGATCAGTTAAGCAGCTCTTCTTCTCATCTCTCTTCCAGTCTTTCTGCATCACTCATTCTGTCTCATAGCCTTACCTCTTCTGCTGTTCTGCCCACTTGAGTGACAGTTAGCTGGTTCATCCAGACTGCTGTATACTGAAATAATTGGCTAGAAAGCGCTGTTTAGACCAAAGGAATGAGTGACAGACAGTATGACAGAGTGCGGTGAATATTTGTGCATACAATATTGGAATGGAAAGATGATTATGCAATGATCAAAACTATAGAAGGTAGAAACGGGAACGGAGGTGTAGAGCAGTATATTAAACGCTGGCCAGAAAAACAATGTACTGAGTGAGAGCATGTGTGTGCTAATGAGTCACCAGCCGCATCACCTCGGTCAGACCATGCTACGGTTGTGTGAGTCACCTATAGGTAAAATGACGAATTAAAGTGTATGTCAAAAAGGACATCAGGGGTATAGTTTTCTCTGTCAGGATTCATTTAGGACAGACAAACCTTTTTTAAAAAGGACCTATATTATGTCCTTTTTTGAAAGTTTTGATTTTGTTTACTAGAATAGGTTTTCATGCTTGAATGAAAAAAACAACAACGTTATTTTTCACATATTTTACATTGTTGCATCACCTCTCTTCCCAGTCTTTCAGTAACACGCTGTTTTGTTCCGATCTCTATAAAGCCCTTCCTTCCGAAAAGCGCAATGTGTCTGATTAGTTGGCTGGACCACTGTGTGATTGGTCGATTTGTGCATGTTTCCGAAATTAGTTTCAAATTAGTTGCCCCGTTTTTTTGTTTTTTTTTTTCATATTCCTTGTTTAAATAAGGGGTATTTTTTCCCAGAAGAAAAATGCATTTTCATGGTTTAATTTTAAAGCATCAATGTGGAGCCAGAATTTAATTTGGAAATGATGGGCCTTTGAAAATAAAGACAGTCCAAAACAGTCATATCCAATTAAACCTATTTAAAATCTGCTTAGACTAATATCTGGCATGCAGTGCAGGACAAAACAAAACAAACAAATAGCTGGATGGTCTCTGCAGAATTTTCTTTATTCCATGTGACTGTTAACTAAAAGAGGAGTGTTAAGGACAAGCACTCTCCCGAGAGCCTTCTAAGATGTGTGTTCACACATGGAATAGATTTTATTTTCACTTTTAGCTTTTTACAGTGCGTGTGATTTAACACTCTTTCACTGTGAAACCTGCATAAGCACAAACATGGGAAAATGTGATGTAAAGAAATATATTTTATGTGTGTGTTTTTATCACAGCAGTTAAAAGACACATTAGTAAGAAAGCAGTTAGTCAGTTCATCAGTGCATTAGACAGCAAGGTGCCATGAAGAAATTAATGATGACATCAAACCTGAAAAAACAGCAGGTATCATAATGTGATCTCTCACTTCCCGCAAAACATATTAAAGCTTTGAATGTATGACGACAGCATCTTCAAATTAAGAAAATGTGGAGATTAATTTAAGCACAAAAAATCTATTGTTTTTTTTATCATTGTTTCAAAATATTACTCCAAAATTAGACACAAGAACAAAGTCACCCATCAGAGTAAAGTTTCTCCACCATTTTTAAGCTGTCTTCTCATCTTTTCTCTTTCTCTCTGTCATCACTCTTTCTAACCTAAGAGCTTTACTTCCCCTCTGTCACCTCTGTGTGACTAATCAAATCTACAGAGGAGGTGTCTACACAACAGGAGTGAAATCAATAATCAGCCCATGAGGTGCATTGGGGAGTCAGGCCATGTGTGCATGTGTGTGTGTGTGTGTGTGTGTGTGTGTGTTTTCGTGTGGGTATATATTTTATGCAACAGTGGGGAAAAGCAAAAAAACTCAACTAAACATGATTGGTATAATATTTATTAGCTATATATACACAATGTAATTGTATTTCTATAATCTAAGTAATATAACTATTTATTTCGAAATATTTAGATTATCTATACATAAATAGATTTTTAGCACAACTACAACATATACAAATCTTCTGTATTTTCTTTGATTAATTTAGGTATTTATTTAATTATTCATTCATTCTTTCAAAATGCTCTGCTCTCTCTTGGAGATCAAGTTCAGTTTTTCTGTGTTTTGTTCTGAATAAAAATCACTCTCTTTTCTCTGATGTTTTTGCACATGCATGTTGACAGGGGTCCATGGCGCTTTATGACTGAAGTCTGTGTGCCGACGTCTTAATGGGATCTCAAGCCCTCTTGAGGCCTGTCTCTCTCTCTCTTTCTTTTAATGAGATTTTACAGCCAGCCTGTGTCACCCTGCCATGCTGCAATAGGGGTCTGATGAGGAACAAAGGAGTCCTCATGGCTCTGAGTATGGGGCACACACCTCCCACTTCTCTCTTTCCCTCTGTTTCCTCTCTCTCTCCCGGTCTCTTTTCCTCTCTCTTTCCCCCCTCACTCTGTTGGTTCCCATCTGGTGAAGGGGTATTGTGAGAGCTGAGTAAATAAAGCCCAGTCTGGCAGCATTGACACACACACACACACACACACACACACACACACACACACACACACACACACACACACATTCATACCCACCACCACACACAAAGAATGACTCCACTAATTGATTGCTAATTCTCTCCCTCTATCGTTCATTTTTGTAATTCTGTCATTTGTATGAGGAAAAGTTCTCATGTTTTGAATAGGCCTATAACTATAAAACTGTATATTTGCTTTAGTGGGGAAAATATTTGTTGAGTATTTTGCAGTTTTACAGCGCTTCATAACGATAAAGAATTCCACAAAATGTTTAAAAACATACATAAGTTTTTAGTATTGCATTAAATATAGTTCATTTATATACACAACACAATGTCCATTTCCTATGCGCTGTCTCCACTGTGTCTTGCACCTTTGTGGGACGCATGTCTCATTTTGGACTGGTAGCCAGCTCTGTTTAAAGGTCAGGCTTCTCCCCTGAGTCCCTCAGTCGCTCTCTCTCTCCTCTCTGTCATTCAGATGATGGTGAAGAGCGCCGCTGCGTATAGAGATGCACAATGTACCACATCAGTTAATGGCTGATAGTTTTTTGGTAACGATTGAAATTTGATATTTAATTGTGCATGTTCATTTCCCCTATTTGTACATTTATATTACTGTTCATCTGCAGTCACCTAATACTCACTTAAATTAATATTAAAAGTGTTAAATGCAATATTTAACAATTGTCAAAATGAATATTCTTTTTTTAAACTGTACATTGTTACGATGCATAAATTCGCTCATCGCATTTAAAACACTTGATTTTAGTCTTTTTTTTTCTTTCTTTTTTTTTGGCAAAAATAGTATAAAAAATAATGACTGCTTATCAGTTTCAGCCATAATATTAAAATATTCATCATTATTGCCCAGAAAACCCCCATTTTTATTTACTATCCCTAATTTCCTGATTATGTTCTTTTCAGAATAGAGTTTTTAGAAACAGGATCATTCATGATCTTTCAGTCTTGCTAATGCTACAAGACTCATGCGATGCATTCAAATGATAGTGCGTTGTTAATGATGTTGATAATTCTATAACAGGATTCAACAGATGTATCTGTTGAATTATGCACAGCAGCAGACATTCATGTCCATGATCTGCTAAATTCCTTCAGCAGCTGTAATGGCTTCCCCTTTCTGTATCAAAACTTCCCCCGCCCACAAGATTTCCTCTTCCAGCACCTGAACATGATGTGAATCTTGATCACAGGAAATGAATATGAGACACTCACCCAAGACTATAGTCAAACACACACACACACTCCTGCAGTCAGGTGGTTTCTAAAGGGGGGGGGGGGCTAAGGGAGAAAGCCCAGATTCTCCCTCTGCTTTTTAAAATTTATATGTTGAATTGAACAGTTACACTTGTTGGGTTTGAGATAGTGGTACACATCACCACATATCACTTGCCACTTAAACAACAACTACATAAAAATTCCTTTCCATTCGCTAATGTGTTCCTCTGCTGGGATAGATGACTTTTTAATGACTGTGGAATAATTGATGAGGATACTGAGAGCTGGGCCAGTGGGGGAAGGGACTTATTCGGTTTTAATATATGAGAGCTCATTCACTCGCTGTTTTTCCCCCTCACACATGAGATGGATTACATAGACATCTACCCTCAACTCTCCCTCCTTCTCCCAGTGGAGAACGAAACACTGCATGCGCCAACCAGTCGCCTGCCCCAGGTCCATGAGGGGATCAGGGGATATTTATGAGTTGAGGCGAGTCTTCAGGGTCCTCATACAGGCCCCTGTCATCAAAGAGTGATTCCAGTCTCACTACACCACCCCTCCACGTCCCAAGAGACCACTGTAACACCTGCCCCCCAATCGTGGATGCACGCCCGCCCCCACCCACCAACAAAAACACACACACACACACAAAGCAAAAACACACATGGGTTCATGTTTACTTCTAAATAAGTATTTACACATGCTAATATTGCCAGTATAGTCTGTGCACGTTCTTGTATTTATTCTCAGTGTGACATTAGAACGGGGAAGCTTGAATTAACACTAAGTGAGGAGGGCGTGGACTGAGATCTGTGCTGGACATCCATGACGGTTACGGCTGAGAGAACCAGAGTAAACATGTAATAGGGTCACAAGTGATGTCTCATTGTGGTTGTCTAATTAGCAAAAGCAATAGCTCGACATTAAACCTGCTTACAAATGCGTTGTCAAAAGGAAGACTATTTACTTTATTCTTGGTGTAATGGGACATGGTTGGGGCACTACAAGTACATTGGGTATGTTTTTTCATTCATATTTTAAAAAACGTATTATTATTATTATTCATTAAACCATTTTAAAGTATTATTATTATTATAGAAGTATTAACATAAATGAACACAGTATACTATTATAAAAGTTACCAAATATTGCCTTTGTGCTATTATTAAAGTCTTCACCTTGGAATGCGTGCTTTAAATCAATATTTCAGTGAAAATAGTAACCTGTGCATCTTTGTTTTGTGGCATTTGAACAAAACCTCACTTGGAGCAATTACACGTCCACACTCAATTGACAAGCTTTCAATTACGTTCACCAGAGTGTGAACGTGTTTCTTCAGTCAATCTGATATTGTAAATCAGTTGCTGAAAGAAAGGTTATCCAATTAGTAACTGATTTACACAATGTACCAGAAAGGGCAAAGCTGGACATAGTCCAGACTGTGAGGGTTTCCTCCAGCGGGACTGTAGCTTGTCTTTGACTGCTGTAGTGAATGCACAGGGCCACTCGGCTGTGTTCCAGGTTGTGGAGGATATTTGTGACATCTGAGCATATGAAGCTCGTAAGTATACAAATATCCTTTTTCCTTTGCTGCATACTTCAATATAATAGCTAAATAATTATCTCCCCATTACAAACCATTGACAAGATGGATGGATGGATGGATGTAGATAGATAGATAGATGGATGGATGGATGATGGATGTAGATAGATGGATGGATAGATAGAATGAATATCCTACACCAAGACAAAAAATACTGCTAAGGTCACAGCCTCTAAAGCTAGTGTGAAGGACATTGTCTGCGCGTGTCTGGCAGGAGAGTGTCTCATTTGCACCTCTCTTACTGTGTGGTGTCCTGCAGGGATGCGGATGTGTCTGAATCAGAGGACTAAGGCTGAAAGTACTGGCATAGGCTCAAACAGACTGAAACTGACCATATCTATGCTCTGCAGCCTAATAGACCATACTTTTGTTAAAGTTCAGATGTTTGAACTTGGCACTAGATGCTCCAAACGATGAAATTCTAGACTTAAGAATTAATACTATTAAAAATATTCATTAAAAAATGTTACAAATGCTTTTTTATTTGTTTGCTAATGATACACAACATTGTATTTAGGAGGGCAGTAGGTTTTCTGAACAAATCCTCTAAACAGCTTCTAAGTGCAGCCCCTCCTTCCAGCCTCCATTAGGAGGTTTGTGTGCTCAATAGGTTTTGCTGATCTCGAGGGGCCCTTACATTGATTTTACAAGAGCAGGGAAAGGACACAGATGCTATATGGGTGACAGATAACCAATGTTGGGGCTAAAAACTTGGATGTGATTTACCAACATGCAGACACACAACAGGTGGACAAAGTACATTGTGCTTGACGACTGTATCAGACACCAACATATTATATTGGCAGTACAGTTTCCACAATTTTAAGCAGGGAGTCTTTGGCCTTCAAAGCTTATTGGAATCCCAGTAAAACAACACAGGCGAGTACAATTTTGTTATAATTTTATATAAAAAAAAGGCTATATAGAGCATTTCAATTTCACATCAACAAACCTCTCCATTTACAGTAACACAGCAAAAGGAAGCCATATATCCACACTTTACTCATAGGCAGGAAACAAGAATAAGGTACCTCAAAATCATCAGGCAAATTACTGTCATTTTTGAAGACATTTGAATACCTTTACACACAATCCTTGTGTCACTGAATATTGCAACAGTAGTGGGAAAATGCAAGAAGAAAGAGGGAACGGGAACAGGGGAGCAAGGGAGAGCTTCTCTAGCCACAGACAAAACACAGACCAGAAACAATGGGGAAGGACAAAAAGAGAGGATTAACATAAAAGATACCCGACAACAACATACTCTCAAAAAGCAACCACTGGCAACCATACAGGACGACTACAGAGGTGCGGCCACCTGCGGAGCTGAGGACCCCGGTAAGACTTTCGTCCGGCCGGGAAGCAGCAGCAGGTGACACTTAAGAATCATTCTCTTCTGGTGAGTGGGTCCAGCACACAAACTCTCAAAGAGAGTTGCACTGGACTCTTACTAAATCTAAATATATTTTCATATATATATATTATACTTCAACAGTAAGTAATTGTTTAATCTTTTCTTTTTTTTAAATTGTCATCACAAAACATTTAAACCAAAATGATTACAGTTAAATGTGCTAACTTGTTACATATTTTTGGGTGAAGTGACTGCTAAGTAACTGTTACCATGGCTTTATTGCTTTGTACATTGGATATGGTTATTACCTGCTGCTAGGACTGTGTCAGCCCTTAGACAGGTTCTCCCTTGTTTTCCCAATGGACACTTTTCCCCCATCCCAGCTAAAATCCCACACTACAGGTTACCTTTGGTTAATTGTGCAAAGAAATTGACACGTCAGTAACAGTTTTGTAAAGTAAAAGAACTTAGTTATAGTAAAATAAAAAAACAACATTTACAAAAACAATTTGAACCCATGCATAACTAACATTCACAGATGTCAAAATGGCATGGAGTTAAAAGAATGGAATGCAATTTAAAGAGTCTGTGGTTTTGACACCCTGTGCTTTCGCTTTTTGTAGCTTTTGCGATAATGTTCCCAGGCATTTCCAATGATCTAAAATCAAACCCCTTCCCAAGTTTCATCTATTACACCAGCAACCAAATCGAATAGCACCATCCAATTGAAACCACCTACTGAGCTTGAGAAACATTTTTTGTTGCTTTTATGTCATCTAAACAACTGTGCTTTTTTTCTCCGCAGTGTCAAAGACCAAAGTCCTCTTTAATCTCTCAGAAACAGGAATTATACGATGGACAAGTAACACATCATGAGATATAAACACTCACTTTGTGTGCTGTTAAATGACATTGTACAGCTCCCTTAGTGCAATCAGAAAAAAGACCGTGTAAACCTGTTGCTTGGTTGGAATTCTCTATAGCAGTTTTTCTCCATGGATGAGATTCATTATCTGAGCCTTAGTTCTGGAAGCCAGTTGCCTGACTAACTCTAAAGGCTTCTCTATGTTGCAAAGGCTCAGAATAATGGGGTGAAAAACTTGTGACGCACGATTGCACTTGAAATTGAGTTACTCTATTACTTTTTAATACATAGAACATTTACAGTCAGCCAATTTTGATATGGAATTTCCCCTTCATATTTAAATGTAGGATTTGATCATTTCAATTTGTGCAAACATAACAATTCTTAGGGTTTTGTATTTTGTAATCTTTTTTCAGGGCTCACAGACATTACAAAATCTATCATATATTTTGTGCTGTATGTAGTGGCTCAAAAAGTATCTGGATGTTTAAGTCATAGTTAAAATGTATAAATGTCATTACGTTAGCTCATTTTTTAAAGCTAAACATCTTACAAAAACAAGTTTGGTAGGTTTGATGATATAACTATATATCATATACATTATTTATATATAACTACATATATATATATATATTTATGAAGACACTTCAAATGGACACTTTATACATCCACTAAAGAAAAGCTGATTTGTTGCAGATTGCACTTGGTTCGATATCTTGTTATTTAATGCAATGGAATTTACACGATTTCAACTGTGACTTGCGTAGTTTTTTTTCAAATACTTTTTTGCGCCACTGTATGTTTATGTTTGTGTGTGTGTGTGTCATAGTGTGTATTTGCAAGATCTAGGAGTAATCCCCACCCTGCCTGTATCCGTAACCCTCTTCTTCCACACCATCCTGTACAAACACTTCTCGTTTATCCCATCCTTCTGCCCATCCTCCGTTCAACTGTGTGGTGGCCCCGTAGGTCTTGGCTGGACCTCCCAGGGCACTGTAGCTCTGGGTGATGTCCCCTGTTTCCTCAGCCAGCTCATCTTCATCAATGAAACCACACTTCTCTTCACTGGTTTGCTCCGGATCTGCCCACGGCTGCTTCTCCCCCGAGGCGAAGATGCCATAGAAGATTACACCACCATAATGCACCATGGAAGCGATAAGGAACACATACTGCCACTCTTCTCGGGTCTGAAAGGATAAAAGAGTTGACAAGTATTCATTGACATAAAGAAACTCATCCTGGGAGCTGCAAGAATAACACATGAAATAAACATGCAGTTAAATCTGAGCACTTTTGACAATAAATATGGAGAAAGATCAAAAAATTTGTCGCACAAAACCTTTTTTTAAATATCACAATATCATGTATATTTCAGGTATAATAAAATATCAAAGAATCAAGATGACAAAAACTCAACCTTCTATAGCAACATCAGTTATTCAAGGCATCCAGTCCAAACACATAGTACTAAACATCTAGAATTCAAAGGAAAGTCCTGACAATTCAAAGTGGTCTTACCTTGTGTTTGGTCATGGCACCCACTATAAGAGGACACACCATTCCTGACAGAGTTCCCACTCCATTAGAGATTCCCATGAGGATACTGGCATAGCGAGGAGCGATGTCTAAATGATTGACATTGAAACCTGATAGACAATAGAGGTTTAAATTTATTTAACATCTTACGAAAAGTGAAATAACTAAATAATTATATTTTTTTCTATATTTGGCACTGCGTTAATAACAACAAACCAGGCATATTATCATTAAAACTAAAACCATTAAAAAGTATTTTCATTACATTAAAATAAACAAATAAATAAATAAAAACATTAACTTTATTTCAGTTAGTTTCAATATTTCTCATTTTTGTGAAGTACTAAAATAACTCAAATTAAATAAAGCTATATAGATATTTAAAAAAATCTACTTTAAAATATGAACAAAACCTATAATAGGCTAGTATATCAGTGATACTAAAATAACACTGCAACAAACAACATTACAGAAAGATATTTTCAAACACTCCATTTCTGTTCTATACTGTTCTGTATCAAGACAAGTGCACATTTTTTCAGTATCTCTAACATGATGTTGGAGATACAGACTAAAAATAGAAAGATACGCCATCTTGTAGAGCGGAGGCATTGAGTGCTCTGTCTGGATGTGCTGCCTGTGAGGCTGCTCTCAGGGGACAGTGTGTATGAATTATTTAAAAAGTCCAGCAAAACCACGTATTCCTTCCAAGCTGCAGTGGAGGAAGAGTGTGTTTGAGTGATAAAAGGGGAACAATGGAATTTTGTTACAAATAAGGCATTATTTACAGTCTTCCCTAGATGCGTATGGTCGCTTTTTATTGCTGCTTTTTCTTGTCATTGTTGTGTATAAACGGCAGCTTTGCATGGGAAATTATTAAATCAGACATATTGTTTCCCTAAAGACTTGCCTGATATTGCAAATCCACTGAAGCCGACAGCCAACACAAGGAATGAAATGGCCACCCCTTTACTGTGAGAGTAACCAACAACCAATAATAGAGTGGCCTCCATCCCAAAGCCTGTGAAAGGAACAAACATGTGGATAAACAATTCACTAAGCTAAAACAGACAAATAAATGACAATAAAAATATATTTAGAAGAAATGCCGAAAAGGTATAAGTGTAAAATATTTAGGTTGATGAAAAATTCTCATGTAACATTCCTAGTTTACATGGATTTAACCAAAATTCAGCCATGTAGGAGCTATATGTCTCTGTGTGTGTTCCTGCAATAGGCTCCACTCACCTCCGCAGTTCATGATCTTCCGAACTGTTGTAGTTGACAGGATGTTTTTGGCGCGAAGGTAATCAGCTAACTGTCCTCCAATGGGTACGATAATGGTCATCACCAGATGGGGCAGGGCTGACAGCATGCCAACCTGAATAAGACAGTAGCCGTCAGGCTCAGAAGCATCTTATTCAAAACACACTGCAGAATGAAAGCATTAGACATTGACCAATTGACCAAAGATGTGGTTTCACCACAGAAAAAAGAAAAAAGTCCAAAGTCTAATCTACAATACAACTGAGCATTTAATTTTACTTAAATTTAAATGGTCACAACCATTATGAAATAGTTGGATAAAAATAAATAAATGAATAAACTGACATGCAACATTACTGTAATATACAAGACATCACTATTAATTAGTATGTTAATTCTACAACTAAATGCAAGGACATGATTGCAGGTTTAACTGTAGGAAGTGAGGAAACAAGAGCAAAATGAGATGCAAGCACAGACTTAAATCACTAATAAATGAATAATGAATAATTCATCATGAACTATTCACAATGAATAATTCATAAACCTATTTCAGACCTTAGGGAATGACAAAGGTCACCCATTTGCTGATATACAATGGAACTGTAGTCAAAAATCATATGCAACTTAGATTCTAAGGCTAGCCATTTTGATCCAATCGCTGATTAAGTAATTGTTAATTTTTTAATCAATCATGCATTTTGTATAAAACAAATACCAATTTAAATACATGCAATATAAAAGGTAAACTGAAATTACCTTGCTAATCTCAAAGCCAAACACCTCCTCAAAGTATGCAGGCTGGCTGATAAGCAGCAAGTAGAAGGTCCAACTCCTGCAGAAGTTGGCCACAATGATTGCATAGACAGGCATGGACGTGAAAAATTTCTTCCAAGGTGTCTTGAATTTCTGTAGGAGAAATTAGTATTGCAGCTTATTGAGTGAAGTGTTAGAATATACTGATAATGATTTTAACTGTCATGTCTTGAACATTTTTGATTCTTTGTCAGTACTGATGTTCTCTAGGATTGCATGGCATTTACACCAAAGAAATCAAAGTACCTGACTTACATTTTAATGCATCAAAACAACTGATGTCCAAGACTTCTCAGATATGTCTTTGATATGTTACAGATTTAATTAGATATCCTCATATGGTGACACTAAATATATTGGCCTCTACCTCAAAATCTATAAGACCACAATAGATTAACAAAATAAGTTTATACTTTAAAGGCCACATTTTTTGGTGGCCACACATTTATCTCCTCATGTTTTTCAACACATCCTGACTTAAAGATCCCCTAATATGCTTTTTCAAATATTACCTTTCATGTAAAAAGGTTTCATGTAAAAGGTCTGCAAAGTTTTAAAGATCAAAGTGCACAACAAATAAAAACTGTTGTCCTAAAAGAAAGAGTTGATTCTGAATGAGTCGTCAGCAATTCCAGGGTAACATATCTATGTAAGTTTGTAACAAATTTGCATAATGCCAGCCAATGGTCTTCATTGCTGTGAACAATGTCTACTTAGTACTTTGGCCCACCCTCAAACAATGTAGATGTAGCTGAGAATGTCGACATATCGAGAAGACACTGTTTTTTTGCTCTGTAAATCCACTTTGCATGCTCTTCCAAAGGATGAGGACTTAAAACCAATGCCATTGTTACTGTTTATGTATGCAAGTGCTGAGGAAGCCTCTGGAGCTAAAATTCAGATATGGTCATGGACTTTTCATTTCCCACACGTGCTGTAAGCAGTAGACCAATCACAACAGACTGGGCCATCTGACCAATCAGAGCAGAAGCTCTCAGAAAGGAGGGGTTAAGAGAGAGTGAATGCTTTATCAAGACATTTCAAACACTGTGAAAAAAGCGGTGACGTGCAATGTATATTATGAGAAAATTAAAGTGTTTTTTGACCATGGATGCATGTAAACCTATTGCAGGAGACCTTCAAAATAAAATTAGGAACCTTTAAAATAGCATAATAGTGGAAATTTTAATAATTCTATGGTTTCATTGACCCTCTATCAAATTGTAAATCACTCAAAACAAGTTTTAAACTACAGCAATGTCATAATTTTGTTCACAGTAACTGCAAACAGGGGTTTCTCTCTCCACCAAAGCTCCCGATCTTAAAGAAGGTCAAAATCTTAAAACAAAAAATATCCCATCTTTGTGCCAATTATTAACCTGATGTCAACATAAATAGACAATGGCACATTATGCTGATAATCTCTACAATCTTTCAAAACACAATCATATGAATTAGATTTGTGTCAAGCAACAACTGAGTATTATAATTACAAATAATTATAAGAGTGATGCTTATAGGTTTGCATGAGAGGGGATGTTATTCCACTAGTCAAACCATCTCTTTTTAGGACTCGAGTCCTTCAGTCAAGCATTTTGTGCTGTGATATTTTCTTCTGAGCCTTATCCAGCTAGAAGTTTGGAGTATGATTATGTTTGGGGTCACTCACTTCTGCAGGTCCTAGCAGCTTAGCGCTCTCTCCGATACTCTCTTCAATGAAGCAGCGTTCTTCAGCAGTGATGGTGGGATGTACAGCAGGGCTCTCATATGACACCAAGATCCAGAACATATACCAGAACATCCCAAAACACCCTAAAGAGAAACAAAGAATTCTTAGATGTTGATCTTAAAAGAAAACATCATAAAATGATGTCAGATAAGAAGCAGACAGGAAGATCAGCTGACTGAAAACTCCTCATATAACTAAATGGATTACAGTTCATTGCTTTCCAGTCAGAGCGTGCTAATTCTTGGCACAGGGACAGGCAGATTCAGTGTCAGTGCAGAGGATAGACACATGGCAGCATCAGAGGAAAAATCTATACTCAGCATCAGTGAGTTGATCCATACTACACTTTCTAAATACACTCATCAAGACCGTTAAGCACACTCATAAAATTATGCTTTACACTATAACTCATACAGTGGTGCACACACAAACCACTCTTACCATAGACATAGAAAACAGATGACCAGCCAGTGTACTGCACCAGGATCCCAGCTAGAGGCATGGCAATGACAGCTCCAGCATAGGAACCTACAGAACGGGAGAGGATAAGGGCCATGTGAGAGCTCAAATGGAACCAAAAACAACTCTGGCAGCTTCCAAATCAAAATTGCTGAATACATGCATTAAAACAACACAGGAAAATACAGTCCATGCATAAATAATGTTTCCTAGAATTCTTGAGGACAAACAACAAATGTATCTTTTAATTTTAACATGCACACAATAATGAGGTAGCTAAACAAAATACAATGACACACGATTTTCTTTACTATCCATCCACTAATCTATATTTGCTTAAAAGAAAACAAAGATGTAAATCACCACAGAAAGAGGTTGTGGCTAGACGGCTTCTTTCCAGTGGAGGAGCCCATTTACTCCAGATCCCATGACAGGCTGGGTAGGTCACACCCTAGATAACAATAATACTACACATCAGTTTTATATTACAAAGAAATGTGCTTAGATTTTCAAATAATACAAAATATAAAAAGTTACATCACATAAATCTATTTAAATGCAAATTAATATTCCATTCCATTTATTCCAATATTTCATCCCAAATCAATACAGGCAGCTGTAGTAAAGACAAAGCCTGGGTTATTATTCTCTCAGAATATCCTCAGGCCATAACTGATTGTTACAGGACCATGGGCTTTTCCTAGAAATAATTCCCACAAATGGCTTTTTGAGAAAATATCCAAGTGCCCAAATTTTAGATATGAAAACCTATAGAAGGTTATGATATTAGATCGTTATTAGCAAACAAGCAATTAGAATGAAGTGAGAGAAAATCGTACTTACCTCTACAAGCCCTTGTAATATCCTGACGAATATGACGCAACCATAATGAGCACGTGCAGCTGAGGGGATGAACATATTCAGTGTGGACGTGAGGAAAATGGCTGCCCCGAATACCCTGAATAACAGATGGAAACATGGTTTAACTATATAGCATACCATCGGATTATAGAATGCAAAAAAAAAATAGCATTCTTTATTTTTTACATAGGCTATGTATTATTTCTAGCGTTTAAAGCTGTTCTATTTCAGCATTGGTTTCTTTAAACTCAAAAAATAGTCCTATAATATAGCCTACAATTCAAATATTCTTTCTGTGAAGAAAAGAAAAACATGGATAGCCTATTGGTAGCGCGGGGTGAAGAAATACGGGTTTCCATTTATTTCCAATTTTCCTGACGTCCTGTAGAGCTCAAGACCCGTTCTCTCACCTCTCTCCCACCGGCACTCGCTAATCGGATTGAGGGAGTTCTCCGGCACGAGACTCGCTGATTCTATTAGATCTCAATCACGTCAACCAATAGCCGAAATATGAACTGAGAACTGATGTATAATTTCTGCGACGTCAATTATGTCAAAGATTTGACGTACTGAGTTAATATAACACAATTGCACAGCATTTCAATAGGCTTCAATATGTCGATCCTTGACATTGTTGGCCAACCATCAAAACAGATGTTTTAGCGAGAACCAATTGTGTCCAATGTTCCAAATATTTCCAGCTACCGACATGGCAGTTTCATTTTTGATAAATTTGTTGCGTGATATATGAGGCACGGCCAAACCCTCTGGCAGCATGTCCGGGGCTGGTTGCCATGCCCCCCTCATTGAGCAGATTAGACACGGTTCCCCCCGGGACCTCATTAACAGGTGGAGAATGCCCCACAGACAGAGTCTAATCCTACAACTCACATGACGGGTCAGCCTTCAGTCTGCCACTCACGCAACACCGAAACACGAGCAGACTCGTCAACCATAGCAATGAACTCTCCCTCTGCCTGTCTGAAACCGTGATTTATACGTTTGTTTATTTATTTGATTTATTTTCCACTAGAAAACTTGAATAAAAAATAGTAGCCTATTTATAAGGTTTATATTATAATAATAAAATTAGAACAGTGCTGTAGGTTAACCTATGTCTTCTTTAAGACCATGGCCTTCAAATGGAAACGTTTGAAGCACTTGAGACGTTTTCCAAAATATTTAATACAAATTTCGTAAGTTAGAGATCTTTCTCCTTTTTTCGTTTTTCTGTAACAAAATTGAATCAATAAAAACTACAATAATGCATAAAGTTAAGTAAGCTTTAACGAAATTAATTTCACACAAAATGCGTGCCCTCCTTACAAGTCTTTACCCAATCGACCAATCAAATTGGGGGTTGGGTTGCACTTGTGCTAAATCACCTCCTCCCATCATCCTCTTTTTCCTCCAATGACAGGTAGATCCAGTAGGCGCTATGAATAACCAGTGTCTTAAATAATACAGTATGCAATCATCCTTAGTAGGCTTATTAGCTAGCAAATGAATAAAACGAAGAACGCACCACGGATGTAGGCCTTTAGACAATTTTTGCAGCTCGATTTTGCAAATGCGAATTCGGCTATTGCTTATTTCAAATATTTATTTCAAATATTTTTAAAGTCTTATGACTGAAGCCATGTAATAATTATTTCTACTATTACATCGAATAATGTTTAATACATTTAAAATACATCTTTGATAAATGTAACGAAATTCTTTGTTAGGCATTATTTTCGCACTGCTTTCGTGTTGGTTTGACTAACACCTGGAGATGCGGCACTGGTTGCATTTGAACTTGCCAGCTCCTGTTATGTGCAGAAGCTCTGTGCGCGATCCTGCTGGTTTGGAAAACGTGGGAAACACCATCTTTTAGGCTAACGGGCGTAAGATGCAATCATTTTAATGGCCTGGTTTGCAACATTATAGGGACAAACATCTGTGATCCGTTTAAAACTAAATTATATAATTTATCAATAAAATAAAGTATTGTTATAGAATATGTATTGTTAGTAAAATTGTTAATAATGAATTAGCATATTAATGTTCTTTCGTTACCATTAGGCTTTTTCCTAAGGTAGCCTATTGCAATGTGGAAAATAAATAAAATAATGCGACTTTAAAAGCAATTAATTACTGAAATAATACTAATATAAATAATAATAATAATAATAATAATAATAATAATAATCTGAATGAATTAACAAATACATATTAGTCTATGTTTCTAAAGCTTTACCTGTTTGCCGCCAGTCTAGAACAAATGTATCCTCCAGGAATTTGTGTCACAATATAACCCCAGAAAAACGAGCCATGGATCATTCCAACTGTTTCCGGGTCCCAGTTGAACTTTGCCTTCTATGGAAGAGAAATACCAGAACATACCAAATTGCAAATCCTGTCTGTAAAAGCGAGAGACAACTGAAAATATGAAAATCCTTAAGCTAATATGCACACGTTTCCACACACCTCTAATAACAGGTTAAAATATAATATAGCCTAGCCTATATATGATAGCATTCGTTATGGGAAAAGATTAACTTTTATTTTTTTAAACACTTAGGCTAGCACAAAATATGTATTGATTATAGTGCACAATAAATGAAATGACAAGAGCGAAGGATTAGTTTCCAGCTGAAGAGTTAATCAATTTGAGGTTGATATAACCAAGGTCAATTTTTTTTGCATGAGTAGGCTAGCCTACTTGTTTTGAATATTTTCCAAGCTGGTAGTGGGGCATTCACTAAGCCTCTTTCCGACAAACACAAAACACTGTGCCTTTGAATTATTCCCTTTATTATTTTTTTGTAATTCCATAAATTGATTTCAGACTCTCTCTCTCTCTCTCTCTCTCTCTCTCTCTCTCTCTCTCTCTCTCTCTCTATATATATATATATATATATATATATATATATATATATATATATATGTGTGTGTGTGTGTGTGTGTGTGTGTGTGTGTGTGTGTGTGTGTGTGTGTGAGCTTGTGGGCTGTGAGTGGGGGGTATCACGTAGCTGACGTGAACATAAAATCCAAGTGTGCCACGCGCACAAACCTCTTTGATGACGATCTTTCCGTTCAGGTGAATGGTGCTGTTGTTCACCATGCTCACTATTGCCACGCCTAAGTTGCACCGAATACCGAAGGATATGCAGAACCCGAGGCCGCTCATGACGGCGATGATGTAGCGGCGCGGAAGTCCGAAGCACGTGCAGTCGCACAAAGGTGGCTTTTTCTCGCTGGTCTGGGAAGGCCGTCCATCCTCGGTCAATTCAATGTTGTCGCCAGGTTTTTGCCTCTTTTCTAGCACTCTGCATATGTCAGAAGAGAGTTGTCAGACTCCTTGAAGGACACTATAACGACTGTGGTCCGAATGAACCAATTAATAGGATTTTCATCACTTTTATTATTGACAAACGCATCAAAATAGCCTTTTGGCATTTAACTGAATTGAAATAGGCCTATATATTTTTTACAAGTAGGCCTAATCTAAACTGCACGGACAGATTTAGACAGTAGTTATTGAAATGGCATGCAGGAATAGTTTGCATATTTCTTTTTTTCCCCCACAGATATTTTTATGTAAACTCCACATATGCTTCGTGTGCTGCTGTAAAGCGCACTATATACCGCATTGCAGCATTCCTTTCACCTTCACCTTATTTACATTCACACGGGCTTAGGTCCACTCATATTCACTAACACGATATTAATATTACTAGTGCCATGGGTATCCAACAAGAGAGTTATTTACTTACAGTTATTTACTATTACAGTATGTGCAGATAGATTCAATAACTTAATGTGCAAACACGTATGAATATATTTGTTTAAAGAAATTAAAAATGTCATAAATTTCGATTAATTCATATGATTTAATAAGAAGATGTGACGGAATTAAATACATTTTATTTTGTAATATTTTGCACGTGTAAACTGCATAAAATGCACATGAACTGCATTATGAATGTCATTTCAGTTGTTTAATTTCAGTAGACAAATAAAAGACAATAACCTTGTATTTTGGAAAATACTATTTTTTCCAGACTACAAAATTTCTAAAGTAGCCTAGAAGAAAAAATTAAATATGATGAGACACATTTATGAAATGTAGTCGTGGGGGAGGTATTTTCATTTGCGAAAGAACAATTCGTTCCTAAGGTCGAGGCGGTCGATCTTTTCCCCCTTTTCATAAATTACGAAGTTTTTTTTTAAAGACACGCGCACATAAATTACTCAATTTCAAGGAGCAACGTTAAATGATTATGGATCAACCGATTTTCTCATATGATTTAAATCGTGGTCTTTTTTGCAAGTAGGCCTATATGTGAATGATCTCTAAAAAAAGAAGAGACACTCAAGGGTTATTCATATTCGTAAATGCATTTTAATCACCGGGTTACAATGATAACCTTTCAAGATAAAAAAACGTGCATGCTTCCATCACCTCCTCCCAAGATTATGCAGAATTACATAATTTTCTGCACGTCCCCGTGAGGCGTGACGCCAAACCCGACCGGGGAAACTCGTTATTGAACAGATCAAACTAACAACAAATTCGTGCATTTTTTGTTCCGTTATAGCTATAGTTAGAGTTCATATGTATTCAGAGCCACAATATGCACATATCTAGGCCTATTATTTTAAAATGACTGAATCAATTGGAAAATGTTAAAACATCTTACTTGTACACGCGCCCCAGTGTCTTCCCCGCTAGTTGCTTCAGCCCCTCTTTGCTGGGCACAAAACCAGGCTCCCTCTGAGTCTCCATGTCCAAATGTGATAATCCCTCGTTTTTCCCCCGGTAATGTTAAAGTACCATGTCACTGTGTGAGATGACAGAGCATACCAGACCGATACCCTGCGGATCGATGATTCAGTAAGATAGATAAGGAAAATTCACGAGCGAAGAAAAAAAAAAATCCGCCTACACAAGAGAGATATCAGAAGTGGTCTGGCTCTGTCTACTCATAATTAAAAACTCATAAACTGCCCTGCGCGCGATAAGGGCACGCGATGCCATCTCAGATTTGAGTCAAGAAATTATTGTTAGCTTCAAATTGAGTTGGAAATAAAATCGGATTACAACAAATAAAAAATGAGGTATGATCAAATAAGAACTGGCCCAGTTCGTTGTCTCTTACTGTCACTTTTTTAGGTGCAAAGTGACAGTTAAGGGAAGTGAAAGCGTTCAGCACCAAGGTCAGCGACAGTCTCGCGATCAGAGCGGCGCGAGCTCCCGCCGCCACTCCTTTGCCAACTAGCAGTGTGTGCTGCGCGCGAGGCGGATCACTCCCTCAGAGTACCAGCAGCGGTTCACTGCTTTGGGAGGGGTTAGAGAGGGCGGACAATGTTCACATTCCATTCACATTTTTTTTTGATTTTGTCTTCAGATGATCTGATTATGTTCCACGTCTCGGGAAAATTATAGTTTTTCGATGCGTATATGAAAGGCACGTGACGTGACATTCGAAGTTTCTACATTTGTGCTTTAATGCCTATCGTTGTTTTCCATCAAAGGCCGTGCAAGCCTCCTGGGGGCGGTGCTATGGAAACCGAATGAGGGGAGTTTCCCCCCTCCAAGTGCTTATATGCTGGTGTGAAGGAAAAGCGTATTAATAATTTATACATTTCTCGCCGTCCCCCTCTCTCTCTCTGTTTCACTGTTCTCCACAGCTCAAATAAATAAATAAAAATTGCAATTGGATGTGCGCGTATGTCAAATTCGAGGCCAATACAGATAATTCTGAATTTAAGTCCGTTTCTAATGGCTGGGAATAATGCGGGATATGCTGGCGGGGCATTTTCATAAATTACTAGTAATTTATTATTTTGATATCTAGATAAATCACAGAGCTCTTCATGGGAAAGTAACTGCGCTGTTGCGACGCTGTGCGCGTCCTTGAAAGAGGCTCACAACAGGTTGACAATGGCGCGTTTAGTGAAGCGCAGGCGCCATCTTGTGTTCATATACCGTAATGCAGACAGTGCAGAGGACGCACAACAAGTGCTAACACGTGTAATATACTTCATTTACTTTATTTTGGCACATTCTCGTCATTGGAATGCAAACAATAATTTCTTTTAAAACCTTGATTCATGAATATTCACACTTCCTTTTTTCACACGGCTTTCATGCAACTCATTCTGTAAACATTTGTAGGTCAAATAAAAAATACACATACATAAGTATCATTGTCAAAGAAAATAAGGCAAAGGCATGGTCTCATCTGAACACAAAAAAATCCTACACTAAGTGCAATTTTTTATTTATTTTTTTAGATATTATTTTTTAAAATGTCCATGTACCACGTATTAAATATTGTCACATTGGGCACATAGATTATGTTTTGTTTTAAATAAAACTTTGTTTACAAGTATAGCAACACACAATAATTCTGTAAACAGTAATTGTAGGCCTATTATCCATAAAAGATCAGCATAAATCACATTTGACAGGCTAAAAAAAAAATACAGAGAGAATTTATAACACATTTGTGAGAAATTAACATGTATGGCTCACAAAATGTTGTGTACATGGAAGTAATGTGTAGTTGAATTGATAAGACACTTTCAAACACCTGGGACATAATATTGACATGCTTGTTTTCAAACCGGTCAAGTCTCTGTAGAGGATGGTTGGTGCTGAGTGAATAGTGTTCATCAACAGTGCTAGAGAATGTAGTAACCAAACATCTGAAATGTGGATGGGGCAGTTCAACATTTTTTAACCAAATCTCTTTGCACCAGGTCAGTAATACATTTCTTCAATTCACTCAATTAAATTTTTGTCCTTTTGCATGTATAGACCAACAGAGATGTTTAACTTGGTCTTACAGGGGGAATCTCTGTTTCCCTGAAATAATTTGGCCCACCACTGCAGTAACATCAAATGCAGTTATCAGGGTGAATATCAAAGTCACTGATGCACAGAGAACTGATGGCAAAAATCTGAACTGATCCTGTTAAGTGCAATTGTGCAGAACTCAGCAGTGAAATAATATAAAAAAAGACTAGTGTTCTCCTAGTCATGATTAAAGACAAGATATAATGTTCATTAGCCTCAGATATACGATATGTGCAAACATTGACAGAATGAGGTGATGCATAATGCCTTGAGTTTCTGAAGCATCAGAAAATACATAGCAAGTCATTACAGAGCTTAAAACACAATCCTTCCACAAAGATAATAAATCTGTTATATGATTATTCTGATGCAATACATCCTTGAAGAAAGCTAATAATAATAATAATAATAACAAAAATATAATTACATTTTAATATTACACTGAACAGAATAAGTGGGTAGTTCATTTTCTACAAGCTACAGTATTAATTAAAAGAATATCAACAATAAAATATAAATACTTTGAGAAACATGATAATGCTTGTTAATTAACATGATAATTGACATGATAATTGAAACATGATAATTAACTGTTAAATCTTAAAAAAAAAAAAAAAAAAAAAAAACCTGACAGATCAGAAAAAGAGAAGCAAAAAACAAACAAAAAAGACTACAAGTACATCTTTCACATTCAGACATACAGGGAAAAACATGCAGATCACATCTTCAAAAGAAAAAGTTTATGGCAACAAGCTGGACAGACGTAAAAGCTTTATTTGCCTTCGAAAAACATTTTCATAAGTCTTTTAATGGTCATATCCGATTACTCTTAAGTTGTCTTCACAGCAACTTGCTCTCGAGGCAACATGAGGAGCACCAGGCTGCATTCCAGAGGGTTTGCGGTTTAAAAAAATAAATGAAAAAAATCAAAAAAACAAAGAGGAAACTGTATCGTTCTCCCATAAACCGCAAGCAGAAAAAAAAGCTGCAGGTTTGTACCATTGTTAGGAGCATCGTTCTTTGTAAAAGTTCTGGCAGTTGTCTGGATGAGGGCGGGCAGTTTTTTTGCAATAAATATTTGAAGGGGGTCAGGAAGATTCGATTCCTCCATGCTTTGCAGTGTACAGTACATTTGATTAGTCCTGAGGGCTCATGGATGTTCAAATACATTCAGAAAGCACCTGGTGTTTACTAGGACTAGAGGGCAGCAGTGAGGCCGTTTCTGTGGACAGGCAGAAACTCTGGCTCAGCTGCATCTTGAGTTTCTCCACTTCGTAGTTGTGCAGGTATTCCTGAACCAGAAAGCGTTCGCGCTTTATACGCGCTTTCACGTCTGACGGCACATCTGGAATCAGCCACGCCACGAAGAATTTCACCACAAATACAACGTGCTGAGAAACCAGGGGAAACAGAGGAACAGTCATCATGTGCACATACTGTACAACCAAGTTTAGACAGCTAAGGCCTGGTTTCACAGACAGGGTTTAGATCAAGCCAGGATTTGGCCTTAGTTCAATCAGGACATTAAATTGGCTTTTATAAACATGCCTTAGAAAAAAACATTACTGGTGTTTCATCTTGAGAAGGTACTAACATTTTTAGTCTTAAGCCTTGTCTGTGAAACCAGGGTACGCTTGTGTGTCAAAAGGTAACTAACTGCTTAGCAAATATTAATGTTCATATAGTACGTCTTTTCATCACTGTATTGAGCTCACTTCATTTTCTTTATAAAAATTCAGATGCTAAAAACAATGTTCATGTTAAAGCAAGATCAGAGTACACAGCAGTGTATGGTCAGAAATCATAACAAAGTTCTAATCCTCCATTTTCTATTTCTGCACTATTTCTTTCTTCAAGTATCAAGTTTTTAAACTAACAGACAGACCTATTATTTATTACATACCAGGGTTATTATTATCTAAAATGAAAACTATTAAAACATTTCTGTTAATTGAAATAAAGCTCAAATATAAACTCTAACTCAATGAAAATTAGAAATTTCAGTTTATTTCCAAAGCAACATAAGTTGAAGTACTAAAATATGAACTGGTAATAAATAAAAACTAAAGCTAACAAAAACTCAAATAACATTTCTATAAACACTCTCCAGTCTTCAGTGTCACTTGATCCAGAAATCAGTCTAATTTGCTGATTTGGTGTTTAAGAAACATTTATTATTTTTATTATTAATGTTAACAACAGTTGTGCTGCTTCCTATTGTTTTTTTTCTTCTTCTGGAAACCATGATGCATTTTTTTTTCAGGATACTTTGATGAATATAAAGTTCAAAAAGACAGCATTTATTTGAAATAGAACATATTTGTAACAATGTAAAAGTTTTTCCTGTCAGTTTTGATTAATTTAATTAATAAAAATCTTATTGACTGAAACTTTCGAATAGTAGTGTAAGCTACTGAACTTAATGATTGCTTACTTTCTCTTACTTGCTTTTTCTAATTCTAACACTTTCCTGATCACAGGCTTTATATCCCAATAAAAAAATAGAAGTTATTTTAAATTCTCCTGCATATTCCACCATATTAACTCAATTAAATTAAATGAAGAGTCCTTTGGATCATGCAGTTGCTTACTTCCATGATGATGATAAAGGCTAGCTTAGCAGCCAAGATGTGCCAGAACTGCATTGTGTGTGTGTATTGCTTTTCATGGCCGGGTGGGTATCTGTAGTCCCGATACCTGGAAAAAATAAATTGATCATGCTGTTAATTTAGTATATAGAGGTGTAGATCTAATTCAAACTATAATTCCCACAAGGCAATCACAAACCTGCATGTCGTGATGGTAGAGCTGTTAAACCAGGATGGGTTTTCTCCAGGTTCGGGTAGGTTATCTTCAGGGATCTGAGAGATGTTGTAAAAGGAGAGGCTGTTGGTGATGTATCCGCTCATAGAGGCCTCGCTGCCTTGGTGGTAGGCGTACAGATGGACCAGACGAGGAATCATATCTGAGGTGAATGCCATGATGAAGGCCTCAAGTGCAAATGAGAGGAGAAAAGAAACCACAATAGATTTTAAGTATGGTGGAAATAATGCTTGATTTCACTAAAATCAGTAAACTATATTGAGAATGAGCAAGTTAAGCAAACCACATCCAATTTTACACAAGACAGTAACATTATGGGATGAGTCAATTAAATAGAAAGCAGAACAAAACAGTTTGCATTTACATTTGTGACTACGGACAAGATGGCCACCACATTAAGGATCTCTTCCCACGCTCCTATGTTGCGTGCCTTTGCTGCCACTGGCCTTCTGAACTGTGTGGTAAACTTCCAAGCATCGACTCGCACCTCCAGGATGTTGTTGAAGAGGGCAAGAAGAGGGGCCAGTGGAAAAGAGGCTACGAAAAGTGTGATGAAGCCAAACTGGATCACTGTTTAAAACACACAGGAAACAACTGGTTTAATTGATGAAGGAATGAAAAAGCTCACAGAAACCCCTAGCAGATTTGAAGATCCAGATCCTTACTTGAGACTTCTTTTACAGGAACTTAAAGATAACAAATATCTTTTTATGTATGCATGTACTGTATGTATAATGATAAAGAAATGTACATAAAAAATATTATTATATTGTATTAGCAAATTTTATTATATATAGTCTATATTTAATATATACTACTGTTCAAAAGTTTGGGGTCAGTAAGATTTTTTAATGCTTTCGAAAGAAGTATCTTATGCTCACCATGGCTGCATTTATTTGATTAGAAATACAGTAAAACAACAATAATGTGAAATATTGTTACAACTGTTTTACATTTTAAAATGTAAAAAAAAGCTGGATTTTCAGCAACATTACTCCAGTCTTCAGTGTCACGTGATCATTCAGAAATCATTCTAATATTCTGATTTTCTGCTCAAAGAAACATTTATTATTATTATCAATGGGGAAACAGTTGTGCTACTTAACATTTTTGAAATATTAAAAGAAAGTTCAAAATAACTGCATTTATCTGAAATAGAAAGATTAGTAACAATGTAAGTGTTTACTGTCACTTTTGATCAATGTAATGCATCCTTGCTGAGTAAAAGTAATATATTTTTTTTTTAAAGTGTATTATACAATTTTATTTAATTTAGCAAAACTAAATAAATTATAATAATAGTAATTCTAGTACACTAATTCTAATTCACTAGTGTTTTGGTATATCAACACCAAATAACTCCAACATGTATAGTATACGTGTGTAAAATCGTACCCATCTCCAGATACTCATAGAAGAGTCCAAACTGGCTGAAGTTCTGCAGATCGTGGTCCTGCTCCCATCTACTGTATGTACTTTCTGGATGACTCCGCCCTTTCCTGCTGCCCCACCAGTTTCTGAGAAGTCTGAGACACAGACACAAGGGACCATTATGTGTTTTCTTGGATTTGAAAATTGCCAAGAGGACAACTACATTCTGACCTTCTAAAAATACATATGCGACATAAATATGCAAGTATAAAACAAACACCAAATCAGTGTTAGAGGTCAAAGTTCATAACGCTTACGGAAGCAGAGCCTCCTGGACGTTCCCAACCATCTGTTTTCCAGCCATGACGATGAGCAGCTGTGTGGTCAGCTCAATCAGACAGCCCCCGGGGGCACACTAAATATTAAAATGTATGTTTCATGTTAGACCTACTTATTTTGAGATTCACCTGAAGAACATTAGGTCCTCTGGAGAACTGATATTTCAGACTGTCTCACCTCTTCATTTCTCAGACTAGTCCACTTTCCAAACATATAACTGTAGTTTCCCGGATAACCCACAAACTTCCCTTTAAAGAAGGCCACATAGAAACAGGAAGAGTAGTAGTTCACAAACTGGAACATAAACATCTTCATGGTCAGCTTGTTCTCATACTCCAGATGGGTCTTGGGGATCTCTGAGAGTTAAAAATAGAGAAAGTTCATAAAATATTTTTTCATACAGCTCAGCTGTACAGATGAGCAAATGAGTGAAGGATAATGTATTCAAATGGTCATTATCGGAAAATAAACGCATACCGTATTGTTATTTTGTAATAATCACAAGGCGCGTTTCCATTACAGATTTGCACAAAACGTTTGCGATATTTTCTAAATGTCGATAAAAAAAATATTGTGAAATGACGGCGTTTTCATTAACCAATGTTATGCAAATAAAATGTAACTTTTTCCACTTGCGATAAGTCATTCCAAAAATCATGGCAATGGGTGTTGGTAGGTTTACATATATCAAAGCCACCGCACTAGCCATTATTTTTAGTCAAGGAGACTAAGTCATGTTATCCAAACATTATTGGCAAGGAAAGCCCCTTATACTGAAGAGCGGCATAAGGTGTTTCTGGGTGTTTCTCCCTTCTATCTGCTTAAGATCTTAGAATCAAGAACTCTGTCTGGTCTTATGTCCAAACATACCGTGTTCATCTACCTCAGGTGACCTGTAAATGCGGTAAAAACTATTTCCATTGCAGTTTTGCGAAATATTCCTTTTTCGAATTGCCTGAAAAACCACCTCCTGCGAGCGTAAAAACATTTTTGTGATAAATGGGAGTTTTTGCGAAATTGGGCGCATTTTCAATTCGCAATTTCAATTGAAGGGTAATGGAAACGCGGCTACAGTCTGACTGTACATTATCCAGCTTAGTACACAACTACTCACCAAATAACACCAAAGTGGACACATTAATTTAAACCAAACTGTAATTAATGTAATTCATTAATTATACAAACTATAAACTTGCGATTTTCTGGAGCTTGAGATGCATTGAACATGTCAAACACACTCAATAAATATATCTCGAAACTGCTTTTCTGTGTGAAATGAGAATGCGGTTTTCGCTCACCCATATCAGTGATCCAGATGGCCACTTGCTCATAGAGGAAGTTGAGAATGAGGATAATGACAAAGTTGATGCATGAAGCAGTGACAGAGGTGGCAAGTTGAGGAGTGATGAGAGAACCCACAAGCTGGATCTTACTGGTGGGGCTGTCCTTCATGATGCTGGCGAATGCTGCATAAACCGCTAATCTGTAAGCGATCACCCCCATTATACAGGCCACTATCAGAAACGTCTGACAAAACAAAGAGAAGAAGGGACTTTTAAACAGATTGAACTTTCTTTACATTAGCTAGCTAAAACAGTGTAGGACATTGGTAGAAAACTCACCCAGAAGAGAACAGTTGCTCCAGACAGGCAGAATCGAGCACACTTGCTGGGGAAAGAAAGATAAGGCTCCATTTCCTGTTAGAATAAAGAGAGTGTCAGCAAGCCAATTAGTACTACAAGTGTTTAAGTGCAACTGCAGTCATGGTACAATATGTAAATGTATTTTGTGTAAATAAAAATGACTATGTTAAACAACATATAAAAAAATATATGAGATGATGAATAAATTCATTTTAATCAAACTTTAGAATTCTCAAAGTTAACATGGAATCCAAAATGATCCCATTTACGTTCTTAATAAACGTTTCTAGGTTGGTGTATAACAGGACTCTTCTACTGCAGACTTCAGTTCCAACCCTAATTAAACACACTAGTCTGTGATTTAAAAGTTATTCTGAACACAGTGATTGGCTTGTTTGCTAAATTCAGCAAAACACTGGCCCTCCAGGACTGGATTTGAAGAACCCAAAGCAAAGTATATTCAATGTTTTTTTAGTACATTTACACTAACATTCAAAAGTTTGGTGTCTGTGAATTTTTTCAGTTTTTTCTGTTAATTTCTCCAGGATTCTTTGATTAATAGGAAGTTCAAAAGGCCAGCATTCATTTGAAATTCTTTTTTTTTTTTTTTGCAATGTAATGTAATGCAATGTAATAGTCTTCACTGTCACGGTTGCATCCTTTAATGCATCATTGCTGAATAAAACAATTTTTTTCATAAAAAAAAATCTTACTGAACCCAAACTTTTGAAAGGTAGTATAAGTGGCAAATCATCACCAAAACAACATGTAGAGTTTTGAATGCGTGAGAAACTAAATCTCTTTAACTAAAATCTGACTTCAATTACAATTTAAATGGAATATTTGTGACATGGAACAAAAACTAAAATGGCTGATTTTACAGCAGAAGACTTGCCTTTGCCATGTTTATGATAATGTGTTAAATGATGAGGCAAAAACCAGTTTGGGCAGAAGACAAATGCAAATATTGACTCGGATCATGCAAAAGATTTAAAACATATCAGGCAGATTCTCAGTCACAAATCAACACGTGACAAAGCCTATTAAGATAGTGTTATCAGCATGCATTTGAAATCTGAAAAAGCAACATGCTTGAAATGTCCTGTTAACAGAAGCTCTTTGAAGTGTTCAGTTTTCATTCTTCACCCTGCTTTTGATTTGTTTGTCTCCTGTTATATTCTCATTCAACCAATTCTATCAATATTCTACTTCTATGACATGATATTTTATTTAGATTTTGCCTGTCAACCAAAAGGACCTCCAACAACTTGTTTGGTTTTTCCATTGTAGATTTCTCAAATATCCTAGACAAAATGTTTTAAGCTTTATGTCTGCAGTTATTTGATCAAAAATACAGTAAAACTGTAATATTACTTCATATTATTAAAATGACACACACATTAAATAGACATTATAACAATTTATACATATTACCATTTAAAATAAATGTTTTCCATTTTAATACATTTTAAAATGTATTTATTCCTGTGATAGCAAATCTGAATTTTCAGCATCATTACCCCAGTCTTCAGTGTCCCATGAATCATGATCCTTCATAAATCTTCCTAATATACTGATTAGGTGTTCAAGAAACATTTATTATTATTATTATGAATATTGTGCTGCTTAAAAAAAATGTCTCAGTGTATCCACAAAATGTTTTTTTTTTCAGGATTCTTTGATGAATCAAAGTCATCAAAAGAGCAGCATTTATTTAAGATAGAAATATTCTATGACATTAAAGATGCTTTACTTATAATTTTGATCACTTGAATGTGTTGCTGAATAAAATTAAAATAATAATAATAATAATCTTACAGACACCAGACTTATGAATGGTAGTATAGGATCTGGTCATGATTAGAGTTAGGCTTATGATTGTTTGAAGGGTATGTTGCTCCAGGACTAACACAGACTACTGATGCAGGAATGTGTTCTTAACACTAGAACGGCCATGACGGCCATTTTGAATTTTATATCTGCAATATCTTAAAAAATAAATAAAATCCTGCTGGTACCTGACTTTTCCTAAAAGTGTCTGTATTTTCATTTAAAATGTTTTTCATATAAATTACACATAAGGCAAAAAAACAAATGAACATATTTACCTATTTCGGCCATAGATGGTCATATTGACCGCACTGAATTTCGCGGTATTCTTTTGTTACATTTCCCACGGTTGACCTTTGTCTCTCTCACTGTCAACAGAATATCTAAATAAGATACTTTTAGTTGTTCTTATCTTGTTCTGAGTTATGTTAAATGGATATGAAAATATAGCCTATCTGTTGTGAATATGTGTTACCTTTTCTCTTCGGTGCAGCCTGTCTCAGCAGCCGTAACGTTATGTGTGTGCGTAACAATTCACTAGTTACTCAAGTCCGTGCAAATGATGAGTTAGAAGAACTATACTGCTTTATTGATCTCTTCGGCATGCATCCACATGACTTTCAATGTTGCAGTGAACATAAATACTCATTTTCTTTTTATATTCAGTAGAAATGAACCAAGGAAACACACATTTCCGCTCTATTCAGCGCTACACATGCGACCATGCGTGTTTTGGACTACACTACCCATAATTCCCTCCCGCTCGACCTACAATTTCACGTCCTTACAACATGAAATGAACAGCTCCCTATTCCCCCTTTCTCCCACAACATATGTGATAATTACGGTAGGCTACTAATGATATTATTATTTATAAATGTATAATTAAACTTGTTTAAATGTACAGTTTGGTGTTGTTTTGTTTTTAAAAGATATCCTAATACAATAAATGCATTAATCTCTCAATTGGTATTTATCATTAACCCTCTGGGGTAGGCGTTATCGAGTTTGGAATCTAGCGGTCAAAATGACCGCTTGTGGCAGTTCTAGTAGTTATGGAATTCTGGCACTTCTAGTATTAAAGGGATAGTTCACCCAAAAATGAAAACCCTGTCAGTAATTACTCACCCTCATGTTGTTCCAACCCCGTAAGACTTTTGTTCATCTTCGGAACACAAATTAAGATATTTTTGATGAAATCTGAGAGCTGGCTCACTCCTTCATAGGCTTCTAGGCAATTTCATTCTGCCGGTCCAGAAAAGTTACTAAAGACATCATTAAAATAGTCCAAGTGACTACAGTGGCTCAACCTTAAGTTTATCAAGCGACGAGAATACCTTTTGTGCTAAAAAAAAACCCAAAAATAACGACTTTATTCAACTATTCATTTTCTTCTGTGTGGGCCTCTCATGAACTCGCGTCAAAGGCGGAAGTTGAAATGAATGAAATGAATGCGAAAATGAATGGTTGAATAAAGTCGTTTTTTTTGGGGGGGGGGGGTTAGCACAAGAAGTATTCTCGTCGCTTGATAAGCTTAAGGTTGAGGCACTGTAGTCACATGGACTATTTCAACTATATTTTTAGTAACTTTTCTGGACCGGCAGAATGAAATTGCCTAGAAGCCTATGAAGGAGTGAGCCAGATTTCTGGCTCAGAAATCAGATTTCTCAGATTTCATCAAAAATATCTTAACCCCTTAAGCTCTTTGGTTTATTTTGGAATTCCGCATGAAATTGGCCATACCCAAATCTGATGGCTCCCCATACCCACATACAGTGAAGTAAATGCAAATAATTGGTGTCATTTTATAGGAAACCCTTTAAACAAACAAAATCAAGTGTCAAATTAAAATATCAAAAGAAACACACAAAAAAGTAGGCGCTTGTGTTTTTTTCTTTGAATCTTTCTTTGAAAGTGTATAACGGTGGTATTGTGTGCAACAGCTACCTATTATAAGTTCCATTTGATTCCACTAGATGTCACCAAACACTGAAAAAAATATTATGCGTCTAACATTTTGCTTTCAAAAGTTATTGCTATGAAACTAAAGGGAGGCAAAGTGGCTTTTTAGTGTATTTTTCGAGTCTCCAAGGTCCCGACTGCAAAAAAAGAAGATTACACCAAAAATCGTCTCGGTTACGTATGTAACCCTCGTTCCCTGAGTAGGGAACGGAGACGTTACGTCGGATGACGGAGAATGGGGGTTTCGCCTAGAAAGCCTATCGACTTCGAGTATTACAAAACGAGCCTATGGCAATGAAATGCCATGGGTCTACGGAATTTGCATAGCGTATCTCCGCCCCACCGCGTGGGTATAAAAGGAGAGACGCCGGCAAAGGCAGATCATGTCTTCGCTGAGGAGCCGAGACTGAACTCAGGCGTCTACCCAGCGGTACAGCGGAAGTGGCAGGGAGACGTAACGTCTCCGTTCCCTACTCAGGGAACGAGGGTTACATACGTAACCGAGACGTTCCCTTTCGTAGTCACTCCGAGTTACGTCAGATGACGGAGAATGGGGGTCCCCGTGTAATCACGCCACCTTCACAGCTGTCTTCCGGTGCCCTGCGAAAGTCTGAACCCCCTGTCGTGATCCTGGCACGGACGAAGGAGTCCTACTAAACACAGGAATACCAAGGTACACTGGGGAGCATATCTCAGAGGAAATATGCCGCAGCACGCCTACCCGTAGGGAGGACTTAAGAATACACATATGGCCGGAGGGGCTTCATATGGAGAAACACTGGAGTGACCAGCCCGTGGGGTGGCAACTTTCAACTCCAGGGGTGGCAAGGTGGCTTGCCGAGGGAAAGACACATGCTCAAGGAGGCTTACAGTGGACATACACATGTGGGGGTTACTCAGAGGAGGAACCATGCACACGGAGGCACCTAGCCGACGCACAGGCAATAGACACTGGCGCCAGCGTCAACAGTGCTGGAGGAACTCAGGGCTTCAGAGAGGAAGGCTCACCTGAGGAAAAATCGCACGTATCCAGTCCGTGGAGTGGAATGGCGAGCAAGCGAAGACACCTGAGCGGGTCCGGTACTAGCTGGTTGAAGCGAGTACATGAGAGGACACTGGCTCCACTCTGAGATTATAGAATCTGGCGAATGTGTTCGGTGTCGCCCAGCCTGCAGCTCTACAGATGTCTGATGTCTGTCTCCGGGTGGAGTGGGCTTTCACACCAAGGGGGCACGGTCGGCCTTGCTGTTGGTAAGCCAAAGCAATGGCGTCCACTATCCAGTGAGACAACCTCTGCTTTGAGAGAGCCTTTCCCTTCAGTCTCCCACCATAACAGACAAAGAGCTGGTCTGAGGTCCTGAAACACTGCGTCCTGTCTACGTAGGCACGGAGAGCGCGTACTGGACAGAGCAATGCCAAGGCTGGGTCTGCCTCCTCCGGGGGCAGCGCTTGCAGGTTCACCACCTGGTCCCGGAAGGGAGTGGTGGAAACCTTGGGCACATATCCAGGCCGGGGTCTCAGGATCACGTGAGAGTAAGCCGGCCCGAATTCCAGGCACGCTTCGTCAACGGAGAATGCGTGCAGGTCCCCTACCCTCTTGATGGAGGCCAATGCAACCAGGAGCGCTGTCTTCATTGACAGGAACTTAAGCTCCACTGATTGCAGAGGCTCAAAGGGAGCCCTCTGCAGGGCATTTAACACCACTGAGAGGTCCCAAGAGGGAACGAGAGGAGGGCGAGGAGGATTCAGTCTCCTCGCTCCTCTCAGGAACCTGACGATCAGGTCGTGCTTCCCCAGAGACTTACCTTCAACTGCTTCGTGATATGCGGCGATAGCGGCCACATACACCTTCAGGGTGGAGGGAGACAGCCTTCGCTCCAACCCATCTTGCAGAGCGGCGTTGCCGCGGCTGCAGATGCCATATGCCCCAGGAGCCTCTGAAACAATTTCAGTGGGACCGCACTCTTGCCATCGAACTGTCGAAGACAAGCCAGCAGTGAGTGTGCGCGCTCGCTCGTAAGCTGCGCGGACATGGCGACCGAGTCGATCTCCATACCGAGAAAAGAGATCCTCTGTACGGGGCAGAGTTTGCTCTTCTCCCAGTTGACCCGAAGGCCCAGACGGGCTAGGTGCCGGAGCACTTGGTCTCTGTGCTCGCGGAGGGCGCCTTCGGCGGTGGTCAGACCGAGGGATCTGAGCGGACGGCAGGGCCGTCGGGACAGAATCAACGTCAGTCTGCACATGGGCGGTTGAGAGCTGTTGGGCAAAGTCCTCAACCGCACCGCCGAAGAGGCCGACCTGAGATATGGGAATGTCGGACAGACGGGGCCGCGCGACATCCAGCACATCAGACAGGTTCAGCCACAGAATGGTGAGCATCACCTGACCCAGGGAGCGTACGGCCACTTTCGTCGCTCGGAGAGCAAGGTCAGTGGCGGCACGCAGCTCAGTGAAGAGCCCTGGGTCAGTCCTGCCCTCGTGCAGGACCATGAGCATCTGGGTCCGGTAGACCAGCAGAATGACCATGGCAGCAGGGAGGCGGCTGCCAGTGGCGCTATAGGATCTCGCCACAAATGTAGACGAAAAACTACAGGCCACGGACGGGTGCTTAGGATTGCGCCGAGAAGAAGCACTCTGAGGACACATAGCATCGCAACAGAGCGTTCAGCCGGGGGAACCCCAGTGTACCCATGGCAGCGGCCCCATCGAGGGGAGGAAAGGCGGATGAGATCAGCGAGCGGTCCCGAGAAGACCAGGGGTTTTCTAGGACTTCGAGATCTCATCATGCACGTCTGGGAGGGAAGGTATTGGGGTTTGCCGTGGACGAGTGTCGGCGGCCTTACCCAAAACCAATCGTCCCAGGAAAGCATGGCCGTCATCTCAGGATCGGACTCAGGCACAGCCGTATGCACACCAGAAGGTGGCAGCTGTGACGAGTGGTCATTTCCAGAGAATCAAACCCACCTAGTGAAGCTGCTACAAACATAGTATCATCCTCTGTAGCTTCAAATGAAACACACGGGCCACCAGAAGGTAGACCCGTGGGAATCACCTGTTCACTAGCGGGCACCGTCATTGAGGAGGGGGGGCTGGGGCGTGGACAAGGAGTCGGCGCCTTGTTCCAGACCAACACCCTCAGGTCACCCTGGCCACCAGCCGAAGATCGGGGGGTGGATGAGGGGACTCTCACTCTTGCGAGTTCACAGAGTCTCGACCTTAATGACGCGATGGTCATGTTCCCACAGAGAGAACATGAGTCATCCACGAGCGCTGCTCTAGTATGATCAAGCCCAAACATACTAAGCAACGCTCGTGCCCATCAGAGTCCGATACCAAGCTGCCGCAACCATTCTTTTTTTTTTCTTCTTTTTTTTTAAATGCACGGGCGAGCCGTCTTTAAAAAGACGTGCCGCGTGCGAGCTCTTTTTGTGAGAGGAGAGAAAACTCCGCGATGTTGAAGCGAGCAGGGAGAAACACACTCACTGGCAGATCACTGCACAGACCAGCAGGCAATGTGAATTCGCTGCAGATCGCCGTCACACCAACACCGGAGGCTCGTCTCGTAGAGCGAAGTCAGAAATAGCTGTGGAGTGAAGAGATACTCTTGGCTCCGAAGCGAAAACATGATCTGCCTTTGCCGGCGTCTCTCCTTTTATACCCACGCGGTGGGGCGGAGATACGCTATGCAAATTCCGCAGACCCATGGCATTTCATTGCCATAGGCTCGTTTTGTAATACTCAAAGTCGATAGGCTTTCTAGGCAAAACCCCCATTCTCCGTCATCCGACGTAACTCGGAGTGACTACGAAAGGGAACTCACTTTTACTATTTGCTAAAAGTACTTTTCCCATATAAATACAAATATTCCCATATATGTTTCATGTTCTTCTCAAAAGAGACTCAATACATGCAATAAATAAGCACCAACAAAAAGCCTCTTGGACGTCATTTTCTAACAATGTGTGAGTTATGAGAGAGTGCGTCAAAACTGCGCCGCAGAATATCTGATTACTTTTTTTTTACTCTGAGGTAAAATTGCGCGCTGAATATCTCAGACTCTGGTTGGTTTAGAGGAAAGGTGTGTACACGACATGTTCACGTAATGCTGAGATCATAAGCTTTCCAATGATGCGTAGTTCGTCATCATCCGTCGACGATAACATATCATGTGGATCGTATGAAAACAATGACTTATTTCCTGCATTACTGGACTAAATGAGACACAACGGGGGATTATTTCTCAAGCGAAACTCACATGAAGGTGAAAATGGACTCATTTTGAAGAAAACAGTCTACGGTGAAAGTCTATGTATATTTTTGACTACTTTTAGCTCAGACATGCTGTAATCGGAGAAGAAATGCAACGGTTTTCCTAGTTTGTTTACAAATATCAAAGATGTACTTCGCGATTAATTCTGCAATTATTTGATCTGTTGTATTATGTCAGCTAAATAAACCATATAGCACAAATCCTGAGAAAGAAAGGTTTTGTTTGATATATGACTTGCCTTTGTTCATCAAATTTGACCAATGCCATCAATATTCATATTCATAATCACACTTACTTTGAATCGGTATTTCGGTTGCGGGTGGAGGAATTTAAACATTTAAATTATGCAATATGTAAAATGAATTAAAAAATGATGGTTTTGTGTGAAAAGTAGAGGGTCTAAGCTTTGTAATGATATCACATATGACTGTTAATGTTTCATCAGGACCTTTAAATATTAAAGGGCGATCATAATAACGATCTTAATAACGCAATTCCCAGACGGTACCGGGTTTACGACCTTAACAGGTTAATTTGTGTTCGAACAACATGAGGGTAATTACAGACAGAATTTTCATTTTTGGGTGAACTAACCCTTTAAATCACGCTGTAGTGTTCACAGGTACCTGAGTGAAGCGGTTGAGTCTGCGGCCTGTGCACTTCAACTCATACTCTGGCCTGATCTGTAGCTGCTGCTGTTCCTCTTCAAAGTCCACAAGGTCCCACTCATATTCCAGACGGGCCTGCCGCCGTTTCCAGAACTCTAGGAACAGGGTCACTGCAAATCACCCAGAGAAAGAAAGAGACAAACAGAGCAGAAGAAAGAGAAAATACATTTTAGGAGTATATGCTCACACTTACTATCAATTCAATTTAAATCTAACCCGCTTCACACATAGTGTCACAGTGTTTTCCCTTCTTATTAAAATAATTGTAATTCAAGTTAATCTTTCAAAAGATTAGAAACTAAATAAACATTTTTAAAATGTATGAATACACAGTGCACTGGGTGCAGGAATATTCACACAGTGCTGATTAATGAAATCACTGCATAAGCAGAGCTCATTTTGAGCCCTGTGTAAAATTAATTCAGTGTTCAGTAATGGATAATCAGCATGCACCACTACCCTAAAGTGATTACAGACACATTATCAAAAAGCATACACAAATTATCCTCCTCCATTGTAGATTTATTTAGTGAACAAATTCTGTGACAATTTGAATACTTCGAAATGCTTCATTCACAGTTACTACTAATCTCTCATTAGATACTGAGTCTCCCTAGAGATATCCTGCTGACCTCTAGATGGAGCTATTAAGCTAATATTTTGAACAATAGAAGTGCACTCACCCCAAATGCCCATGAACATGGCGAAGAACACTGTCCCCTCGTTATCAAATAGATGGGATTGCTGAGAAAAAAGGATCACATATGAGGAAAATCTGGCTATGATGAAGGGACAGTGCATTTAAAACTTCCTTTCTCACCCAGGAGGACAGACATGTTGAGTTGAGTTTCCAGTAGCTACACTTTTTATCACAGAGCGGACACATGACAATCTTCCCTCCAATTTCTGGGTCACAGATCTCCTTGCTGAAAAGACGGAGGGGGAGAGAGAGAGATGGGGAGAAATATTACTGTAATGCAGAAGTGAACATGTCCAAAATCTCTGTGACAACATTTTCTACTACGGTATTCCTGACGTAATGCAATTACCACAACATGGAAAACTTGGACACAAATAAACCAGGCTTAACAACAAATATCACATTCAATGAGCATGTTCCATAAACATCTATAGTCCTGAAACAAGAAAAACAAATGTATCGAGCCTCTAGAGTCCCTCTGTCCTCACATTACATTACAGATTGTATGGCAAGTCTCAACACACCGACTCAAATCTTTTTTCATTTTCAAGTTTTGATCCCATTTGATAAAACATTCTTTAGACAATGAGAAACATTTGACTGAAAGTATATAGCTGCTATCAGAGGTTATGGTCAACAAAAGAATACAGATATTGCATCTTATTCAATATAACAACATTTAGTGTGCTACTGCAAAAACACACTGACTGTACACAATAATTAAGAAACAAAGCAAGCTCCTGAAGGCTTAGTTTTAAAAGTTATCAGCCACTATTAGTTACAAATAGCTAAGGCAACAACAATGCATGTAACCACACAGTATGGGACTCAGGAGGCTCAGGTAAAGATGTGTGTTCATATATCCTGCCAGTGCCACTAACCTTGTGATGTTGTCATCGTAACTGAGCACACCATAAACAAAACAGATCACACCCATGACTGCAGCAAAAAACAGCATTTCTGTGTAAAAGCCCAGCCAGGCAAAGTAGATACCAATCTTCTCACCATAGTACTTCCTATGACAAAATACAAACAGGAAATGTAATGCTGGTTTGATATGCTGCACTAGAAAAGTGAGGTGTTTTTCCTCACTAAGTTGTACTCTTGCAATCAGCAGACTAATGATAAAGCATCTAAATGTCTGCTCCAGATTTGGTTATTGCACTCTTTTTAGATTTCATGTCTGCAGTGTCCTCACTTGATCAGATTGAGTGGCTGCTCCTTGTAGAAGCAGAGGAATCGAGCCCAGTGCCTATACAGGTGATACCTTTCACTCTCACACTGCATGTCTTGTGCTTTCTTCCAATACCGACACTGAGGAACAAACAGCAGATAGATGTCAACCAAAGATATACACAAACTTTTAAAGGGTTCATGAACTGCATTTTTTTTTTATATATATATATATAAATGTTCTCTGAGGTCCACTTATAATGTTATCAATATTTTTACATAAAAAAACCATCCTAATTTAGAAGTAATAAGTTATTTACTCTCTTGTTTTTGACTCTCTTTAAAACAGCTCAAAATTCTAAATTCAAGACTTGGAAGTAAACGCCCACTGCTATGATTGGATAACAGTTTTGCATATTAAAATTATTTTCAACGTCCCTGTCATTACATCTGGAATTGTTTCGAAAGTTGCTTCAATGTGAAACATTTATGCATATTACGCATGCTTTATAAGTCTTGGTTGTGGCAAATAAAGTTAAAGTACTTGGAGTTACCACAGTTATAGTTGACAAAGTATGACTTATGGTGTTTCATGTAAACGGAATTATGAATGAATGTACCATCGTTTGTTGCACTCTCATTCTTATAGACTATTCATAGTTCATCCTTTTCGAAAAAGTGAAAAACTTTTACATTTTTTAAATAAAATGAAACGTGTTGTAATTACTTACTGATGACAAAACAGATGATGTCGCTCAATTAAGCTTTTTTATTCAGGATTACAGCGAATAGCTTAGATCAAAATCTCAAGTTAATGTTTAAAGCATTTTTACATTTATTGCAAAATAATAACTAAAGGTAGTATTTAAACAATATATTTTATTTGTGTATTGAATGTTCAGCTGTTCTTTGCAAGTCAACTTATTTTCAGATCATCAGTCATGTTCATTAAACACTGTCCAGTCCCTCCAGAAAAACGCGATTATGCGATCGCTGAATTTAGTGCATAATCAGCCAAAGTCCGCATATTCATGCGGGGGCCGCATTTTTTCAAATACGCCGCACTTTCGCCGCATAAATTGCCGATTTCCGTGCAAAATATGCGGGGCTTGCATGATTTCATAATCCTCGCATTTTCATGGCAAAAAAGTCACATATATCTTAGCAGAAAGTTGAAAAATGTTGCGTTTGCTTCACACAAGAGCAGCCATTTCCCCCTGTTTCCATGGGAACGTTATGAAGTGACGCAATTACGCGACGGGATAGCTCACAGCTGAAGTTATTGCAGAGGCCAGACAGACTCACGGAGGCGATTGGCATCTCACAACTTGCTCTTTATTCCCAGATCAAACTCGTATAACTGTCTGTCACACGTTCTACCGTCACATCGTTACTTAATAAACAAAATAAGATAAAAGAAGTAGCATCAAACAGAAATTACCCGCACAAATGGGGTGTTCGAGGCGCACATACAACATAACACTGCAGACAGTTCAACAGGGAGCGCGCAGCTCTTAAAGGGGCCACACCTTTTTTACACTCGTTACAGTCTGAAATAAAACAAGATGAGAAATTAAATATTCCCAGCACTTTCTATGATGTAGTATGCTTGCTTATCAAAGGAAGTAATATGAAATGACTCTTTACATTAAGGTAGTAGCCTAGTGAGAACAGGGTGTTGGGGGAATCACTCTTTTTCTCTTTTTCATCAAACCGCAGTTTTTGCAAGTTCCCGCAATTTCATCGCATAAAATTGCATAAATATCCCGCATATTCCATCGCATTTTTAAAGAAAACGGGCCGCATAATCAAGGATTTTTGCCCGCAACAATCACAAAAAAACTCTGCGTTTTTCTGGAAGGACTGACTGTCTGTCACAGACACAAAGATGTATCTTTAATTACCCCAAGCTGATTGCTCATTAAAAAGCCTGTCGTCATGTTTTCAGTAGGGATGCAACGATACCATTTTTTTAGAATCGATCCGATCCGATACCAAAAATTCTGAGTATCGGCCGATATCGATCCGATATCGATACCAGTGCAGTTTTTTTTTTAAAAATCAAGTAGAATTTCTATAACTCTGTGTTGAACTGATAATCACTATTTTGTGTGTTAAACACAATCTACTTAATACAGAGAACTTCATTATAAAGAAAATCAACAACAACAAAAAATATATATGATGATAATCTGACATAAATGCTGTTATAAACTAGATTAGTGGATAATTCAGCAGTAAAATTTAGTCTAGGAAAATCACAATAAGTGTATAAAATCTGAACATTTAGTGAAAAAAAAACGTTTAGTGGGGAAAAAATTAGAGACATTAAGTGTAACACTAAATCTGGTAAAACTCTGCACATTGCTCTTTGTATTGTTGTAAAATATATTCATGAAAAACAAGATAACAAAAATCAAAAATATCAATTATTTTATATATAGCCTACTATATATATTTTTTTTTTTAAATACATTTTTTAAATGTATAGCACAGCTGTTTAATGAGGTAGCAACATATGATAGATAGGACAGAACAAGAACGGCTATTAATAATCTTTCATTGCGTCACTGTATTATGATATGAAAGGCTCCAATACAGTGCGGCTCAAAGCGCTTATGCGCATCCCGAGCGCAGAATGGTGCGCTTGAAGCAACATGAGTCACAGCGCGCAGCGCGTCGAGTCCGCATTGAAAAGTTTAAAGCACAAAGAAAATACATATTGATGCGTAGTCTATTATACAGTATCTATCTATGCAAATTTTTTCAGCATTTTCTTTTAACAGTTTTAAATTTCAGTAACTGTGCACATGAAGAACAAATAGTGCTCTGACTTTACTGTAGTGTTGTGATCTAGACACCCGGTAGAAAGTAACATGATTAAGGTACAGCAATAAAGTCCAGCAAGATAAAGTTGTTTTATGCGAAACCATAGACCTTTATCTACAGATCAAGTATAATAATAGTAACATTGAATCATCTTAGAGAGAGTTTCATCGTGTTAACCGTCGTAACCGAACGCGACACGCTGTTTAAATGCTGAATGGAGAATGATTGACAGCCACAGCTGAGGGAAACGTTTACGTGAGCTTGAATTTAACGACTTGAATACTAATTTCTATCTCACATTATACTATATAATGGCTTCAGAACACTTATAATATTGTGCACGAAAACTTATGGTGTTTTATAATGTTTGTGTGCGTTTTGTGGGGCTTAACAACACCACTAAATAGTAAACGTACAATATCGGATTTGGATCGGCCTCGTCTGACCGATACCCGATCCGGCAAAAATGGCAGTATCGGAGCCGATACCGATACGGAGTATCGGATCGGTGCATCCCTAGTTTTCAGGCCATTTCAAGATTTATTTTGATGTGACAAAGCAGTGATATCGAAGTGGCTGTGTAGTTTACTTACTTTTGTTTACTAACCCTTTACTTAATTAGTCTTCCCATTAACGGCATCATTTTGTTCATTTAGACTGAGTTGGGGGGGGGGGATTTATCGCATAACCCAATCATAGCGTGATGGGGCATTGCCTCCTCTCACATGACTTCCCCCCCATTCATTCTCAATTACCCCCCACTAAACCCACTGCACACTTGACGGGATCTGTTAAAACTCAATGGGCTCAGGGGAGGCAAGAGAGACGCTGCGTCCCGCTGTATCTTCAACTGGGGGTGTCGCTGTTGGACAGTGTTACTTTAGAAAAACGAGTGAATTGTACACTTTTTAATGTCACATTTTGTAATATTTGCGTTGTTATTTTCTCATCCTATTTTTTGTGGAGGCACTGTCTCCCTTCCATCCTCAGAGGCAACATCCCTGGTTCTTCTGTATCCAATAATACAACGCATTAACCCCATAAATGCTGAAGCAAAGGAAATAACAGCAAATGACAACTATTTAGTTTGACTGCAACGAAACACTGTTACTCACACTTGTGTGTTGCGACATTACTGTCGGATCCAATTTAGTCATCACTGGATCATCTTTTATTTTCAGTCTCTCTGAAAAGTAGGGCTGGAACAAACGATTATTTTTCAATCAATTAATCTATCGATTATTTTTCTCGATTAATCGAATAATTTAACGATTATTATTTTCCTACTGGTGAATCTTTTGCTTTTTCTGAATAATTGATTAATCCATTGATTAATTTACTGATAAATAATAACCAATAATTTACAAATAAATAATAACCACAACTAATCTATGTATGAACTTTAACCTAATTATAATATTTAATCACAAAAGATAAGGTTTATGCTGTGTAGGCCTAATTAGGAAAGGTGTTTTACTATGGCTGAGTTCACAGTCACTTTTTGGGATTTAGAGCAGCAACTGCTTACAAGTGTGAATCCTGAAATGTTTTGTTCATTCATTGTTCACAACCGCATTATAACCATAGACAGTAAAAGAAATGGACACAGCGACCCCCTTGATTTCAACGGAGAAACGTGAAGCCCAATTAGAAGCACTCACTTCCTGATGGCTGAGTGTACTGCGCAGGCTCAAACTGAGCTTGACGACGTAGATGTGACGTGAGCAACCTGTCTGACAGTTGTAAATTTTCTAGTAGCTGTGCCATATACCGAATTATTTCCAATTCCTCAAAAACGTTGTTGAAATATTTTGTCCCGTTGCTTTTATGGACTCTCTATCTATGGGCTTCTCCCTTGACTTTATTTCTCCATGTCCCCCAAATCAGGGCCGGCACGTCCATATAGGCGAACTAGGCAATTGCCTAGAGCGGCACTTTTGTAAGGGCGGAAAAATGTGTGCCAACCGGGAATGAACAATTCACAAAATAGGTTATTTATATGATTTACTGAGCTGCCGCCGCCCCGCAGCGCCGGCGCGCCCCTGCTCCCACGAGTCATGACTGGGTGATAGGAAGTTCGGATCATTTTACTGACTCTTGAGTCATTCGAGTCATTTAGTTTATTTAAGTGGCTTTAAATGTTATACTTTTAACAGCCAAATTCCCCGATCACATCCACCTACGCAATGTTGATCATATTCTGAATTAAGAAATCATAATGCAGTAAAAAATTATTTACATGGAACATAAATAATTACTTTACCTTCCGAGTCTTACGTTCATTTGGGTGATCCGTTCATTGCGTCACGTGACATACGCAATGAACAGATCGTTCATTAAATCACCGACCAGGGTCTAATGCAGGATGTCGAAACGAACTAAATTATCTGGTTGCGAATATATAAATAGACGACTTATAAACGAGAAAGCACACCAACAACAGAGGGGTTCATAAGACCTTTGCTGCGATGAAGGCCCGCCGTGCGCGCTTCTGAAACGTAAGTTAAGCTTTATTTGCTCTTTAGTCGTTATTTAAGATGCTGAACCTGCTGATGATATAATGTGCTAGCGGACATTTCATTTGTGTGTGTTTTACGCACATAATAAAGTGGTGTAAAGAGATTTGCAACAGTAATTTGTGATTATTTGGAAAAGTCCTGTCATGACTGCTTAAAGAAAAATGCCAGCAGGCATTTGCCTCCTGCATAAACTTTATTTATTGTTGACATTTTACACGCGCGTTGCGCACTATTTGCGTTATATGTAGGCCTATGGCTTATTGGTCTTTGTGTGTTGTTGCTGGTTTTGCGTTATATGTATATGGCATATTGGTCTTTGTGTGTTGTTGCTGGTAACGTTATACGTTGCAAATAGAGGGGCGGCACAATTGTTTTTCGCCAAGAGCGGCAGAAGTGCACTCGCTGGTCCTGCCCCCATTGCCTCATAGACAGTAAAAGATTGCCTGCTAGCTTCTCCTCCTGTCTATACGGTATTTCTCTATTGTGCGACAAGAGAGTCGCGTGGTTATGATGCAATCGTTAGCCTATTTTTACAAAAACGGCTTCTACGGAGCCATAACGTAAGATACAAAGTAATGGAGCCTTTTATACATTGTCGTGTTTCTTTAGAAATAAACAATGGACAAATTAAGTCTTTGGACGCCTCAGATGTAAAGTTATTCGCTGTCAAAGTGACGCCAAAATGAATGGGAGTCAATGGAATGCTAACAGCAGGTGAAGTTCTGCTACAATGGCGGCTCCCGCGAGGCTTCAGTTTCCGGCTGATGGATTACCCCCTTGATTCTGACTAACCATAGCAACATTTTCAAACATGGCGGTGTCCATAAAACCGTGAAGTTTTACCATGATCGACAGCACATAATTCAGTTTAATAATAAAATTAAATAAATGAGTCCAATCGAGGCGCAAGTTCATCCATTAGATAATTTAAATAACCAACAACAGTGTTAAATGCTTTGTAACTAGTTGCAGAGAGTACTTTTGAGCCGCACGTGTCACAGCTTCGCCAGTTTAAAACATTTCCAGACTTTCTACACTTTAGATTAGGTTCTATTTTTTTGTTATAATGATAAGAGCAATAATAAGTGCAATTTTCAGAATGCCCGGGAGCCGCCATCATTGGGGAACATAAACAGTACGACAAAGCGACGCATTCCACGCAAATCAACTAATTAATCAATTACGTCGACACGTCGTTCCAACCCTACTGAAAAGCCTGTGTCGAACTGTGCCTCGTTTAAAAATGAATCCGTAGTAAAAATTATGAGGAAAAACTAACCGTCTTACTGACGCGATCTGATGGGAACTTCGTTAAAATTAATGTTCATTCGCGTTTTCTTAATGTTAGGATCACATGGTTGCAATGCAAAAACAGTTTTTTTCCAAAACTTGCCACTTCAAAATCCTCAGAGGCATCGTTTTGTTGCTGGAGCAGTAATCCTGTGTTTGCGTCAGTTTCGTATTTACTTGACATGACAACATGACATGCGTGAATCAGTGGGCGGGGCTAAAGAGGCAATGATGTAGAAGTAGGCATTGATCTTCTTCTGCAGAGGCAGTCTTTCATTGCATTGTCATAATGAGACAAAACCCAATGAGCCATTTTGCCAGCTTGGTTTCAGTAAAAGCTGTTTTTGGAATTACGAGGAAGTTCTGAAACTTACAGGTTATTTTTATAGTAATACCTCTTATTTGTCAAAAGAATTTCTCAATTTATGATCCCTTTAACTTTGTAGTTTTCTTTGGTTTAATATAATATAATATCATTGTTGTTACTACTACTACTAATAATAATGATAATATATTTTTATTATTATGGAATATGTATTCAAAATCCACTGGAATCCACAAACAACTTCTGCTAGATAACATTAAAATGAATGGAGCTCTAGATGGAGCTATACTAAATTGGAAACAAGTCACAGCACAAAAACACAAAAGTGCATAAATCTCACACTCACGTCATGAAGGGGATAAGCTGAGGTGTAGGTGCCGTTGTTCAGCAGTCGTTTGATTCCCGTCTTATCTTTCTCTTTGCGGTCTTCCTTGTAGTAAGGGCAACGGGTCAGGATGTAGTACACTATCCTGTTGCGTGTGGAGGGAGGAAAAAACGTGTCCTTATCATCAATCAGGAAGAAGTCAACCTTGCTCTTGTCAAAAGGTGCAGTGAAGTAGTCCGGCTCCGGCCTCATGATGCTGTCTGGAAGCCGGAAAGGGTGAGTGAGCCACTCCAGAGGAACTTCTCGAGCTTTGGGAATATCGCTCGCTTTAAAGGGCACCTTGATCTTTAGCACATCCGCATAGGTAGCCAACACCTCCCATGGAGCGTGGATCTTCAGATAATATGTCTTACGATCATCTGACTCCTGCAGGGGGAGATTTTTTTCAGAGGGGAAGTGTTATATTGGAAAATGCGTAACAAGATATCTGTATGCATAACAAAACAGCATTTGTACAAAATCACATCAAAAGACACCTTGAAGTAATGCATTAACTGCAATTTTGTTAGTTTAAATAAAGCTTGTTAGTTTAAATAAAGCAAATCGTTTAAAAAAAAACAAGAGAAAGGTCTAAGCTTATAGACCTTTAATCATAAATATAATAAAATAACAAAAATACAATGAAATAAAATCTGAATAATAAATGCACAATATATATTTTTTATATAAAGCAGAAAAAACAAGATAAAGGTCTGTGCTTTGATATAGGAGATACATATATACAGGTCCTTCTAAAAAAAATAGCATATTGTGATAAAGTTAATAATTTTCCATAATGTAATGATAAAAATTAAACTTTCATATATTTTAGATTCATTGCACACCAACTGAAATATTTCAGGTCTTTTATTGTTTTAATACTGATGATTTTGGCATACAGCTCATGAAAACCCCAAATTCCTATCTCAAAAAATTAGCATATCATGAAAAGGTTCTCTAAACGAGCTATTAACCTAATCATCTGAATCAACTAATTAACTCTAAACACCTGCAAAAGATTCTTGAGGCTTTTAAAAACTCCCAGCCTGTTTCATTACTCAAAAAAAAATCATGGGTAAGACTGCCGACCTGACTGCTGTCCAGAAGGCCATCATTGACACCCTCAAGCAAGAGGGTAAGACACAGAAAGAAATTTCTGAACAAATAGGCTGTTCCCAGAGTGCTGTATCAAGGCACCTCAGTGGGAAGTCTGTGGGAAGGAAAAAG